>OX637525.1:13615857-14337524 GCA_951799955.1 Apamea anceps
AACGAAGAAGGAAGAGTGAATGAAGTCTGTGCGGTGGGACATTGGAGAAGACGATTGTGTAATGAACGTAGATTTCTATTGTGGTTAGCGCAAATGTATTGATAGAGGGGGCTAGATAACCAGGGGAACAGGGAGAATCAAGAAATGAAAACAAGGTGGTCAGCGCCCTTAGCTCTCTGCGCTGGCGTATTATGGGCAACCACTTTTGAAGCAACCAATGCGCAGAGACATGATCATATTTACGCACATTAAAAACTAATCGAATGCAGTTATTGAGAAGACGCTCAAGTTTGTCGAGGAGATCAGTATTCAGGTCATAGCACACATCACCGTAATCGATGATAGAGAAAATAAGGGATCGCAATAATTTTTTCAAACGGTACGGAGCTCGCAGCGTTCCAGTAACCTTCTGGCTCACACTAATGACTTGAGTCCGCCAGTTCAGGGTACAGACGCCAGCACATCAAGCTACTACAATCTGTCAAATTTCTTTAATAGATTTTCAACTTTATCGCTAAACCATAGGTTCAAGGTTGATTGGGAAAATTTGACAGTTTCGGGTAGCTTGATGTGCTGGCGTCTGTGCAATAAATGTGCAAACCTAGGTCCTTCACGTCAGTACCAAAAGGAACGACCGTACCATTTAAGAGAACTGGCGGCAAGGTTGTACTGTACCATCTACCTTGCTAATATTACGAGAACTGCTAATGATGATCGCCTGACACTTAGTAGGGTTAACAGCTAAACCAAATCTATCAGCCCAGGTTTTTATGGCTATCAAGTCCTTAGTTAAGTTGTATAAAATAGAAAACGGAAGAGGAGAAAGTATACCGCCTTGAGGAACGCCAGTTTCCAAATCACACCAGCTCGAAGGATAATCCCAACATGAACAGACTGCTGAAGTTCCTGAAGGTAAAAGGAGAACCATTCTAGTGCTTCGGGAGAGACCATAACATTGGACAGAATGGCTAACAGGATGTCGTGACTGACGGTATTGAAGGCATTCGAGAAATCAACCAACAGTAAAACAGTAACTTTGGTGTCTTCCAGTCCTGCCCGTATATCGCCAGTAACTTTGAGGAGTGCGGAAACAGTGCTGTGCCCAGGCCTAAACCCAGATTAGAGAGACTTGTTTGTGTTTTTATCGTGTTCATATGTCGATACCCTTTCCGTCCGAGGACTAATTTGACCCTGTATAGTAACAACTCCTCCTTTTTTTTTTAAATCGGTTAAAATTGATATTTTTGTCGTGATAAAACTACTTGATACTTGATTTTTGGACTATTCCCTTTACTTGTGCTACATGACATTGCTTCTTGCCTTTCATGGTTCTTCAATGGTTCAATCAATGGGAAGTACCTATAGGGTACTTCCCGTTGACCTAGAATTTGATTTACTTGCGAGTATCAAAATATGTCGCATAAGGCCATATTTTTATTGCGTAGACTTAGAAGCTTGAGCTTCACGCGTTCCTTAGAAAAAAAGGGTCTTGACAGACAGACAGACCGGACAGACGGACCTCCTATAAGGGGTCCGTTTTTTTTCGTTTTGAGGTACGGAACCTTAAAAAACATACAAATCCGTACTCCGGACTGCTTCTGAGAAATTCCATATGGGAAAACCTAATATCCCTGCCCGACCTGGAAATCGAAGCCAGGACCTAATGCTCAGCAGTAGCACTTGCGACCGATAGACCAACGACGCGTTTCAGAATAACAGACATATATTTGTACAAAATATTTATTCATGTCAAAATACTTAGTAAATTACAAAATAAGTATAAAAAATTGCTTAAAAATATTTTTGGTAAATTATGATTAGGTAGGTTACTTATAATCTCAAATACAAAATAATTAGCATACATAATGAGCAGTGATAGGAATAGGTAGTGCCTATTTGCCTAAACTTCGAAGAACAGAGACAAGAAACGGAGACTTCCTTAGGACTACATTTTTTTCCGGGACATCTGTCCCGAAATTCGGGACAACAGTTTTAATTACATTAAAAAAAATATGTTATTTGGAATAAGTAATTCGTCTATATTTACTTAAAGTTTGCGACGAGACATAACATCATCTGCCTAGCCTTTTCCCAACTATGTTGGGGTCGGCTTCCAGTCTAACCGGATGCAGCTGAATACCAGTATTTTACATGGAGCGACTGCCTATCTGCCTTGCGACGAGACATAACATTTATAATTTATAACTCCATAATAATAACTTATCCTCTATGGGCTCTAAAGGAAAAATAGAACACATAGAATATTGTTGTAACAAATATATGTATACAGGATAATTTTTTATTCAGTGCGTAAATTTTCACAGGGTGTTCTACCCATGAATATGAACAACTTTCACTATGGGACCATCTCTGAAATCACAAAAAAAAAATCAGCTGTTTCTTATAAAAGTTCAATACCTACTCGACCAAAATGTATGAATCTGCTGATTTTTTTTTCGTGATTTCAGAGATGGTCCCATAGTGAATGTTGTTCATATTCATGGGTAGAACACCCTGTAAAAATTTACGCACTGAATAAAAAATTATCCTGTATTTATATTATTTTTTAAATATGACGTAATTAGAAAGCATGAAACAAAATGTACAGACGGAAAAAACTTTAATTACAAATGTTTATATATCTATGTCATATTTATTTTACTGACGTTGAGGCATGCAATTCCAATTCCCGCACCGCACAGGTATGCGACCATGGCGGTTTCTTTTTGTAATTTCTAAGAATAGATAACGAAATGCGCTGCCGTAAAAGTCGTATTGTACTTTCGGTGCTATAAAGATTAAATGATGTTTTTAAAGATTTTTTACCCATGCAGGTGTTATTTCTTAGTCACAAGATCGATACACATCACGCCTGCAGTTTCGCTAGCTAATTGAATTTGACCCTGTATGTATAGATGACGTAGGTCATAGGTATTATCTACATATTTATTGAAATCTTAGATTCAAGAATACCAAAGCATATTATTTCCTCGTCAATATTTCTCTGTAAACTTGAAACAGATCTTCTACGGCCGCTAAAACTGTCGGAGCCATCTTAAACAGCTCTTTAACAACATCTTCGCAATCTCCATGTTCCCGCATATCAGAAAGCATCTTGTAGACAAACGTGCCGTTATACACCTTACTGTACCGAGTAGATTCATACGGGGAACCGCACAACGTATTCAAATAATTCATATGCTGGATACAGTACTGGAGTTGTACTAAACTGCTGAGCGCTTTTACGTCGAAAATTTTTTTAGCTTCAACTTCATCGTACTGAAAATACTTGGCTGTTACACCTTTGACTTGTGATAACTCCTTCCAATCCGTACAAAGTTTTTCTCCATTCAACACTAAGCTCAGCATTACGTATGACAGCACAACCGCATACACTTCTCTGGTCACGTCCTTACCTTCCAACTGCTTTCTGCGAGCAAAGTACACTAGCGCAATAAACAATACAACGCAATCTGGTCGTAGTTTAGCTAAAACTTCAGTGTTTATATCATTCTCAGTAAGAAAATGCTCGAACAGCTTCAATTGCCTCACTTGATACCAACCATTCTCGAACACCGACACACTGCAGTTGTAGCTTGGCTTACGAACATTCGTGTCATCAGTATCTATCTCTGCATATATGTTGTCACTCTGGTACACTTTAAATGTATCCCCTCTGTAATTTGTCAGTAAGTTGTATGCATATTTCACTATATCAATCGATAGGAGTAGACTGTCTTCAGAATGTGTATCTAAGATGACCCAAGATCCTTCCATAATCTTCGATTTGTACAGATTGATGTATACTGGCGACACGTGTTTACATACCACTCCTTTCTCGAACCATTCGGGGTCTTGCCTGAATATCGGGATATTCGAATTAAATAGATACTCTGTGACATGCCCGGGCTCGTCCTTCCGCATATTCGTTAATATTTTATGATAATTGAGCCAAAATTTGTTTCGATCTTCATCGTTAGACAATGTTTCTGAAATTCCGTCTTTCGCTTCTTGCTCACTATGCTTTGAAAGCCACACGATCAGATTTTTGACTTTCAAGTATTGAGGAATATTTAGTACACCCCAAGTTTGTAATAGTGACTCGAAAAACTTATCCGGAAATACTGTTGAGTCGGTTAACGTAGCAAAAATTGCAGCTTTCTCTTCAGTCATGGAATTATTTTGGAGAAAATCCTGAAGCTTGTACTGGCGACATCGGATTGACTTCGTTCTGTTGTCGAATTTCATTGTTGTGTGTGGTATATAAAGGGCTTTTCTGAAGCAGTATTCTATATCAAAGCTGACGATGGGGCATTTTAATTTTTGGGCTAAGACAGCACACTCATCTTTGGTCTCCATGACGCAGAACGCGTAGTTAAGGCCCATTTTATCCAACATTTGCACGGTGGCATCCTTTGAAAGTATAGGTGGTATAAATTCGCAGTTTGTATCAAAATCGAAGATTAAACGTTGAAACTTTTTTATTTTCTTCTCTATATCCGTATCACCGCCCTTGAATACTATGTAGCATTTGACGTTAGCCTGTTTGAACATTTTCAATTTCCTTTTCAAGTACTGAGCGTATTTGTTGGCTTCACAGCCGAAGATGTAGGGGATCCTGCTCTTTTCATACATGTAGTGAAAGTAATTATGTCCATCAATGACGACGGGACAGTTTCTTAGAGACCATTCCTGCGTCTCCTCGGCGGCTATATACTTCGGGAATTCGTAGATCCTCATTGTGATTTCTGAAACAGAAATTGATGATAGTTTAGTTAGTGCTTCTTCTCAATTCGAGCGCATCATGACGAGAGAGGTGAGAGAATTGAAGCGACAGGAAATCGAAGAAGGTTGGCCCTGCAGTGCGATTCTGTAACCATCTCACCGTGAAAACTTACGTGAAGTGAGCGTGGAGTGAGCTGTCATTTCAACTAATGCTAGGGATTGACAATATTGACAGCTCACTCTAAGCTCACTTCACATAAGTTTTCACGGTGAGATTTTTACCGAATAGCACCACAGTTGTTCTACGAGAAGTCGGCGGCGAATTTTATTATTAGGTAAGTACCCCCCTATTTTATAATTAATGCAAGATAAACCAAAACAAAGGTGTGTGGTTGGGGGACTCCTGTCAAGAACGAAGTTCCTTACACGATACTCGCACGCGTACACACTCGTATACATATAATAGAAAGAGACAGAGAGAGAAAGTGTGAGTTTAATACGCGTTTTTAATACAGAGCCATCTAGTATAAGTTTTAGAAGCTCTCATAAAGTTGTCGCTATCTTGGCTTTTCATTTTGACCTCGCTATCGGCTTCAGCACCCTCGAAAACCATGAAAACTATCTTTCTCTCTGTGTGTGTGTGTGTGTGTGTGTGAGAAAGTCGCATGAAGGCATAGTATACAGAGAGGAAGTAGGACATCTCCGGCACAATCTGCGATATAATTGCCTACTGTCTCAGGGTTGTCACTTTTAGTTAAATTTTAATTCAGTGCCAATAAATTGGCAAGGGTCGGGAAGTTGTATTTTTTACTTGTATTGTCTGGGTACCTAAACGATGATTAAACCTTTCACGATGAAAGAAAGAACGACGGGCCAGCAGACGAGCGGCGCGGGGCGGTGATGAGCACGAGTAAACGGTAGGTTACTGATAGTACTGTCACCAATTCATTAGTTTAAAGCCCGGCCCTGCCAAAGATAACACATATCTCTGTATAACCAATGACGTATTATAAATCATTGTGTATTAATTCAGTGATCATTAAAGTTCAACAATGGTTTTCCTAACAAACAGAAATTTATTCAAGATTCATAGCAGTATTATTTATAAAAAAAAAACGATAAAATAAACCAATAAAAATAAACACCCAAACACACAGCAATACGTTCTCCTGCGATTATCACACAATTTTCATTCATTTAGCTGTACCGAAAAGCTGTGACGCGCGAACCTCGTGCGATGTTAGCCCCGACTGGCGCGCTGCAGTGTTGCCAACTCTATCTGTCAAAAAGTCGTCAACTTACGCTTGAAATGTCGCTAGATCTAGCGACTAAGTCGCTAAATTGGCAACACTGGCGCGCTGCGAAACGGGCGGGCCGAGATTTGTTTATGGGTGCGTGCGGCGACGCATAGATACTTTGGCGCACACATACAATATACGCGCGGTGCGTTTGTATGAAGATAACGTACTTCCTCTTTTTATACTATGATGAAGGGGCCAGAAAGCTATTTCGTTACGTGACAATTTCTCCAGTTTACTCCTATTGAAGCCGCGATATAGAACTTCGTGCCAATCCTACTAACCGTTTGGAAGTTTCTTGAGCGCTACACAAAAAAGCGCCGATGGCCAACCCGATTACGTCATCGCCACCTGGCGCCGGCCGCCAGATGTTGATAAACAACCGGTGTAAGCACACTCGACGAAACTTAGTAGTAAGACTAAGTTTCGTCGAGTGTGCTTACACTTGAATGTTTTTTGTAATGGTAAACAATAGGGCTTTGAAGTGGTGTTCATTTCGTTTGAATTTATGATTGTATTCATTTACAAAAGTTGTTGTAAACATGAGCAAAGAGAAGTTTTATCTTCCGTTTTCATGGAAATGGCTATATTAAAAAAAACAAGAGATGACTATATGTTTTAAGGTTTTAAATGCATGGTGTTAATATTCTTAACGTAAATAATAAATAAACCCACATTGCATAGTGCAATATTTATTATTTACAAGCATCCCAAGTTGAGAAAAAAAAATTGAGGGCCAGGAAATTTTGCGCCCAGACAAAATATTTTTTTTCTACATAAATCTTACACGTACGTTAAAAATATTAGTACCTGTAGTAAGCTTATTTATTACTTCAATATATTTGTAAAAATCGTGGCAGTAAAATCAAACACTGTATTAAAATAAGGTTTCAAGTTTAAAAAAAGTATATTACTGGCATTTGTTTTAAAAAAAAGTTCTAAAATTTAATAAAAAGGAAATAAAATGAATAAAGTGATATTAATTAGTGACATTAAATTTTCCCAATCAACCTTGAACCTTAATCTTTTAGCAATTAAGTTGAAAATCTATTAAAGAAATTTGATAGATTGTAGTAGCTTGACGTGATAAATGATAAATGATAAATGATTTTATTTTGTAAGTAGGTTTGTACAAACACTTTTACACGTCAATCATATTTTAAAACTAGATGAGGCCGGCGTTTCCTATCTGACTAGCCTGAGAAGAAAGGCCGAAACAAACTCAGACGTCACAGTCTCTTTTAAAGTCCAGACATAATCTTGGTCAGATCATATGAAGACCATGTAGGTCGATGTCTGAGATGGTCTTTTGAGGAAAGAACCACACAGATTGAGAGGACCTGTCCAGTCAGTGCACGCATATGTCAGAAATCGTGCTGCTCAACTTAAAACTTAAGGAGCTCAACGATTCGACGAACAATACCAAAGAAAGGACATTTGGGTAGGCCACAATAATTACTCAAACTGCCAGACCATGACAAAAACTAACAGAACAGAAAGTAAAAATAAAAAATAAAATGACCCACATAGTCTTCACATTCACAATAATTAAAATAATAGAATACTTTACAAAGTAAGTAAATGTCATAGATCAAATTCATTAATGTCAAATTGTATATATAAAAAAAAAAAAAAAAACAAACAACAACCACAAAAAAAAAAAACATTCAATATGTAAAAATTGGAAGCAGCTTAATCCCAAGCCTTTTTGTCCTCGATATAAGCCTTAACGGTATAAAAGGCCTTCTGGCACAACTTACGTTTAATGAATGATTTGAATTTATTAAGGCTTAGATCTTGAACGAGGCTTGGAACTTTATTGTAAAAGCGTATACATTGGCATCTGAACGAGCCACCTATTTTCTTGAGCCTTGTTGTAGGTACAACAAATTTGTGTTTGTTCCTAGTATTTATATCATGGATATCACTGTATTTTTTAAACAATTTTATATTTTTATGGGCATATAAAAGATTTTCATAAATATACTGAGAAGGCACAGTCATAACATTAATTTCTTTAAATTTGTCTCTGAGCGAGTGTCTCGGACTTAATTTATAAATTGATCGAACAGCTCGCTTCTGCAAAACAAAGATAGTCTGAATATCAGCGGCATTTCCCCACAATAGGATACCGTACGACATTACACTATGAAAATAGCTAAAGTACACTAAACGGGCTGTCTCTATATCAGTTAAATTACGAATTTTTCTAACAGCGTATGCTGCGGAACTTAGCTTTTTTGACAATTTGTCTATATGTGGACCCCACTGTAGCTTAGCATCCAAAGTTATGCCCAAGAATACTGTGCTGTCTTCAGGATTCAATTCTTCGCCCTTTATCAACACATTAGTTTTCACCTGTCTAACGTGAGGTAACGTAAATTTAATGCATTTGGTTTTTTTCTCGTTTAGAAGTAAATTATTAACATTGAACCAGTGGACTACTTTAGAGATCGCGCTATTTACATCGTCAGTAACCTGCTGCTGACGTTTAAGTTTAAACAAAAGTGAAGTGTCATCTGCAAACAACACTATATCATGATTATCCTTTATGAGGTACGGCAAGTCATTAATATAAATAAGAAATAAGAAAGGACCAAGAATTGAGCCCTGTGGGACTCCCATTGTTACTAAAGATCCGGGAGATCTTTTTCCATTAACATCAACGCTCTGAATCCTCTTACTCAAGTATGAAATAAGAAGATCCAGAGCAGCGTTCCGGATCCCGTAGTGGCGGAGTTTCCTGATTAAAGTTTCGTGAAGAACGCAATCGAATGCCTTGGACAAATCACAAAAGATGCCCAAGGCATCGCATTTGTCTTCCCATGCATTATAAATATGTCCTATAAGTTCAACACCGGCATCAGTAGTTGAACGACCCCTTGTAAAACCGAACTGTTTGCTATGTAATAATTTGTGTTTATTAAAAAATCTTTGCAATTGTTCTAAAATTAATTTCTCAAAAATTTTACTAAAGGTAGGTAGTACAGAAATAGGTCTATAATTTGTAGGGTCTGATGTACTACCTGATTTAAACAAAGGTATTATTTTACTATTTTTCATGAGGTCAGGAAACTCCCCACTGTCAATACAACTATTAAAGATAAGAGCTAGAGTAGGTGCTACAATGTCAATAATAGACTTAGCAACTTCTACAGAATTACCCCACAGATCTGCAGTCTTTTTAACATTTAATGTGTGAAAGGTTTTAATTATATCTCTACAGGTAACATGTTCAAAATGAAATTCCGAATCGCAGCCATTAACATTTTCCATAAGCAAAGACTCAGCAACAGAAGGTGATGAGTTTAGGGATTTAGTAGTAGAAACGGGAATATCTGAAAAGAAATTTTCAAACGCCTCTGCGACTTGTGAGTCTGATTTTATTATGTTGTCATTAATCGACAAGCTGTAGTCAGTATTTCGATTACTAGACCTTCCCGTTTCACTATTAATAATATTCCAAGTCGTTTTAATTACATTATTGCTGGTTTTAATCCTTGAACCCAAATAACGTGACTTGGCCATATAACAAACTTTTTTAAATATTTTTGAATAATTTCTAACATACAAATTAAATTCATCAGTGTTTACATAAGTCCTTTCATTGTACAGTTCATAAAGCCGCTTTCTACTTTTATGAATACCAATGGTAGCCCAATCACTGAAACATGTGTTACTATTAACCGAGATAGTCTTGGAAATAAAGGTAGAATTAAATTGTTTACAGTATATATTAAAAAAATTATCATATAGATGATTAGGATCCGCATGAATTGACAAAACTGGTAATTCATCAGTGAGTTTAATTTTGAAAGCTTCCAAGCGACTTGCAGTTTTGGGGTTGACAGTGATATCTTTTTTAACCACTATTTTGTTTTGATTTGGAATAGTAATCCTTTGCCCGCAATGATCAGAATCTAGTAAATTTATAATTTCTTTGTGGCTTGGTATAATATCTGTATAAATATTATCTAGGCATGTGGCACTAGTAGGGGTTATTCTTGTAGGCTCCAAAAATAGGTTTACAAGATTGTAGGACTGAAACAGACTTATAATTTTACTACAAGAACCTGAGTTTTCCAATAAATTGACATTAAAATCACCGCAAACGATAACGGACTTGTTTGAGTTACAAATCCTGTCTAACACTTCATCCATTACCTTTTCAAAGCAGTCATACAATCCTGATGGGGGTCTGTACACACTTAATACAACAAAATGCTCCAATTCTATACAGGCAATTTCAACTGTACGCTCAACAGATAGGCTCACAATATCGTTACGATCTTTAAATTTGAGCTGGTTACTTACTAAAATTAACGAGCCACCATGTATAGCATTTATTCTGCTGAACGAACTACCAACCTGGTGATTATTAAAATTGAACAAGAACTGGTGGCTTTTCAGCCAATGTTCTGTTATACAAAGGATATCAATACTATTAAAATTCATAAATAATTCTACTTCTAAATCTTTGTTCATAAATCCTTGAATATTTTGATGCACCAGGTTGATACTATTTATTGATTTTAAAGCCTTTTTCGAGTTGCTTTTGTAATTCTGAACAATATAGCTAGAGGTTGCCTCTATTGTCTTACTTTCTAATTTAAATTATTAGCAATGTCATTAATTGTGACCAAATTAGTGGCAGAATTATTTATAATGTCATTGCATTGCTCAAAAGAAGCAAGTTGTTTAGCCAAATTTTTGGCTGTAATTGAAAAAAAATATGATAGCGACACAGCTATCTGTCTTTTATAATATTTAGACAGATAGTACATAACAATGTTATGTCTATCTTTTGTCAAATATAAATTTTTATTAACATAATTGTTAATATCAATCAAATGGAACAAGTTATTATTAAATGTCAAGTTATGCATTGTCATATTTAGTTCAAATCTTAAGCTATTTTCTTCCTGTGGCAAACTGTTACTATAAGGGAATGTAAACAACACAACTTGTCTTAAACTAAGATTGCATAATGTTTTATGATACTGGAGCAGTTCTCCTTTGTTTACATTTCCCCTATTACCCACAAAAATTAATAAAGTTGTATCCTGGGTAAAGTTACATTTAATAATTTTTTTCATAATATGAAGCAAAGAACAACCAGGCATACAGTAATTTAATATCGAGTGTCCAGGATATTCATCTGTCAACAAGTGACCTAAGTCCTTACCAATCTCATCACAAAATAATACAATATCATTTTCTAAAGTTTGTTTACAAGGTTTATTAGAACTATTAGTAGAAGGAATGATCAAATCAACACAGGGTTGCAGTAAGGAGATATTGCATGTTGACAATGAATGGTCCGGTGTAAGCACATTGGACGGTGTTAGACAATGCTCACAGTTGTTTTTTTGTGAGTTTACCAGCTCATTCATTGCCAACACATATTCCCTCATTAGGTCTTCAGAGGTATTATATTTGTTGGTCATTGAACAAAGTTTCTCCTGTAGATGGTCTAGTTCAGATTGCAAGGTTTCTGTGTCAATTTTGTACTTCCTAGTACTTTGCTCCAAATTAAATAGTAGATTATTAACCAAGGGGATAAAGCAGTGTCTTCTGTCGCGGGTGACGATTTAAATCGCGAGCGTAACGAAGGACTTAAGGTTCACTCCCGAGCGTAGCGAGGGTGTTAAAAACTTAAATCACGAGCGAAGCGAGGGATTTAAGACGAGTCCTGAGTGTAGCGAGGGATTGAAGTTCACCCAAGACTAAGACAGCTTTATCACCGAGGAAAATACTCTACTTTTCGTACCATTTGCGAAAAAATTAACACAATAATAATATGAGATAAACATTTATTAAAAATATTGACAATTAAAAGTAAAAGTTAACATTCGAAACAGTGGTCCAATTATTGATAGAGAGAGTTACATTTTTGTTTGGTACATTTATTGTTGATGAGTTGATTTGAGTATTTCTCTGTTCTTGCGTCTGAGGAACTTGGCAAATTCCTAGCCTAATATTTTTTTGTCGGAAAAGCAAAGGCATCAAGCTCATACGGCCTCGTCGGTTTTCGTAATTTTATTTAATAATCATGACTGCATAACAAATGCATATTCCTTTTTCAGAAAGATGTATAATACTTTATATACAAACTCAATGGTGTAAACACAGATGTAGTTCAGTATAAATTTCGGTAAGTATTCCAAATTTAAATCACATTCTCCCCCTAGAGGATGAATGAAATTCAGTACAATTTTCTTTCCCTGTTTTTAACAGATTAAAAATGACTATTGTTATGTTCGCTTTTTGTGGCATAGAATGTCACTTTTTTGAGCAAGTGGTATGAAAAGAATACATATCTAATTGTTTGAGCAAATTCAACCTTTCTCTATTCAATTTAACATTTTTGATAAAAAACCTTTGTCTCTTTACCATTTTTTGTGTTTTAGCAATGTATTTATTGATTTTAATGTATTTTTTAAGTTTATTTTTACTGGTTACTACCCTCACTGAATTACATGATTGTGATTTATCATCACCTGTCAAATCAATAGTGGGGTTTATGGCAGAAACCATTGACGGGGCAATAGACACCAGCTCACTGAACAGACTTTGATTCAGCGAGGCGGTGATGTTAAGATTTGAAGTCTCAAGTTGTGTGATTTGACTTTGAGCCTCATGTAGCTGCTGTTGTAATAAGTGTTTGTGACTAAGAGCTTGTTCATACTCTATGCTACACTGGCTGAACCCGTCCACAATAACCTGGAGCCTATCCCGGGCTTCTATGGCATCAGTGTATTGAATATATAACTGAGCCATTTCATTTTTCAACTTCCTATTCATTTCATTGGCATCAAAGAGCACTCTTTCATTGTCATCTATTTCCTTAATTAGTTGGTCACAGGACTCCCTTGAAGCCTTTAAAAGGCTCAAAGCCTCACTGAGTTTGGACTCTTCGAGGCGAGCACGGGCACTGCGAGTCATAATCATGACGAAGGAAGAGAAGACAAATTAGAAGAGAGAGTAGGTAGCTAGTTGAGACAGCAGTTTGAAAAGAGAGTTGATAGCTAGTTGAGACAGCAGTTTGAAAGGGGATAAGTGTAGAGGAAAAATGAAATTTATATGAAGTAAGAAGTTCTGTCACCAAACCAAACTAAGGTTATGTTTACGTTCAAAGGTCATTGGCATCAATAAGTAGCCGTATTAAAATGAACAATGTAATGTGTGGTGTAGTTAAGGAACGCAAACAAACTAAAAGCAAGTAAAATATTAAGTATTGTACCTGTTAACAAGATGACAATGCAAAATTCACTTGAGCCGGTAACCGTCACTGTTTCACAATGACGTGCTGGCGTCTGTACAAATATTTAGTAACCCCCGACGCAAAAACGACGGGGTGTTATAAGTTTGACGTGTCTGTCTGTGTGTGTGTGTGTGTGTGTGTATGTCTGTCTGTGGCATCGTAGCTCCCGAACGGATGAACCGATTTTAATTTTGTTTTCTTTGTTTGAAAGGTGAATTTGTCGGGAGTGTTCTTAGCTATGTTTGATGAAAATCGGTCCAAGATGGCCGCCGCTACAAAATGGCGGATTACATAATTTTTCACAACTCCCTCAATATGGGTATCAAATGAAAGGGCTTGACTAGTATAATACTATACACTATGGTAAATTTCAAATCCAAGATGGCCGCCACCACAAAATGGCAAATTGCATTTTTTTATTCACAACTCCCTCAATATGGGTATCAAATGAAAGGGCTTGACTAGTAGAATACATACACTATGACAAATTTTAAATCCAAGATGGCCACCACCACAAAATGGCGAATTACAAAAAACCTGATTAAATACCAAATTACCTGAATCTTAAAACGCAAGAAAATAAAAGAAAAGAAATAATAAGGAGTCCCTACAAAAAGCATGAAATAAAAATTAAATTAAAAATTAAAAAAACCCCCGACTACGTGAAACCCTATAAAAAGAAAAAAATAACCATGAAATTATGACCCTACGTAAGTACGTATGAAATTTTTTGATTAAATATTGTCCTGTCGGGGGACCGCTACTATTTTAAACTGTAACAGAACGTTAGGCTAATAATTAGAGCGGTCCCCCGACGGGACAACATTTAATCAAAAAATTTCATACGTACTTACGTAGGGTCATAATTTCAAGGTTATTTTTTTCTTTTTATAGGGTTTCACGTAGTCGGGGGTTTTTTAAATTTTTAATTTAATTTTATGTTTATAATGACTATCCGCTATAACGTCAGCATTTGGACTTTCATTTGGGCTTTCAACGTCTTTTATTATTATTCTCTATTAATTTATTTATTTTTCTTTGACATATGTAATTTGATATGTAGACAATTCTTGATTTACTTAAATGTAGAGCATGCAATACCGTTATATCGTTACCGCAATTTCGCGAATTTTGCACTGCTTTTTCAGTACCGCAAAAGCGAGATTAGAAATGCGAATTTCGCGGTATTAAAAACGAACCATGATAGGAAAATCCCCGCTACGAATCGTCACATGTTGGTCGGGCGGACGGGATACAACCTTGGTAGCTCACAGTGCATCGGGGAATTCCCGAATTCCCTACAATACAGCGAAATAACGTATGTTTGTAGTCTTACTCAGTCTCACACTCGCAACTACTCGCACGTCGGACAAGTGAGTGACTAATCTGTCCTATTTTATTTGTTTATTACGTGAATAATTATTTTGACTAATATACATATTAACGTATTATACTCGTACCCGTGTATCAACCTTTTTTTTTTGTAAAAATGTATACTTCTATGGTGTTGAATTCAAAGACTTCAAAAGTTCTAATATAGTGTGGAAACATTTTTTGCGATCTATACATATCTGCTGCTGCATCTGCTAAGCATTCCGCCAACGAGTGTAGAAGCTGAGAGAGCATTTTCGGCTGCTGAATACATTTTTTTACGTTAACATTTTCAAATAAAAAATAAAGATTAGCGTTGTGTGTGATTAATTATAACTTATGGTAGTTTTATTTTAACCCCCATTTAACGAGTTACTAATTTCGCAATTTCGCAAATTTTGCGGTATTACATGTCCGATACCGCAATATCGCGGTATTTAATATCTACTGCGGTATTGCATGCTCTACTTAAATGACTATCCGCTATAACGTCAGCATTTGGACTTTCAACGTCTTTTATTATTATTCTTTAATATTTTATTTATTTTTCTTTGACATATGTAATTTGATATGTAGACAATTCTTGATTTACTTAGTACTTTTTGTTTGACATGGGAATTTAATAATTTTGTTTAAATTGATTAAAATAATAATACAAAAAAATATTGTCACAAAATTTGTGCATGTCGAATTTAGTTGGCGGAATAAGAACTTGTAGCAGTATCTACAACACCACATGCGAACAACGCGTCATACTGACATCACGCAAATCCTGCATCTCGCAAGCAGAGTTTACCGCGCAATTAGCACAGATACAATTTCCCAACATCAATCGTTGGGCAAATGCCCGCCAGACACAACACCCGTCTGGTCGGAGGATCCTCCCTTTTCTATGGAGGTTGAGTGAACTTTACACCCTGTTCCTCATGCCTCCCAACTGGTAACCCCGAGTATGAACGTCAGCGCAGCCTTCGTGCAAACACTTCAGCGTGACGTCATCATCATCACTCCTGCAAGCTTCAGCGGCGAGTCACCCAGCCAGCCAGCATCCACGGCTTCAACGGGTATCCTGACCACCAGCATGCAGCGTCCGCGCATACCTGGTCATCACCCTCAGCTTCATCAGCAACCTTGGCACAGCACACTGCACCTTCGGCCGGTCAACTAGCAGAGCACCCTCTCCTGGTCGACGCAGCAGCCAGCCTCAACCCGGCGCTGTACGACATCCGACGCACTGGAGTATAACGCAGCGCCACCCCGACTCACTGGGGACATCTCCGCAGACAGTTCCGACTCACCGTGACCTATGCGGCAACCGGTTCCGACTCACTGGAACCTCTGCTGGCCTGGCAATCGTCGCAAGATACAAGACTCAGCCCACTATCGACCTCCGGTCTCCGGAGGGGAGTGATGTAGCAGTATCTACAACACCACATGCGAACAACGCGTCATACTGACGTCACGCAAATCCTGCATCTCGCAAGCAGAGTTTACCGCGCAATTAGCACAGATACAATTTCCCAACATCAATCGTTGGGCAAATGCCCGCCAGACACAACACCCGTCTGGTCGGAGGATCCTCCCTTTTCTATGGAGGTTGAGTGAACTTTACACCCTGTTCCTCATGCCTCCAAAAACTATTGTGTATGTTTTATAAAATCTGTAAAATACCATATTTCAGGCAAATATATGAATCTGCAACAGGTTCCGCTTTGCTTTAAATAATTTACACAAGTAAATTATTTCTCCACTGCTCACAAAAATGGTGATGGAAAACAGAGTGACTAAGAATTCGAGACATGTGACATCTAACAACCCGCACTGGGCCCGCGTGGTGGATTACAGCCCATTCCTTCTCACAGTGGTCCTCACCACTGTGAGAAGGATGGGCCGTAATCCACCTGTCTCAGCAGTGAGAATGTTGCTGATTATGTAAGAATCTCAAATTCAAATTAATTTATTCATTTTGTGAACATAGGGTATAATTATGTCAGATGTTATACAAAAAATGTTGATCCATGCTATGTCCCGCCAAAAGGCATACAAAATATCTTAGGAAAGCGAATGTCAATTAACAAAATAAAAATAAATTCAATATGTAAGTAGGTAGATGTCACAATTCTTTGCAATAGTTAATAATATGTCAATAAATTAAGACGGCACATAAAAAAAAAATAGGTAATAGGTCACAATTAAATCAGTTTAGTCAATTTCGTATACAATAATAAATGCAATAAAAATGTCAATAATCAATTAATATAATTATCTTATGAAAGCAACATTTTCATCATTCACTAAACCTCTCAATATGCAGTTCAAGCCAGTTCAAGGGGCATTGCCGAAAGCACACCTTGGAAAAAAAAAGTAAAATAAAATAAAAAAAATATTGTTAGGCATGTCAAGTTATAAAGTTGTCATAATGATATAAGGAAAATGTCATGAAAAATACACAATGTCAATAGATTTGAAAAACACAGATATATATAAATTATTAAAAATAAATGAAAAATTCTTCAAAATTTGTTATCCATATACTCCTTGACTGAATAATATACCTTGTTATTTAGTAGCTTAAAGAGCTCGCTTTTGAATTCATTATTATTCTTACAATTTCTAATATGACAAGGTAGTTTGTTATACAATTTTGGTGCCATTGCATAGACACTTTTATAAGCAAAAGCAGTTCGGTGATATTGAAGTAATATTATTGTTGACATGCATGTAAACTCATTTTATGTACCTACATTTTATTGTACGCCCTAAGGGCAGGACATAGCTGTTCGCAAAACACTAAACTAACACCAGCTGTATTATGTACACTATCCTATGATCCACAATAAAGACGAATTGAATTGAATTGAATTGAATTGATTATTGTTTTCAACTTATCTGAGCGACGTTGACTTTCTACATGACTAAACAAGTGTATATTGGTTACTACAAACATCAGAACCTCATAGATATTAGATATACAGCGAAGGTACTGTCAGAATATTTAAATCCCTAAAGTGTGGCTTACATGTATCGGTTGTTCTTAATTTGCAGATGGCTCGGATGCATCTTTTTTGTGCCAAAAGCACGGATGATATATTTGAAGCATTACCCCAGAATATAAGTCCATACCTCAATGTGGAGGCTACATAACCGTGATATGCCGTTATGAGGGCTGTTTTGTTTGCAATTTTACCTAACATATATAGGGCATAAGAGAATCGGTAAAGTTTCAAACAAACACTATCAATTTGATTTTTCCATGACATGTCCATGTCAATGTGCAATCCTAAAAACTTTGTAGTGTTTGTTTCTAGTACTGCGTCTCCTTTGTACCTAATTTGGTATTGTGTTTGTTTTTTTTGTCGAAGTTGAAACTCCATTATTTTAGTTTTTGTTAAATTAATTTTAAGGTTATTGGCATTTAACCATTCTATAATTGACACCAGATTTGTGTTTATATCTAATTCAATTTCTTTAAAATTACCCTGGTCGAAAACAATAGTGCTATCGTCTGCAAATAAGTACATCCGATGACTGGTTACTTTGGGGAAATCATTTATGTAACAGATAAAAAGTAATGGACCTAGGACAGACCCTTGTGGCACCCCATACGAAATTGTTTTCGTGCTTGAGGAGTATATTGTTTCAGTTTTTGTCTTAATGTTTACTTGGCTGATCTGAGTAAGCTGTTTTCTACCTTCTAGATACGATTGTATGAGGTCAAGCAAATTATCTCTAATACCGTAGCTATAGAGCTTTTTCAATAATATTTTATGGTCAACGTAATCAAAAGTGCGGGTCATGTCCATGTACATTGCTACAGCCTGTTTTCTGTTGTCCATGTTATGGTGTATCTTTTCAAGGAAATTGTACACTGCCATATTAATAGTTTTGTTTTGCCTGAATCCCATTTGTTCTTTGCAAAAAATGTTGTTTTTTTCAAAATAATTGTTAAGTCTATTGTAAATTACTTTCTCAAGAATTTTTGAAAATATAGGAATTAACGCTATAGGTCTATAATTGCACATTTTTGTTTTGTCATCTTTTTTGTGTAGTGGCTTGACAATCGAGATTTTTAGAGCTTCTGGAAAAGCCCCATTGTGTATACAAGCATTCATTATATCACATAGCACTGGTGCTATAGTAGGTCCTACTGATTTGACCACCCTGGTCTTGATGTCATCATACCCTGTACTGTTTGTGTTTTTGAGGTTATTTATTATAGTTATCATTTCTTTTGGGACTATTGGTTCCATGAACATAGATTTATGGGATTTTAAAACATTCGTATTATTATAAGATAGACAATTTCCATTGGATTAAACTAGGTCTATGAAATAATCATTAAAGTTTTGCGCAATACTTTGAGGGTTCGTGGTACATTTGTTGTTTACCTCAATAGCATTAATATGTGTTTTCGGCACGTTACTCTTCAAATTGTTTACAATTTTCCATGTAGCTTTAGACTTATTGTTACTGGTTTCTATGTAGCAGCTGTTTTGTGCTTTTTGTGTCTGTTTGATAACGCGGCGGTACCTGGTGCTGAATGTTAATAAAGCATTTTTGTATCTTTGTTAGGATTTAGTCTATATTGCCTTAGCAGAAACCGTCTCTTTTTGCTGCAGAATTTAATTCCCGGTGTGATCCACTTTGGTTTATGGCTTGTCGATATTTTGCATCTTACTTTTGGGAAACATAGGTCGTAAAAAAGTTTGAATAAGTCAAAAAACGCATTAAATTTTTCATTAGGCTTAGACTCTATAAACTCTTTTTAATTTCGGAAAACTTAAAAAATTTGGTGTCATAGTCATTACAGTCAATAATATAATTAATAGTTTTACAAAGGTCATTAACTTTAAGATTATTACAATTTACATAGGAACAATTTTTGTATTCTTTACATATTTTCACTATGGCATTATTTAGCTTGTTTACATCTAGATAATTATTTTTAGTTACGTTTAGTACAATAATTTTGTTGCAGCTGTAATACTGTATAATTTTTAGGATTTGTGTCAAGACTGATTTTTGGTTGAAGTCATTTTCACCAAGAGATATTACAAGCTTGTCATTGGTTGCTAGATTTATACTTCGATAGTTTTTTACTATCTCGCTGCATAACGCATTGGGCTTCGTTTCGCTTATAATCGTATACTTCTCATATTGCGTTCGTTGTCTTGAGTATAGGAGAGCTGATGCAAGGCCTACACATTGTTGAGCTCCTAGGATAGCTAATTTTCTGTATTTTGCAGGTATTTCTTCCTTTTTGATTTCATATGCAGGTATTATCTGCGATTTCTGGGTATGTGTAGTAACTGTTTTCTTTGGCGTTGTCAGTTTCACTTTTAGTCCTTCAATTTGTTTTATTAGGCTTGCTATCTCCTTGCTAGCTTCAACTAATTGTTTCTGCATGTCGTTTATTTTCCTATGTAAATTTGCAAATGTATAATTGTGGTCAGTTTTAGTATTAAGTGTCGAAATTGGCGATGAAGTTGTAGAGAATACTCCACTGTTTTGGGGCAACACAAAACGCCTATTTATGTTTTTCATACTGTTAAGTTTATTATGAGTTGTCGTGGAGTGACATAGTGACTTAAAAGCGGAGTTTTGTGTAGTAAGATTTTTATTTTGTGTTCGCAAATCGTTATTTTCTAATATTACGTTTTCTAATTCGCTCTGTGTAGTTGCGAGTTCTTGAGTTAAAGTTGATATTTTATTTTGCATTTCGGAGTATGTTGCGGTGTCGACTAAGGTACCGTCTATGCTCTTGGATAATTGTTGGTTTGGAGATATGTGTGACGTATCTGTCGGACTTAGATATGAAACGTCCATGTCAATTTCGCTAATATTGAAATTTAGTCTTCGTCGCTGTTGAGTATTGATGTTGTCGTCGTCCTCCATTGTTGAATAAATAGTAGATAAATGTTTATAAATTCAAAAAGAGACCCGTTTTTCACGGGCTTTGAACCAGCGCACCGATGATCGTAGGTCAGAGGTGTCCACCACTCGGCTAACGCACTCGGTAACGTTATCAGCAGCCGTCAAATTGCGAAGTACTTTCAACGTCCAATACTTTTATAATTATTGAATAGATGTCATTAGTTGTGTTGCTGAGGCGTTGTAGTTAATACATGTTCTAATAGATGGTGCTGAATTCACTATTTTGAACAGGATGATTTGCCGTTATTGATATAAATTATCAGAAAAGTTATCACTTATTTCACTGTTTTAAAACCGTGACGATTGTCATATAGTTTAGGGTGTTATAGTTTTACCACGAGCATGGTTTTTTTCTTTATTTTAGAGCACAATGTTAACTAATGCTAATGTCACTTTTAAGAACTGTTGCCGTTATTTTTTACTTTTTGGAATAATTTAAATTTTTCGCACTAATCACTTTGTACTTCACCTTGTTCCTATCTAGTTCAGTTTTATACACAATATTCAGCACAGTTACGATACTTTTAGTCACTTTTAATATTTTTAAACTTCAAATTAACGCGGACACGATGTAATTAAACAATGTAACGTCAAACGTCTGACGTCGAATCTGAATCGGTACAGCGACCAATGTAGAGGTCAAAACGGAAACATTAAGCTATCTGCAATTTAGGTACGTAATGGGTTCTGGCCTTTGCCCAGCAGTGGGAAATTAAAGGAAAAAATTTAAAAAAAATGGGTTCGAACTAGTTCACAGTCCAAATACGAGTAAAAGACAGTATTTTTATCTCACGAAACGACACGCGGTGTACTTGTGCTAACAAAGTGTACAGACACGCTGTTGATGGGGATAGACTCACCCCCTTTTTTCGCCGCCCCAAATTTTTTCAATAACACAAAGAAATTAAATCAACTATCAATAAACACTACACATTTGTAGGTAACCTTTTCATACTAGATCGATAAAAACATATTAAATAAAAAAAAATGATAATCATACCTACCCTACCTACTAGATGCGCGGAATTTGTGTTCGGAACTTTTGCTATCTCTCATCCACCATTGTTGTATTTTTCAGACGGTAAAAAAACTCATCCGGTATTATTAGATAGTTAATAAAAATAAAAGAAAATAATTTAAAATACTTACAGATTAGATACTCCTGTTGAACTGTTATATCTTTGCAGCGCAATTCACAACTGGGACCTATATAAAATTGTACTCTGTGACTGGGACAGTATACTATTGTAGTCTTTGACTGGGACCACTGCAGAGTACTTTTATATACTGAGGCCTTACCACGAGCTCTTAACGCGATTCAATTTACGCTCAGGGATCGAGATGGCGCTAGACGACTTGTATAGCTCTGTCTCTTTCCAACAGCCTAAACTGGATCGCGTTAAGAGCTCGTGGTAAGGCCTCTGGGACTGAAATATGATGACGAACGACGGTAAAGCGTTTGCCGCTACCTACCTAAGTAGGTTTACCCTATAATCAGCGGAGCTATGAGCAATCGCGATTGTGCCAGTCAATATAAAAATTAGACATACTAACATGTTCCTAACTATAATAATAAAAAAAAAATAGCATCCTGTCCTGACCGATATGACTTTCACAAAATCTGATTCCAACTTTCACAATTGTTGGGGAACGTTCACTAAATCCTAAGCCCTAAGCGTCACAGCAGGGATCCAGCAGAATATCAGCGTTAGGTACACATTTGCCTGACACATGCTGAGCTGGACTCCCATTTGGTGCAACCTTGAGACGCACACCGCACTGTGTATGTTTCGTTATTAATTTAATTCGTCATAGTGTCACTTTGATTTCGATATTTGTGTGTTTTTCATTTTGTCTTCTTTATCGGCACCTTGTTTTATATTATAATCATGTGGGTAGTTTGGTTATCATCAAAGACATTAAAATCTTAAATCTCTTTGGTTATCATCTAATAGTGTACTTTGGGTCCCCTATGTTGTTTGGAAATAAAAGTAGAGAGATTTTGACAGTTCAACATCATTCATTGCGACAGAACACGGGTGGGTCTTAGTCAGTAAAAGTCAAAAGTCCCGCTCTGCCTAGAGCGGGAGAAGTTATTTGATGATTTCCCACCCAAAAAAGGGGTAATTAATACATACTAATAATAAAGCTTTAAGAGTTTGCTTGTTTGAATGCGCTGATCTCTGGAACGACCACCAGTCGGATTTTAAAACAATCTTTTTGCATTAGATAGCCCAATTCTTGAGACAGGCTATAGTATAGGCTATAGGCTATTTAACATCATGCTAGGACGTTTAGGAGCAAAAAGAAAAAAGTCAGAAGGACCGCTAAGCAAAAATGAAGTAATAGCGCGGGCTGGTGATAGGTAATAGGTAATAGGTACAGCGGGCTGGTGATAGGTAATAGGTACAGCGGGCTGGTGATAGGTAATAGGTACAGCGGGCTGGTGATAGGTAATAGGTACAGCGGGCTGGTGATAGGTAATAGGTACAGCGGGCTGGTGATAGGTAATAGGTACAGCGGGCTGGTGATAGGTAATAGGTACAGCGGGCTGGTGATAGGTAATAGGTACAGCGGGCTGGTGATAGGTAATAGGTACAGCGGGCTGGTATCCGCAACTCCACGACAACGCGCGTATTTTGCGTAAGGGTGGGAAAATCGATCATTCGATCCACCCCAGCTCCTCAAGGAAGGCCAGCAACGCCTTGATGTTACTGACCGTCTCACTTAGGGTACCTGGGTTACCGAAGTACTTTGCCCTGTACGTGGCGACCACCGGGCAGTTTAGCAGCACATGCGCCGCTGTCTCGTCATCCTCCATGCAGGCCCTGCACAGCGGACTGTCTGTTACTCCTATGACATAGAGGTGTTTGTTAAATGACCCATGGCCAGTTAAAGCTGCAGTAACTGTGCGCAGCTTTAGTTTATTTAGACGGAGAACCTGTTTCGTGAGTCGGCCATTAATTGTGGGAAGTGCTTCCTTGGCCTGCCTACATGCGGGCTGGTGATGCGATATGATGGGGGGACCGGGGAACAACAAATTTCACGCAAATGAAGTCAAGTTAATAAGTTTTAAAAGAATATCTAACATTCTCAGATCAAAATGCGCCAACAAACGCCTAATATCCACTGAATGGGTGGAACATCACGATGCAACAGTCATCTCTCAAAAGTTAATTATTTTTGTATCAAGGAATTTAAACATTTGTATCAGCATCCTAATAGTGACGCGTTGAAGACCTACGACAAATATTATCAAGCCAAGGTAATTTATAATTTCTAATACATATAAAATATAATGGTATTTAATAAGGTTTATAAAGGTAGAGTGGACCTGCCCAGTCATTGCACGTATTTGTCAGTAATCGTGCAGCTCAACTCAGAACTTAGGGAGCTCAACGATTCGACGAACAATGCCAAAGTACATAACATTTGGGTATGCCGCATAAATTACTCAACTGCCAGTGTGTAAGTCCAGCAGAAGATGTCTTCAGCTGACTTTTAATGAATGTTATTCGTGCTTCAAGATGTTAAATATAATATTTCAGATAATTATGAGTCCTGGTAAAAATGTGTTCGAAGACACAATGATATACAGCCAGTGATTATTATATGATTACCCAAAGGGATATATCTCGAGTTAGCGCGTAAGTATTCTTCTTTTATGTAGTGAGACGTCGCCATATTATTATGGCACGTCCTGTTTTAGAAAAGTTTGATCTATGTGAGTGTGAGGCTACGGACACGACGTCGGCGGGTGCGGAGCGGGTGCGGCGCGTTTCAATGCATAGATTTATATGGAACTGGCCTCGAAGGCAGTGGCATAATATAAAGAGAGGAAGTACGTTATCTTCATACAAACGCACCGCGCGCGGCTTGTGTGTGCGCCAAAGTATCTGTGCGTCGCCGCACGCACACTTAAACAAATCTCGGCCCGTTTCGCAGCGCGCCAGTCGGGGCTAACATCGCATGAAGTTCGCGCGTCACGGCTTTTCGGCACCGCTAAATGAATGAAAAATCTGTGATAATCGCAGGAGAACGTATTGCTGTGTGTTTGGGTGTTTATTTTATTGGTTTATTTTATCCTTTTTTTATAAATAATACTGCTATGAATCTTGAATAAATTTCTGTGTTTGTTAGGAAAACCATTGTTGAACTTTATTGACTAATGATCACTGAATTAGTTATACAGAGATATGTGTTATCTTTGGCAAGGGCCGGGCTTTAAACTAATGAATTGGTGACAGTACTAAGTATCAGTAACCTACCGTTTACTCGTGCTCATCACCGCCCCGCGCCGCCCGTCTGCTGGCCCGTCGCTCTTTCTTTCATCGTGAAAGGTTTCATCATCGTTTAGGTACCCAGACAATATAAGTAAAAAATTCAACTTCCCGACCCTTGCCAATTTATTGGCACTGAATTAATAGTTAACTAAAAGTGACAACCCTGAGACAGTAGGCAATTATATCGCGGATTGTGCCGGAGATAGCCTACTTCCTCTCTTTATACTATGGCAGTGGCGCAGGGAGCGGCGTACGAAAGACGCGCGCCAGTCTAGCGGTGTCCGCGCGTCTACATTGGCGTTGTAGATTTATTAGATAGATACATAGACAATGACGCCGATTCCCTTGTTCACAAACTAAACTAAATTTAAGTTCAGTGCATCTTTTTCTTTCTATTTCATTAAGAAAAGGACAGAAGATAAATATTAGTTTAGTCCTGTCAAATTAGTCAGCGCCTGAAGTAAATATGTATTTTTAGTAGCCATGTTTTTAATCACGTCAAAACTGTATAAGGATTATCTTAATTTGACGGGACTAAACTAATATTTTTCTTCTGTCCTTTTCAAGTCAAATTATTTATTCAAATAGGCACATAAAAGGCACTTTTTAACGTCAAAAATTACAGTAAAATAGAATTGAATCAATTCTATTTTACTGTAATTTTTGACGTTCGTCGCCTCTTCCAAAAGGTAGTTTTCGTATGGAGAAGTATGGGCGAGAAACTCCACCGTTACTCTTTAATGATTTTAATTATTACAATTCTATGAACACATACTTGTTGCGTTCGCGAATCACATTTTGATTTATTATACAACTTGATACCGACCTGAAAAATGCAAAAAATCTAAGAAAAATTAAATTTCGCGATGTGTTTGGTCTGACAGATAGTCATCCACTGCTGGACATAGGAGTTTCCCGAGCCAGGCAGTGATTCAGTACGACATATAGTTACAGATATGGTGACGAGCCTAAGTGTATCAGCGCCACGCATCCACATCTAAATAAATACTACCTACTGCTATTGCAAAGACAGGCTTGATAACCCAAACGTAAATAGTACAATTATAGCAGAATAAATGGTGTTCAAACAAATCTTCAATTTATTTGTAACTAACTGTTTTTCTCCTATTTATTTGCATCAACATCATCATCAATTTCTAGTAATTTTAAGAACGTTCGCAGTCTGGGGGGTAATTCTCGTAATTTTAAGACCGTTCACAGTCTGATCTCAGTCTCAATCTGTCAAAAAATACTTCTAATTTCCCTACATTTTGACAATTTTTTGACATTTGTTTGTCGCTGAGATGAGACTGCGACTAGATTTTGAACGTTTTGAATTACGGGAATACGGGCCCTGATCTCAGTTTCAATCTGTCAAAAATACCTCTAATTTCCCTACATTTTTGACATTAATTGTCGCTGAGATGAGATTGCGACTAGATTTTGAGCGTTTTTAATTAAGGGAATTGGCCTTCAGATAGTTGCCAAGCGGAAAGTAGCCTAATTTTGTATAGAATACCTTAATAGTCATAATTATTATCAGGAGGAAAAAATACTGTTTTTAAATATTGTAGGGAAACCTACTCCAAATATATGCCTGGAGGGAAGTCCGAAATTATCCTATCAGAAAGAAAAAAATAAAAAAATAGTAACAGTTAAAATTGAACTTTATTCCACAGAATTAGAGTCCACACTCCGTAATATACAGGGTGTAAAAAGATCTATCACATAGCCGTCAACTATGCATTCTGTACATCAAACTAATTAACATTGCATAAAAATAATTGCTGGGAAACGACTTATGTATGGTGTTAAGAATTGTCCTTATGGATGCATACAACGGTACAAGGGGTCTACTCCGAAGTAGTATCGGCCGAATGTTCGGCCTTTTCCTGCTACGAAGTTACTATTTGGTTCGGTCGGTTCCGATCCTACACTCCTACACTCTTTCGAATATTGACTATGGTCCCGACCCAACTGAGCCGATCCGAACTTTTTTCACATTTTTCAATAATATTCGGTTCGGCCATGTGTCGGTCTGATCCGAACATTCGCACTTTGCACTTCGGAGTAGGCCCCCAGGGTTCGTGGGGATATTAAAAGTTGTTGTATAACATTAAAAACTTGTTTTAATAAAAAAAGTCAGTTAAAGTTGGAATTTTGACCTTCAATATCTCCGTAACCAGAAGGTTCCCAGGTATGGTCCAGTACAAAAAATTGATTACAACGACGGGGAGTACAAGTGACTCTCGGCTTCGCTAAGTGTCTTTTTACACCCGGTATATCTATTTTGTTGTTTGTCTCGATACAATTAAAAAGTATTATAATTAAAAATCTAGTCCTAATTTTTACTGTACAGACGCCATCACATTAAGCAACCCGAAACTGTCAAATTTTCCCAATCAACCTTGGACCTTAATGCTTTAGCGGTAAAGTTCGAAATGTATTAAATAAATTTGACAGATTGTAGTAGCTTGATGGGCTGGCGTCTGTACATAGGTAGGTACATTGGTAACATAAGGATCAACATTTAAAACAGCAGTCATTGGTTGGTGGTAACCATTTGGTTAACATTTAGTTAACTCAATGGTAACCGGGAGGTCCGTAAGCGGTAGACGGTTGTTTGTAACCCTGGTTGCCATGGAAACCGGTTAACGAACCGCTGAAGTCATTGGGCGTGGGGGCGTTGTAATTGTATCCTCCTGAAAAGAGAAAAGAAAGTTGTAAAATAATGATACTTAGTCGATGGCTATAATAAAGGTTCTCCCCCACAGGCGCGATATTGTCAGCCGATAATATCGGATGCGTTATTGTGATAATGCGTCCCAATTCCTTGCCACGCTGCTGCGTTTTCGTTCGATATTTTTTTATTAACGTGTGCGTGTAACCAACATAATATGACGTGGTCTTTATATGATCTGACCAAGATTATGTCTGGACTTTAAAAGTTTGTTTCGGCCTTTTTTCTCAGACTTGTCAGATAGGAAACGCCGACCTCATCTAGTTTTTAAAATATGATTGACGTGTACAAGTGTTTGTACAAACCTACTTACAAAATAAAATCATTTATCATTTAACACTACTGAGGCCTTACCACGAGCTCTTAACGCGATTCAATTTACGCTCAGGGATCGAGATGGCGTTAGACGACTTGTATAGCTCTGTCTCTTTCCAACAGCCTAAACTGGATCGCGTTAAGAGCTCGTGGTAAGGCCTCAGGCCCCAGCCCGCACTAAACGTTACTACGTTATTAACGGATGTGTGTAAGATCATTTGCGTTCTAATACAAAATGTTCTAAGAACTCATATCGGAAGATCACAGAACAGAGGAACGCAAGCGTCCTCCTTCTATTGCGTCGTTATTATCGCAGCAGTGTGTAACTTCCTGGCCGCCTACAAAATGCACTGAACTTATGTTTACAAACTGAAAACAGATATCGCAATAACGCATCCGATATTATCGATCGATAATAATGCGCCTGTTGGGGAGAGCCTTAAGAAGTCGAGCAGTGAAAATATCGGACTGTATAAAAAATATAATAAAAGGGGTAATTTGGCTGCAATCCCTTGAAGCATTGAAAAAATCAAACTTCTAAGTCAACGCAATCAAAAGACACGGGCGTTTATGATCCGTTTATGCCGGATATTTTGACAGTCGCAAGGGAATCAAAACCGGGTTGGCCGCAGGGTGGGCATCAATAGCACGCATCCTTCCGTATAAAAACAAATCTTAGTTGAATCCGTTTCCACCAGTGCTAGGCTATGTAGACCAATGAATATGATTGGTGGATATTATAGAGGTATGAGGAACAGGGTGTAAAGTTCACTCATCCTCCATAGAAAAGGAAGGATCCTCCGACCAGACGGGTGTTGTGTCTGGTGCATAACTGCCCTTTGAATCATGTCAGGCTGTTGTATATATGCTAATTGCGCGGTAAACTCTGCTTGCGCGATGCAGGATTTTGCGTGACGTCAGTATGACACGTAATTCGCATGTGGCGTTGTAGATACTGGCACTGAAGAGCGATTCTGTAACCAACTCACCGTGAATACTTAGTTGAAGTGAGCGTGGAGTGAGCTGTCAATCCAACTAATGCTAGGGATAAACACTATGGACAACTCACTCTAAGCTCACTTCACCTAATTTTTCACGGTGATATTTTTACAGAATCGATCGGCAGATATCAAACGTATCCATAGCAACATAGCATAGCACGTATCTGGTGGAAAATCCGCCTTAAGGCTCCTGAAGAGTGTCCGATGGGATTTCCCATCGAACTCACAACTTGTTGGTAAATAAACACTATACCTTGTCTGTTGTTGTTGTAAGTTGGTTCTGGGTACTTCGCCTGCCCCTCATATCTGACATCTGCGTGGAATCCCGTCTTCCAGTCAGCGTGGTAGGTTACTGTAGATAGATAGATACAATACTCTTTATTATGTACACCATAAGAATTACAGATACCTGACCTGAAACTTGCAAAAAACGCAAGAAAATTTGAATTTCGCGGGTTACCTTATCGCATCTATTATAAAGCAAGCTGGTTTTTTAACTGATATTTTAAGTGACTATCACTAACAGTATCGGTGACCCCATAAAAAAAAATAATCAAAATGATTTATTTTCTGTTTTCTCGTGTTGAGATATCGATAACTATCACGGCAGCAGAGTTTCGCTAGCTAATTTAATTTACCCTGTATATGATAGTTTGTAAGGTAATATGTATATGGGCCATTGTAGCATGAAATAAATATTTTATTATTATATTGTTTCCAAGATTTGTCAACACTTACCAATCTGCGTACGTCCATCAGGTAACTGTACTCGATATTCTCCACGTACAACATTGCCATCAGAACTCTCCTTCCGGTCATAATCATTGCCAGATTGAGCGTCTTTCACTGAGTAGCCAAACTCATAAGACTTGGGCTGGAACGAGAAAATATTGATGTTCAAAACTTTTTTGAAGAAAAAAACAACCGACTTCCAAAACCGTCACTATAAAGTGAAAAATAACTTTAATTTCGGAAGTCGGTGGCAAAGAACGAAGATGCGAACCCAACGACACCGACTTCCGAAATTAAAGTTATTTTTTACTTTATAGTGTCGGTTTTGGAAGTCGGTTGTTTACCACTTTAAAAAAGTTTTTATTTTTCACTTTTAAGTTGTAATTTTTACCAGTATTAATTTTGGTTTAATAAAACCAAACTACTGAACCGTTTTTGATGAAATTTCTATGGGACCATTTGGAAAGTATACCCTTTCCAACAAAAAAAGAATTTTTCAGATCGGTTTGCAAGCGACGGAGTTATACGCGAACAAACATAAAAAAAAAATACATACATCCGAATTGAGAACCTCCTCCTTTTTTAGAAGTCGGTTAAAAATGGAACCTTTAGCAATAGGCTCTCCCTATTACATGGGACTTCTGGAAATGTGGATGTATTAGCCCAGGGCTTGCATTCTGTATAGCAAAATGCATAGCATAATCAGCATAATAATTTTCCCACTGCTGGAACACACAGGCCTCCTCTCGATGAGGGGGAGTGGACTGTACCCCAACAGTGGGAACATAGGTGCTTAAAGTGCCTGTCTGTGTCCGAACCCACGACCTACGACAAGTCAATCGGGACTTATACCACTGGTCCATCACCGCTCTCAAAGGAAAGATTTATTTACTTAAGAATTCCCGCCACATTAAAAACCAAGCCAGGAATGTTACAAAATAAAAGTACCAGACCACAAAATCAGTCAAGAAATTCCATTTACTCATACCACAGCTTAACAAGCTCAATTACTGACCACATAAGATACGTCGAGTAAATCCCTACGCATGAAATACAGACGACCTCTAAATATGTTTACAACAATTTACTCATTTACAGAGAAGTCAGCTGAGCGTGCAGACAAGCAAACATACAGGAAACAACAGTGAAATGGAATGAAGTATTTAGTACCGAGGCACAAGAACTAAATTTGAATGAATATATAGCAGTTAACAGCAAAAACAAAGTTGGTAAAGTAAAGATAACTAATCAAAACATTAACAATACCAGTGGTAAATCTGATTCAGTTAGTGTCGCACGCTCAAAAATGTCCAACAAAGTGTTATTTGTCGCTATTCTCATGTGTGTGGACGCGAAATTCACGATTTACTTAACTGATACGCCTATTGAGAGAATAGGAACGAGAATATACAGAAAGGAACTCCTCACGAACGCTTTTCAGGGCCCTAAAGAACTAGCCTACGACTCTTCCAGCAGAAATCTGTTTTTCATGTACATGGACGATGTTGCGCAGAACTCTAGACGAGCATATGTAAACGTCTTGACAAAACAAGCAATGAAAATCGAAGGCATACAAAGAAACAAAGCTACTGTCGTGGATCCCGATACTAGTGAAGTATATTTCGGATCAGACGATGGACTATACAAATATGATCCCCTGTATAACGTCGCTACAAACATTGGCTTGTACAACATGAACATTTTCAAAATAGTTATAAGAAACAATGAAATGTACTTAATAGACGCGAATGATCATATGATATACAAGATATTCAATGACGGACAAAGTGCTGTTAAAATTGGCAACATGAAGACTGTCATGGAATTTGACGTGGACAATGACAAAAATGTGCATATAGTAACTATGTGTGGTGTTTTTTGTGCTCATCACAATACTCGGGTAGTGATTAAAAACAAGGATTTGCGTGTCGTGTATCACTTTTTCGTTGAAGGTGAAAAGACATTTGGATTATCCGATGATGGTATACATGAAATTGATTGTTACAATGGGACAGCTAGAAAGGTTGCTAACTTAAATTTCTTTCCTAGCAGCATGATCTTTGGTGATTACGGAGATGTGTTTTATAGTATTGATAACGATATCTATAAGTTAAGGCCAATCAATTCTTATCATATCTACAATATACGTACGAAGACTAATTAATTTTTATGATTTGTTTTATTAAACTTTTGTAATAATAAGCAGTGTTGTTTTTATACTTTCCTTATTGAACAAGGTCAATTTAAATCTGAAGACAAATTAATGCTCGTGCGCATAAAGGTGAGTGTACACTGGAGCGTTTTCTCGAGAATTTCCATGTTATGTAACGTTCTTACAAGAAAGACAGACAAAAGCTCAGTTTCCAAAAGCATTTCGTTTTAACTTTACAAACGACTGTTATATAGACAGACAGCGTAGAATTAGGAAAGTCTATTGTTTCAAATTGATGTTATTTCAAGTTAAACAAATATTAACTTTATTTTAATGGTAGTTAAGTTGATTTCGGAGTGACTAGAACTATTGAAAAAGTTATAGAAAGTTTTGAAGTTGTAGTGTAAACTGAACTTTAGGGCCGGCGCGGGCCGGCACGGCACGGCATGGCACGGCAAAGGATTTTATTACTAATCAATTTGGCAGTGTTATTGGATGTCTCCTATTCATCATCTACATCAATGACCTTCCCAAAATCATGAAGGAACCATGTGTGCTATTCGCAGACGATATAGGTATCTCTGGTAACTACATGCCATACAAATAGTAACATTAACGACCAACTGAACACGATATTAAATAAAACAAAAACATGGCTGGATGAGCACAACCTTGAGATTAATTATAAAAAAACTAAACTAATGACTTTCTACCCTCAGCAAAAATCCCCATTACTAGTTAATTTCACAACAAACGGCACAAAAATTGAAGTAGTTAACGACTTTACGTTATTAGGACTAACAATAGACACGCACATTTCGTGGAAGCCCCATATAAAAAACGTACGATCAAAACTCGCAAAATTCACCTACGCACTTCGAGAAGTGAAAAAAACTACCGACTTGCAAACTGCACTTACTACATACTACGCCTACGCTCATGCATGGCTCAGCTATGGCATTATAATGTGGGGAAATAGCACAGATGCGCCTACGCTTTTCATTCTCCAGAAGAAGTTAACTCGGATTATAGTCAACATAGAACAAACCGACAGCTGTAAGCCCTTTTTTATAAAACATAAAATACTCACCTTACCATCTATCTATATCCTGGAAATATGCAAATTCGTCAGGAAATACATGAACTTTTTCACAACCCGCGGCGATAAACATAACGAGCGATCTGTCAGATATAGAAATATCCTCGCGCATGAAACTACATTCCAATAGCCCCTACGTAATGTCCATAAAAATATTTAATAAACTACCAGATGCAATAAAGGATGAAACCAACGATACGACATTTATAAATAAGCTCAAGCAAATATTAATTAAAAAAGCATACTACACGATAAACGAATACATACAAGACAAAAAAATCTATTGAACACAAACAGACACCACACACAGTTGTATTGATACATTCATACATATATAGACAAATATTATAATACTAGCTTCTGCCCGCGGCTTCGCCCGCGTGGATGTCGGAAATTTACCCACGGGAACGTGCTAACAGGATAAAATGTATGTGCTTCCCCAGAATGCCATCTATGTCGCGGGCCCTTTGTGGCTAATTACAATAGAAAACCAATTGTGTCTCATTAGTGGTGATTAAGAGGGTACCTATATGATATCTTTACCTAAGTAGGTACCTAACTAATTAAAAAAAAAAACTCAATAACAGAAAATTAAATACCTACCTACCTAAATAAACCTATTTCTGATGATAACTAATCTAAACTCAATAAATAAGCAAACTCCCTAAAAACTAATATCTATACGAATGACTAAACCTACCTAACAGTATTATAAAATAACCTACGGTCACTACGTACACTATCAAATATACTACCTATACTTTAAAATTAAAATCTATACCTACGACTCATATAAAAATAAACCTAAATAACTCTAAAAAGTAAAAACTAAAAGGAATAAAAATGAACTCCACTGCGGGTGACCCAACCTACGACAAACTTAGTATTTGCGGTTGGTACAGTACAGACAGTGGTAATCGGGTATAGGGATCGAACCGCAAAATTAAGTTTGATTTTTATTGTATATACTTTTCCGGGATAAAAAGTACCCAGTGTGGTGCCCAGGATATTAAAGAATAATTATACCAAGTTTCATCGTAATCGAACCGGTAGTTTTTGCGTGATGCCTGAACAAACAGACAGACAGACAGACAAAATTTTTTTTAATCACAATTTTGGGTTCGTTGTCGGTCAAGTAACACCCCCTGCCATTTATTTTTTGGATATTTTCAATGTACAGAATTTTCACTTCTACAGATTTATTATAAGTATAGATAGATATAGATATAGATGATAGATATATTTTTAATTGACCTTACCAAATAACTATTATGTACCAACTTTATCAGACTGATCTCAACAAAATAAAATGTTATATTTACCTATAAAAATTGAATGTTAATAACATATTTTAAAGATTGTACGAGTAGCATAGAAGTATTGTTAATTTGTGTCCTAAATTTATTTTATTTTAATAATTAATTTAAAATTTTTGCTGTGCCCTACAGGGTCCATAATTGTACCTTAGCTTTAAGCCATTGTAACACCTCTACAACATTATGGAATGCAAATAAATATATGAATATGAAAAAAATACTTATTTTTTAAGTACGATTTTATAACTGTAAGTAGGTACTTAGTTACTATACCTACAATAGGTACTGAGAAATCGGCATGACTAAACATAAACAAAGCAATAGCGGCAAATCAATTGACAGATCAAAAGTACCTAGTACATTCTAGTGGGAAATTAGGCCTACCTTTTTCCTCTGTCTGATAGAAAACTAATACAACAAAAAATAAGTAAGTAGGTAGGTATCTCATCATCAAGTAAAAATGATTCTAGACAATTCTGGAATCGATGAATTATTAAGACACCCAAACACACAGCAATACGTTCTCCTGCGATTATCACACATTTTTCATTCATTTAGCGGTGCCGAAAAGCCGTGACGCGCGAACCTCGTGCGATGTTAGCCCCGTCTGGCGCGCTGCGAAACCCGCCGAGATTTGTGTAAGTGTGCGTGCGGCGACGCATAGATACTTTGGCGCACACATACAAGCCGCGCGTGGTGCGTTTGTATGAAGATAACGTACTTCCTTCTCTGTATACTATGACAAAGCCCTTATGCAGGAAACTAAAACAGCCTTGAGTAGTCACTAATTCTATAATCAAGTCACTGTGCGGCTGTCATGTGCTACTTGGGTGTTGACACCTAGTCCTAAAGCATGAGTTTTTTTTTGTTTTATCGTGTTTAGATATTATATATCTGTGAATTTGGGCAGTAAAATAAAAAAAATAAAAAACTTATAATATTTCACGTTACTACACACATCTGCGGGGATGATGAAAAAAAAACCTCATCAAACTAATTTATTTTTGGTTTTATTTATTTATTTAACACCTTATCTCCGCCTTACCTTCTGATATTCAGCTGCATTCGGTTAGACTGGAAGCCGACCCCAACATAGTTGGGAAAAGGCTAGGCAGATGATGATTTATTTATTTAACACTTCCAGCACACAACGCGTGTAATAATAGATTTTCAACTTTATCACTAAAGTATTAAGGTTCAAGGTTGATTGGGAAAATTTGACAGTTTCGGGTAGCTTGACCTAGCTGCTCGCGTCTGTCAACCTTTCGGTGATGCAGAGTCCTTCAGAGACAAACAGTGGTAGCAATCATGATCAAAACTGAGGAATAAATATTTTAAATATAAAGATACGCATAAACCTATTAAAACTATAAACATAATGTATACCTAATTACGTAATAAATATAAGCACAAATAAATATACATAAATTCATGAATTAATAAAAAGAAATTATGCTCGCGAACTTTAAAGAATGATCGGTTGGTTGCCATCCTGATTTCCGTTCCGTTGATAGACTGAACGAAAAAGGAAGAGTGAATGAAGTCTGTGCGGTGGGACATTGGAGAAGACGATTGTGTAATGAACGTAGATTTCTATTGTGGTTAGCGCAAATGTATTGATAGAGGGGGCTAGATAACCAGGGGAAGAGGGAGAATCAAGAAATGAAAACAAGGTGGTCTGCGCCCTTAGCTCTCTGCGCTGGCGTATTATGGGCAACCACTTTTGAAGCAACCAATGCGCAGAGACATGATCATATTTACGCACATTAAAAACTAATCGAATGCAGTTATTGAGAAGACGCTCAAGTTTGTCGAGGAGATCAGTATTCAGGTCATAGCACACATCACCGTAATCGATGATAGGGAAAATAAGGGATCGCAATAATTTTTTCAAACGGTACGGAGCTCGCAGCGTTCCAGTAACCTTCTGGCTCACACTAATGACTTGAGTCCGCCAGTTCAGGGTACAGACGCCAGCACATCAAGCTACTACAATCTGTCAAATTTCTTTAATAGATTTTCAACTTTATCGCTAAACCATAGGTTCAAGGTTGATTGGGAAAATTTGACAGTTTCGGGTAGCTTGATGTGCTGGCGTCTGTGCAATAAATGTGCAAACCTAGGTCCTTCACGTCAGTACCAAAAGGAACGATCGTACCATTTAAGAGAACTGGCGGCAAGGTTGTACTGTACCATCTACCTTGCTAATATTACGAGAACTGCTAATGATGATCGCCTGACACTTAGTAGGGTTAACAGCTAAACCAAATCTATCAGCCCAGGTTTTTATGGCTATCAAGTCCTTAGTTAAGTTGTGTAAAATAGAAAACGGAAGAGGAGAAAGTATACCGCCTTGAGGAACGCCAGTTTCCAAATCACACCAGCTCGAAGGATAATTCCCAACATGAACAGACTGCTGAAGTTCCTGAAGGTAAGAGGAGAACCATTCTAGTGCTTCGGGAAAGACCATAACATTGGACAGAATGGCTAACAGGATGTCGTGACTGACGGTATTGAAGGCATTCGAGAAATCAACCAACAGTAGAACAGTAACTTTGGTGTCTTCCAGTCCTGCCCGTATATCGCCAGTAACTTTGAGGAGTGCGGAAACAGTGCTGTGCCCAGGCCTAAACCCAGATTAGAGAGACTTGTTTGTGTTTTTATCGTGTTCATATGTCGATACCCTTTCCGTCCGAGGACTAATTTGACCCTGTATAGTAACAACTCCTCCTTTTTTTTTAAATCGGTTAAAATTGATATTTTTGTCGTGATAAAACTACTTGATACTTGATTTTTGGACTATTCCCTTTACTTGTGCTACATGACATTGCTTCTTGCCTTTCATGGTTCTTCAATGGTTCAATCAATGGGAAGTACCTATAGGGTACTTCCCGTTGACCTAGAATTTGATTTACTTGCGAGTATCAAAATATGTCGCATAAGGCCATATTTTTATTGCGTAGACTTAGAAGCTTGAGCTTCACGCGTTCCTTAGAAAAAAAGGGTCTTGACAGACAGACAGACCGGACAGACGGACCTCCTATAAGGGGTCCGTTTTTTTTCGTTTTGAGGTACGGAACCTTAAAAAACATACAAATCCGTACTCCGGACTGCTTCTGAGAAATTCCATATGGGAAAACCTAATATCCCTGCCCGACCTGGAAATCGAAGCCAGGACCTAATGCTCAGCAGTAGCACTTGCGACCGATAGACCAACGACGCGTTTCAGAATAACAGACATATATTTGTACAAAATATTTATTCATGTCAAAATACTTAGTAAATTACAAAATAAGTATAAAAAATTGCTTAAAAATATTTTTGGTAAATTATGATTAGGTAGGTTACTTATAATCTCAAATACAAAATAATTAGCATACATAATGAGCAGTGATAGGAATAGGTAGTGCCTATTTGCCTAAACTTCGAAGAACAGAGACAAGAAACGGAGACTTCCTTAGGACTACATTTTTTTCCGGGACATCTGTCCCGAAATTCGGGACAACAGTTTTAATTACATTAAAAAAAATATGTTATTTGGAATAAGTAATTCGTCTATATTTACTTAAAGTTTGCGACGAGACATAACATCATCTGCCTAGCCTTTTCCCAACTATGTTGGGGTCGGCTTCCAGTCTAACCGGATGCAGCTGAATACCAGTATTTTACATGGAGCGACTGCCTATCTGCCTTGCGACGAGACATAACATTTATAATTTATAACTCCATAATAATAACTTATCCTCTATGGGCTCTAAAGGAAAAATAGAACACATAGAATATTGTTGTAACAAATATATGTATATTTATATTATTTTTTAAATATGACGTAATTAGAAAGCATGAAACAAAATGTACAGACGGAAAAAACTTTAATTACAAATGTTTATATATCTATGTCATATTTATTTTACTGACGTTGAGGCATGCAATTCCAATTCCCGCACCGCACAGGTATGCGACCATGGCGGTTTCTTTTTGTAATTTCTAAGAATAGATAACGAAATGCGCTGCCGTAAAAGTCGTATTGTACTTTCGGTGCTATAAAGATTAAATGATGTTTTTAAAGATTTTTTACCCATGCAGGTGTTATTTCTTAGTCACAAGATCGATACACATCACGCCTGCAGTTTCGCTAGCTAATTGAATTTGACCCTGTATGTATAGATGACGTAGGTCATAGGTATTATCTACATATTTATTGAAATCTTAGATTCAAGAATACCAAAGCATATTATTTCCTCGTCAATATTTCTCTGTAAACTTGAAACAGATCTTCTACGGCCGCTAAAACTGTCGGAGCCATCTTAAACAGCTCTTTAACAACATCTTCGCAATCTCCATGTTCCCGCATATCAGAAAGCATCTTGTAGACAAACGTGCCGTTATACACCTTACTGTACCGAGTAGATTCATACGGGGAACCGCACAACGTATTCAAATAATTCATATGCTGGATACAGTACTGGAGTTGTACTAAACTGCTGAGCGCTTTTACGTCGAAAATTTTTTTAGCTTCAACTTCATCGTACTGAAAATACTTGGCTGTTACACCTTTGACTTGTGATAACTCCTTCCAATCCGTACAAAGTTTTTCTCCATTCAACACTAAGCTCAGCATTACGTATGACAGCACAACCGCATACACTTCTCTGGTCACGTCCTTACCTTCCAACTGCTTTCTGCGAGCAAAGTACACTAGCGCAATAAACAATACAACGCAATCTGGTCGTAGTTTAGCTAAAACTTCAGTGTTTATATCATTCTCAGTAAGAAAATGCTCGAACAGCTTCAATTGCCTCACTTGATACCAACCATTCTCGAACACCGACACACTGCAGTTGTAGCTTGGCTTACGAACATTCGTGTCATCAGTATCTATCTCTGCATATATGTTGTCACTCTGGTACACTTTAAATGTATCCCCTCTGTAATTTGTCAGTAAGTTGTATGCATATTTCACTATATCAATCGATAGGAGTAGACTGTCTTCAGAATGTGTATCTAAGATGACCCAAGATCCTTCCATAATCTTCGATTTGTACAGATTGATGTATACTGGCGACACGTGTTTACATACCACTCCTTTCTCGAACCATTCGGGGTCTTGCCTGAATATCGGGATATTCGAATTAAATAGATACTCTGTGACATGCCCGGGCTCGTCCTTCCGCATATTCGTTAATATTTTATGATAATTGAGCCAAAATTTGTTTCGATCTTCATCGTTAGACAATGTTTCTGAAATTCCGTCTTTCGCTTCTTGCTCACTATGCTTTGAAAGCCACACGATCAGATTTTTGACTTTCAAGTATTGAGGAATATTTAGTACACCCCAAGTTTGTAATAGTGACTCGAAAAACTTATCCGGAAATACTGTTGAGTCGGTTAACGTAGCAAAAATTGCAGCTTTCTCTTCAGTCATGGAATTATTTTGGAGAAAATCCTGAAGCTTGTACTGGCGACATCGGATTGACTTCGTTCTGTTGTCGAATTTCATTGTTGTGTGTGGTATATAAAGGGCTTTTCTGAAGCAGTATTCTATATCAAAGCTGACGATGGGGCATTTTAATTTTTGGGCTAAGACAGCACACTCATCTTTGGTCTCCATGACGCAGAACGCGTAGTTAAGGCCCATTTTATCCAACATTTGCACGGTGGCATCCTTTGAAAGTATAGGTGGTATAAATTCGCAGTTTGTATCAAAATCGAAGATTAAACGTTGAAACTTTTTTATTTTCTTCTCTATATCCGTATCACCGCCCTTGAATACTATGTAGCATTTGACGTTAGCCTGTTTGAACATTTTCAATTTCCTTTTCAAGTACTGAGCGTATTTGTTGGCTTCACAGCCGAAGATGTAGGGGATCCTGCTCTTTTCATACATGTAGTGAAAGTAATTATGTCCATCAATGACGACGGGACAGTTTCTTAGAGACCATTCCTGCGTCTCCTCGGCGGCTATATACTTCGGGAATTCGTAGATCCTCATTGTGATTTCTGAAACAGAAATTGATGATAGTTTAGTTAGTGCTTCTTCTCAATTCGAGCGCATCATGACGAGAGAGGTGAGAGAATTGAAGCGACAGGAAATCGAAGAAGGTTGGCCCTGCAGTGCGATTCTGTAACCATCTCACCGTGAAAACTTACGTGAAGTGAGCGTGGAGTGAGCTGTCATTTCAACTAATGCTAGGGATTGACAATATTGACAGCTCACTCTAAGCTCACTTCACATAAGTTTTCACGGTGAGATTTTTACCGAATAGCACCACAGTTGTTCTACGAGAAGTCGGCGGCGAATTTTATTATTAGGTAAGTACCCCCCTATTTTATAATTAATGCAAGATAAACCAAAACAAAGGTGTGTGGTTGGGGGACTCCTGTCAAGAACGAAGTTCCTTACACGATACTCGCACGCACACACACTCGTATACATATAATAGAAAGAGACAGAGAGAGAAAGTGTGAGTTTAATACGCGTTTTTAATACAGAGCCATCTAGTATAATTAATTTTAGAAGCTCTCATAAAGTTGTCGCTATCTTGGCTTTTCATTTTGACCTCGCTATCGGCTTCAGCACCCTCGAAAACCATGAAAACTATCTTTCTCTCTGTGTGTGTGTGTGTGTGTGAGAAAGTCGCATGAAGGCATAGTATAAAGAGAGGAAGTAGGACATCTCCGGCACAATCTGCGATATAATTGCCTACTGTCTCAGGGTTGTCACTTTTAGTTAAATTTTAATTCAGTGCCAATAAATTGGCAAGGGTCGGGAAGTTGTATTTTTTACTTGTAATGTCTGGGTACCTAAACGATGATTAAACCTTTCACGATGAAAGAAAGAACGACGGGCCAGCAGACGAGCGGCGCGGGGCGGTGATGAGCACGAGTAAACGGTAGGTTACTGATAGTACTGTCACCAATTCATTAGTTTAAAGCCCGGCCCTGCCAAAGATAACACATATCTCTGTATAACCAATGACGTATTATAAATCATTGTGTATTAATTCAGTGATCATTAAAGTTCAACAATGGTTTTCCTAACAAACAGAAATTTATTCAAGATTCATAGCAGTATTATTTATAAAAAAAAAAACGATAAAATAAACCAATAAAAATAAACACCCAAACACACAGCAATACGTTCTCCTGCGATTATCACACAATTTTCATTCATTTAGCTGTACCGAAAAGCTGTGACGCGCGAACCTCGTGCGATGTTAGCCCCGACTGGCGCGCTGCAGTGTTGCCAACTCTATCTGTCAAAAAGTCGTCAACTTACGCTTGAAATGTCGCTAGATCTAGCGACTAAGTCGCTAAATTGGCAACACTGGCGCGCTGCGAAACGGGCGGGCCGAGATTTGTTTATGGGTGCGTGCGGCGACGCATGACGCATAGATACTTTGGCGCACACATACAAGCCGCGCGCGGTGCGTTTGTATGAAGATAACGTACTTCCTCTTTTTATACTATGATGAAGCCAGAAAGCTATTTCGTTACGTGACAATTTCTCCAGTTTACTCCTATTGAAGCCGCGATATAGAACTTCGTGCCAATCCTACTAACCGTTTGGAAGTTTCTTGAGCGCTACACAAAAAAGCGCCGATGGCCAACCCGATTACGTCATCGCCACCTGGCGCCGGCCGCCAGATGTTGATAAACAACCGGTGTAAGCACTCGACGAAACTTAGTCGTAAGACTAAGTTTCGTCGAGTGTGCTTACACTTGAATGTTTTTTGTAATGGTAAACAATAGGGCTTTGAAGTGGTGTTCATTTCGTTTGAATTTATGATTGTATTCATTTACATAAGTTGTTGTAAACATGAGCAAAGAGAATGTTTATCTTCCGTTTTCATGGAAATGGCTATATTAAAAAAAACAAGAGATGACTGTATGTTTTAAGGTTTTAAATGCATGGTGTTAATATTCTTAACGTAAATAATAAATGAACCCACATTGCATAGTGCAATATTTATTATTTACAAGCATCCCAAGTTGAGAAAAAAAAATTGAGGGCCAGGAAATTTTGCGCCCAGACAAAATATTTTTTTTCTACATAAATCTTATACGTACGTTAAAAATATTAGTACCTGTAGTAAGCTTATTTATTACTTCAATATATTTGTAAAAATCGTGGCAGTAAAATCAAACACTGTATTAAAATAAGGTTTCAAGTTTAAAAAAAGTATATTACTGGCATTTGTTTTCAAAAAATGTTCTAAAATTTAATAAAAAGGAAATAAAATGAATAAAGTGATATTAATTAGTGAGATTAAATTTTCCCAATCAACCTTGAACCTTAATCCTTTAGCAATTAAGTTGAAAATCTATTAAAGAAATTTGATAGATTGTAGTAGCTTGACGTGCTGGCGTCTGTACAAATATTTATATGTTTATAATGACTATCCGCTATAACGTCAGCATTTGGACTTTCATTTGGGCTTTCAACGTCTTTTATTAGGTATTATTCTCTATTAATTTATTTATTTTTCTTTGACATATGTAATTTGATATGTAGACAATTCTTGATTTACTTAAATGTAGAGCATGCAATACCGTTATATCGTTACCGCAATTTCGCGAATTTCGCACTGTTTTTTCAGTACCGCAAAAGCGAGATTAGAAATGCGAATTTCGCGGTATTAAAAACGAACCATGATAGGAAAATCCCCGCTACGAATCGTCACATGTTGGTCGGGCGGACGGGATACAACCTTGGTAGCTCACAGTGCATCGGGGAATTCCCGAATTCCCTACAATACAGCGAAATAACGTATGTTTGTAGTCTTACTCAGTCTCACACTCGCAACTACTCGCACGTCAGACAAGTGAGTGACTAATCTGTCCTATTTTATTTGTTTATTACGTGAATAATTATTTTGACTAATATACATATTAACGTATTATACTCGTACCCGTGTATCAACCTTTTTTTTTGTAAAAATGTATACTTCTATGGTGTTGAATTCAAAGACTTCAAAAGTTCTAATATAGTGTGGAAACATTTTTTGCGATCTATACATATCTGCTGCTGCATCTGCTAAGCATTCCGCCAACGAGTGTAGAAGCTGAGAGAGCATTTTCGGCTGCTGAATACATTTTTTTACGTTAACATTTTCAAATAAAAAATAAAGATTAGCGTTGTGTGTGATTAATTATAACTTATGGTAGTTTTATTTTAACCCCCATTTAACTAGTTACTAATTTCGCAATTTCGCAAATTTTGCGGTATTACATGTCCGATACCGCAATATCGCGGTATTTAATATCTACTGCGGTATTGCATGCTCTACTTAAATGACTATCCGCTATAACGTCAGCATTTGGACTTTCAACGTCTTTTATTATTATTCTTTAATATTTTATTTATTTTTCTTTGACATATGTAATTTGATATGTAGACAATTCTTGATTTACTTAGTACTTTTTGTTTGACATGGGAATTTAATAATTTTGTTTAAATTGATTAAAATAATAATACAAAAAAATATTGTCACAAAATTTGTGCATGTCGAATTTAGTTGGCGGAATAAGAACTTGTAGCAGTATCTACAACACCACATGCGAACAACGCGTCATACTGACGTCACGCAAATCCTGCATCTCGCAAGCAGAGTTTACCGCGCAATTAGCACAGATACAATTTCCCAACATCAATCGTTGGGCAAATGCCCGCCAGACACAACACCCGTCTGGTCGGAGGATCCTCCCTTTTCTATGGAGGTTGAGTGAACTTTACACCCTGTTCCTCATGCCTCCAAACTGGTGACCCCGAGTATGAACGTCAGCGCAGCCTTCGTGCAAACACTTCAGCGTGACGTCATCATCATCACTCCTGCAAGCTTCAGCGGCGAGTCACCCATCCAGCCAGCATCCACGGCTTCAACGGGTATCCTGACCACCAGCATGCAGCGTCCGCGCATACCTGGTCATCACCCTCAGCTTCATCAGCACCCTTGGCACAGCACACTGCACCTTCGGCCGGTCAACTAGCAGAGCACCCTCTCCTGGTCGACGCAGCAGCCAGCCTCAACCCGGCGCTGTACGACATCCGACGCACTGGAGTATAACGCAGCGCCACCCCGACTCACTGGGGACATCTCCGCAGACAGTTCCGACTCACCGTGAACTATGCGGCAACCGGTTCCGACTCACTGGAACCTCTGCTAGCCTGGCAATCGTCGCAAGATACAAGACTCAGCCCACTATCGACCTCCGGTCTCCGGAGGGGAGTGATGTAGCAGTATCTACAACACCACATGCGAACAACGCGCCATACTGACGTCACACAAATCCTGCATCTCGCAAGCAGAATTTACCGCGCAATTAGCACAGATACAATTTCCCAACATCAATCGTTGGGCAAATGCCCGCCAGACACAACACCCGTCTGGTCGGAGGATCCTCCCTTTTCTATGGAGGTTGAGTGAACTTTACACCCTGTTCCTCATGCCTCCAAAAACTATTGTGTATGTTTTATAAAATCTGTAAAATACCATATTTCAGGCAAATATATGAATCTGCAACAGGTTCCGCTTTGCTTTGTGTAAATTATTTCTCCACTGCTCTCAAAAATGGTGAAGGAAAACAGAGTGACTAAGAATTCGAGACATGTGACATCTAACAACCCGCACTGGGCCCGCGTGGTGGATTACAGCCCATTCCTTCTCACAGTGGTCCTCACCACTGTGAGAAGGATGGGCCGTAATCCACCTGTCTCAGCAGTGAGAATGTTGCTGATTATGTAAGAATCTCAAATTCAAATTAATTTATTCATTTTGTGAACATAGGGTATAATTATGTCAGATGTTATACAAACACACAAAAATGTTGATCCATGCTATGTCCCGCCAAAAGGCATACAAAATATCTTAGGAAAGCGAATGTCAATTAACAAAATAAAAATAAATTCAATATGTAAGTAGGTAGATGTCACAATTCCTTGCAATAGTTAATAATATGTCAATAAATTAAGACGGCACATAAAAAAAAAAAATAGGTAATAGGTCACAATTAAATCAGTTTAGTCAATTTCGTATACAATAATAAATGCAATAAAAATGTCAATAATCAATTAATATAATTATCTTATGAAAGCAACATTTTCATCATTCACTAAACCTCTCAATATGCAGTTCAAGCCAGTTCAAGGGGCATTGCCGTAAGCACTGCTTGGAAAAAAAAAGTAAAATAAAATAAAAAAAATATTGTTAGGCATGTCAAGTTATAAAGTTGTCATAATGATATAAGGAAAATGTCATGAAAAATACACAATGTCAATAGATTTGAAAAACACAGATATATATAAATTATTAAAAATAAATGAAAAATTCTTCAAAATTTGTTATCCATATACTCCTTGACTGAATAATATACCTTGTTATTTAGTAGCTTAAAGAGCTCGCTTTTGAATTCATTATTATTCTTACAATTTCTAATATGACAAGGTAGTTTGTTATACAATTTTGGTGCCATTGCATAGACACTTTTATAAGCAAAAGCAGTTCTGGTGATTATTGTTTTCAACTTATCTGAGCGACGTTGACTTTCTACATGACTAAACAAGTGTATATTGGTTAGGTACTACAAACATCAGAACCTCATAGATATTAGATATACAGCGAAGGTACTGTCAGAATATTTAAATCCCTAAAGTGTGGCTTACATGTATCGGTTGTTCTTAATTTGCAGATGGCTCGGATGCATCTTTTTTGTGCCAAAAGCACGGATGATATATTTGAAGCATTACCCCAGAATATAAGTCCATACCTCAATGTGGAGGCTACATAACCGTGATATGCCGTTATGAGGGCTGTTTTGTTTGCAATTTTACCTAGCATATATAGGGCATAAGAGAATCGGTAAAGTTTCAAACAAACACTATCAATTTGATTTTTCCATGACATGTCCATGTCAATGTGCAATCCTAAAAACTTTGTAGTGTTTGTTTCTAGTACTGCGTCTCCTTTGTACCTAATTTGGTATTGTGTTTGTTTTTTTTGTCGAAGTTGAAACTCCATTATTTTAGTTTTTGTTAAATTAATTTTAAGGTTATTGGCATTTAACCATTCTATAATTGACACCAGATTTGTGTTTATATCTAATTCAATTTCTTTAAAATTACCCTGGTCGAAAACAATAGTGCTATCGTCTGCAAATAAGTACATCCGATGACTGGTTACTTTGGGGAAATCATTTATGTAACAGATAAAAAGTAATGGACCTAGGACAGACCCTTGTGGCACCCCATACGAAATTGTTTTCGTGCTTGAGGGGTATATTGTTTCAGTTTTTGTCTTAATGTTTACTTGGCTGATCTGAGTAAGCTGTTTTCTACCTTCTAGATACGATTGTATGAGGTCAAGCAAATTACCTCTAATACCGTAGCTATAGAGCTTTTTTAATAATATTTTATGGTCAACGTAATCAAAAGCGCGGGTCATGTCCATGTACATTGCTACAGCCTGTTTTCTGTTGTCCATGTTATGGTGTATCTTTTCAAGGAAATTGTACACTGCCATATTAATAGTTTTGTTTTGCCTGAATCCCATTTGTTCCTTGCAAAAAATGTTGTTTTTTTCAAAATAATTGTTAAGTCTATTGTAAATTACTTTCTCAAGAATTTTTGAAAATATAGGAATTAACGCTATAGGTCTATAATTGCATTAGGCACATTTTTGTTTTGTCATCTTTTTTGTGTAGTGGCTTGACAATCGAGATTTTTAGAGCTTCTGGAAAAGCCCCATTGCGTATACAAGCATTCATTATATCACATAGCACTGGTGCTGTAGTAGGTCCTACTGATTTGACCACCCTGGTCTTGATGTCATCATACCCTGTACTGTTTGTGTTTTTGAGGTTATTTATTATAGTTATCATTTCTTTTGGGACTATTGGTTCCATGAACATAGATTTATGGGATTTTAAAACATTCGTATTATTATAAGATAGACAATTTCCATTGGATTGAACTAGTTCTATGAAATAATCATTAAAGTTTTGCGCAATACTTTGAGGGTTCGTGGTACATTTGTTGTTTACCTCAATAGCATTAATATGTGTTTTCGGCACGTTACTCTTCAAATTGTTTATAATTTTCCATGTAGCTTTATACTTATTGTTACTGGTTTCTATGTAGCAGCTGTTTTGTGCTTTTTGTGTCTGTTTGATAACGCGGCGGTACCTGGTGCTGAATGTTAATAAAGCATTTTTGTATCTTTGTTAGGATTTAGTCTATAATATTGCCATAGCAGAGACCGTCTCTTTTTGCTGCAGACTTTAATTCCCGGTGTGATCCACTTTGGTTTATGGCTTGTCGATATTTTGCATCTTACTTTTGGGAAACATAGGTCGTAAAAAAGTTTGAATAAGTCAAAAAACGCATTAAATTTTTCATTAGGCTTAGACTCTTTAAACTCTTTTTAATTTCGGAAAACTTAAAAAATTTGGTGTCATAGTCATTACAGTCAATAATATAATTAATAGTTTTACAAAGGTCATTAACTTTAAGATTATTACAATTTACATAGGAACAATTTTTGTATTCTTTACATATTTTCACTATGGCATTATTTAGCTTGTTTACATCTAGATAATTATTTTTAGTTACGTTTAGTAAAATAATTTTGTTGCAGCTGTAATACTGTATAATTTTTAGGATTTGTGTCAAGACTGATTTTTGGTTGAAGTCATTTTCACCAAGAGATATTACAAGCTTGTCATTGGTTGCTAGATTTATACTTCGATAGTTTTTTACGAAGCCCAATGCGTTATGCAGCGAGATAGTTCTCGCTGCATAACGCATTGGGCTTCGTTTCACTTATAATCGTATACTTCTCATATTGCGTTCGTTGTCTTGAGTATAGGAGAGCCGATGCAAGGTCTACACATTGTTGAGCTCCTAGGATAGCTAATTTTCTGTATTTTGCAGGTATTTCTTCCTTTTTGATTTCATATGCAGGTATTATCTGCGATTTCTGGGTATGTGTAGTAACTGTTTTCTTTGGCGTTGTCAGTTTCACTTTTAGTCCTTCAATTTGTTTTATTAGGCTTGCTATCTCCATGCTAGCTTCAACTAATTGTTTCTGCATGTCGTTTATTTTCCTATGTAAATTTGCAAATGTATAATTGTGGTCAGTTTTAGTATTAGGTGTCGAAATTGGCGATGAAGTTGTAGAGAATACTCCACTGTTTTGGGGCAACACAAAACGCCTATTTATGTTTTTCATACTGTTAAGTTTATTAGGAGTCGTCGTGGAGTGAAATAGTGACTTAAAAGCGGAGTTTTGTGTAGTAAGATTTTTATTTTGTGTTCGCAAATCGTTATTTTCTAATATTACGTTTTCTAATTCGCTCTGTGTAGTTGCGAGTTCTTGAGTTAAAGTTGATATTTTATTTTGCATTTCGGAGTATGTTGCGGTGTCGACTAAGGTACTGTCTATGCTCTTGGATAATTGTTGGTTTGGAGATATGTGTGACGTATCTGTCGTATGAAACGTCCATGTCAATTTCGCTAATATTGAAATTTAGTCTTCGTCGCTGTTGAGTATTGATGTTGTCGTCGTCCTCCATTGTTGAATAAATAGTAGATAAATGTTTATAAATTCATAAAGAGACCCGTTTTTCACGGGCTTTGAACCAGCGCACCGATGATCGTAGGTCAGAGGCGTCCACCACTCGGCTATGGTAACGTTATCTGCAGCCGTCAAATTGCGAAGTACTTTCAACGTCCAATACTTTTATAATTATTGAATAGATGTCATTAGTTGTGTTGCTGAGGCGTTGTAGTTAATACATGTTCTAATAGATGGTGCTGAATTCACTATTTTGAACAGGATGATTTGCCGTTATTGATATAAATTATCAGAAAAGTTATCACTTATTTCACTGTTTTAAAACCGTGACGATTGTCATATAGTTTAGGGTGTTATAGTTTTACCACGAGCATGGTTTTTTTCTTTATTTTAGAGCACAATGTTAACTAATGCTAATGTCACTTTTAAGAACTGTTGCCGTTATTTTTTACTTTTTGGAATAATTTAAATTTTTCGCACTAATCACTTTGTACTTCACCTTGTTCCTATCTAGTTCAGTTTTATACACAATATTCAGCACAGTTACGATACTTTTAGTCACTTTTAATATTTTTAAACTTCAAATTAACGCGGACACGATGTAATTAAACAATGTAACGTCAAACGTCTGACGTCGAATCTGAATCGGTACAGCGACCAATGTAGAGGTCAAAACGGAAACATTAAGCTATCTGCAATTTAGGTACGTAATGGGTTCTGGCTTTTGCCCAGCAGTGGGAAATTAAAGGAAAAAATTTAAAAAAAATGGGTTCGAACTAGTTCACAGTCCAAATACGAGTAAAAGACAGTATTTTTATCTCACGAAACGACACGCGGTGTACTTGTGCTAACAAAGTGTACAGACACGCTGTTGATGGGGATAGACTCACCCCCTTTTTTCACCGCCCCAAATTTTTTCAATAACACAAAGAAATTAAATCAACTATCAATAAACACTACACATTTGTAGGTAACCTTTTCATACTAGATCGATAAAAACATATTAAATAAAAAAAAAATGATAATCATACCTACCCTACCTACTAGATGCGCGGAATTTGTGTTCGGAACTTTTGCTATCTCTCATCCACCATTGTTGTATTTTTCAGACGGTAAAAAAACTCATCCGGTATTATTAGATAGTTAATAAAAATAAAAGAAAATAATTTAAAATACTTACAGATTAAATACTCCTGTTGAACTGTTATATCTTTGCAGCGCAATTCACAACTGGGACCTATATAAAATTGTACTCTGTGACTGGGACTGAAATATGATGACGAACGACGGTAAAGCGTTTGCCGCTACCTACCTAAGTAGGTTTACCCTATAACCAGCGGAGCTATGAGCAATCGCGATTGTGCCAGTCAATATAAAAATTAGACATACTAACATGTTCCTAACTATAATAATAAAAAAAAAATAGCATCCTGTCCTGGCCGATATGACTTTCACAAAATCTGATTCCAACTTTCACAATTGTTGGGGAACGTTCACTAAATCCTAAGCCCTAAGCGTCACAGCAGGGATCCAGCAGAATATCAGCGTTAGGTACAGACGCCAGCACATCAAGCTACTACAATCTGTCAAATTTCTTTAATAGATTTTCAACTTTAATGCTAAAGCATTAAGGTTCAAGGTTGATTGGGAAAATTTGACAGTTTCGGGTAGCTTGACCTGCTGTCGTCTGTACATTTGCCTGACACATGCTGAGCTGGACTCCCATTTGGTGCAACCTTGAGACGCACACCGCACTGTGTATGTTTCGTTATTAATTTAATTCGTCATAGTGTCACTTTGATTTCGATATTTGTGTGTTTTTCATTTTTAACCGCCGACGCAAAAACGACGGGGTGTTATAAGTTTGACGTGTCTGTGTGTGTGTGTGTGTGTGTGTGTGTGTGTGTGTGTGTGTGTGTGTGTGTATGTCTGTCTGTGGCATCATAGCTCCCGAACGGATGAACCGATTTTAATTTTGTTTTTTTTGTTTGAAAGGTGAATTTGTCGGGAGTGTTCTTAGCTATGTTTGATGAAAATCGGTCCAAGATGGCCGCCGCTACAAAATGGCGGATTATATATTTTTTTCACAACTCCCTCAATATGGGTATCAAATGAAAGGGCTTGACTAGTAAAATACTATACACTATGATAAATTTCAAATCCAAGATGGCCGCCACCACAAAATGGCAAATACCATTTTTTTTTTCACAACTGCCTCAATATGGGTATCAAATGAAAGGGCTTGACTAGTAGAATACTGTACACTATGACAAATTTCAAATCCAAGATGGCCACCACCACAAAATGGCGAATTACAAAAACCTGATTAAATACCCAATTACCTAAATCTTAAAACGCAAGAAAATAAAAGAAAAGAAATAATAAGAAGTCCCTACAAAAAGCATGAAATAAAAAATTAAATTAAAAATTTAAAAAACCCCCGACTACGTGAAACCCTATAAAAAGAAAAAAATAACCTTGAAATTATGACCCTACGTAAGTACGTATGAAATATTTTGATTAAATATTGTCCTGTCGGGGGACCGCTACTATTTTAAACTTTAACAGAACGTTAGGCTAATAATTAGAGCGGTCCCCCGACGGGACAACATTTAATCAAAAAATTTCATACGTACTTACGTAGGGTCATAATTTCAAGGTTATTTTTTTCTTTTTGTCTTCTTTATCGGCACCTTGTTTTATATTATAATCATGTGGGTAGTTTGGTTATCATCAAAGACATTAAAATCTTAAATCTCTTTGGTTATCATCTAATAGTGTACTTTGGGTCCCCTATGTTGTTTGGAAATAAAAGTAGAGAGATTTTGACAGTTCAACATCATTCATTGCGACAGAACACGGGTGGGTCTTAGTCAGTGAAAGTCAAAAGTCCCGCTCTGCCTAGAGCGGGAGAAGTTATTTGATGATTTCCCACCCAAAAAAGGGGTAATTAATACATACTAATAATAAACCTTTAAGAGTTTGCTTGTTTGAATGCGCTGATCTCTGGAACGACCACCAGTCGGATTTTAAAACAATCTTTTTGCATTAGATAGCCCAATTCTTGAGACAGGCTATAGTATAGGCTATAGGCTATTTAACATCATGCTAGGACGTTTAGGAGCAAAAAGAAAAAAGTCAGAAGGACCGCTAAGCAAAAATGAAGTAATAGCGCGGGCTGGTGATAGGTAATAGGTAATAGGTACAGCGGGCTGGTGATAGGTAATAGGTACAGCGGGCTGGTGATAGGTAATAGGTACAGCGGGCTGGTGATAGGTAATAGGTACAGCGGGCTGGTGATAGGTAATAGGTACAGCGGGCTGGTGATAGGTAATAGGTACAGCGGGCTGGTGATAGGTAATAGGTACAGCGGGCTGGTGATAGGTAATAGGTACAGCGGGCTGGTATCCGCAACTCCACGACAACGCGCGTATTTTGCGTAAGGGTGGGAAAATCGATCATTCGATCCACCCCAGCTCCTCAAGGAAGGCCAGCAACGCCTTGATGTTACTGACCGTCTCACTTAGGGTACCTGGGTTACCGAAGTACTTTGCCCTGTACGTGGCGACCACCGGGCAGTTTAGCAGCACATGCGCCGCTGTCTCGTCATCCTCCATGCAGGCCCTGCACAGCGGACTGTCTGTTACTCCTATGACATAGAGGTGTTTGTTAAATGACCCATGGCCAGTTAAAGCTGCAGTAACTGTGCGCAGCTTTAGTTTATTTAGACGGAGAACCTGTTTCGTGAGCCGGCCATTAATTGTGGGAAGTGCTTCCTTGGCCTGCCTACATGCGGGCTGGTGATGCGATATGATGGGGGGACCGGGGAACAACAAATTTCACGCAAATGAAGTCAAGTTAATAAGTTTTAAAAGAATATCTAACATTCTCAGATCAAAATGCGCCAACAAACGCCTAATATCCACTGAATGGGTGGAACATCACGATGCAACAGTCATCTCTCAAAAGTTAATTATTTTTGTATCAAGGAATTTAAACATTTGTATCAGCATCCTAATAGTGACGCGTTGAAGACCTACGACAAATATTATCAAGCCAAGGTAATTTATAATTTCTAATACATATAAAATATAATGGTATTTAATAAGGTTTATAAAGGTAGAGTGGACCTGCCCAGTCATTGCACGTATTTGTCAGTAATCGTGCAGCTCAACTCAGAACTTAGGGAGCTCAACGATTCGACGAACAATGCCAAAGTACATAACATTTGGGTATGCCGCATAAATTACTCAACTGCCAGTGTGTAAGTCCAGCAGAAGATGTCTTCAGCTGACTTTTAATGAATGTTATTCGTGCTTCAAGATGTTAAATATAATATTTCAGATAATTATGAGTCCTGGTAAAAATGTGTTCGAAGACACAATGATATACAGCCAGTGATTATTATATGATTACCCAAAGGGATATATCTCGAGTTAGCGCGTAAGTATTCTTCTTTTATGTAGTGAGACGTCGCCATATTATTATGGCACGTCCTGTTTTAGAAAAGTTTGATCTATGTGAGTGTGAGGCTACGGACACGACGTCGGCGGGTGCGGAGCGGGTGCGGCGCGTTTCAATGCATAGATTTATATGGAACTGGCCTCGAAGGCAGTGGCATAATATAAAGAGAGGAAGTACGTTATCTTCATACAAACGCACCGCGCGCGGCTTGTGTGTGCGCCAAAGTATCTGTGCGTCGCCGCACGCACACTTAAACAAATCTCGGCCCGTTTCGCAGCGCGCCAGTCGGGGCTAACATCGCACGAAGTTCGCGCGTCACGGCTTTTCGGCACCGCTAAATGAATGAAAAATCTGTGATAATCGCAGGAGAACGTATTGCTGTGTGTTTGGGTGTTTATTTTATTGGTTTATTTTATCCTTTTTTTTATAAATAATACTGCTATGAATCTTGAATAAATTTCTGTGTTTGTTAGGAAAACCATTGTTGAACTTTATTGACTAATGATCACTGAATTAGTTATACAGAGATATGTGTTATCTTTGGCAAGGGCCGGGCTTTAAACTAATGAATTGGTGACAGTACTAAGTATCAGTAACCTACCGTTTACTCGTGCTCATCACCGCCCCGCGCCGCCCGTCTGCTGGCCCGTCGCTCTTTCTTTCATCGTGAAAGGTTTCATCATCGTTTAGGTACCCAGACAATATAAGTAAAAAATACAACTTCCCGACCCTTGCCAATTTATTGGCACTGAATTAATAGTTAACTAAAAGTGACAACCCTGAGACAGTAGGCAATTATATCGCGGATTGTGCCGGAGATAGCCTACTTCCTCTCTTTATACTATGGCAGTGGCGCAGGGAGCGGCGTACGAAAGACGCGCGCCAGTCTAGCGGTGTCCGCGCGTCTACATTGGCGTTGTAGATTTATTAGATAGATACATAGACAATGACGCCGATTCCCTTGTTCACAAACTAAACTAAATTTAAGTTCAGTGCATCTTTTTCTTTCTATTTCATTAAGAAAAGGACAGAAGATAAATATTAGTTTAGTCCTGTCAAATTAGTCAGCGCCTGAAGTAAATATGTATTTTTAGTAGCCATGTTTTTAATCACGTCAAAACTGTATAAGGATTATCTTAATTTGACGGGACTAAACTAATATTTTTCTTCTGTCCTTTTCAAGTCAAATTATTTATTCAAATAGGCACATAAAAGGCACTTTTTAACGTCAAAAATTACAGTAAAATAGAATTGAATCAATTCTATTTTACTGTAATTTTTGACGTTCGTCGCCTCTTCCAAAAGGTAGTTTTCGTATGGAGAAGTATGGGCGAGAAACTCCACCGTTACTCTTTAATGATTTTAATTATTACAATTCTATGAACACATACTTGTTGCGTTCGCGAATCACATTTTGATTTATTATACAACTTGATACCGACCTGAAAAATGCAAAAAATCTAAGAAAAATTAAATTTCGCGATGTGTTTGGTCGTACAGATAGTCATCCACTGCTGGACATAGGAGTTTCCCGAGCCAGGCAGTGATTCAGTACGACATATAGTTACAGATATGGTGACGAGCCTAAGTGTATCAGCGCCACGCATCCACATCTAAATAAATACTACCTACTGCTATTGCAAAGACAGGCTTGATAACCCAAACGTAAATAGTACAATTATAGCAGAATAAATGGTGTTCAAACAAATCTTCAATTTATTTGTAACTAACTGTTTTTCTCCTATTTATTTGCATCAACATCATCATCAATTTCTAGTAATTTTAAGAACGTTCGCAGTCTGGGGGGTAATTCTCGTAATTTTAAGACCGTTCACAGTCTGATCTCAGTCTCAATCTGTCAAAAAATACTTCTAATTTCCCTACATTTTGACAATTTTTTGACATTTGTTTGTCGCTGAGATGAGACTGCGACTAGATTTTGAACGTTTTGAATTACGGGAATACGGGCCCTGATCTCAGTTTCAATCTGTCAAAAATACCTCTAATTTCCCTACATTTTTGACATTAATTGTCGCTGAGATGAGATTGCGACTAGATTTTGAGCGTTTTTAATTAAGGGAATTGGCCTTCAGATAGTTGCCAAGCGGAAAGTAGCCTAATTTTGTATAGAATACCTTAATAGTCATAATTATTATCAGGAGGAAAAAATACTGTTTTTAAATATTGTAGGGAAACCTACTCCAAATATATGCCTGGAGGGAAGTCCGAAATTATCCTATCAGAAAGAAAAAAAAAAAAAAATAGTAACAGTTAAAATTGAACTTTATTCCACAGAATTAGAGTCCACACTCCGTAATATACAGGGTGTAAAAAGATCTATCACATAGCCGTCAACTATGCATTCTGTACATCAAACTAATTAACATTGCATAAAAATAATTGCTGGGAAACGACTTATGTATGGTGTTAAGAATTGTCCTTATGGATGCATACAACGGTACAAGGGGTCTACTCCGAAGTAGTATCGGCCGAATGTTCGGCCTTTTCCTGCTACGAAGTTACTATTTGGTTCGGTCGGTTCCGATCCTACACTCCTACACTCTTTCGAATATTGACTATGGTCCCGACCCAACTGAGCCGATCCGAACTTTTTTCACATTTTTCAATAATATTCGGTTCGGCCATGTGTCGGTCTGATCCGAACATTCGCACTTCGCACTTCGGAGTAGGCCCCCAGGGTTCGTGGGGATATTAAAAGTTGTTGTATAACATTAAAAACTTGTTTTAATAAAAAAAAGTCAGTTAAAGTTGGAATTTTGACCTTCAATATCTCCGTAACCAGAAGGTTCCCAGGTATGGTCCAGTACAAAAAATTGATTACAACGACGGGGAGTACAAGTGACTCTCGGCTTCGCTAAGTGTCTTTTTACACCCGGTATATCTATTTTGTTGTTTGTCTCGATACAATTAAAAAGTATTATAATTAAAAATCTAGTCCTAATTTTTACTGTACAGACGCCATAACATTAAGCTACCCGAAACTGTCAAATTTTCCCAATCAACCTTGGACCTTAATGCTTTAGCGGTAAAGTTGAAAATGTATTAAATAAATTTGACAGATTGTAGTAGCTTGATGGGCTGGCGTCTGTACATAGGTAGGTACATTGGTAACATAAGGATCAACATTTAAAACAGCAGTCATTGGTTGGTGGTAACCATTTGGTTAACATTTAGTTAACTCAATGGTAACCGGGAGGTCCGTAAGCGGTAGACGGTTGTTTGTAACCCTGGTTGCCATGGAAACCGGTTAACGAACCGCTGAAGTCATTGGGCGTGGGGGCGTTGTAATTGTATCCTCCTGAAAAGAGAAAAGAAAGTTGTAAAATAATGATACTTAGTCGATGGCTATAATAAAGGTTCTCCCCCCCAGGCGCGATATTGTCAGCCGATAATATCGGATGCGTTATTGTGATAATGCGTCCCAATTCCTTGCCACGCTGCTGCGTTTTCGTCCGATATTTTTTTATTAACGTGTGCGTGTAACCAACATAATATGACGTGGTCTTTATATGATCTGACCAAGATTATGTCTGGACTTTAAAAGTTTGTTTCGGCCTTTTTTCTCAGACTTGTCAGATAGGAAACGCCGACCTCATCTAGTTTTTAAAATATGATTGACGTGTACAAGTGTTTGTACAAACCTACTTACAAAATAAAATCATTTATCATTTAACACTACTGAGGCCTTACCACGAGCTCTTAACGCGATTCAATTTACGCTCAGGGATCGAGATGGCGTTAGACGACTTGTATAGCTCTGTCTCTTTCCAACAGCCTAAACTGGATCGCGTTAAGAGCTCGTGGTAAGGCCTCAGGCCCCAGCCCGCACTAAACGTTACTACGTTATTAACGGATGTGTGTAAGATCATTTGCGTTCTAATACAAAATGTTCTAAGAACTCATATCGGAAGATCACAGAACAGAGGAACGCAAGCGTCCTCCTTCTATTGCGTCGTTATTATCGCAGCAGTGTGTAACTTCCTGGCCGCCTACAAAATGCACTGAACTTATGTTTACAAACTGAAAACAGATATCGCAATAACGCATCCGATATTATCGATCGATAATAATGCGCCTGTTGGGGAGAGCCTTAAGAAGTCGAGCAGTGAAAATATCGGACTGTATAAAAAATATAATAAAAGGGGTAATTTGGCTGCAATCCCTTGAAGCATTGAAAAAATCAAACTTCTAAGTCAACGCAATCAAAAGACACGGGCGTTTATGATCCGTTTATGCCGGATATTTTGACAGTCGCAAGGGAATCAAAACCGGGTTGGCCGCAGGGTGGGCATCAATAGCACGCATCCTTCCGTATAAAAACAAATCTTAGTTGAATCCGTTTCCACCAGTGCTAGGCTATGTAGACCAATGAATATGATTGGTGGATATTATAGAGGTATGAGGAACAGGGTGTAAAGTTCACTCATCCTCCATAGAAAAGGATGGATCCTCCGACCAGACGGGTGTTGTGTCTGGTGCATAACTGCCCTTTGAATCATGTCGGGCTGTTGTATATATGCTAATTGCGCGGTAAACTCTGCTTGCGCGATGCAGGATTTTGCGTGACGTCAGTATGACACGTAATTCGCATGTGGCGTTGTAGATACTGGCACTGAAGAGCGATTCTGTAACCAACTCACCGTGAATACTTAGTTGAAGTGAGCGTGGAGTGAGCTGTCAATCCAACTAATGCTAGGGATAAACACTATGGACAACTCACTCTAAGCTCACTTCACCTAATTTTTCACGGTGATATTTTTACAGAATCGATCGGCAGATATCAAACGTATCCATAGCAACATCATAGCATAGCACGTATCTGGTGGAAAATCCGCCTTAAGGCTCCTGAAGAGTGTCCGATGGGATTTCCCATCGAACTCACAACTTGTTGGTAAATAAACACTATACCTTGTCTGTTGTTGTTGTAAGTTGGTTCTGGGTACTTCGCCTGCCCCTCATATCTGACATCTGCGTGGAATCCCGTCTTCCAGTCAGCGTGGTAGGTTACTGTAGATAGATAGATACAATACTCTTTATTATGTACACCATAAGAATTACAGATACCTGACCTGAAACTTGCAAAAAACGCAAGAAAATTTGAATTTCGCGGGTTACCTTATCGCATCTATTATAAAGCAAGCTGGTTTTTTAACTGATATTTTAAGTGACTATCACTAACAGTATCGGTGACCCCATAAAAAAAAATAATCAAAATGATTTATTTTCTGTTTTCTCGTGTTGAGATATCGATAACTATCACGGCAGCAGAGTTTCGCTAGCTAATTTAATTTACCCTGTATATGATAGTTTGTAAGGTAATATGTATATGGGCCATTGTAGCATGAAATAAATATTTTATTATTATTTTGTTTCCAAGATTTGTCAACACTTACCAATCTGCGTACGTCCATCAGGTAACTGTACTCGATATTCTCCACGTACAACATTGCCATCAGAACTCTCCTTCCGATCATAATCATTGCCAGATTGAGCGTCTTTCACTGAGTAGCCAAACTCATAAGACTTGGGCTGGAACGAGAAAATATTGATGTTAAAAACTTTTTTGAAGAAAAAAACAACCGACTTCCAAAACCGACACTATAAAGTGAAAAATAACTTTAATTTCGGAAGTCGGTGTCGTTGGGTTCGCATTTTCGTTCTTTGCCACCGACTTCCGAAATTAATGTTATTTGTCACTTTATAGTGTCGGTTTTGAAAGTCGGTTGTTTTTTTTTTTTCAAAAAAGTTTTTATTTTTCACTTTTAAGTTGTAATTTTTACCAGTATTAATTTTGGTTTAATAAAACCAAACTACTGAACCGTTTTTGATGAAATTTCTATGGGACCATTTGGAAAGTATATCCTTTCTAACAAAAAAAGAATTTTTCAAATCGGTTTGCAAGCGACGGAGTTATACGCGAACAAACAAAAAAAAAAAATACAAACATCCGAATTGAGAACCTCCTCCTTTTTTAGTAGTCGGTTAAAAAGGAACCTTTAGCAATAGGCTCTCCCTATTACACTTCTGGAAATGCGGATGTATTAGCCCAGGGCTTGTATTCTGTATAGCAAAATGCATAGCATAATCAGCATATAATTTTCCCACTGTTGGAACACACAGGCCTCCTCTCGATGAGAGGGAGTGGACTGTACCCCAACAGTGGGAACATAGGTGCTTAAAGTGCCTGTCTGTGTCCGAACCCACGACCTACGACAAGTCAATCGGGACTTATACCACTGGCCCATCACCGCTCTCAAAGGAAAGATTTATTTACTTAAGAATTCCCGCCACATTAAAAACCAAGCCAGGAATGTTACAAAATAAAAGTACCAGACCACAAAATCAGTCAAGAAATTCCACTTACTCATACCACAGCTTAACAAGCTCAATTACTGACCACATAAGATACGTCGAGTAAATCCCTACGCATGAAATACAGACGACCTCTAAATATGTTTACAACAATTTACTCATTTACAGAGAAGTCAGCTGAGCGTGCAGACAAGCAAACATACAGGAAACAATAGTGAAATGGAATGAAGTATTTAGTACCGAGGCACAAGAACTAAATTTGAGTGAATATATAGCAGTTAACAGCAAAAACAAAGTTGGTAAAGTAAAGATAACTAATCAAAACATTAACAATACCAGTGGTAAAGCTGATTCAGTTAGTGTCGCACGCTCAAAAATGTCCAACAAAGTGTTATTTGTCGCTATTCTCATGTGTGTGGACGCGAAATTCACGATTTACTTAACTGATACGCCTATTGAGAGAATAGGAACGAGAATATACAGAAAGGAACTCCTCACGAACGCTTTTCAGGGCCCTAAAGAACTAGCCTACGACTCTTCCAGCAGAAATCTGTTTTTCATGTACATGGACGATGTTGCGCAGAACTCTAGACGAGCATATGTAAACGTCTTGACAAAACAAGCAATGAAAATCGAAGGCATACAAAGAAACAAAGCTACTGTCGTGGATCCCGATACTAGTGAAGTATATTTCGGATCAGACGATGGACTATACAAATATGATCCCCTGTATAACGTCGCTACAAACATTGGCTTGTACAACATGAACATTTTCAAAATAGTTATAAGAAACAATGAAATGTACTTAATAGACGCGAATGATCATATGATATACAAGATATTCAATGACGGACAAAGTGCTGTTAAAATTGGCAACATGAAGACTGTCATGGAATTTGACGTGGACAATGACAAAAATGTGCATATAGTAACTATGTGTGGTGTTTTTTGTGCTCATCACAATACTCGGGTAGTGATTAAAAACAAGGATTTGCGTGTCGTGTATCATTTTTTCGTTGAAGGTGAAAAGACATTTGGATTATCCGATGATGGTATACATGAAATTGATTGTTACAATGGGACAGCTAGAAAGGTCGCTAACTTAAATTTCTTTCCTAGCAGCATGATCTTTGGTGATTACGGAGATGTGTTTTATAGTATTGATAACGATATCTATAAGTTAAGGCCAATCAATTCTTATCATATCTACAATATACGTACGAAGACTAATTAATTTTTATGATTTGTTTTATTAAACTTTTGTAATAATAAGCAGTGTTGTTTTTATACTTTCGTTATTGAACAAGGTCAATTTAAATCTGAAGACTAATTAATGCTCGTGCGCATAAAGGTGAGTGTACACTGGAGCGTTTTCTCGAGGATTTCCATGTAATGTAACGTTCTTACAACAAAGACAGGCAAAAGCTCAGTTTCCAAAAGCATTTCGTTTTAACTTTGCAAACGACTGTTATAGACAGACAGCGTAGAATTAGGAAAGTCTATTGTTTCAAATTGATGTTATTTCAAGTTAAACAAATATTAACTTTATTTTAATGGTAATTAAGTTGATTTCGGAGTGACTAGAACTATTGAAAAAGTTATAGAAAGTTTTGAAGTTGTAGTGTAAACTGAACTTTAGGGCCGGCGCGGGCCGGCACGGCACGGCATGGCATGGCAAAGGATTTTATTACTAATCAAGTTATTTTGAACCTTATTTCAATGATTTTAGAGTTCATGTTACTTTATTTCGATACCACGATGCCGCGACGTGCCGCGGGATGCTGTGGCATGACGCGACGCGCCGCGGCATGACGCAACGCGCCGTGGGATGCTGCGGCATGACGAGTTATGCCGTTTCATTCCACGGGTGGCCGCGGCACGCCACCATTGCATCTCGCGAGACGTATGGACCGAGACTCATTTGTCTCTCTTCATCTTCAGCTAGAAGTGCTATTAATACTAAATCCCAGTCAACCATAACGACACAACCAACTTCGAATCCGCGCGGAGCAAAAACTGATTGATGCCAGAGTGGCCGGGCTTTCAGCAGAATGCCACGGCATGCCACGGAACGCTGCGGTATGCCGCAGCACAATCCGCCGTGCCATGCCGGCAGTGAGCGCCGGCCCTTATTGTGTAGGAATTAAAGTTATATTTCCATAAACTCACATTTGTTTACATTTTTAGCGTATAAATAGCGAATGCAGATTAATGGGGCCCCGTATTTTTATTGTTATTTGAGTGTTGTTTTGTTGTTTGAAGAGATGTGACATGAAAAAATCAACCTTATATCAATGATCCAAAACTCTTTTTTAAACGCGATAAAAATGTACTCTCCTCTCCGTGCCGGTCTGTGTGAACAGACACTATCGCGTTTGTGCTAGGATCACAGTTCTGTTTAATTCTGAGACGCTCCTACAATTCCTATTTACGTCAGTCTTAACTAAGCTGCTAATTGAAACTTTCTAATTAGCGACATCAACTAAGGAATGCTAATATGTATAATTATGACGATGTCATTGGTGCCGATATTGAAAATTCCATGAGGCTGTTTCAACTAGCGATGTTCAAACTAGTCAAAGTAGAAACCTACTCAAACTCAAAACATCCTTCCTTTCATCCTTAAATTTGGCTGTTCTTCGAAAAATAACCCTGTATATCTGACCACCGTAAAGACTATTCCTGCTTGCAGCGCATATCAAAGTGTATATACCACACATGTAGGTACATAGATATATGTACATGTGTGGTACAGCCAAAGTGTGGAACTCTCTGCCAGAATCTATGTTCCCATCCACATTTAACCCGTCTGCCTTCAAAGCAAGAGTGAAGGCATCATCAGGGCACGCTCGTTCCATCATAGACCTCATCCATCGCTTTCCATCTGGCGTGATCGAGGTGAAGAGCTTGCCATTCAGCGATAAAATAAAAATTTGACAAGTCTTTATAGCAGAGTTAATACTCACCACTTCATTGTCATGACCGTGTCCGTGGTTATGTCCGTTGTCATAGTTCTGTGATCCTGACCCGAAGGAGTTCTGCGATCCTGCTCCGAAGGTCGGAGGCAGGTAATTGTTGCTTGGCGATGTGAAACCTGTATAAAAATATTAAGCATGGTTATAGGAGCAGGGGAAGACCAAAGCCGCGATGACTGTGAAATACAGGGTCAAATTAAATTAGCTAGCGAAACTCCACGGATGTGATGGGTAAAAGTAAATTAACTAGATGCTTTCGCGGTTGTTTTGTGGGTGGGTGACCATCTTTACATTCCGAGACCCCTCCGTGCCTCGGAAAGCACGTTAAACTGTTGGTCCCAGCTATCATTCGTGGATGTTTGACAGTCTTTACGGGTCGTCAGAAGCCCGAAAGTCTGACAACCAGTCTTACCAAGGCCAAGGGGTATCGTATTACCCAGTCACTGGGTTGTGGAGGTCAGATAGGCAGTCGCTCCATGTAAAATACTGGTATTCAGCTGCATCCGGTTAGACTGAAAGCCGACCCCAACATATTGGGAAAAGGCTAGGCAGATGATGGTTTTATTTTCCAGGGCCATCGACCGCAGTTAGTGTGGAAAGTCTCTTGAGTTAGTGCAGATAGTTTATTTTTGTGTAAACTTCACACACGAGATTGGCATCGATATCTAACTAAACACGATAAAACAAAAATAAAACAGATTTTTTCAACTCTTACTGCAAGTAACAAAACTAACAGCAGTCGTTGACCCAAAAAAACATTAAGTCGTTTTTATTAGGGTTCCGTAGCCAAATGGCAACGAAACCCTTATGGATTCGTCATGTCTGTCTGTCTGTCTGTCTGTCCGTCCGTATGTCACAGCCGCTTTTTTCCGAAACTATAAGAGCTATACTGTTGAAACTTGGTAAGTAGATGTATTCTGTGAACCGCATTAAGATTTTCACACAAAAATAGAAAAAAAACAATAAATTTTGGGGGTCCCCATACTTAGAACTGAAACTCAAAAATTTTTTTTTCATCAAACCCATACGTGTGGGGTATCTATGGATAGGTCTTCAAAAATGATATTGAGGTTTCTAATATCATTTTTTTCTAAACTGAATAGTTTGCGCGAGAGACACTTCCAAAGTGGTAAAATGTGTGTCCCCCCCCCCCCCTGTAACTTCTAAAATAAGAGAATGATAAAACTAAAAAAAATATATGATGTACATTACCATATAAACTTCCACCGAAAATTAGTTTGAACGAGATCTAGTGAGTAGTTTTTTTTTTTAATACGTCATAAATCGTAACGTAACGGAACCCTTCATGGGCGAGTCCGACTCGCACTTGGCCGGTTTTTTAATCGTGTTTTGATATTGATATCTATCACGTCTAGAGAGTTTCGCTAACTAATTTAATTTGACCTTGCATAATCTTTCACATACACCAGCCTTCGCGGCTGGTTGGTTTCAAAACGCGCCGATGATGTGCCGTAGGTACTATCGTCCGGCCGTCGAGAGAATGCGTTCCAGACAGCTTGTCAGTATGATAGTTCTAGTTGCTAATAAAGATCAAATTCGCAAAACACGTATTCGTTTGTTTTAAACTGACAGGTGTCAAGAACGCATTCTCTCATTAGTCGAACTGTAAAGACGGTACCGTACTGTATGGTTGGTCACCTGGTAAAGCATAATCATAGTTCCCACTGCTGGGACACAGGCCACCTCACTGTAAGAGGGAGTGGGCCATAATCCACTACGCGGCCCAGTGCGGGTCGGTGGAAGTCATGTCTTCGAATTTTTGGTTCTAGGACATGCCGGTTTCCTCACGAAATTTCTTTTACCGTTTTGAGAGCAGTGGTGATGAAATAATTTAGACAACGTAAAGCGCCGTGGGTTCGAACCCACGACCTACGTCTCGTCCGTCGGAGCCAATACCACTGGGCCACCCATAGATATAAGAAAGAAATTTATATGTGGCCACCACTGCTCACCCGTAAAGAAGTAAGAAAGAAAGAAAACTCGTTTATTCTGCACAAATACAACGCACATTACAAAAAAAAAAAATACATAAGATACACATAAACCGTTAAATTTTGATCGTTTTAATCCTTAAAAGGGGTCATTGTACTCATCATTATGAACAACTTTTACTACGGGACCAACCCTGAAATCGTGAAAAAAAAAATCAGTTGATCCATAGATTTGTGTTCTCATAACTCGACATAATGTATGGATCAACTGATTTTTTTTTACGATTTCATGGTTGGTCCCGTAGTAAAAGTTGTTCATAATGATGAGTACAATGACCCCTTTTAAGGATTAAAACGATCAAAATTTAACGGTGTACCTATAAAAAAGTAGCCAAAAGCATCGCACTAAAAGGTTGGAAATGTTGTCCATTGCTTGTTGGCCCGGGACCAGAGAAAAAGGTTTTTGGCAACACTAACCTGTTGTAGGTGGCAAATAACTGTTGGTTGGAGAGTTGTAACTGTTGTGGTTGGCAGGTCGCTGGTAGTTGTAACCGGAGACCGGGGGCTCGCTGGTCACTACCGCTGCCAGAATAGTTACCATGAAAACCTGGAAACAGATGAAAGGAAAGCTGAAAAGTGACTGTGATTAGCATGAACGGAGGTGTTGCAGTCAGCAGCGCAGCGCAGCGCGTGGTGCAGCACTGGGGCTCTGTCTCGTATAGGGTCTTAGCATTATTCTGAGCCAAAGACATTAAATTATTTACTTGTACCTATCTTAAATCTCTTTGTTCTGAGCGATGGCCGTTTTGCGTGAATGTGACGCATGTTTACCCCCAACTTGTTATTTTTTGTGTGTTTATGTCCTTTTTTTATGCGTCATGTTTGCCGCAAATAAATGCTGCTTTTTCTTTCTTTCAGTCAGCTTCAAGAAGATTTATACATCGACGAGAATTAATTTAGCATAATCAGCCTTTAATGTTCCCACTGCTGGGACGCAGACCTCTCTGTGAGAGGGAGTGAGCCGTGATTCACCACGCGAGCCGAGTACGAGCTGGTAGACGTCACATGTCTTCGAATTGTTGGTTGTAGGACATGCCGGTTTCCTCACGATATTTTCTGTCGGCGTTTTGAGAGCAGTGGTGATGAAATAATTTACACAAAGTAAAGCATCTGTCTGGGTTCGAACCTATGACCGGCCGTTGCCACTGGGCCAACACTACTCTAGAATTCATTTAATTGTCTACAATCTTTGTTTCATATTGTATCAATGTGTAGTCACAAAATATATTACACACTAACTGAACCCTCGACTTCGTTTGCGTGAAGTTTGGAGAAAAAAAAAAAGTCTCCACCTGCCTAGCCTTTTCCCAGCCATATTGGGGTACGTATGGGACGGCTGAATAGTGTTTTGCAGTAACGACGTTGATCCCATGGAAAAGTTGTTCAGTTTGATGGTCTGCACCACACCCGTATCCTAGCCCTGTGTCCCAGCAGTGAAAACATTATAAGCAGATTATGCTAAGCTCTAACCAAAAAAAATATTTTTTTTAAAATAAAGTCCTCCAGACGAATTTCGGCCACGGCGGCGGCCAATCTCAACGGAGACTAGCTTTCGACGCGGGAGATATTATAGTGCACAAGTGTGCGCGCAGACACAGGAGCACTCCCTCCTCACTCTCATAGTGACAATCCGACACGACCGAAGAGAGATCAGGCGCAAGACCAACGGCTTAACGTGCTTTTACTGCACGGGGGTATCACACCGCCAACTTCCAAACTGTTTTGAAATTCCTTATGGAAAAACTCAATAACACTATCAGTAGTCCACCACGAGACCAACGGGGTTCTAAGTACTAAGTAGCCGACGAGCCCTTTCACCGTCCGACATGCATAATAAGTTACGTATTCTTGAAGCTAATTCCCACGTGATAAATAAGGAGTGACTCCCATTTTCCCATGCTTCTATGGTTGCCAAACGGTCCTAGGATTATGCAATATTAACGTATGTATCGTTTAAACAGGCTTGGATGAGAAAAGACATGATACACGTGTATATGAGAAAAATTTAGGTTGACTGTTGATTATGACCGATACACATGATTGTACCTACTCATCATAATAAACAAGTTTCCCAAAGAAACAATTTTTAAGTAAAAACTTCTTTAGCGGCGTTGTGCACTTTTGTTGTGATGGGTAAAAAATGTTAAACTCGCGTAAGGACACGTGACCTGATCGAAAATTCGTAAGACGGAGCTCGCGTCAGGACACGTGACCTGATCGAAAATTCGTAAGACGGAGGGAGAGTAGACCACATTCCAAAATATCAAAAATGCACAACGTTAATATTCAAGTTTTCACTTCTGCCGGCACTCCCGGAGTGCAACCCGTTTCTTTTTTTTATTTACCAAGCGCATGACTCCGAAGAAGAGTTGGTTTGTTTGTATGTTTATTTGAACACGCTAATCTCTGAAACTACCGGTAGGATTTGAAAAGTTCGCAAATTGCATTTGATAGACCAATTCTTGAAAAAGGCAGGACAGGCAGGGGGCGGGCAGGGAGTAGGGATTCTTGGTATTATTATGGCTATTTGCCACCAAGCTGTGACCCTTAGTAGCCGAGCAAAAATATAAATAAATAAGGCTAAGAGAATACGAAGTAATAGCGCAGGTGGGCGATGCGATGCGACGCAGTGGGTTGAGGGAACAAAAATTTGACGCGGACGAAGTCACGAGGTAGTAATATCGATATTGATGGATTAAGAATTTCCTCCAAAATCTTTCGGAATTTGTTAGAAAGTGTGTTACGCAATTGTATCACATTTGTGCTCACCAGTTGGCGCCACTGGCGAGTAAGGTCCTGTCAGTACTTTTATTTGTTATACTTTGGATACGCTCAAGTACTCATAACTTCATAATGTTTAATTTATTACATTTTAAACTTCAAAATAATAATTCGATACATTATAAAGTTCCTAAAATAGGCAGGCATGAAGCAGACAAAATATTATCCTTCAATATTAATGTTAAGTACCAAATTAGGTTCTAAGTTAAGTAAGTAAGTAAGTCATTTATTTTGCAAATGTGGGTACAATATATGGTGATAGAGTGATAACAGGTAGGTTCAGCCACATTTTACCAGTAGGCATGCAAAAATTATAATTTGAAGCTAAAAATACTGGAAATTAATACTTAAACATATACATTGAATAATTTGACGTCATAACTTATCTTGATAAAGATTACATAATAATATAACAATATGCAGAAACCAGTTACAGTTATTATTGAAAACACAATTTAGAGCACAGAACAGATAAAAGAGGTTAGAAAGGAAATAGTTCCTGATTTGTATTAAAACGCGTGTCGCCGCCTGTCTCCTACTCCTGTCTCTCCACTACAAGCAAGACATCAATACGTACGCGAATTACGCACACAAATAAACCACATGCACTTAGATCGCGTGTTTGCTATTGGTTCTCACACTAACGCAAATACTGCTCTGGACGTACACTCACACACGTGTAAAAGCAAATAGTTACGGCGACCGAAAGGTCGATTAATCATATCGATAAAATTACTGTAATTTTGTTAATTAAAGTTTTGTAATTTTTTTAGTTGCGGGTACGGTACGAATAATGTGGACATCCTAATTACATATAAATAAAATTAAATCAAAGTAAATTTAAGGGGGAACATCCGATACTGCCGCGATTTTTTTTTTTTTCATTTTATGCTAGATGCAGCTCTGTTTTACGTCATAATAATAGAAAGAAAGAAAAATAGCATTTTGAATAACATAAAACGTAAAATAAAGCTACAATATGCAAAAAAACTAAAACGAAATTTTAAATTTCACGGCCATATCGAATGCTAAGTCGAATTAACTTAATATAATCTAATTAATGTATTGTGAATTACTCTGTGAAAAATGTATTTATTAACTGTATCATGTTAATTTATGAATAATAGCTGTGCCCGCCGGTTTCACCCGCGTTAATTTGAGGAAAAAGCCTACTAAAATAATATATTCCATTACTTTAAGAGTATTACTTACGATTATCACTTAGTACATTACTATAGGAAGCTAATGACCGGCCGCCTTGCGGAGTTATTTTAAAACCATGATATCTCCTAAGATATTCATTGAAATCCAAAATCCAATCAAGGACAATTTTGTTCAAAATTAAATACTTGTGATGAGTAACGTATTTATTTGGATGAGGATTAATTAAGAGGGGCCATTCTCTTTATTTTAAGAATGTTCACAGTCTGATCTGTCTCAATCTGTCAAAAACACCTTTAATTTCCCTACATTTCTGACCAGTTTTTGTATTTTTTTTGTCGCTGAAATGAAACTGCGACTAGATTTTGAACGTTTTTAATTACAAGAATTGGCCTTATAGGCTCTGTGTCCGGGATTAACGTCATTCAAGCGTACAAAGATACGGGCTAAAGTTAGTAAGTAAGCAAATAAATGACACAAGTAAAAATACAAGAATATTTAAATATTGAACAATAATTTAGACTCAATTTTAACGCAAATTTAGAAAACTAAAAAAAAAATTTCATCGTAAACTACTAACCTCAAACCAAATAGACGAAAAACTAACTAAGAAACTAAATTAATAATAATAATCCACATTATACAATAATAAAATTAGTGTTAATAAAAACGAAGTTGTATTAATTGTAACATTACTGAAAATAATCATTCGTATAATACACATACTTAATATCGACATTGTTTACAATTTGGTACAACACTATCGATGCGCATAGATTTCCCTGAATAGATGCTTTGGCTCGACACACGCGGCGTTCGCAGTGAACGCAATACATTGCGCGACCGCTCACGTCGTACAAGATCGTACCCATGTATTGCAAGCAATGTATAATTTTGCATCTGAATGCGATTTTATCGTTTTTGTCTACAAACTACATAATACTTTTGCAATAATTACAAATATCACTCATATTTTAAGGTTTTTGGACTTACTGGTGATAAGAAATCCCTCCTCGGGCCACATTACACTCCTGACTTCTTTTCCGTCACGTTATGATAGCGCAAGACGGCATAATTATTTTTTTCCGCGGAGTTTCGAACGCTGTCACAACAAGAGCGCGATTGTTGAGCGGTGATTCAAATTTCTGTTGACGTTGAGCGTCTGATCAACGTTGCGGCGCGCCTGCCCCGCCCACAAGGCCCTTCTAACCTCTTTTATCTGTTCTGTGATTTAGAGTCAATTAATAACAATAAAAATGTCATATAATACCATTTCAAATATGGCGTCAAAAAAGTGTAAAAGAAAAAAAATCAAATAAAATACGAGTAGTAACAATAATAAAAAAATTAAAAAAAAAAACAGTTTTATCTATTCAGATCACTACATATTATTTCAAAATTTTTCTCAGTAAGGAATTCGCTGACAGTATAGTATGCTTTATGCCTTAGAAAACTTAGAAGCCTGTTTTTAAACAATGGTAGCGGTAGTTCTTTCCATTGCTTAGGTAATTTATTATAGATTGCCGGAACCATGCTAGTACGTACTACTTAAAATCTTAAGCCATAGTTAATCAGTAATAGTACAATCTTTACAATAATATTATGAATAATGACTTAAAATCCACTATAAAAATCCCGCGAACAATATATATACAGGCTACGCCGAGTGGTATTGACATTTCTAGAGACCTTACTCTACACGCCTCTAGCGGCAGAAGCAAGCGCGGTAGCCCTCATTAGGGTGCAGCTTTCCTCACGATGTTTTCCTTCGCCGGTTAGCGTTTCATTCAATCAACTCAGCTTATCGCAGTCCACTGCTGGACATAAGCCTCTCCCAGACTGCGCATGATTAACGTTTACTAAGAGATAAAGACATATCTTTCCCCTTTGCGGCAAACAGCGAAGATTTTTGCGACAGCATTTAGTCTCGTGGCTTCTAATTGGATTAACAAGGATACGTTATTATGTCCATTAGTAAGCCGGACGGAGATACATACTTTAAAATTATACATTTTTATCACTTCTTGTGTCTGACATGTTGGGCTCTAAAATGGTCTGCTGAGCTGCTGGCTTGGGTAAGTTTTATTATAACTTAGAAGACTGAGAAACTTTATATTATTAAATACTAAGTAATAACATCCACACGAGTCAATCAATCAGGTTAAGCTACGCTTGCCGCGGTTGCTCCGTGGAGGGGTGACCATCTTCATATACAAAGACCTCTCCGTCCCACGGAAAGCACGTTAAGCCGTTGGTCCCGGCTGTCATTCGTGGATCTTTGACAGTCGTTACGAGTCGTCAGGAGCCCGAAAGTCTGACAACCAGTCTTACCAAGGGGTATCGTACTACCCAGTAGGTTGTGGAGGTCAGACAGGCAGTCGCTCCATGTAAAATACTGGTATACAGCTGCATCTGATTAGACGATTATAGTATAACTTATAGCCTAGGTTTTTCCCAACTATGTTGGGGTCGGCTTCCAGTCTAACCGGATGCATCTGAATACATTTATATGGAGCGACTGCCTATCTGCTGCAGTTCAGCATAATGTTAGATGACAACACAAGGATGATGAATGACTGACTGATGATTTTCCACGCTGAAATTTATGAAAGTTCAAAATCGTTTCTGTTATTTTCAATTGCCGATCGATTCTGTAAAAATCTCACCGTGAAAAGTTAGGTGAAGTGAGCTTAGAGTGTCAATCCTTAGCATTAGTTGGAATGACAGTCACGCCACGCTCACTTCACCTAAGTATTTACGGTGAGATGGTTACAGAATCGCACTGCAGGTAATTTTTTCTCCCAAAAATAATTAGAACTACGTAGATTACTGTCACACTTCCGCTGTACAGTCATACCAAACCAAAATGGATGAAGCTCAATTTATTCATTATCACTTAACAAAAACCAAAACAAAAGAACTTTCATTCAATTGTTTTTACATTGTATTTACAAAATGTTACCAATCCATTATTTGGTCAAACAAAATATGTTAAAACAACTCTATTGTATGTGAATAATACAATTACGGAAGTCCGACTTTCGCGGTTATTGTTCAATTTTGGTCTGCCTACCCGTCATCATTTACCTAAACCTTTCCCAATGATTGCATGGAGGTATGGCAGAGTAAGGAGTTTCACGGACGGTTTTTCCGGGCCCCACATGGACATGGACACACTAACAGTACCTAGCAATGGCTTTCAATTTTGACAATTCAACAACATTCATTGCGTTATTTACGTTGTTGAGCAGTGTTTTTAACATTTATGATACAATGGACTAATCCATTGCATCATACGTTAAAAAAATCTTTCTATAACAATCTTGTTTTTTTTTAAACAATCATCATCATGTTGAAGGATATAGCTAACAATATCCTTCAAAATGTTTCAGATTGTGATGAAAGTGTGTTACGCAATTAGGGTGCGGGTTGCGTTTAGGTGACCTCTTTAGAATAGAATATATTTATTGTAAAACATGAGTAGGTATACATCAAATAATATGTGCGAGGTCTTAAAATAACAAGTGCGATTCTGTAACCATATCACAGTGAAAACTTAGGAGAAGTGAGCGTGGAGTGAGCTGTCATTCCAACTAATGCTATAGGGATTGACACTATTGACAGCTCACTCTAAGCTCACTTCAACTAACTTTTCACGGTGAGATTTTTACAGAATCGATCGGCAATTGAAAATAACAGAAACGATTTTGAACTTTCATAAATTTCAGCGTGGAAAATCATCAGTCAGTCATTCATCATCCTTGTATTGTCATTTAACATTATGCTGAACTACAGCAGATAGGCAGTCGCTCCATATAAATGGTATTCAGATGCATCCGGTTAGACTGGAAGCCGACCCCAACATAGTTGGGAAAACCTAGGCTATGAGTTATAATATAATCGTCTAATCAGATGCAGCTGTATACCAGTATTTTACATGGAGCGACTGCCTACAAAACAACATTATGTTTGGTTTAGAATAAACCTAAAAATTGAGTCTACACAAGAACCTATTAAATTAATAACTTAATCCTAATGTTAATTAAAAAGGGGAAAAATATCAAATTCAAAATTCAAATTCTGAAAATGTCGTAATTATAGGAATCTATTTAATAAAAATCCGATATGGTATAATATTATGCATTTGGCTACGAGATATTTTTTAAATTTATTTTAAACAGAGGCTCTTTGGAGTAACCGAAGGTTTAGTCTGTGCAATTATGGGCGTAGTTATGATGACGAACAATTACCGGAGATTTAATTATTTATTATTGGGATCGGCTTCCAGTCCAGCCCGATACAGCTGTATACTGTATATATAAAATTTAGGGAAACAGATTGAGACTGAGACCAGACTGTGAACGGTCTTAAAATTACGAGAATTGCCCCTCTGATGTCAGTCGCAAACTGTCAAAAATTCCTCTAATTTCCCTACATTTTGACAGTTTTTGACATTTGTTTGTCGCCGAGATGAGACTGCGAATAGATTTTGAACGTTTTAAATGACGAGAATTGGCCTTCTGATCTCAGTCTCAATCCGTCAAAAATTCCTCTAATTTCCCTACATTTTGACAGTTTTTAGACATTTGTTTGTCGCCGAAATGAGACTGCGACTAGATTTTGAACGTTTAAATTACGAGAATTGGCTTTCAGGGCTCTTCAGCCCTTCACAGTACGTACGTAGGTTCCCGTGGCATAATTTCCGCGAAGTCCACTCGGGCGAAGCCGCGGGCAATGGCTATTAAATTATAATAAAGAACATAGAATAGATAATGAAACAAAGACAGAGCGACGCCACAGTATACACTAGTTAACTTACAAGACAATCGGTTCCCATGCTACACTGACCACAGAACATTTTCTTTGTTATTCTTACTAAGTGTAGGTTTACATGGAGTGAGCTTTACTAAATGGTAAAATTAAATTAGCAGGCGAAACTCCGCAAACGTAATGGGAATCGATATCTAAACATGTTAAGCAAAATGTTTGTCGCCGAGATGAGACTGCGACTAGATTTTGAACGTTTTAAATAACGAGAATTGGCGTTCTGATTTTTTGAACTGGTATTTCAAGCAGATACACTACATACTGTCACTGACCTCAAAATAAATTATCATCTAATATTTTTTTTTTACTTTTATTATGTCTAGATATCGATTATTATCACGTCTGCGGAGTTTCGCTAGCTAATTTAATTTGACCCTTTATACCTACGCAGTGTATGGTGTATGGTATCATCATCTGTCTAGCCTTTTCCCAACTTTGTTGAGGACAGCTTCTAGTCTTACCAGACGCTGACATGAAGCGACTGCGCATCGGACCCCCACAACCCAGTTACTGGATAACACGATACTTCTTGGTGAGACTGGTGGTCAGACTTTCAGGCTTCTGACTTACCAGTAACGACTGTCAAAGATCTACAAATAACAGCCGGAACCAACGGCTTAACTTGGTTTCCGAGGCACGGAGTCTCGAAATGTAATGGATGGTCTTGGTCACCCATCAAACTCAAACTCAGCCACAAGCCACGGACCAACCTCCGCAAGCGTTGCTTAACCTTGCAGATCGATCCATGCGGCTGTTATTTTTTTAGCAAAGTCCCTCGTATGGTATACTTGGTCAAAATGTATGGAACAGCAAATATTTTTATTAATAAGCGAAAAGTTTCAACGCCCTCTGCGCTGAAATTTTTCGACGATATTAACAAAAAAAAGGTTCAGAATCATGTGCTGAATCCATGGTTACAGTTTGCGCGTCGATGTCCCTGCCACCCTGTATTTAGCGCTAAACGCATTTAGTGATTTGTGATGCAAGCGGGCCTCTAACTGTTTTTATTGTTGCCTCCATGTACACCCACCCGCGACAATGATGGGCGTCTTAAAGCTGTTACAACAAGAATTATGTCACCATTGAATTAAAAATGTACCAAGTGATGCGTTGGTGTTAAATCTTTGTAGGCTTAGCGAGGCGACAATCTACGATCAGCGTAGCTATTCACAACCATTCGACAGGCTATCGAGTTGAAAATGACAAATTTTCGATAACCTGCACCCTAACTGCGTAACACCATCAGTAGCAATGGCTTTGATTTTGACAGTTCAACAACATTCATTGCGTTATTTACGTTGTTACTACTACTACGATCTTTATCCACTAGGACAGAGTATAATAAAGATCATATTCGCAAAACACGTATTCGTTTGTATGAAACTAACAGGTGTCAAGCAACGCATTCTCACGTCGGCCGAACTTTAAGAACATCGTCAATTTGTTTTCATCGCGTTTAGATATCGATTCCTATCACGTCTGCGGAGTTTCGCTAGCTAATTTAATTTGACCCTGCATAATTATAAAAAGGACACATTAGACACTTTGTTTGTCAAATCCCTCTTACCATAATCAGCGTATAACGTTCCCACTGCTGGGACACAGGCCTCCTCTCTATGACAGGGAATGGGCCGTAATCCACCACGCGGGGGGTTGGTAGATGTCACATGTCTTCAAATTTTTGGTTGATTCTAGGACATGCCGGTTTCCTCACGATGTTTTCCTTCACCGTATATAAGTAGTTTATCAGCCATCTTGTTACCATAACACAAGCATTAGGCTGCTTAGCTTGGGACTAGATGGCGCTGTGTGAAATGTCCAGGGATATTATTATTATTTTATTTTATTACCGTTTTTCTTGATTGTCCATATACACTGTTAAATTTTGATCGTTTTAATCCTTAAAAGGGGTCATTGTACTCATCATTATGAACAACTTTTACTACGGGACCAAGCCTGAAATCGTGAAAAAACTTGAGAGGTGTGAAGGGTCACGAAGTTCCTGTCGATTAATTAGTGAAGGAATAGTAATAAAATTTTATTTAAAAAAAAAAAAATGGGTCGTTCCAACTTTTGGTCTTAATTTTTCCGTCTAGCCCCCTTTCGCAACGCGCGATAAGCAACTTCGTTCCAAAAAAAAATCAGTTGATTATGTCGAATTATGCGAAAATTAATCTATGGATAAACTGATTTTTTTTCGCGATTTAAGGGTTGGTCCCGTAGTAAAAGTTGTTCATAATGATGAGTACAATGACCCTTTTCAAAATTTTACGGTGTATACAACTTGTCCATACTACCATATTATATGATGCCATTACATACGTCAAATTATATAGCGGAATACAATTACGAGTAGCATCGTGAACTATTATTTAAACTATTTCACAACACGCACAATTACATATGTACCTATGTGTCGTGTAGCCTGATGTACGCAATTTAATCCAATTCGTAATGTTATTTTGAAATACACACTGTGTTTACCGAATGTACATACAGCATAATCAACCTTTAATGTTCCCACTGCTGGGACACAGGCCTCCTCTCTGTGAGAGGGATGGGGTTGTAATCCACCACGCAGGCCCAGTGCGGGTTGGTAGATGTCACATGTCTTTGAATTTTTGGTTCTAGGACATGCCGGTTTCATCACAATGTTTTCGTTCACCGTTTTGAGAGCAGTGGTAATGACACAAACACAAAGTAAAGCGCTTGCCTGGGTTCGAATTCGAACTCACAACCTACAACTCAAAACTCGTGACTGTTCCCACTGGGCCACCATGACTGTTCCATAACTGGATATATACTTATGCAATTTTTATCATTTCTACATGAGAGCTGTGTGTGATTGGCAAATACTTCCGCGGGTTATCATCATATCATTACTGCCATGGGGTCTGCCAACCATGACGCTACTGGTACCCAAGTGATTAGGGTTGATGATAAAATTACGTCTACTTAGATAGGGTATACCTACATATAACCATCATGTACTCTGTAAGTAAGAGAGTTGAGGAAAGCGCCATGGTAGCCCTTGAAATATAATTTTTTTACGTTTTTTGCAATTTGCAGGTCATTGGCACCGATTCCCTTGTTCACAAACTAAACTAAATTTTAGTTCAGTGCATCTTTTATTCTTTCTTGTTCATTATGAAAAGGACAGAAGATAAAATATTAGTTTAGTCCTGTCAAATTAAGATACTCCATAGACAGTTTAGACGTGATTAAAAACATGGCTACTAAAAATACGTCAATTTACGTCAGGCGTTGACTAATTTGACAGGACTAAACTAATATTTATCTTCCGTCCTTTTCTAATCCATTGCTTCATATGTTCGAAAAAGGCGTCTGCTCACAACGTGAATAAATGTTGCAATGAATGTTGTATTCTATTAAAACTCCGAAGTCCTCTTACGTTCGGTCAACTGAGCTTAAATGTTTCGGTAAGTGCAAATTCTGCTTTCGGTCATTTTTAACCCCCGACGCAAAAACGACGGGGTGTTATAAGTTTGACGTGTCTGTGTGTGTGTGTGTGTGTGTGTGTGTGTGTGTGTGTGTGTGTGTGTGTATGTCTGTCTGTGGCATCGTAGCTCCCGAACGGATGAACCGATTTTAATTTTGTTTTTTTTGTTTGAAAGGTGAATGTGTCGGGAGTGTTCTTAGCTATGTTTGATGAAAATTGGTCCAAGATGGCCGCCGCTACAAAATGGCGGATTGCATATTTTTTCACAACTCCCTCAATATGGGTATCAAATGAAAGGGCTTGACTAGTAGAATACGATACACTATGATAAATTTCAAATCCAAGATGGCCGCCACCACAAAATGGCAAATTAATTTTTTTTTCCACAACTCCCTCAATATGGGCATCAAAAGAAAGGGCTTGACTAGTAGAATGACAAATTTCAAATCCAAGATGGCCACCACCACAAAATGGCGAATTACAAAAACCTGATTAAATATCAAATTACCTGAATCTTAAAACGCAAGAAAATAAAAGAAAAGAAATAATAAGGAGTCCCTACAAAAAGCATGAAATAAAAAATTAAATTAAAAATTTAAAAAACCCCCGACTACGTGAAACCCTATAAAAAGAAAAAAATAACCTTGAAATTATGACCCTACGTAAGTACGTCTGAAATTTTTTGATTAAATATTGTCCTGTCGGGGGACCGCTACTATTTTAAACTTTAACAGAACGTTAGGCTAATAATTGGAGCGGTCCCCCGACGGGACAATATTTAATCAAAAAATTTCAGACGTACTTACTTATGGTCATAATTTCAAGGTTATTTTTTTTGGTAGTAGTCATGCATGAGCCACTTGAATAGCCAAACCAGTGTTTTTTCTATACTAATATTATATTATAACGAGGTAAAATTTGTTTTTAAGGTTGTATGTCCCTGGGGTAATCTCTGGAACTGCCAGTCGGATTTGAAAAAATATTTTTGTATTTGATAGCACAATTCTTGAGGAACGCTATAGGCTATAACATCACTCTATGACCCTTAGGAGCCGACAAAAAGTCAGAAAGAATGTTAAGCGAAAACGAAAGCGCAGGCAGGTGATACGATGCGACGCGCGACGGGGACAAACTTTACGCGGTCGAAGTCGCAGGCAGAAGCGATTAGACATAAGTAGGTAGTTCACCTTCATTATATTTTCACGCATTTACATTTTAGTACTTAGATCTAATATAAGTGTGTAGTTTTTTTTTTCTGCTGCTGGTTCAGAAAACCTCAAACGGCGAAAATATTCCAACCTGATTGGGAGTTATATGTTCAAGCCGTTTGGGGTTGAAACACTAGGGCCATGGGGTCCGATTGCCCACTTGGATTTTCGAGATATCGTCAAGCGGTTAGACGACTCTTCACGTGACCAGAGGGCTGGCCTGTTTCTTGGCCAAAGAATAAAATTAGCATCGCCATACAACGTAGCAATGCTGCCAGCCTTTTGGGCACTGTTCCTGTTGACAGCGATGCGGACGAATTTTTTGATGCCCTGTGATTATTTTACTTATTTTTTCACATGTAGGTACATATCATTATTTTAAATGTTAGCTTATATAGTGTAAATAAATATTTATTTTACAATTGATTTAGCTTGTCGGAAAAAAGTCGTCATTTTGAACTTATTGAATTGATCTCTTGACTTTATTTACAAAACATTAAAATATTTATAAGTAGTTTTATTTGGTTGTGAATTCTTACCTTACAGTGCACCATTGTAGAAAGATTTTGCGACACCTGCAATGAAAAAAAGACATTTAAAAGATATTATGAATGGAATCATCCAAAGTAACTTACACAACAAATCTAGAAATTAAACTGAAATACCTAAAATATTGAGAGAGGATTGTAGGTTAAATTAACTTTTGAAAAGGAAAATTATAAACTTTTTTGCAAAAAAAAAAAAACAACCGACTTCCAATAAAGACACTACAAAGTGAAAAATAACTTTAATTTCGGAAGTCGGTGGCAAACAACGAAAATGCGAACCCAACGACACCGAATATTTTGATGAAACTATGGGACCAATTTTTTTTTTTTGGAAATTTTACGAAAATTAGAGGAATTGCTAATGATCTGCTGGTAATTCAGGAAATGGATAGTTTTTAGAGGTATTGCTTTTTTTTTTTTTTTGAGGATGTGAAATCATCAAATGACTCCTCCCGCTCTGGGTGGAGCAGGAGGGAGTGTCAGACTCTTACTGACTAAAACCCACCCGTGTTCCTTCCTTAGCACTTTATCTTCCAGGGCAGCGGTAACCCTTTCGGATGATCCCGCTACCCTGGCAGAAATTCAAAGTCCTGACTATTGCTTAAAGTGGCCTTTTTAGGCCCCCAGATTGAGTGAACCTATCCAGGCATTGAAAAAACCCTATCATAATTAGCCTATAATGTTCCTGCTGTTACGACACAGGCCTCCTCTGTTTGAGATGGAGTGGGTCGTAATCCACCACGCGAGCCCAGTGCGAGTTGGTAGATGTTACATGTCTGCGAATTTTTGGTTCATGTAAAGTACGTACTACATTCGTAAGTCAGAACCAGAAACTAGTATCTCCACACCTTCTAAATCTGTGATCTAATCCTCGGCCATCTACCATCTCATGTACACAATGGCCCAGTCCCACGCAAGATGGAGCCTTATCTCTTATGTAAGTAAAGACTTAGAAAATGCGTTCACAATTAAAACAATTGCATAAAAGTTTAGGAGAAGATTTATGGCGATCAGATTATGGTTTTCTCATAGTTTTGTATAGTTTTTAACTAAAACTGTTAATTAGGGGGTAATTACTTTTTATTTATGGTGGTAAACATGGTTAAGAAACTGCCGATCGGTGTTGTAAAAAACTCACCGTGAAGACTTAGGTGAAGTGAGCTGTCAATAGAGTCAAACCCAGGTAGAATGACAGCTCACTTCATTTTTTCTTTTTCGTCGATTATTAAAACAAAATAGTACGTGATTTTGAACCAAAAAATATTAGCTCTTCAATACATCTCGACCGTGTAGGTATTGTATTGTTCTATGAAAAAGCAGTTTTTTTTTTTCTAAATTAAAAATTTCTATGTACATGATTCTAGACTAGAATCGTGTGCTGAATTTATGGTTACAGTTTGCGCGTCAATGTATGTACGGTCCCCCCTTTTATAGGGCGAACGAAGTCGCTGGCCAAGTGCTAGAGTTAAATTGTTACGAAATTACGTTGGCGAATTATTGTACCAGTTTTCAATTTTCCCCGATGAAAAGTTATTTCAGATAATATGTGTTTCCTGATACTTCATTCTTTACTTGTACATCCCGAACTCTGTTGTCTCTCTCTCTGTTGTTTTTTTTTTATTCTACAAGTAATTATGGATTTCTTTTTTCGGTGGGAAATCGTCATATGACTTCTCCGTGGTGGGCGTGTCAGACTTTTACCAACTAAAACCCACCCGTGTTCCTTCAGTTGCCTGTGCCAGGGGCCACGGTATCTCTTTCAAACAACCCGCGGCCCTGGCATGCATCGGCCCTGGCAGGCATCTATCAGGCCCTAGCAGACCCCGTCAGCTCGTGCGCGGACCACAACGCGCCGTCGACCCGGGCTTGGTCCTTACCGGGCGGCAAGCTGCCCATTGCTCGCCACCCGCAAGCCCGCGCCTACGGTGGCCGGGAGTCGGCTGTTGACTCCCAACGTCCAGGGCGTCTCCTGCTGCGACTAGGGGCGTGAGGGCGCAGAGATTGCCTCTCTTTTGCGAGCATTACTGCTTCGCAGAAAGAGGTGACGGCTTCCCATACACTCTAAATTTCTTTAAACAAAACATTAAAATGTTTTGTTTAAAGAAATTTATTTCTCAATAAAAGAATAAACATAGTTCACTTACCTAAATATAAGACACGGACCGTAAATTTGTTTAAAGAGAATGTAAGATATGCGTTTATTAATGGTTGTAGGAAGTTGACTTTCATAAAATATCTTAAGTACCTATAACATAATTAATTCGATCTATCGAGTATTGTTCGTTAGTTAATAATAATATCCCTAGACATTTCACACAGTTAAATACAACTTAAAATTATTATTGAAAATGTTCACTGATGCCGACTCTCTTATGTCTTTCGGTAACCCGCGCTCCCTCAAACTGAATTTCTTCTTCCGTACAAAGTCCAGGAGGCCTGGACTTTGTACGGAAGAAGAAATTCAGTTGCTATTCATTTCCTGAATTCCCAGCAGATCATTAGCAATTCCTCTAATTTTCGTTAAATTTTATTTCATATTTGGTGTAAGTAAACATTGCCGCATGAAAAAAATAAAAACCGTAATTTTATCGGTAAATTTTTCGTTACAGTTTTTATTAATCAAATTGGTTTATTGGGTATTTTTTATTTCTGCAGTTTAAATGTTATTTCATTGTGATATGAATTGCACATAGATCATAAAATATTATGAATTGTCAGTTTGTGACCATTTTACGATTTTTAATATTATTCATATTGTTATCCTATTATGATTCTGCCAAAGTGGCCTTTTTAGGCCCCCTGAACTCCTAAATTAAAGGTTATTTATAGTTTAAAGTACCCCAAGACAACAGAATAGGTCTTCATTTTAAATAACTATAGTACCTATATTCTGTTCTGCACTACATGTCAATATTTTTCTTTTTCGTATACATAGACTGGAGTTTTCCGATGACATTCATCATTTTAATTAATTTCAACTATTTATTTAGGTACTCCTTGGATTTATTTTATAAATACCCAGCGTAATATTATGTAGAATCCTTTTGTCAACAACGACTAATTACAAAATAATATAACATCACGCGTATTCCCCAAAAGCTTCGGCAGAAGTAAATAAAAAATAATCCTATTAAAAATAAACATAATAATCACTAATAATACAACACAAATTATTTACCTGTAATCCAAATTCAACAACACAATTCAAAAACAATGAAAGTAAAAGTCACTGTTTTGATTTAGGTACGCAATAGAAATGGCGCGCGAATTTGAAAATAGAATGGAACACACTGCTCCAGTTCTGTAAACGCACTGATACAGTTTGTGCGCTATGTTGTTTTTATATGCTGCTATGTTGAGAGCGCATCTTCATACAGCCTATTGTAAAAAAAACGACCTTGTTTATTTTTTATATTATCGATACTTAGATACCAATTTTTATTAATGCTCTAATTGGTGGACTTATTGGAAATGTAAGATTATTTTTGTGCTTCTGTAATAATAAGTGCATACTTAGGAGTCTAAGTGGATGTGACTGACTGGATGCGAAAGGCGGAGGACAGGGTGTTGTCAGTCCTAGGAGAAGATGACGGGAACAGACAGGATTGGTCCACACTAGCTCAAGACAGAGACTTGCCCAGCAGTGGGACAACAGAGGCTCAAAATAAAAATAAATAATGTAAGATTTGGTAAGTAATTATGTTTGTGATTCTGTAAATACCGTAATTATCGAAAAGTGATAGTCTAGATGGACAGGCTGGATACGGAAGGCGGAGGACAGGGTCTTGTGGCGCAGCCTGGGAGAGGCCTATGTCCAGCAGTGGACTGCCATTGATTGTTATTTGATAGCCGAGGTAAGAACCTATATTGTATTGCTTTCGAAGTGTAGTCTGTGAAGATGTACCCAGGATTTTGAAATATCTTGATTTAAAAAGTGTCCTTGTAGTTTCTTGCCCGTTCTTCTCCATAGAGATCTACGTTTTGGAATAGGCAACTAGCTTCAACTATCTGACTAACTGCGGTCAGTTAGTCAGATAGTTGAAGCTAGTTGCCTATTCCAAAACGTAGATCTCTATTTATTTCAATTAAAACATTTACAGGCACTTTTGAATTGTCAGAGTCGGTACTCTGACAATTCAAAAGTGCCTGTAAATGTTTTAATTGAAATAAATGCTTTGAGTTTTGAGTGAATTTTAAAACACTATAGTAAAATTTAATTAGATGCTTAAACTCGCCAAACTCGCCTGTGTATACAATATCGTTAGAAAAAATCGCTTCCACAATGAAAGCCATTGCTACTGATAGTGTGGTACGCAATTACCCCGCTGCAAATTGCAAAAAAAACGTAAGAAAGTTTAAACTTGCGGGCTACCCCAGGCCTTTCCTCTTAAGTGGACTTGGTCTACAAAAAAACTTTTTAGGTAACAAAAAAAATTAAACCGCCGAAAAAACTGAAAAGCAAAAAATAATATTTAAATCTTTTTTTATTTACTTAACCTTAATAACTAAGTTCTTAAACTAATGTAAGTATACCTAAGAAATTTTGAGTCGGCGCAAACAATCATTAAACAAAGATCACAAAATTGCCTTAAATTTAAACGGCGCCGACTGAAAATTATTTAGGTATATTTTCCCACCCTTAGGGTTGGATTTTTTTATGGGACCACCTTGGAGGGGAGGTTTACCCTTTCCAATAAAAAAAGAATTATCAAAATCGGACTACTCTGTAAAAAGTTATGCGTGGCCATACAAAAAAAAAAAAAAAATTAATTAATATTGCAAAAGTGTAATGATAACGTAAATGAAATCTTGACATGCGAAGTAGGGCTATGTGACAATACATACAATACACATAATATATGTATTATTATTTTTTTCTGCTTGAGTGTAGTTTTCAATGTCTTTGTTGGTATATTGGCGTGTGCTAACTGACATAATTATGGTAAATAATTTAATTTAATGTTTTGTGTTTCGTAATATTACTTACTTACTATTGTATGGTAACTGTCCCGTTGGTCTCGTGGCCGCAAGCGCGATTGCTGAGCGTGTCCTTGGTTCGATTCCCGGGTCGGGCAGTGTTGTTGAATCTTTCCATTAGGAATTTCTTAGTAGGTGCAAATTAGTGCGCTTAACCATCAACGATTGCATCACTGCTTTTCATCAGGCGGGATCGTAGTCAAGCACTAGTTTATATCATTAAAAAAAAAGGTAACAGCCCGGAATTTGGAAGTTGGCGGTGTGATAACCCCTCGTGCCGCGGAAAGCCGTTGGTCCTGCGCCTGATCTCTCTCCGGTCGTGTCGGATTGCCGTCCCATCAGACTATCGCGTTAACTGCTGAATTATTAGCGAATTTTTCGCAAATGCTAATTAAAAAGCTCACTAACCCTGTACGACAAACGCTCATTACGCGTTCAAATAATTTTCGTGTGGTGCTTTGAACGCGCATGCGCGGTTGAAGAAAGTTTTACCCAGTGCGGCTGGCCGCATTAGTTGACGCTTCTGTGCGTTTGAAAATTTTCGAGTTTGCACAATGGACGCACCTGTGCGTCCATTGTGCATTGCGCCGCACTCGAAGAAAGTTAAGTAAATTGTATGGACGCGCATGCGCGCCGCTAGCACATGGTCAAAGCTTGAAAAACGCGCAGGCGCGTTGGCCGCAGTAAATGCGCTATGAGAGTGAGGGAAGAGGGAGTGCACCTGTGTCTGCGCGCACACTTGTGCACTATAATCTATACTTATAATAAATCTGTAGAAGTGAAAATTCTGTACATTGAAAATATCAAAAAAATAAATGGCAGGGGGTGTTACTAGACCGACACCGAACCCAAAAATGTGATTAAAAAAATTTTTGTCTGTCTGTCTGTCTGTTTGTTCAGGCATCACGCAAAAACTACCGGTTCGATTACGATGAAACTTGGTATAATTATTCTTTAATATCCTGGGCACCACACTGGGTACTTTTTATCCCGGAAAAGTATATACAATTATTTTGTACGGTGGCACTATAATGCCACACATAGCCAACCAGTACTCACTTACACAAAACACACTCATTTATTTTTCACTACATTCACACAGCAATTACTCGCACACAGTCAAGTATACTACCCATTCATTCATTCTGATATATTCCGTAAATGCCCTTTCATTTCACACCTGTATTACAAACATAACTCTTAAAATTATAACTCGCTTCCACAAAAACCTCTACCAAATATCACGTCATTTCTATTATGTCCAAACTATATATAATGAATAACCAACTACAAACCCTAGAAGATATTGATGATCTTCAAATTGCGCGTAGTATTGAATGCGACTGCATGGATTTCACTAGGCTGACGAATATAAAAAGAACTGACTTTACTGTCATTTCTCAAAACATAAGAAGCATTGCGTGCAACTTTGACAACTTTTTAATTACTTTTTCGACTTTTAATTTTGAAACTGATGTCATTATTTTAACGGAATGTAGATTGAGTTCTGAAAAACCAATACCACATCTATATAATTATTCCTCCTACGTTACCACACACCACCAAAACCAGAATGACGGTGTTGTGGTATACATAAAAAATAATTTAAAATCTAAAGTTACGGAAATTAAACTAACGCATGCGTCTTGCCTTCAACTTGAAATATTCAATAACACTGTCTTATGCATCTATCGATCGCCAGCTAACGCGAACTCGGAGAGTTTTATCAATTCTCTAAGTACCCATCTCGATACTATAAACCCCCAGAAAAATATAATTATAGCGGGTGATATAAATATTAATATTAAACAAAAGGATACTGAGTCGACTCACGACCAAAAAAACAGACTCAATTACCTCAATACGCTGTCCCAGTATGGTATACTGCCTGGTCATACTTTGCCTACTAGAAATGAAAACTGTTTGGACCAATTTATGCTAAAGTTAAACAAACATAAGATATCCGCCTTCATTGCCATTTTGCATACAAGTATTACAGATCACTTTACCACCTTTCTGTCCCTTTCAAAAATAAAAGATTCCCCAATTGTGAACAAAACTAAATCCTCAATTGACTTTGAGAAAGCATATAAGTACTTACTTGAAAATAAAATTGCTGATTTACTTTTTTGCGACGATCCAGAATCCCTGACAAACCTTCTTATATATAAACTATCAGAATCGATTAATAAAAATACTACCCTTGTAAAAATTCCAAATAGTAAGCGCATTATCAAGCCATGGATTACCCCAGGCATTTTAAGATGTATCAGGAACCGCAACAAATTGCAAAAAGATAGTAAAAAAGAACCATGTAATGAAATATTAAAAATAACGTTTCTAAGATATAGGAACTATTGCAATAACTTAATAAAAAAAGTAAAAAGAAAGCATGAAAGAGAACTAATAACTAAATCAACCACTAATAATAAATTACTTTGGAAGAATATAAAAACTGTTACCTACTCTAATAAATGTAAAAGTGACAATACAGAATTATTAAATATTAAATCATCTCCATTAGAATCAGTTAACTATATAAATAATTATTTTGCCAATATTGGTAAAAACCTTGCACTAAAAATCCAGCCACGTATAAGACGTAATCAACAGGATCGACATCTCTCTCCGACGGGTCAGCCTAACTCATTTGTACTGCTGGACACGGATATAAGTGAAGTTAACCTTATCCTAATGAGTCTTAAGACCGGCAGTGCACCTGGATGGGACAATGTTTCAACTAGTTTTTTGAAGTACATACGCAAGGATGTTGTTCCCATTATTACTCATCTCGCCAACCTTTGTTTTAGTCAAGGAATCTTTCCAGCTGCATTAAAACAGGCTATCATTACGCCAGTATATAAGTCTGGAGACAGAGACGATGTTGGTAACTATAGGCCTATATCTGTCTTACCAGCAATTTCTAAAATAATCGAAAAACTTATTAACATAAGGTTACTTAAATATCTAAAAGATTTTGATACATTATCGGACTCTCAATTTGGCTTCCGGCAAGGTATGTCTACCGAAAATGCAGTTGCGGCGCTTAGTGCGCTAATTACCGAGCAACTTGATAGCGGCAAGAAATGTGTTACTGTATTTCTAGATTTAAAAAAGGCCTTCGACACCGTCTCTGTCCCACTCTTAGCAAATAAGCTAGAAGGTATTGGAGTTCGTGGGCTGCCGTTAAATCTTCTCAAAGATTATCTCAGCAATCGAAAGCAAAGGGTTAGAGTGGGTCAGTATATTAGTGGGGACACGGCAGTGTCTTACGGAGTCCCCCAAGGGAGCGTTTTGGGGCCCACTTTGTTCCTTATTTATGTGAACGAACTCTGCAATATGCGTATTACAAACGCAAGAATTTTTTCGTACGCTGACGACACTGCAGTAGTGTTCACTGGTGACTCTTGGCTAGACGTTCAGCTTAACGCAGAATTGGGATTATCTGAGATTGCTGGATGGCTGGGACAGAATTTGCTCACACTGAACATATCTAAAACTAACTACATATGTTTCAGTGTGTGCAATCGTACACAACCCAGTACTGACTTTAATCTCAAAGTTCACCTATGCGACGCTGGAAGTCACTCACACTGCAGCTGCTCAACTATAAACAGAGTACCTCATATCAAATATTTGGGCATTGTCGTCGACCAGAGATTATCTTGGCACCCCCACATTGATCAAGTTGCTAACAGAATCAGAAAACTAAGCTGGATCTTTAGGACACTTAGACATATAATACCTATAAATGTATGTACTCCTTCAGGCAGGAACAAAAACTTCCTAAATATGATATATTTAGCGCTTGCACAATCAGTATTGCTATACTGCATCCCTATTTGGGGGGGGGCTTCTAAAACAAAATTTTTAGAATTAGAGCGAGCACAACGGGCTCTCATCAAGTGCATGTATTTCAGAAAACGGAGATATTGTACTGAAAAACTTTATCAAATCAGTAACCTTTTAACGGTCCGGAAGCTTTACATTACTCAAGTTGTTCTCACTAAACATAAAGCACTAACCTATGATCCCATAATTTTGGCTAGAAGAAGAAAAGACATTATATTAAAAATTCCACAAACGAGAACACTATTTGCCAGTATTCAACTTTGTAAACGATCTGCTCAGCTTTATAATGCTATTAATAAACACATTTACATCTACCCTAAGAATTGTTATGAATGCAAAAAAATACTAACGGAATGGATAAGAAAGTTAACCTATAGTGAGACTGAATCACTTCTACAACAAATGCACTAACACAATACTTCACACAAACACACACACCCCCCACACACACATACACACACACACCCTCACTTACACACACCCTCACTTACACACACCCCCACTTACACTCACCCACCCTCATTCACTCAAGTCACCTCGTTTTTGATTTTGATTATGTACTCGTATTGTATGGTTTATATTTCTTGTTTTTGAAAGAGCGGAGTCTCCTAATACAGGCATGTTTTGCTTAAAAGAAGGCTCCAATCTCAAATTTGTTGTACGTTTAAGGTTATCAAATAAACTATTTTAATTTTTAATTTAATTTAATAAAAAACAAACTTAATTTTGCGGTTCGATCCCTAGACCGATTACTGTACCAACCGCAAATAATAAGTTTGTCGAAGGTTACGTCACCCGCAGTATTATCTGTGCGACCTTTTTATTCCTTTTAGTGTTTAGAGTTATTTAGGTTTAATTTTATAAGTCGTAGGTATAGATTTTAATTTTATAGTATAGGTAGTATATTTGTTAGTGTACGTAGTGACCGTAGGTTATTTTATAATACTGTTAGGTAGGATTAGTCATTCGTATAGATATTAGTTTTTAGGGATTTTGCTTATTTATTGAGTTTAGATTAGTTATCATCAGAAATAGGTTTATTTAGGTAGGGTATTTTTTTTTAATTAGGTAGGTACTTAGGTAAAGATATCATATAGGTACCCTCTTAATCACCACTAATGAGACACAATTGGTTTTCTATTGTAATTAGCCACAAAGGGCCCGCGAGATGGATGGCATCCTGGGGAAGCACATACATTTTATCCTGTTAGCACGTTCCCGTGGCATAATTTCCGACATCCACGCGGGCGAAGCCGCGGGCAGAAGCTAGTATCTATATATATCTAATAATTGAAATTGGCCGCCGCGGCCAAAATACGATCTGGGGGACTTTATTTATTGTAATTCAAGTTTTTCTAACTGAACAGACAGCTGTGCTGCTGGGGAGTTGGTTGCGCCACTTCCTCTTCCCAGCGATAGCACTAGGAAGTGGTGAAGGGAGGGTGTTTTGAGGGACTGTCTTATGTTATTTTGACGTTCAAAAAGTGCTGATTCTCAGCCTAGTTTGAATAAATGACTTTTGATTTTGATCACGACAAAATCTTGAGGTGAGCAGAATTGAAAGAAAACCAAGTTTTTCTATTAGGCTAAGCGCGCACCACGAAAATTCATAGTTGTGGAAAATAATCGCCAATCTGTGAACAATAGGTACTAATACACAAGAGTTTATTTTTTAAAACTTTATGCACGAGTAAAAAAAGCCTATGTCAACACACCCCCCCCCACACACACACACACACACAGTAGGTCAAAGGTGTTGAAAGTACAGCGCTGCAAGGGTCTTGTGGCACTTGAATGACACTGACAGGGGGGCGCAGTTGGTTTGTGTAATTTTCTTGAATAAACAAAATGGCGGCGTTCGTTAGTTTCAATTATGGCCACGGCCACGTGCCAATAGATCCTCTTAAATGATAAAATAAATGATAAATGATTGTATTTTGTAAATATGTTAGTACAAACACTTTTACACGTCAATCATATTTAAAAACTAGATAAGGTCGGCGTTTCCGCCACACATCAAGCTATCCGAAACTGTCAAATTTTCCCAATCAACCTTACACCTTTGAAAATCTATTAAAAACATCGTAGTAGCTTGATGTGCTGGCGTCTGTATGCATGTCCACAACACAAGTCCTACTTAATATTATAAATGTGAAAATTTGTATGGATGGATGGATGTTTGTTACCCTTTCCCGCAAAAACTACTAAACGGATTTGGATGAAATTTGGCACAGAGATAGTTTATAACCAGGATTAACATATAGGATACTTTTTAGCCCCATATTCCCACGGGAACGAAACTTATGCGGGTGAAACCGCAGGGCGCAGCTAGTTCTAATGTAAGTCTAAACGCGAAGACTTGTAATTGTCTTTCTGTCGATGTAAGTCTTCCATGCTGTAATAAATAATAATAATACCAGACCTTGATATGAGGCAGGACTTTATCTGATAACCCCAGAAACCGGATATTAAACAGTACCATACGTTGATATTAGGCTAAGTCGTACCTTTGCATTTCCTGCGCAGGAAACCAACAATTATACATCAAAACTTCGACAAAGCCATGATTCATTGTTTCTGCTGATGCCAATCAGCAACCTTCCTGAAGTATGACCTTCAATCATTATCTTATGGACGTGAGACGTGATAGTTTGAATGTCATCTCCGAATGGGAAGCACGTAGATACTTGGTGCGTTGAACTGAGTGGGCTTTTAGAACAGATGTCTCCAAGATCTGGTCTAGGAATGATGGAAAAACCTTGGCTGTCGAGGCCGAAAAAACCAAGTGCGAGACCACGGTACCATATTTAACAGTACATTTTTTTAACACGTTTCTTGTTTAGTGGGTTTTATTTATTTGTTGTTATAAAATAAAGTTAAAAAATAAAGAGTAACATTTTTACAGTGTATATTTCTATTGCCACTATAGCAACAAACAAATCCTACTAATATTATAAACGTGAAAGGTATGGATGGATGGATGTTTGTTACTCTTTCACGCAAAAACTACTAAACAGATTTGGATGAAATTTGGCACACAGATGGTTTATAACCAGCATTAACATATATGATAATTTTTATCCCAATATACCCACGGGATCGAAATTTATGCGGGTGAAACCACGGGGCGCAGCTAGTAAGTTAAATTAATAAAAATTAAACGGGTCTCCCCTTTAATTTTTATTAAGTTACTAGCTGCGACGAAAAATTTATACGCTATGGGGTCGAAAGTCATGTGCTGAATCCATGATTACAGTTTGCGCGTCGATGTCCCTGCCACTCTGTATATCGTGACATACCTACAGGATGAATTTTTCAAGTGGGCGTGGATGGCCAAATCCGAAACTATAGGAATAGCCAAAAGTACTCAAAGGAGTCTCGAGCTCGATTTTGTTTGAGTAATTTCCTTTACTACTATTACTGATAGTTTTGAATTTGGCCATCCACGCCCACATGAAAAAATCACCCTATATATCGGCGTACCCTGCTATATTGGTATTGCACTGAGTAAAAATGTTGCTGATAAGGGTCAATACTAATTAGATTGGCTGACTTTTTGAACATTGCTAAGTTGAGCAACTAGACGTAGATCGTACTCTGCTTACCCAATTTAGTTAAACGGTACTGTTAAAGTTATCTCTAAATGTTATCCGTGACTCTTAATTAATGTGTTACAATAGGAAACTATAGCAATGATCTGTAACTCACTAACTTAACAAATGTATACAGGCGCTTGCGCCACCGACATGTACAGTCAACAGCAAAAGTAGATGATCAAAATCAGAAATTCAATACTAATGAACGGAGTTCGCAGCTATATTATGACAGCAGTACTAGTAGTAAATGTTTGGTATAATTTACAATCACATACTTTTGAATCACTTCGACGCCACACAGTTCTGGCGCGAACTCCGTTCATTAGTATTGAATTTCTGATTTTGATCATCTACTTTTGCTGTTGACTGTACCTATCAAACTTTGATTTATTGTGGGAACTTACAGAGGTTCTCAACTGTTCGTCCAACTTCTGAGTAATCTGTGGGGTAGCCAATCCCCATATTTCTATCAAGTATTCGAGATGTGTCTTTAAGTTATTATAATTATAAATAAAAAAAATCATAGTGTCATCACGTCTGGATTAATCTTGAATCTCCCCAGCACTGCAGACTGGGTTCTCAGAGATCATGCTTAGAATCCGTTGGCACTCCCCCAAATGATTCACCATACCGGCGCGGGGGGGGGTAGTTGCGTAACACACCATCAGTAGCCATGGCTTTCATTTTGACAGTTCAACAACATTCATTGCGTTATTTACGTTGTTGAGCAGACAAATTTTTTGGACATATGAAGCAATGGATTAGCAATATCCTTCAAAATGATTCAGATTGAGATTGTTAGTGTGTTATGCGATTAGGGTGCTGCAGGGCGATTCTGTAACCATCTCACCGTGAAAACTTTGGTGAAGTGAGCGTGGAGTGAGCTGTCGTTCCAACAAATGCTATAGGGATTGACACTATTGACAGCTCACTCTAAGCTCACTTCACCTAACTTTTCACGGTGAGATTTTTACAGAATCGATCGGCTGGTGTCCTTCATAGAATATTCGCCACTTGGCCTTGTTGACTAGCTTCCAAACTCCGAGCTGTTACTAAGAAATTCCAAATGGCAAATCCCAATAATCAAAAAAAATATATACACAAAAACTAAACTACTTACTAAATCTCACACAACTATACACATATTACACCTGCATTCTCATAAAAAAAATCACCATGAATTCCGTACAATCAGACATACAACTACGTATAAAAACAATTACATACAACACAAGAAGCAAAAACAAATTCCAACTAATGACTGCACGTCCACGGACTAAATACGGAAAAAAAACAATATTGGTTGAAGGGGCACAACTAGCATTAACCGGAGGATTTAAAGAGGTGTGATAGTATAAATATATTTAAGGCAATAATTAAAGAAACATGTAGGTATGTACAGATGCCAGCAGGTCAAGCTACTCGAAACTGTCAAATTTTCCCAATCAATCTTGAACCTTAATACTTTAGCGATAACGTTTAAAATCTATTAAAGAAATTTGAAAGATTGTAGTAGCTTGATGTGCTGGCGTCTGTACCCAGTAAAGTCGACATCGCGCCAGAGGCAAATAATTATGATATTATTATTTATCATTGATCATTAAGATATAAGCACTTTGTATCTAATTTTAAGTGAACTATGTTATTTAAGTTCTTATGATAAATAAGTATCTTTAACCACAATAACACTTTGCCCGACCAGGGGGCCTAAAAAGCTACTTTGGCAGAATCATAATAGGATAACAATATGAATCATATTCAAAATCGTAAAATGGTCACAAATTGACAATTCATAATAATTATGATCTGTGTGCAATTCATATCTCAATGAAATAACATTTAAAGTGTAGAAATAAAAATAAAAAAACAATTTGATTAATAAAAACTGTACTTAATCAAAAATTTACCGATAAAATTACGGTTTTTATTTTTTTCATGCGGCAATGTTTATACCAAATATGAAATGAAATTTTACAAAAATTAGAGGAATTTTATTGCTAATGATCTGCTGGGAATTCAGGAAATGAATAGCTTTTAGAGGTATTGCTTAAAGTGGCCTTTTTAGGCCCCCTGGGAATCGAACCCCACGCTCAGCAGTCACGCTTGCGACCACGAGACCAACGGAGCAGTCAAAGTACTACTAACTACCATATCTTTTAATTGGTTTAACAACCCATCAAATTCAAAACGTTGCGCACTCCCGCCTCGTGGTCGTAATGAACCAAGGTCGTGAGTAATTGCTCTCGATGGCTGATAGCGACTACTATCTCTGCACAAATTGGTACCAAATATGTTATTAGCTCATCTATTTTTTGTGTACAAACGCACACCACAATCTGTCAAATTTCTTTAATAGATTTTCAACTTTATCGCTAAAGCATTAAGGTTCAAGGTTGATTGGGAAAATTTGACAGTTTCGGGTAGCTTGACCTGCTTCTCTGTACTTGCAGAGGTTCTGCACCCTAATTGCGTAACATACGATCAATCATAATCTGAATCATTTTTAACCGACTTCTAAAAAAGGAGGAGGTTCTCAATTCGGATGTTTGTATTTTTTTTTTATGTTTGTTCGCGCATATCTCCGTCGCTTGCCAACCGATTTGAAAAATTCTTTTTTTGTTGGAAAGTGTATAAAAATTTCATCACAAACGGTTCAGTAGTTTGGTTTTTAAACCAAAATTACTGGTAAAAATTACAACTTAAAAGTGAAAAATAAAAACTTTTTTGAAAATAAAAACTACCGACTTCCAAAAATGACACTACAAAGAAAAATAACTTTAATTTCGGAAGTCGCTGGCAAACAACGAAAATGCGAACCCAACGACACCGACTTCCGAAATTAAAGTTATTTTTCACTTTGTAGTGTCGGTTTTGGAAGTCGGTTGTTTTTGAAGGTAGCAGTATCCTTTAAAATGATTCAGATAATGATTGATTGTGTGTTACGCAATTGCTTCATTTGTTCGAAAAAATTGTCTGCTCAACAACGTAAAATCATTTGCCTAGCCTTTTCCCAACTATGTTAGGGTCGGCTTCCAGTCTAATCGGATGCAGCTGAGTACCAGTATTTTACATGGAGCGACTGCCTATCTGACCTCCACAACCTAGTTACTTGGTAATACGATACCCCTTGGTAAGACTGGTTCTCAGACTTTCGGGCTTCTGACGCCCCGTAACGACTGTCAAAGATCCACGAATGACAGCCGGGACCAACACCCCCCTGGACTACGACAAACATTTCAAAATCAAAATCAGCTAAATCGGCCCAGCCGTTCTCGAGTTTTAGCGAGACAAACGAACAGCAATTGATTTTTATATATATATATATAGGTAGATTACGCAACTATATACATTCAACACTTGCAGCCTAGTTAAAAAAATAATCACAGGCAACATCCACTCTAACATTACATTAACTCAAAAAACACAAAGATACAAGTTAATAACAACTCGACCACGTGCACTGACTTACGGCAAAAAAAAAAAACCAAACTGTTTGAAGGAGTACAACTTTGCAACAGCCTGCCTAACGACATAAAAATGTGTGACAATTTAAATATTTACAAAAAAAAAACTAAAACCGCATATTTACAGTCACTATTTCTAATGAGATGCTGCTGAACAGATTGTGAAATAAAATTATTTAGTTGTAATAGTGTGAAATTATCGCCTTAGCTAAGCTAAAGCTTTATTTAAATTTAATAAGATATTTTTGTTTGTTTAACGTGGAGAAATGCTCATGCATTTGCACTACCACGGGGAGATAATGCAGTTATGTGGGACTGAAACCCACTAAAACGGCAACGGCACGCGTTAGCACTCATCCGTGAACCCGCCGCGGCTGTCCGTTACCGGGCCCTCCTCTGGGGAGTGCTCCCCGTCACCGGCGCACCAGAACACATAGCACGCCGTGACCACCCCAGGGACCAAACCAAAGTTCTTTAAACCTATCCTAACTCGAGCCACCCCGTCCCTAAGGAGCCAAGCAAAGAGCGGGCGATGCAATGCGACGGAGAGGAACGAAAGAAGTTAGTAAAAGATATACCTGTGTAACCATCTCACCGTGAAAACTTAGGTGAAGTGAGCGTGGAGTGAGCTGTCATTCCAACTAATACTAGGGATCGACACTGTTGACAGCTCACTCTAAGCTCACTTCACCTAACTTTTCACGGTGAGAGTTTTTACAGAATCGATCGGCTGTAACGTTAAAAATTTCTTTTCTCCTCACGATGTTTTCCTTCACCGTTTTTGAGAGCAGTGGTGATGAAATTATTTATACAAAGTAAAACGCCTACCGGGCTGGGTTCGCACCCACGACCTACTACTCGAAAGTCGGGGCCGATACCACTGTTGGGTTGCTCAAGATGTCTTAAACTTTACCAAAACCCCTTGAACATAGAAAAGATGTACAGACGCCAGCACATGAAGAATCTGTCAAATTTCTCTAATAGATTTTCAACATTATCGCTAAAACATTAAGGTCTAAGGTTGATTGGGAAATTTTGACAGTTTCGGGTAGCTTGATGAGCTGGCGTCTGTACCTGTATCGAAGAACTGTTCTAAACCCGTGAGAGAGACCTTGAAATCGATGAAACTCAAATAAATTCCCGATCTCACCTCACTTGCATAACACTTTTATTCTAATTGTAACAACTCTATTGTATCCGAACTAATTCTTTATAATACACCATTGTAGTATGTGAAAATCGGTGTCTTTTACATGTAATGGAAATTATAATGGAGTAAACGTTTAGTTACTCAAGATACCAAGATCGTTACTCAATCTTGCCATAGGGAAAAAGAAAAAGATGCTATCAGCAACAGTGCTAAGCGATTCTTTCATTACTCTGTACCTAATTGCCTCACACACACGCATAATCAGCCTATAATGTTCCCACTGCTGGGACACAGGCCTCCCCTCTTCCAGATGGGCTGGGCCCACGCGGGTCCAGATGCCAATGTCTTCGAAATTTTGGTTATAGGATATGCCGGTTTCCTCACGATGTTTTCCTTCACCGTTTTTGAGAGCAGTGGTGATGAAATAATTTATACCAAGTGCCTGCCTGGCTGGGTTCGAAACCACGATCGCACATAAGTCGGGACCGTTACCACTGGGCCACCAGTACTCTCAAATTACCCTAATTGCTTCGACTCGCTGCGTTCATCGACATAAATCTCACATGAAGGGGGCCTAAAAACCTGCCAGGGTAGCGGGATCGTCCGAAAGGGTTACCGCTGCCCTGGAACATAAAGGGCTAAGGAAGGAACACGGGTGGGTTTTAGTCAGTAAGAGTCTGACACTCCCTTCTGCTCCACCCAGAGCGGGAGGGGTCATTTGATGATTTCCCATCCTCAAAAAAAAGGGGGCCTAAAAAGGCCATTTTGGCAGAATCATTATAGGATAACAATTTGAATCATATTAAAAATCGTAAAATGGTCACAAACTGACAATTCATAATATAATCTGTGTGCAATTCATATCACAATGAAATAACATTTAAACTGTAGAAATAAAAAATAAAAAAGCAATTTGATTAATAAAAACTGTAATGAAAAATTTACCGATAAAATTGCGGTTTTTATTTTTTTCATGCGGCAATGTTTACATCAAATATGAAATGAAATTTTACGAAAATTAGAGGAATTTCTAATGATCTGCTGGGAATTCAGGAAATGAAGAGCTTTTAGAGATATTGCTTAAAGTGGCCTTTTTAGGCCCCTAGATCCTATACCCAGGTTATCTTCTTCCAGGATTATATGCGATGCAGGTGCTACTTACATACTTGCTAAAGATGTCGTGAGGGTGCAGTGGCGTAGGCCTCACCTTTCGTGTACGAAGTTGAGTGTTAAAATCCGGATAAGTACCCCTGTGGCTTTTTCAATTCATAAACTGTACAGTCACCAAAAGAGGTAAGTAAGGGTCGTCGGATATAGTTCAAGTTTAGTATGAAACCGATGAATGTTTTCGAATTAAATGAAATTTAAATAATAGAATACAAACAGTTTATTTAACAAATTAAATTTCATTCGAAAATACCCATCGGTTTCTTACTAAACTTCAACTATATCCGACGGCCCTGGTTACTTGTATCCTTTGGTGACCGTACTTTCTCCATAACTCAAGTAGCGATAATGTTGGAGAAAAAGCAGACAGGCTGAAGTGAAGTGGACCGGACACGTCTTACGAATGCACCCGGAGAGATGGGCAAAGATCGTCAGTCACTGGACGCCTGAGGGAGGACATCGCCGTCGAGGTAGACCACGGGGAAGGTGGTGTGACGATCTGAGGGAACTCTCGTAAATTTAAGAACGTTCACAGTCTGATCTCATTCTCAATCTGTCAAAATTACCTCTAATTTCCCTGCATTTTGACATGTTATTGACATTTGTTTGTCGTCGAGATGAGACTGCGACTAGATTTTTAACGTGTTAAATTAGAAAGAAAGAAACATAGCCAGAGTTCGCACAAGACATAGGTTTTGAAGGAAAAAGGGGAGGCCTTTGCCCAGTCAGTATTACCCAGTAACTGGTTTTTGTAGGTGAGAGCAGACGCTCCATGTAAAATACTGATACTCAGCTGCATCCGGTTACACCGGAAGCCGACCCCAACATTTTTGGGAAAAGGCTAGGCAGATGTACAGACGCCAGCAGGTCAACTTACCCGTAACTGTCAGATTTTCCCAATCAACCTTGAACCTAATGCTTTAGCAATAAAGTCGAAAATCTATTAAAGAAATCTGACAGATTGTAGTAGCTTGATGTGCTGGCGTCTGTACATGTATGTAATCCTAACTATGCGTTAACGTCATGATTAACCTAAACAGCATCTAACATACGATTATAATTATTGCAGAAAAAATAATAGCAGTAATAATAATATGTGCGTGAGTGCACTATTAAAGATTGCAATAAGATGAATTCATTTCTACTAATGTAGTTACGAAATACGATTGCGTGGCACTGGCGATCGTCAAACGAACTGATTCGGGTAATTAGGTACGCATGTACTTGCAAATAGAGAGAAAATTATATGTTATAGTCGGTTCTGGTTATGATGTACAGACGCCAGCACATCAAGCTACTACAATCTGTCAAATTTCTTTGATAAATTTTCAACTTTATAGCTAGAATATTAAGGTTCAAGGTTGATTGGGAAAATTTGATAGTTTCGGGTAGCTTGACCTGCTGGCGTCTGTACAGTAATGTAACAAATATTTTGTTCTGGCTTCATCATTTTCAACTCATTTGCAGCCTCATATAGGCCACCTCCCTTCATTTATTTAAACTTTTCGCACAAAAAGGTACAAAAGCGGACTTAATGACTTAGGCATTCTCTACCAGTCAACCAAGGGTGATGAAGAGATTAGATGGCAGGTGCTTTGGTTGAGAGGAACAATGACAAAAAAAAATTCTTAAAACTAGGTACACAAATACATAAATAGGTTACGTACATACACACTATTACTATAATATATAATATAATATATATATAATCTATCTATCTATACATATATTTATTATATATATTATATATATATAAAAATCAATTGCTGTTCGTTTGTCTCGCTAAAACTCGAGAACGGCTGGGCCGATTTAGCTGATTTTGGTTTTTAATGTTTGTCGTAGTCCAGGGAAGGTTTAAACGGTGACAAAATATGGAAAAATTGCGAGGAAGATAGTAAAAACAACAATTCCATTTTCCCATATAAACTGTTCTACCTACTTTCCTGTCAAACATTTGGCGTTCGTCCCTTCGGTACGGTAGACTCGGGTCCACTCGAATTGAAGCACGTATTAAATTAAGGGTTTTAAATCGACAACATACATATATCCACATTACTCAGATTATAATAATAATAATATCCCTGGACATTTCACACAGCGCCATCTAGTCCCAAGCTAAGCAACCTAATGCTTGTGTTATGGTAACAAGGTGGCTGATAAACTACTTATATACATTTTTTTTTGTAAATACATACATATTATAGATAGAAAAACACCCAGACTCGGAACAAATACATGTAGGTCATACAAATATTTTTTCCGTGCGGGAATCGAACCCGCGACACGCAGCGCAGCAGTCAATCGCTTAACCACTGCGCCAACCGTGCCGTCGTATCTAGGATTAGTAGGTTAGGAGTAGGGTAGGAGTAGGTTAAGAGAAGGGTAGAAGTAGGGTAGGGGGTAGGACACCACGCGAACGAAGTGGCGCCGGGCAGCTAGAAATAATTTATATGGCAAAACAACGTTTGCCGGGTCAGCTAGTATATAAACTATATATATTTTTTATTAATACACCCTTTTGTGACATGCTACCAGTTCCATACATGGCGTAACACACTCAAAATCAATCTGCCTAGCCTTTTCCCAACTATGTTGGGGTCGGCTTCCAGTCCAACCGGATTACCAGTATTTTACATAGAGCGATTGCCTATCTGCGGGGTAATTAGGTAACAAGTAGCAACGTCTTTCATTTTGACAGTTCAATAACATTCAATCCATTATTCACGTTGTTGAGCTGACAAATTTTTCGAACATATAAGGCAATGGATTAGCAATATCCTTCAAAATGATTCAGTTTGTGATTGTTAGTGTGTTCCGCAATTAGGGTGCTGACCTCCACAACCCAGTTACTGAGTAACACGATACCCCTTGGTAAGACTGGTTGCGGGCTTCTAACGATCGAACGTCGGAAAAATAAATTGTAGTCCCCTAAGAGTAAGGCAGAAGTGTACATATAGTCCGCACGGCTACACAACGAGCTACGCATAACCAGGGCCCCAAGTCTGCTATTTTTATAAATACGTCATTCCAACACGATCCCATTCCCATCCCATTGTCATTTTGCTTAAATTTCGTAATCTGCTAAATTCTTAATGGCGATCATTGGTCGGTCAATGGTCTCGTAAAAGAATTGTGTTATAATGACATTGTCGTATTGCCATTATTATAAAACCCGTTAAGAAATGATTTTCGAAAAACTACCACTACATTATTTATGCCAGATTTCATTTATATATATTTTTACATATTATTTATTAGTGTTTTATACAAGTCAAGTGTTTCATGTAAGTCAGTCATTCATTTATCATTATGTACCAGTTTACCATTCTATACCATTTCTTTCAATGGAGTGTCAGTGGTTGACTACTGGAAAGTCATAATGACTCCATTATGTTAGCAGATTACCAAACTTGTCAAAATCAACAATTATGAAATCAATGATAGACCATTCTGACACTATTGTAATAGCAGACTTGGGGCCCTGTATAAGCTGACTTCTGATTGTACGAAAAACCTATACAATGCGAGGTCAGCTAAAACTGGAAATGTTTAGCTTGATGTGTGTGCTGCAGAGGCTTGTCTGCTGAAGCCCTGTGTACTGTAGAGGCTTGTCTGCTGAAGACGACCTCATATGAAGCCGGCTATATTTTAGCGCGGGTTACATTCGAACGTTAAAGTAGTGTCAATTATTTTATATTAGGATTTTTGTTTAGAACATTCAGTGGTAAGTTAGACAGAAATATGTAAAGACGTTCTTACAATATAATATGAAAGGAGTCATAGTATAGTTGTTTGATCCCTCCCGTTACCTCAGAGAGCTCTTCTAGCTCTCTATAGTACTACCACATTTCGCCAGATATATGTAAGTCCCATGGAGATGGGCCTATTGCCATAAACCGGGCAAAAATCAGACTCCGGGCTACAACAGAAAAATTCTTATTAGAAAAACTCAAAAAAGTACCTACCTACTCGAGTTTTCCGTAGAGTATTTTCTTATACAAAACTGTAACTTAATGTACAGTACTTACTAATTCCATAGTACCTTCACATTAAATCGGTTGTCTATACTCGATAATAGAGCAGAACACAATCATGGCGGACATCTCTCCTCCAAGGACCCATAGAGCACGTTCAAATTTCAAACAACAAAGCATGCCAAGAAAGTTTCGACATCGTGAATAATGTTTTTTTTTTTAAAGATGCCAGATAGTTAGCTTATGGAGCCAATAAATAACCATTTCGTATTTTAGAACTAATGGATTTATCGTCTGTGAACTATACCTAACCTTGCTTTATTTATGCAATATCTATGGAAGAGCAGTGGTAGCCCATTGGTAACGGCCACGACTTACGAGTGATCGTCGGTTCGAACCCAATTTAAGCAGGCACTTTACTTTGTGTAAATTATTTCATCACCACTGCTCTCAAAACGGTGAAGAAAAACATCGTCAGAAAACCGACATGTCTTAGAACCAAAAAATCGAAGACATGTGACATTCACCAACCCGCCTCGCCTCCGCCCCTTAAATCCCTCTTACAACGAGGAGGCCTGTGTCCCAGCAGTGGGACCTTGGGCCTGAGATCTATCTGCCTATACCCTTGACAGCTGTGTTAGAACGTACATACATATTCCAGATTACGTAAAAGTTAACTTTAAAATTCGTAATAAAATAAATAAAACTGCCTTATTTATTGAATTATCTTATTTATGGCTTCTTACAGACATCATAATACCGTACGTGTATCAATCAATATATTGTGTGTTGCTGCAATCACTAGTTCCATCTGTTAAAAAACGGTTTACCAAATGGACAGGGTAAAGTCTAAAACTTTATAGTCAAACAATATCAATTAGATGTTACAAAAAGAATCCATTTAATTAATTTAATTAAACAAGCTCGTAATTGATACCAATTTTGTTATTTATTACAATTCCTTTTCCTGTCTTTATTATTATTACACAATTAAATATCAAAGACTGTGAATTAATAATATGTTGTACTTATAATGAATATCTTCCTTGCATTGTGTTCTATTGAAAAAAATATTCTTTTGGGCACATTCATGTGGATCAAGAATAATTATGTTCTTGATCCACATTGATCTGCTTAAAACAATATTTTTAGTGGTTACTTGCTATGGCAGGTAAGTAACATATTTATTTATTAAAACTATGCACAAGTAAAAAAAATACTGTACAGACGCCAGCACATCAAGCTACTACAATCTGTCAAATTTCTTTAATAGATTTTCAACTGTTTCTTGTTCAAGGTTGATTGGAAAAATTTGACACTTTCGGGTAGCTTGACCTGCTGGCGTCTGTACATACAAAGACGGACTTAACGCCTGAGGCATTTTCTACCAGTCGACCTCGGGGTGATGCAGAGACAAAACATGGCAGGTACCACATACGGGATAAAAAGCTAGGAAATGACAATAAAATACAAGAATAAATACTAATACCTACATAGATAGATACATACATATAAACAAAATGAACAGTCAGGAGAAAAATTATTACCGATAATTTTGGAATGTTACGGCCAAGTTCTGACGGATATGTTCACCACTTTAAAAGATAAACGACTGGTTGGCGTCCTGATATTCAGAGGGAGCATAATTATTTAATTATATACATATTATACAGGGTGTAATGATTTTACTTGACTTGAATATTTCAAAGAAAAAAATACAAAGTTGGAATTTTGCCCTTCAATATCTCCGTAACCAGAAGGATTGTTCTTCCCGTGTCATGGGTATGACGGGAAGAATCGTTTAAGTGACTCGGCTTCGTTAAGCGTCTTTTTACATCCGTTATAGGTACAGACGCTAGCACATCAAGCTACCCGAAACTGTCAAATTTTCCCAATCAACCTTGAACCTAATACTATTGCGATAAAGTTGAAAATCTATTAAAGAAATATAACAGATTGTACTACTTAGCTTGATGTGCTGGCGTTTGTACCTAAAATTTTTTAAAGCTTGTAGAATCCTTCAAAACTTAGAATTTTATCATAAAATCTAATAATAGCAACGTTGCAACCCACATAAGTCGTGCTAGGGTCTTTTAAATCTCAAAAGAGGCCGCCATGACATTACGATTACCATAGACAGTGTTTATAGCCACAAAAACACTGAATTACTCAATTTTTTTCGTCCAAATTTTCTGGTGAACAAAAAATACATATAGGTATATATAATATCGCAGTGGTTCAAGAGATAATCACAACTTATAGTAGGCAAATTCACGAATCTCGATCTTACCATATCCTTCATCCTGCGGTCCTGGCCTAGTATACTTCTTCTTAATTTCGTTCAACCTTATTGTATCTGAAATAAAGATCACAAATTAGTCAGCGCCTGACGTAAATTGACGTATTTTTCGTAGCCATGTTATTAATTACGTCAAACTGTCTATGGAGTACCTTAATTTGACAGGACTAAACCATTTTTTTTCTTCTGTCCTGTTCTTAATGAAATAGAAAGAAAAGATGCACTGAACTTGGCATCGGCGCCATTGGCCACGATTTACGAGTTTTAGGTCTTGAGTTCGAACCCAGGCAGGCACTGTACTTTGTGTGTTTAATTTCATCACTGCTGGGACACAGGTGTACTCTCCCTGAGAGGGAATGGGCCATAATCAGGTCCAGTTGTAAACCAGCGTCAGGCACTAGTTGTCTGGCATTTATGCTGAACTGGGCCTTTTTGTCGCAGCTGTGAGGCACATTTTCCTGCTAGTTTCTTACATCGGATTATACACTTTTTATTTTTTATCTGATGTATGTATCTGGTGATGGAATCATTTACACACAGTAAAGCGCCTGTCTGGATTCGAACCCACGATCTACAAACTCGAAGTCAGGGCCGTCGGAAATAGTCATTAATAAATCTGAAGTATACCTTCTTCATAAAGTTTTCAAAACGCCCGACACATTATTAACAAACAAAATAATAATAGCCTCCTATTTTATAACAAACCATAGATTACAAACACACTACCATAGGGCAGAGTGGCATAGCTCATCCCAATGGGGCCCTGTATCAAATTTTTTTGGGGCCCTTTTTACCTAACTGTGAAGCTATAGAGGGTTTTGTTTTTACAAAATAAAGAATATAGCATACTGACTTACAAGGTGAGGGGCTCGTGGCTAAGTAATAACAGCCGCACGAGTCAATTGAATATTTTTGAACCAATTTACAGAAATAAATAACATATATCAACAAGAATTTTAGGTTCTGGATATTATTTTAAAATTTTTTTGCTTATACACCTCACGTCGGGGGCCCCTGTAGCTCAGGGGCCCCGTATCGTTGATACGGCTGATACAGCGGTAGCTACGGCCCTGCATAGAGCTACATAGAGCTATCAGATCCTAACAGACGCGACCTTGCTTTCTTCAATAATAAGCAGATACATCTCATTACAGTCATCTCGTCAAATGTATATAAAAACAATAAACAAAACGCTTATTGTATGTCTTTTAAAGCGGTGCAGGCCATAAGCGTAAAGCGTTTTTTCGAAGTTTGGTCCTGGGGGCTTACCACCAGCTCTTATTACTATTCAGCAGGGTAGAAGTCGAACTGCACTGCTTTTTTGTACTTAGTCATAGAACAAAACAGCAGTGCAGTTCGACTTCTGCCCCGCTAAAAGAGCTGGTGGTAAGCCCCCGTTTTTTTTTTTTTGGATGGGAAATCATCAAATGACCCCTCCCGCTCTGGATGGAGCGGAAGGGAGTGTCAGACTCTTACTGACTAAAACCCACCCGTGTTCCTTCCTTAGCCCTTTATGTTTCAGGGCAGCGGTTACCCTTTCGGACGATCCCGCTACCCGTGGTAAGCCCCCTGGAACGGGATTTTCTGGTACCTAGGGCACTGCCCAGTAAACTCAACCCAGAAGAACTATCTGTTGTCATATACAAAATCAACCTATAATGTTCTCACTACTGGTATTCAGGCCTCCTCTCAGTGAGAGGGAACGGGCGGTGCAATCCACCACGCGCGGGCCCAGTGCGCGTTGGTAGGTGTCACATGTCTCCCAGTTTTTCTCTAAGGAGCTCAAGCCCCTCCTCCCCCCCTCCCCCCATAAGCATATAAAAGGAAGAAAGATAAAGAAAAATTGTTTATAGACAGAGATAGACATATGAGTTCTTCCGTGACAAAACTTAAAGTGAACTTGATATTATTCTTAAACTCTCTAGCAAGGTACACTACTTAAGGTACAGACGCCAGCACATCAAGCTACTACAATCTGTCAAATTTCGTTAATAGATTTTCAACTTTATCTTTAAAGCATTAAGGTTCAAGGTTGATTGGGAAACTGACAGTTTCGGGTAGCTTGACCTGCTAGCGTCTGTACAATTGTCATAAATAAGTATCATGTATCATCCTTAACTTAAGTATCATGATTTAAATTTCTATAAGATGTTGTGTTTACGTGACGAATTGCTTTGAATCCACGCGCGTTATTTTAGTGTTTACTTCGCTAAAACCTTCCATTAGCGGGGTTAAACCCTCCCAAACGACAATCCAGAAGGGAAATTGCGTAACACTCTCTGAAGCGATGGGTTTCATTTTGACAGTTCAATAACATTCATCATCATTCATTCATTTTTTCTGCACGCTAGCGGCCCCTCATACTTATAATAGGTACTATGAATATTTTATATGTGTTGACTATTTATCTTGTTTAAATTATATTTGATTATTATTATTATTATTTGACTTGAATTATTCATTATACATGTTTAGACATTCATGATTAATTTTTATAATGTTTTGAATTTTTGTATTTTTTTAATTTCTATTTTTCAATTTATATTCTTCTTTATGTTTTATATTGTTTTTATATAATATTATGGATTTTTATCATCTGCAATAAATAAATTGAATTGAATTAAATTGCGTTATTGAGCAGACACATTTTTCGAACATAACATGAAGCAATGGATTAGCAATATCCTTCAAAATGATTCAGATTGAGATTGATATTTTTACAATACTAGGTCAGCTAAAACTGGAAATGTATATAGCCTGATGTGTCGTCGTGTGTAGTACCCAATAATATTATGTATTTAAAAAAAAATCAAGTCATTTATTCAAATTAGGCTGAGAATCAGCACTTTTCGAACGTCAAAATTACAAAACACAGTCCCCCGGCACGCCCGCCCTTCACCACTTCCTAGTGCCTTCGCTGGGAAGAAGTTACAACCTAGTTTAAAATAGTAGTCGTGGTTACAACTGTCCGATGTCGCCGCTGTCGCCTCCGCCTGTAGCTTGCATCGCCTATGGAAGACACCGGACACACAATCAGACCATAATTGCGATTGACTGACCTTGCTCTAAATCCCGTAACGTATTTGTTAGTTTCATAGATTAGGCGGGCTTTGAAGAAGTGGCAGTAGACATTTTACTTTTTATATTAGCTTGAGAAATTCTGCAGACGTGAGGGGTGATAAAATAAAAATATATAATACTAGCAGCGCCCCGCGGTTTCACCCGCATAAATGTCGATCCCGTGGAAATATCGGGATAAAAAGTATCGTATGTGTTATTTTCATCAAAGTCCTTTCAGTAGTTTTTGCGTAAAAGAGTAACAAACATCCATCCTCACAAACTTTCGCGTTTATAACATTAGTAGGATTTGAGGTTATTTTTTTTTGGGAGGTCAACGACCGCTGGTAGTGTTGTTCCTTGAAGTATGAGTTGTGTTTTATCGTGTTTAGATATCGATACCAATCAATCTGTGAAGTGTAAACAAAAAAAAAACTGATATATTAATTGAATATAACTACTACAGAGGTCGATGATGGAATCATCTTTATTTATTTTTTGTTTAGAATTTATCAGACAAAGTTAAAAGTTTTTACGTTGCAAAAAAATTCTTAGAGCACCTATTTATTTATTAGCTTTATTTTTAACCGACGAAAAAAAAACTGAGGAGGTTCTCAAGTCGACGCGTATATTTTTTTTTATCCCTTAAATTTAGTTTTTTGTGTCTTGTGTAAGTACTTATTTATTTATTTGTTGGTAATCTTAGTTTTGTACTTTTGCGGTGAAAGCCTCTTCCAAACCCAATATATGTATACTTAAACAAATTCACCTTTCGAACAAAAAAATAAAAATTAAAATCGGTTCATCCGTTCGGGAGCTACTATGCCACAGACAGACATACACACACACACACACCCCGACACATCAAACTTATAATAACACCCCGTCGTTTTTGCGTCCGGGGTTAAAAAGAAGGAAGGGTGAACCTTCTAAAAGATGGAGTGACGACATCACACAAATAGCCGGAGTCATATATAAGGACAGAGCCACCTGGAAAGGTTTAGAGAAGAGCACCTACAGATTGTTTAAAACCTTCTGTCCTATCTACAAAAACCAGTTCTTTGCACCCAAAGACACAGTAGGTAATAATAAAACGCATGGTGTTTTCCGATTCACTTCGTTTGTGGGTGGTCGAGCTTTTGTTATTTATTACGTACCTACGCCATGTTCCAACGAGTAGCCTTATTGTTCTTGTTTGTTTTTATAGCCGCCATCTTGAACTCCGGAAGGTCGCAGGTTTGAAAGCAAGGAGGTTGCCTCATCAGTAGGTAGTCGGGCCATTAATGATACAACTTACCTACATAACTATTAAAAAAAATACTAACTGCTGCCCACAATTTCGTCCGCGTGAAATTTCTTGTTCCACCGAGCCACCCCTACCCGTCGCATGGCATCACTTATCCGCGCTAATGGCGCCGATTCCCTTGTTCACAAACTAAACTAAATTTCAGTTCAGCGCATCTTTTTCTTTCTATTTCATTAAGAAAAGGACAGAAGATAAAGATTAGTTTAGTCCTGTCAAATTATGATACTCCATATACAAGTTAGACGTGATTAAAAACATGGCTACTAAAAATACGATCAAAATTTAACGGTGTAGATTTATTTAAACTTTTCGCACACAGAAAAGGTACAAAAGCAAACTTAATGCCTTATGCATTCTCTACCAGTCAACCAAGGGTGGTGAAAAGATTAGATGTAAGTAGGTGCTTTGGTTGAAAGGAACAATGATAAAAAAACTAAGTACTTATTACAACTATTGAATCATTATTAAAATAGGTACCTACAAATACCTACATAAAAGACAATGGATAAATTTGTATGGGCCATGTACCCAAAAAAAATAGTTTAATTAATCCTAGGAAAGCATGGTCTGAATTCACTTGGAGAAAAAAAAGAATATTACTTCCTCACATTGTATAAAAATTGCATTGTGTAAAAATATATAGGTACAATGTGAGGAAGTAACATTGATTTAATAAAGAGAAATACCTAATTAACTTATCCTTTAAAAACATTTTGACCTGCTGATGATGGACTCTTTTTGAAATTAATGTACAGACGCCAGCACATCAAGCTACTACAATCTGTCAAATTCCTTTAATAGATTTTCAACTTTATCGCTAAAGCATTACGGTTCAAGGTTGATTGGGAAAATTTGACAGTTTCGGGTAGCTTGACCTACTGGCGTCTGTACCTCCAAAAACATTTTGCGCTTCTATTATTGAGCCTTTTTATAAATTCGCTGTTTGCCCAGTTTTAGTGGAATGGCCCGAATGCCTAGCCAATAACATAACATCCACCACAACCAGAGAACCAATTATTCCTTTCTAAACTCGGTCGCATTATACCTATACTCCATTTATAATAGCATTAGAAAAAAGAGGCTCGTAGAAGCAGGAATGCAAAACATTTTATTTCAAAGTTATGTTAAAACAATTATAAGGGAGATGCTTAAATTCTAATTTTCTTGCGTTTTTTGCAATTTGCAGGTCAGTGTAAGGTTGTATCTTAATAAAAATAATATGATGCGCAACTAGCGTTGCCAGGCGTCCGGATAAAGCCGGACATAGGTAGGCTTTTTGATTGCGTGTCCGGCCAAAATAAACGGTGTCTGGCTTGTCCGGCTTTTGTTAGGCTTTTTACATTTCGCAAACGAGCGAGCGCCGATGACTGATTATGACAATAATCAAAAAAGCTTGATTTTACATACTATTTTTTTGTCGTACCTATTAATACTGAGACACCAAATCCTCAATAATGTAGGGTGTCCGGCCTTTCTACCCAAATGTCCGGCCAAACTGGCTGGTCTGTCCGGCTATTAGGTTTGGCGACCTGGCAACCCTATGCGCAACAATAAGAAATATGTAGGCAATAATACAATTTTAACCTTAAAAATCATCAATACATCCCTTTAAATTAGAATTGCTCCGAATTCGTCTGATTTCGCGGGCTACTGCAGCGCATCCACCTTAATTAAAATAAAATTCGGTAGAATTATAGTGAAACGAATAACGTTCCAAGTATTGTTCATCCCTGCTTCTTTTAGGTTTTTAGCATTGACACTGTAATTTTAAATTGGAGTTATATAATATAAATAAATGAAAGCCACATAATTTCATAAGATAAATAGTTAAAATGGTTACAATTAAGTGTGACAGCTGCTGTAAAAATAGATCATAATAAATTCGGCGTCTATCATAATGTAACAATGTTTATTGTATTTTTGTTACAAAGTGTGCATTAAAAATAACCTTTTTTAACTTCTTTCTAATGCTATTGTAAATGGACTTAATGATAATGCTACATTTACCGCCCTCTATCGTGTATTACTGGAACTACGTTAGAAACCGAATTTAGAGCCTGCGCGCACTAGCGATTTAAGTTGGCCGATAGTTCAGTCGCAATCGTAAAAGCCTGCGCGCACTAGCGATTTAAGTTGGCCGATAGTTCAGTCGCAATTGTAATAGTCGTACAAATGTTAATCTTCAAGTGCGCACACTGCCATATAACTCTATACTGATCCTCTGACCGATCAAACTATCGGACAACTTAAAATCGCTAGTGAGCGCAGGCTCTTACGATTTAATATGTCGAAATAAATGCTAAAGAATATTATTCAAGAAGATTTTTTTTTGATTAGTCACCCTTAAAAGATTGATAGAAGCTAATAAATTGAATCATAATTCAAAAACATTGTATTTAAAACAATGCCATCTAGTGTCTAGTAGAAACAACAACGCTACTCGTCGGCATCTCTTTGATATCTAGCCACGCGCGCCGCGCACGTGGCGGCTTTCTTTTGACAAAATTGTAGCTTCACTTTTATAAATTGTTGAGAAATTATCGTCTTTTTGTTGATTATTTTCAATTTCGCCGATAATGTAACAAAAATACTCTCAACTTGAACTACTGTTAGGTGGAAAATAAAAATTCGAAAAAGATTGAAAGAGCTGTTTATTTTACTAACATTTAAGTGATGATAAATTAAGATTCCTAGTTTTTGTTTACATTGTATCTTGATACGCGTTGGTATACATACAATAATAAAAATACACTAATTTCATACATAAAGACAAAAACTACAAGTAGGACTAGAAATCAAACCCGCTGCTAACGTAACTTTTGACCACTGAACATGAAAGGTTGTCGGCATCCTTTGTGCGATGCCGAAAGTCCAAAATAATTTTATTTCGGTGTCATTTCGCCGGCGAATCTTGCAAAGTGAAGACGTATTTATTTGCCAATTAGATGTGCACAATCGTAGGTGAGTTTCGTTTTTCATAATATTTACGAGAAATTATTGTTTTTGTGAGCTTACGTAATCTTATTTCTGTGCTATTGGTAAACTGAACTTTTGAATGTTATTTGCTTCCCTTTTTACGCAATTTAGGTACACGAGGTTTATGAATTTCCAGGTCTATTGAATTTTAATTTTTTTATTGATATTTATTGGGTTTGTTGTACGGACGCCAGCACATCAAGCTACTACAATCTGTCAAATTTCTGTAATAAATTTTCAACTTTATCTTTAAAGAATTAAGGTTCAAGGTTGATTGGGAAAATTTGACAGTTTATTTATTTATTTAAACTTTTCGCACAAAAAGGTACAAAGGCGGACTTAATGCCTTAGGCATTCTCTACCAGTTTCGGGTAGCTTGACCCACTGAGAGGAGTATCTAACCAGAATCTTGGTAGATTTTGATTCTGATCAAGGCGAGGATACCCAATAATCCGATTAAAAAACTAGGCCTAAATTACAGCTAAAACCGAGTGGTATTGTTATTTTTAATATAAATCACTTTGATTAACTTAATAGACACTTGAATATTCCTAAATTCTGATAAAAAAAATACTAAAATGTTCCCACGTACAGGAAGTTACATAAAATTTGTTGTTTTACGTCGAGTAGGATAAATTTCGGTCAATGGGTCGTCTTTTCTTATTTACAGAACGATGTATTAATATTGAAATGTTATATCTTTCATTAATTATGTAGAAATAGTAGTATCAATTAAAACCTCTAGTAAGTGGTTGTATTTTACGAAAAATTCTACTAGGAACTTAATTCGACTCGATCTTTACTACTTTTTTTTTATAGCTTCACTTCCGTCAAACTTTCAAAATGGATGATTTGATTTTTTTCTTTACGTGAAAATGTAAATAGTCTTTTTTTATTTATTTATTATTGTTTTGGTGATATTTCAGATCCAAAAATGTATCCTACGAAGAGTACGTGTGATTACATGACTGAAATAAACCGTCTGTTCCCCCGGATTGCTGAAAATGGTGAGTTTAGAACTTTTCTACGTTCGTAGCTTTTTTTTTTTCAAAATTGTGTATGAAATGTTTCCTTGGCGTGTTTTGGAAGCGTTTAGCAATATCCATCGACGCACTTTTTTCCTTATTATTTTTTTCACTGTAGTAACAGCTGTCATAAAAAACCAAAACAAACAAACAAATGAAAATTGATGTACATAACAATAATTGTTGCATCAATTTTCATTTGTTTGTTTGTTTTTTAAATGAATGACTTGCGAAGTTTTAAAGGATTATTACACTACCTAATCGGTAGGGCCCTATTTATAACAAGGGACTGGGCTGGCCATGTCTGCTGTATGCCTAATGATTTGTAGGCCAATATAACCAATAAGTGGAGCCCTGACACAGCTAGGTGTTGTGTGGGACGAGCTGGAGAAAACAAACTACTAGTGGTCTACTTTAGCCCTGGATCGTAAGAGCTGGAAGTCATTGGTAAAGGCTTTTGCCCAGCAGCGGGATGATACAGGCTAACAGTAACAGTAGTGTTTCTAAAGTATTCTATGCTACTATTTCTATTGTTAATACTTAGGTTAAAATCTTTACTCAGATGTAAATATCCACCACTAATGCACAAAATGCGTCTATTCCAGATGCTTTCCAGTCTCCAAATACAATATCCAACCCGAATCTAAGTTCACCGTTCAGGCAGTCAGCACACACGAACCGTTCCTCAAGCTCTACTGACTCTACGTCTCCGGACTCGTTCCCAGACATGTCACACCGCTCAGACACAGACAGACAAGCCTATGAGACTCCCTTCATCGTCAGACGTCAACGTCCAATCGTTGGACGAAAGATCTTCGACAACCCTGAGCGTGTCCCACCAACATTGGAGCCAAGATACAAACCAATTGAACATGATATTGAGTTCCCTAATACAGTATGGCAACCAGATACGGAACACCATTTATTCCCACCAACACCGCCTAGCAATCGCGGAGAAAAGAAGAACTACTCGCAGAATATCTTCTATGAACTGTTTCCAACTGAGGAACGAGGGTTTGCATTGAAGCCACCAGTTACAACATTAACTCCTGTATCAAACTACACGCCAGCTTCACCGAAATTCTCGCCGACACTGCAAACTACGCCGAATTCGTTGAAAGTACCACCTCCTCGGATGCCGACATCGCCGTTCAGGGTGCCTAGTCGGCTAAACTATGGTCCTAGTTCATCTAAACACCAAGAAACAAGGCCGGCTAAGATGTGCACATTTTGTCGTAAGAATGGGGAAACTCCATTGGTCTATATGACCCATGCTGTCCGGGAGAATGTTGGCAACCAGAATATTGTGACGTGTCCTATATTGAGGTCTCATGTCTGCTCAACGTGTGGAGCTTCTGGAGATAACGCTCATACCATGTAAGTACCCTGTACTCTCTGATTATGCATGCATTCACCAACTTTGCTAATATAAAAATGTGTGTGCCTACAATCCATTCAGTTATTTTACCTCTGTCAACAGCAACCCAACTGCCAACCTTATTGTAACGCTAAATCACTATGAAGTTTGACAGACTTGTTAGTGGTAGCAACCTTATTGTAAAGAGCATAAAGATCACTGTGATATTAACAGACTTATAAGCGGCAGCCACCCAAAAGCAACCTTATGGGAATGAGAATAAAGATAATTGTGATTTTGACAGTGATGCAAAATCAGAGGTAAAACAACTATGAATGGGTTATAAGTAACTACAGCACAGAATAACTATACTGAGGTTTAAATCCTGCTGTCAAGCATTGCTGTAACAAATTCTATGACTTGACAGGACAAAATAACAAATCCCTTTACTGCAAAAGACTTCAGTTCTAACCTTTTCGCTTATTGGAACACTATTAGAATAAGGGCATGTTTTTCAATCGACAGATCATTTTTATTTGTTGAATAAAATTGACATCTGACAGATTTTGTATGAAATTACTGTCAAAAATTCAAAATTATTCCTCTGATAAAATTTCTAGCGTTGGAAAAATCAGCCCTTAAAAGTGCGTTTTAGGGGGAAGCGCCAAGGTAGTCTGCGAAATTCAAATTTTCTATAATGCAAATTGTAAAAAACAAGAAAATTTGAATTTTGCGGGCTACCCTGGTGCTTGCCCCTAAAACGCATTTTTTTTGTCTAGTAGTGTATCAATCACAGAAAAATGTATACACTGACTGGATAAACTTCTGATACTAAACAGACAACAAACTAGGTATTAAAATAAAACATAATATCCTAACTAAAACTATGCCGCATCACTGTCGACTGGTAATGTACCCATGAGACTGGGCATTGCGATCTATTTAATTAGATATTTTTGGAACTGACTATAGTTATCCACTACCCACTGACTTGAAAGTGCCAGGAATGTAGATACTAAAACAGAGCCTTTCCTTTCCAGCACATACTGCCCGGTACTTCGAAGCAGCAACAATGGCCGACCGCTGCAGTCAACAACCATCACACTGAAAAATACAAGAATCAAGAGCAATGGTAGGAGACGATTCTAATAATAATTTAGTTTTACCTCTTAGGGCGAAGTTCTGCAATGAAACTGAACGCGATCAGCACATCTAAACAAAGCTATTATTATTTGGATCAACACAGCAGCTAATTCGCTGATGCATGCGTATCAAAAAGCTTGGAGATATTTATTTTGTTCAGTTGATTCTTGCAGCAGTTCAGTGTGGGGGCCACCACAAAATGCAATATAAAATAGCACACTGACAGCTCTCGGTTTAGATGTTCTGACTGCTGGAACACATTTCATTAGTTTTATTGATAAAATTCGCCCTAACTTAAGGCATAGTTCTGACTGTTTTTTTTTTTTTTTTTCTTGAATTGTTTGAAAATACAGTGCGCGATTTAAAATTGTCCTTGCATACCTTGGCTTAGAATTTCGGTACAGGTTTTTGTCAACTTTGAGATTAATCTAGCAATGATCTCGTATATTTTTCTACATGAAGTTGACTGTTTTAAGAGCACTGCTGATCGCATTTTGACTATACTTGCCGAGCGTTTCATTCGAATATGAAAATTATTCTATGTTAGTTTAACGTTCACATTCGTGTGCGACGTTTGCTCACAATCCCATAAACGAATATGAACATTAAAACTACACTATTAAAGTTCAAATTCGTTTGAAACGCTTAACAAAGTGACCTCTATGAACGTTTGCCTAAAAGACCTGCTCAATATGAAATTAGTGAACCCATGGACCACGCGATTTATAGTTGAAAAAAAAAAATGCATGACCTCCTCGATTAGGCGAATACTCCTTAATTGTTATTGTTTTAATGACTGATCTAGATGGCCAAAACATAGTTTGTAAATACCTATAATTATCTAGAATTTCTGAGGTACAGTATGCTGCAAGTAAGTGGTAAAACTTTGACCTTGTGCTGAATTAGCGTAGTACGTGTCTGTATTGTCCATATGAGTGTATGCGACGGTACAGCAGTCGCAATATTTAAAGTTTAACATTTAAGACTTGTTTTCGTAAAATCTATACTCTATACATACATATAAATAAAATTAAAGTATCTGTTTGTAATATTAAAATAACAGGTTTTTACTAAATTAATATAGAAGTATAATTATGTACATAGTACCTACTTATAACAAAAAAAAGCATTTTTTTTTTGTCTGTTCCGTCTAATCTCCATTAGCTGGAACAATTTTGATGAATAGGGATATTTTGAACTCTGGGGAAGGACATAGGCTACTTTTATCGACACACCGCGCGGGCGAAAGCTTTTAGCAATAGAATAGACGCCAGCTTCTTCTGGTTTTGTTACAACTACAAAAAGCAGCCTACTGTACAACATTGAACTGAAAATAGATTTATTAGGTAATGCTTAGCATTATTTTGTAACCAAATGATTTCATGAAAGATGATTCAGTGGATAATAATTAAGATCTCTATTCTGAACTGATATGTTTTTATACTATACCCTGTCCATTAGATAAACCGGTTTTTGACAGATGGAACTGTTCTAATGATTGCAGCAACACACAATATATTGATTGATACACGGATGGTATTATAATGTCTATAAGAAGCCTTAAGTAAGATAATTCAATAAGATAAGGCAGTTTATATATTTATTATATTACACATTTTGAAGTTACCTTTTACGTAATCTGGTAATATGTACGTTCTAAGACAGCTGTCAAAAAACTGTTAACATAATGGCCAGGGTATAGTTGACCTACTAACAAAAATGTGTAAGAACAAAAAAAAAAATGGTTTCATCACTTTATTTTAAACTTATTTGTTTCTATTTTTGTTTAAAATTATTTGACTGTACCTACTTATTATATTATGTGTATCATTATTATTTTAAAACTAGTTCTGACGTTTGTTAATTTTATATTTTAATTATGACTATTATGATTAGATTTTGACGAATGTAAATTATAAGAATCGCGCATTATCAGTCTCCTTCCCACTGCTGGTACACGGGCCGCCTCGCTGTAACAGGAAGTGGGTCGTAATCCACCACGCGGGCCCAGTGCTGGTTGGTGCGAATCACGAATGATCATATAGTTTGATCATGTGAAAACGGGTTTATAAAAGGATTGCTTGAGTTCAAAAACGATTTTGTATAACCCCATTGCGAAGGTCTTCAATACATTCCTGCATGTTAAAAAAAATATGGAAGCACTCCTATTAGTACAAGCTTTTATTTAACTTGCGATGTATATATGTAACTATGTTTGTTCGGGTGGACTCTTGCAACCCAATTTTGAAGCAGATGTCTTCAACCGATTGAGCTGAAATTTTGCATGCATGTGTAAATCGGATAACAGATCAAACAAGTCCAAACTCGGTGGGGTTGTTTCGTTTAATTACTGAGTTCCTATGGCCACCTTCCGGTTCCATCATCAGATCAGCTCCATGTCATAATAAGTTTGCATTGTCATCCGATTTACACATGCATGCAAAATTTTAGCTCAATCGGTTGAAGAAATTGCTTCAAAATTGAGTTGCTAGATTCCACCCGAACAAAAACATAGTTACAAACATACATACATTGCAAGTTAAATAAAACCTTGTAAAAAAAAAAGATGCACTGAACTTCAATTTAGTTTAGTTTGTGAACAAGGGAATCAGCGCCAATATCTACTTATCACAATTATTTTTTTGTGAGATTATTTTATGAAGACTAATTTTGTGCCCAAATAAGTAAATAATCATGTTTCTTGAATTTTTATAAACTTTGACAGCTATTATGCACTTTTTAATCACATTTTAACATCATGGTTCTCTTCTACTTTTTTTAAACTTATTATGTATCTGCCAGTTGTCAAAAAATAAAAGGCCCGTTTTGACATTTGAGATGCGTTCTTGACACCTGTCAGTTTCATACAAACGAATACGTGCTTTTTCAAATTTGATCTTTATTAACTACTAGAACTGTCAATGTCAAAACGGGCTTTTTATTTTTTGACAATTTTAGCTAAACTCCCCAGATGCGATGAGTATCGATATCTACACATGACAAAACAAAAAATTAAGTGTTCAAGATATCGATAACGATCGCGCCTGCGGAGTTTAGCTAGCCCATTTAAAATAACCCTATAAGTTCTATAGGCAGAAGCATACAAATACGTGTTTTGACTGATCTACATATAAATTACTGACTAATATGTAAAAGAGTTATCATTTTATCATACACGATCAGCGATTGACCGCATTTTATTAAAATTAGCGGCGTTTGTAAATGTGTCTACAAAAATTTCTTAGTTTTTTTTTATTGTTTTGCAAATGTTTTCTTCGACGAAATCGTCAGGTTGTCCTGCGTAATTCAATTTTTCGCCGGTTTTTTTTTTTGCAATTTGCAGGTCAATATCAGGTTGTATGTTGATCTAGATATAATTCGCGGCCGTAACAAATATTTATTCAAATTTTAAAATTATTTATTTTTGGGACAACTAGGTCCAAAGGTTAGTATACAAAAACTTAGAAAAACTATTGTTAGTACTTAAAAACAATTGCAAAGGACCAACACTCATCATATCGTAATTCTATACACAATTCTGTGCTGAGACACCGCCCCGTTAAGATAACCAACAGGGAGACCTTAAAAGATCACCAGACGAACGAAATGTTTCAACACAGGTGCTTGTACATCTTCAGCGTTCATCGTTCGTTCATCTTTATTAATATAATAATAATAATTATAAAAATCAACATTTTCATATAACCCTAATGAATAACTATTTCATGTAATCATGACATTCGGAGCCAATTCGTAACTCTAGGAGTTGTACACACGGCTACACATCAAGCTTTGCAAAACCAGTATTAGCTGACCGTTCATTGTGAGAAAATATCATACAAAGTGAGGCCAAGACAAACTGGTTTTGTATAGCTTGACGTGTAGCCGTGTGTACCTAATGCTTATTCTGATTAAATCTTTTAAAGCCATATTTTGACGATCGCGAATCATATTTTAATCAACATGCGACCTGCCGATCGATTCTGTAAAAATCTTACCGTGAAAAGTTAAGTGAAGTGAGCTTAGAGAAAACTGTCAATAGTGTCGATCCCTTAGCATTAGTTGGAATAACAGCTAACTCCACGCTCGCTTCACCTAAGTTTTCACGGTGATATGGTTACAGAATCGCACTGCTGACACTGACCTGCAAAATGCAAAAAACGTAAGAAAATTTGTGTCTCCTTCCTGAAGGATTTATATTTAAATATAATTATTTTACCTAACAACTACATTTCTGTACTATCTACTACAAATACTACTATCTCATCTTAGTATTGTAAGATTTTAGTAATGACTACTGTTATAAAATTTTATCGTAAGATTTTGACTGATATAACAAAATGTGTAATCATGTTCCTACACTTTATCCCACTACTATAAACATTTTAAACCTTTATAAATATGGTTAAGTAGACGTTATTCATTATTTGACTTTAAACAATCTTTATTAATTAGGGGAATAATCTTAAGAGGTTGACCCATTCATTGGCGTAGCTAGGGATTCTGTCTAGGGGTGGAAGCCATCCTGCTAACCACAAATCTAACCACAGTCAATTAATGAGAATCCAGCTCTACAAACCTTACATCTTGGTCATCATTTACGACCTATAAGGGTTCCGTCTTTTCCTTTTGAGAGCCCTAATAAAATGCGGTTAAACAGTAAGTACAGACGCCAGCACATCAAGTTACTACGATCTGTAATTTCGTTAATAGATTTTCAACTTTATCGTTAACCCTTAATCGGGCACAGGGAATTATTTTCCCACCCGTCATAAACAGTCGTATATTTTTAAAATGGCAACTCCCTAGTCTTTTTTTTTTCCTAAATATATTCTTGATTAGTTACTGATTTATTTTATTGACAACCCCACTCTTTCAAACGTCAAATGTCAACGTCAGAATCAAACTAAAGTCACTTTTGAAAAAATTGCGCGTTTTTCGTGTAGTGGAGACATAATTCTGTTAAGTTTCTTCAAGAAAGATTCTGGTAAGTAGATATTTGATCCGTTATTGACTAGTATATTATATTCTGTGTAACATTGTTATGATATTCAATACAAAAATGTTATATTTGTGTGGCTTATATTCATTTGAAATATTGTCTTGCAAGTGGGAAAATAGTTGCGATTGCCCGTTCCTGAACTCCATACTGCGTCAATATATATAAAATGTAGGGTTTTATTTCTGTCGACTTTTTATTTTTGTAATTTTTTTTATTACCCGACTGCGGTGAAGCCAAAAAAGGAGGATTATGTATTTGATCTTTTTTATCGTTTTTAATTGTTGATATTAATTGTTTTAGATCATGTCTTTTAAACTATTTCATTTGGCTGAATAAATTTTTATCACATTTTTTTTCTGAATTTTTATTGAATCCCTCGTTCACACACTGATCCTCCACCTCACTTCCAAGTTAACAACTCGGTGCACATTTATTGGAGGATTGAGGAACATAAATTCAAAAGTAAAGTCAGGGTAAGTTACTAGTCTATTAAAATGTATTGACGTAATCGGGCAAAGGGAAATAATTTCCCACTGGGGTTATCTTTAAACGGGCAAAGGGAAATAATTTCCCACACGAAAAAAACCTTTTCTTTTCAGTTTCAGTAATTTATATTGTTTTTTATGTACACTGCTATCTAACATGATACAATAACTTACACTTAAACCATGAAAAGTTATTTTTTTTGTTCGGCCCGATTAAGGGTTAAAGTATTAAGGTTCAAGGTTGATTGGGAAAATTTTGATGTTTTCGGGTAGCTTGACCTGCTGGCGTCTGTACTTCAATAGTGTCGATTTTTCAAGGGTGGGCAAAGCAGTTTCTAGAGTGGCCATTGCCCACCTCCCCCACCACCTTAGCTACGCCCGTGGACCGATTGGACTTTGACCCATTTGTTTTTTTATGTATGAGGGTTCACACCAAACCTTTCACTGATGACTGATACTATGTACTAACCAATTAGTATTGATAATTTTATGTCCAGGATAAAATCTGTGCCTCCTGTGATAAGTGATATAACTCGAGTTATACCCTTTTTGTGATTTTCACATGAGCATTATCAAAAAAAAAATACGTCTTTTTTGGTCTAACTCACGTTCTTCTATCTGCTATAGTTTCGGAGATAATTTTGTGCAAAGTGATACAACTATAGGGATTTTGGCAAAAAATTCGTTACAATCGATATTTGTCAAGATGTAACCCCAAAACCGGTCACTTAACACACAATTTTTCGTGCTTAGTGATTTAAATGCTATTGTATTTAACTTCACATTTTATTTTTCAGTTCATTTATCGTGAATTTTGATGTGACTAGAGTAATATCCCTTTAAACTAATTCTTTCGATATGCCTCTAGGATACAAATCGACATGTATCTACAAATCTGAATGTAAGGTATGCTCTTTTTTGTGAAAAGTGATACAACTTGACTTAAATCATTTTACACGAAATTCAATAATATTGAGATTTTTGTTATTGTATTGAATTAAATCACCTTACACCAAATAACGAAAAGTTGACACAATAAAAATATTATGTTGCTAAGTTGTAAGTATTGTTTTTTTCTTTAAGTAGGAGGTCAAAGTAATTTTCCCTCGTTGTAATAAATCTAGACATTTAATTTTATCATATGATATTATTTAAAGAATACCTATGGTTTTCTTACTCTTTTTTTTCAGCTTAAATCTCGAATTGATAAAATAATGAAATTGGCTACTAAATCGGATATTGAAGAAAAACATTTTGATACCCAGGAAAATGGCTGCGAATCAAGAGAGGAGCAAGAAATAAGCAAAACGGTTGACGGGTCATGGCACCGAGGTCCAGTAGTTGCAGAAACGGTCACTGAAAAAGAAGAACCTAATGATATCTAGGAAGAAGGTAACGAGTCAATAGAGACGCAAGAAGGAAAAGAACCAGTTGAAGAATCGCGGAACCCTACAATTGTTGCGGAAACAGTTTTCAATAATAATAAGACGAACAAGACTCAAGAAAATTGTTCAAAAGTCTACCTACAGGTGGACATTTAAAAGGTTTTTAGGTTTTATTAGAGGTTTTTGATTTAATTGTACTTTTAAAAACTATGTGAGATTATCTACCTCTAAAGAAAGTTTAAAGTTTTGTTTTTTTTTTGTTATTTTTATAGATTAAAACTTTATTGTGATACTTTGTATTACACTGAGTAGGTAGGTCAATTGCTTGCTGTGATAGCTCATCAAAACTGATCTGTGCCATTACTTAGTTTTAAGTTTCAAACTTTTGTTTATGATATGTTAAAGAAGAAAGAAGTTAAAAAAGATTATTTTTAATGCACACTTTGTAACAAAAATACAATAAACATTGTTACATTATGATAGACGCCGAATTTACTATGGTCTGGTATTATGGTCTGGTTGGTTGTGGTGGTGGTATTTTTACAGCAGCTGTCACACTTAATTGTAACCATTTTAACTATATAACTTATGAAATTATGTGGCTTTCATTTATTTATATTATATAACTCCAATTTAAAATTACAGTGTCAATGCTAAAAACCTAAAAGAAGCAGGGATGAACAATACTTGGAACGTTATTCGTTTCACTATAATTCTACCGAATTTTATTTTAATTAAGGTGGATGCGATGCAGTAGCCCGCGAAATCAGACGAATTCGGAGCAATTCTAATTTAAAGGGATGTATTGATGATTTTTAAGGTTAAAATTGTATTATTGCCTACATATTTCTTATTGTTGCGCATCACATTATTTTTATTAAGATACAACCTTACACTGACCTGCAAATTGCAAAAAACGCAAGAAAATTAGAATTTAAGCATCTCCCTTAAAATTGTTTTATCATAACTTTGAAATAAAATGTTTTGCATTCCTACATTTCTTCTACGAGCCTCTTTTTTCTAATGCTATTATAAATGGAGTATAGTTACAATCGTATTGTCAGATTGTGATGATTTGATCTCCATTTAGTTGTATAAGAATTTAGATAAAAATGTGCCTTAACGACTGTATTTTTAGGTTAATAAACGTTGATTTTTATTTTTCTAAAACTTGTATTTATTTACACATAGCACTATCTTTTTTTTTTTTGAGGGGTACATCTTGACTTACATCATTTAACATATCTTCTGAAAGACTAGGATTTTAGTAAATTGATACAGTTCAACTAAAATATGTAAAGAGGTGGCTGATAAGTAAAAAAAATAAATCTTAAGGGTTATATCTTCATCTTTTGTTTTAGCACATTTTGCTAGAATCATTATTCTAATGAGTTATTAGACGTTTTAACTTGATGTATATCAGTTTACACTAAGACAATTTATTGGTGCAAGCTTGGTGCAACGTAATATAACTGTACAAGTATCATTAATAACTTAATTTTAGCACATAAAAACTGAGTAAAAGTTACAAGTCGCAGGTTTTTCATGAATTACTTCCAAAATTAAATATCTATCAAAAAATCTAAATTATATAGAGAAAGAAAATGTTTTGTTCTACAAAAGAGTGCACTGATATTTTACCTAGCCCACTTAATTAACAAACTAGATTTTTTTTAATCTTGTTTTTGCTGTCCTGTAAAATGACGTTTTTTGACTTGTATCACTTATCACAGGAGGCACAGAAATAAAGAATTTTGTGTGTCTTTATGACATTAAAAATGTCGCAATTTTTGTGTTTTTAATTGTGAATTGGGTGCGTTTATGTAGTGCCAACATAACTGGATATTTAGACTTAAGATTTACACAGTCCGCTCATTTATTTTGCAGCACAGTGATCATTATTCTCATTCTGATAAGGTTGCTATTGGGATACTGTCACTGACAATTCTGTCAAAATCACAGTGATCTTTATTCTCGTCATAACAAGGTTGCTGTCAGAGGTAAAATTACTGAACGGACTGTATTGTTGCCAACGATTCCTTAGCTTATAAGATTTTTGATTCGCTGACAACTTTTATGAAATGTAAGAAAAATAATGATTTTGGTTATGAATTTTAAATTGTTACCGAAGTTCTCGTGTAGACCTTGTGTCTTATGTAATAAGTTTGATTTTTGAATAATGGTTTTGAACCGATTTTAACGTTCCTAGTTTTTAAGGCTGATTATGGTAAAATGAGTTTTATCAAAAGTTAAGAATGGTTTTTGTTTTTTAGATTTCATTTTTGTCTACTTTTATGTGTTCATGGATATGTTTTAGTAATAAGCTATCATTTTTATGATCTTACTATTCTGTAGTAACGTGTCTAAAAATAATTTCACGTGTTCGATCTTTTGATTATTTCTAAGTGTCCGTTCACATCAGACCAGCTCGGAGAGGAGAGTACATTTTTATCGTTTAAAAAAGAGTTTTGGTTCACTTTAAATGAGAATGCTAAAGGATTAAATTAGAATTAAAGTAAATTAGAATGCTTAAGAGTCGACCTAACGCGCAGTGAGTTATTTCAATGACCCAAAACTCCTTTTTAAACGCTATAAAAAATGTACTCTCCTCTCCGAGCCGGTCTGTGTGAACGGACACTAAGTGTGCATACACACGAGCGACACGCGTCGACGACAGAGGCAATTTTTTTTTTCCCGGGCTTCATATTTCGCTGTTCAGCCTATGAGGTTGAAATGGAATGGTATTATCCGCTCGTGTACGGCTGGTTGAAGCACCGTACTCAAATACACGAGCTACACGTCGCAGCCGCCGACGCGTCGACAGTTGTCGCTCGTTTGTACGCACACTAAATTAAACTAGAATTACTTTCAATTGAATTTTCAAGTAGGCATGGCTTACTCAAAAAAGTTACAAAGTTAACTGCTGTGGTTTGACTTGTATGTAGTTAAGATTTTATAATAATTATTTACTATTCTAATGTACATTACGTACTGATTTATGTATTCATAAGTTGTTACTACAAAAGTACAAACTTATTCTCAAGTTTTTTAATAAACACTCTTTTTTTTTTAAACTGTTTTGTTTTTTTTTACTTCTCATAAAGTATTTGAAAAAAACGGCCAAGCGTGGCTATTGGCAACGGCCGCGACTTGGGGCTAGCGCCCCGTCTCACTGACTGGCAGGGCCACCATTAGGGATATTAATTTTGATAACAAAAAAAATATCACTAGTCGAAAGTCGCCAAGTATCAGAATTTGTCGGTCACTAGTTCAAAAGATATAAGGGTTTATATGTAGGTGGCCGGCCTGGAATCTCCCCAGCAGGGCCACATATAAAAAACTAGAGCACCTAGCGAATATGTGTTTTCTCCCATATTTTGTCGCTAATTAGGGCGCGTTCACATATACGTACGTTTTTACAGGATCCTTTTTAACGGATCCGTCGCTACTGGCATAGTACTAGGCTACTGGAGACAGTATTCACACAGCATTTACAGAATGCTTTTTAACGGATCCGTCGCTACTGGAGATAGTATTTACACAGGACTGATTTTAAAAGATCGGATCCGTATACTGGATCCGAAATACTGTATTATGTGTGAACTGGCTCATACAACTACATACGCTAATAACACATACGTTTAAAGGCCTACGCAGACCGGGACGGCATGGCAAGGGATTTTGCCGTCAGTCAGCGCACATTAGCCGCTTAGATACTGCGGCATTCCAGCGCCTTGCCACGGCGTGTCGCGGCACGACAAAGCACGCCTCGGCAGCTCCTGCTGCTCGATACACTTCAGTTGCAGTCTTCAGTTGCGTTTGATCGAGTGTTGATGTCACTCCGCGGTACCTATGTCAAAACGAGCTCCGGGGTCCTCGGCATGCCGTTACCTACCGCAGTACGCCACAGCATCCCGCCACTGGAGCCCGTGGCGCGTCTTTCAATTCCGTGCAATGAAATCCCTTTCGATGCCACGGCATCATTTTAAAGCATAGCAATTTATGTCGTATTTCTATATCGATACGTTTGAATGTGCATTAGTGAAAATTTAAATCCCTTGCCATGCCGTCCCGCACCCTAATTGTGGAACACACGATCAATCGGAATCGGTTTCATTTTGACTGTTCAACAACATTCATTGCGTTATTTACGTGTTGAGCAGATAAATTTTTCGAACTTATGAAGCAATGGATTAGCAATTTGCTTCAAAATGATCCAGATTCCGATTGATCGTGTGTTACGCAATTAGTGTGCCGGTCTGCGTAGGCCTTAAACGGACTTGTAAAACGGATTGCTGCTTATTTTGTCGGATCGGTATTTTCTACTGGATCCGGAATTCTGTATTATGTGTGAACTCGCTCATACAACTACATAGGTAAGTACGCTAATAACATACACGTTTCATCGGACCTGTAAAACGGACGTTAAATGTGAACGCGCCCTTAGTCTCAATTTGTCACCAAGTCACAGATTTTAATTTAGGATATATAATGAGTTCAATTAGTAAGGTATACTCCAAGAGCTAGATCAAACCATCTTGTACCACTGTATGGGGAAATTGAATTCTTTAATATCTTTTTAATAATTAGACACCGACTGAATCTGTAACTTGGTGACAAATTGCGATTAATTACTGACCACAGACCAAGTGGTACCAACAGACTTACTCGCACATGACGGCAATGATGCAGTCACAATGTGTGAGGAACAGCCTTGCAGTCACGGACTAAGTAGTGTAATATGATGTCCCAAGGTTGATAGGTACGGTCAGTAGGTTTGCCATAAAAGATGAGGGACCTTATACATACAGGGTTACTGGTAACTCGTATTCCTTGCAGGACGTCGTAGTAGGGTGAAAATCAAATTAAGCCACCAAATGTTCTACCGAAGTTCAGTAGTTTTTGAGTTAGTAAGATTTTTAGTTTTTTGTATGAAAAATCTCAGATTAAATCATTTCAAGCTACTTTGAAAATTATCTAGGGAGCGAATGTACTCAAATTTATGTGTTACCTATTATCACAGTTGATACCGTAGCAAATCTTTGTTAGTACTTAATTAGAAGTTCAAAAATTCCTACAACCTTGGCAAATATCACTAATCAAATCTTTTTTTTAACCCCCGACGCAAAAACGACGGGGTGTTATAAGTTTGACGTGTCTGTGTGGGGGTGTGTGTGTGTGTGTGTGTGTGTGTGTGTGTGTATGTCTGTCTGTGGCACCGTAGCTCCCGAACGGATGAACCGATTTCAATTTTGTTTTTTTTGTTTGAAAGGTGAATTTGTCGGGAGTGTTCTTAGCTATGTTTGTTGAAAATCGGTCCAAGATGGCCGCCGCTACAAAATGGCGGATTACATATTTTTTAACAACTCCCTCAATATGGGTATCAAATGAAAGGGCTTGACTAGTAGAATACTATACACTATGATAAATTTCAAATCCAAGATGGCTGCCAATACAAAATGGCAAATTACATTTTTGTTTTTCACAACTACCTCAATATGGGTATCAAATGAAAGAGCTTGACTAGTAGAATACTATACACTATGACAAATTTCAAATCCAAGATGGCCACCACCACAAAATGGCGAATTACAAAAAACCTGATTAAATACCAAATTACCTGAATCTTAAAACGCAAGAAAATAAAAGAAAATAAATAATAAGGAGTCCCTACAAAAAGCATGAAATAAAAAATTAAATTATAAATTTAAAAAACCCCCGACTACGTGAAACCCTATAAAAAGAAAAAAATAACCTTGAAATTATGACCCTACGTAAGTACGTATGAAATTTTTTGATTAAATATTGTCCTGTCGGGGGACCGCTAGTATTTTAAACTTTAACAGAACGTTAAGCTAATAATTAGAGCGGTCCCCCGACAGGACAATATTTAATCAAAAAATTTCATACGTACTTACGTAGGGTCATAATTTCAAGGTTATTTTTTTCTTTTTATAGGGTTTCACGTAGTCGGGGGTTTTTATAACAGGCTTATTAAAATAAAAACTTTTTAGGCGCGTTAGAAAACCCTTAAAGTTTTCACTTCTGTCGGCGGTCCCCATGTCTCTTATGTTCTTAATGATTTTGTAAATGCCCATTGGGCTTCAAGCACAGTTTTAAGTTATTATGACAAGTAAGTAAATCATTCAGACCTGAATGATTTTGGGGGGGGTTATGACCCTCACGCCCCCCCCCCCCCCCCGGACCGCGCCTGCCGCTATCTAGTGGAAATTCGATAGCACTGCGACTGCTGTCATTCCATACAAATCTGAGTTTACGTTAACGCCATCGAGTAGGTAGAAAAACTCGCACTATGCCCTCTGGTCGTTTCACTCTACGTTGCGAAAGCTCGTGTTTTGTTATCTAGATTTAACTGTTTCCCTATCTGTTGCCGCGTATCTTGCTCTTGTGTTGTGCTATGCCTTCATAAGTGCTGACTATGGCTTCGGTTGCATTTTCCCCCTACTGTGTATGACGCCCTGCAAGGAATACGTCGAGTTACCAGTAACCCTGTTTAAAAGTTTTCCTAGCTACTAAATACATAGCGCTGAACGCCATCTTTTATCTAAGTGTAAGAACGATATACCTACGCATATTGATTGGCATGCAAGGTTATGACTTTTTACGTCAGTCGTCACTTATGATAACATTGGCTGTAAGTAGTGGCTTCAACTTTCATTCAATGCTAGTCCAGATAGGAGGTGAAAATAAACGGACGCGTGTAGAAAATCAGCTAAAAGTGCCAAAACTATTTTTAGTTCGGCGTTAGATAGGTATCTGTATTTACATAACGTTGTGTCGTCAACAACTAGTGCGTTTATTCCAAGTGTATTGTTTGTTTATTTGGAAATTCAATAATAAAATGGATATAGATCAATTCGATGAGGATGAATACGACGAGGATGACGATAACTATAACAATGATATTTTGATCGACACGGAGAATTTACCGGTGATGCGTCTATTGACTCCATTTAACACAGAAGCATGTGGAATTTATGGCAGGTTAGTGGAAACGGGAATCTTAACTTTTAGAAAAGAACGTAACAAAAGTATCAAAATAAAATTAGCACAACAAATACGGTTTTCAACAATTCTACTCTCTTCGACTTTGGTTTTACAGCACTAGACAACGAGATAAATTACCTAATTATTGTTTTTTATTTTTGTCCTTGGCGTGCTTCGCAAACGCTCCACTGTCAATGTCAATGTCACAGCAATGTCGTCACTATTTACTTCATAAATTGACACATTGAATGTTTCCTCAAAATAAATAACATACATTCGGTTATGGCATAATTTTTTTTTACAAAATTAACAACAATATGAGTTCACCAGTCGGTGATGCTGTTGTGAGTGGAGATCCAGAGCATGATGAGGAGTATTATACGCGTCCCGATTTTATCTATGGGGGCCCTTTTATACCTGAGAAATTACCTTCCCCATTTTTGGACACTTGTGCGCCGATGAATTTTCCGCTTCAGGGAACGTTTAGAAAGTACGTATTACCTCTCTCTGATTGGTAGCTGGTGCCGTATAGTGACGGTTTCATATCGTCATGATTCCAGTGTAAGAGAGAGACGGAGCTACACATGAGCGATAAGATAACACCATCCTTTTTTTCTGACTGGAGTCATGATGGCATTAATACTTCGTAATACGACCTCTGAACTTATTGGATTGTCTATGACGATCAGCTGATCATTTTCCTGTGAAATCTACAGTCTGTTCACATTTATTTTACCTCTGACAGCAGCAACCGAATAGCAGCCTTATTTTATGGTAATAAAGATCATTCTGAATTTGACAGACTTGGTAGTGGCAGCAGCCCAATAGCAACCTTATTGTCACGCTAATAAAGATCACTGTACTATTGACAGTGATGCAAAATCAGAGGTAAATTTACTGTGAACGGACTGTATACTAATATTAAAAAGCTGAACAGTTCATTTGTTTTTTTTTTGGTATGAACACGTTTGTCTGGTACTACTAGTCCGATTTCTAATTCTTGAGGAAGGTAATAGGCTATGTAACATCACGCTGCCACTCTTAGGAGCCAAACAAAAAGAAAAAACAATAGGTGAAAATACGGGGCAGCTAGTAATCATAATAATTGCTTCGAGATTTATTATTTCTTTAAAATTAACCGGTGCATACATATTGAAATTATTGATATCTATTTGTTTTGAACCAAGATAATATTAAATAGAATAGAATACTCTTCACTATGTACACAATATGGTCTCTTACAAAGCGTCAAAAGTCCGCACTTAGTCTGCCAACGGCCTATGGAACAAAGTGTGCTAGGTGTCAAACTCACAGACCATTAGAATTAGTAATACAACTTGTTAAGTTAGCATAATCCTAAAATGTCAAGATTTCATGAAATAGTCATTCAGTAGAATTACTTGATCTTAGAGAATGGTGTTGATGACTTTAATGATTATAATTCTGTAAATACATATTTGTTACGGCTGCGAATCATATTTTAATCACGTACAACTTAGTACTGACCAGCAAATTGCAAAAAACATAAGAAAATTTGAATTTCGCGGGCTACCTTGGAGCATCCATCTTAAGCAAAACCTCTAAAAGATATTCATTTCCTGAATTCCCAGCAGATCATTAGCAATTCCTCTAATTTTCGTTTTGATTTCATATTTGGTGTAAACATTACCACATGAAAAAAATAAAAACCATAATTTTATCGGTAAATTTTTCATTACAGTTTTTATTAATCAAATTGGTTTTTTATTTCTACAGTATGATATTTCATTGTGATGTGAATTTGAATTTTTAAGGCACGGTTGGCGCAGTGGTTTAGCGATTGACTGTTGCGCTGCGTGTCGCGGGTTCGATTCCCGTACTTAACATATATTTGTATTGCCTACAGGTAGTTTTTCCGGGTCTGGCTGTTTGTGTATGTGAGTTTAAATGTTTGTAAACGCACTCACAATACAGGAGAAATTCCTAGTGTGGGGCAACGTTTAAAAAAAAAAAAATTGCACACAGATCATATTATGAATGGTCAGTTTACGATTTTTAATATGATTCATATTGTTAGTTATCCTATTATGATTCTGCCAAAGTGGTCTTTTTAGGCCCCCTGATGTATGAATGTAAACGAAACAAAAGGAGTATTTATAGGGATTACGATCCCTATAATATAATTACAATGGCTTCGATACTTGAAGCCATTGTAATTATTTATTGTATACTCTTTACGTATTAAATGATTTTCAGCTTTATCTCAACAAAATACGGTTTACAATCGTGCGTTTTAGTTGAATCAGCTGTCGTGGGAAGCATCTTCAAACAAATCATTATGGACTTTATTTCTATAGAAACAAAGTTTGTTATCAACTTAAATGAAACAATGCAACACACTTTCATCGTACTTTTGGCATGTAGTCAATAATTTCACCGTTTATCTCAGAGCCCGGATAGCTCAGTCGGTAGAGCATTGGACTTTTAATCCAAGGGTCCAGGGTTCAAGTCCCTGTTCGGGCGGTATCTTTTTGCGTTTTTTTCTTGTTTTTGTAAATGTTGATGATTTTTTTACTTTTTTTTTTATATTAATTTTGACTTTTTTATGTTTTTTTTTGACATTTTTTTTTAGATTTAATAAGTTTTGAACTTCATAATATTATCACGTCGGAAATGGAATCTTTATTTTTTTATTTAAATTTTATTTTCGTGAATTAGTTTTTTTTTTTTTGTTTAATATCTTTTTTTTCGCTTATGTTGTGCTTTCTCCTGCCAATCGGCCAGGAGTGAGCCCAAACCGTCACACCAGTGTTTCTTAGGCCTGCCTCGGTGACGACATCGGAAAAGGGAGACCATTGCCCAGCAGAGGGCCAAAACCGGTTAACAAAAAAAAAAAAAAAATTGTTTTTACTTTTTTCAGGAGCTTTGCTTATTATTCTCTGAAAGAGAGGCTGCCTACGATTTTAACTAAAATCATTGATTACTTGGCAAGAGAAGGTTCAAGGATTACAAGCGCCAACTCTGCGGTATGTATTCTTATCATTTCTTGATAAGCTGACATAATTCATCATGTTTTTTTTTCTAATCGTGAGGAAAAATTCGAAGACATGTGACATCCACCAACCCGCACTGAGCCCGCGTGGTGGATTATGACCCACTCTCTCTTACCGAGAGGAGGCCTGTTTCCCAACAGTGGGAATATTATAGGCTAATTATGCTATGCTGCTCAGAAATTACACGCGCACGAAGTCGAGGCAGAAGCTATTTATAAATAATATTTTATTCTATTTTGTTATAGGCACCAAATGATGTTCAAGAATTTATGCAATCAGTTGCTAAATTAAAAAACGACCTGGTTACCAATAAAGAGTACGACCCGTTAACGGTAAATACTCCGAATGCGGAGAAATGGAACCGTTGGATTGAAAGTCAGGATAATAAGAAGTATTTTCTGAACTCTTGGATGTTCACCGAGTGTTACGTTTACCGAAAGCTTAAGGAAGGTTGTGAATTAACGTAAGTATATTTTGTATTAATAAACTCTTGAAAAATGAATAAAAAGCATTAAAAACTCCTTCGCACTGTGGCTGTAAAATAAAATTTTGTAACAGCGCCATCTCGTATCGTTTGTAGAAAACTGGTGGTAGTTTTACACTTGCTCACAATAGAGGGCGCTAAATTAAAGACTCAGCAGACAGACAGCAGATATTTCATTGTGAATGTATTTGTAAATGTTCATAAAATTATATTGTAATAATTTCTTCTTCTTTCTAAGTTCTTGGTAAAGTAACTTATAATGTAGCAAGATCTTTTTTAAACATGAATTAAAAATAATTTTGCTCGACAAGTGTTTTAAACTTCACCACTAGATGGCGTTGATATAAATTTTCAACTTTTTATTTTCAGGAAGGGGTTGAAAGAATTCGATTACTTCGAAGAACAAAAAAAGCAAGCGTTTACAAATAATGTAGAAATAATGTGTCTTGTCGCTGATAGAATGGTGACTATGGTAAACAAGTCTGAGAAGGACAAACGAAAAGCTGACTTTAATACTCTTTTGAAGGTAAATTTGATGTTTTTAAAAATATTGACTTAACGTAACATATATATATTTTTTTAAACTGCCCCACATTTGGAATTTCTCCTGTGTCGTGGGTGCGTTTACAAACATTTAAACTAACGCTTTGTTTACGCCTGCCCGTATTTTGAGAGAGAGGTGTAGTATAGTACTCCAACCCCCGTTAGTCTCGTTGGCACAAGCACGACTGCCATGCGTGGGGTCCTGGGTCCGATTCCCGGGTCGGGCAGTGACATTGGGTTTTTCCATTCGGAATTTCTTAGTAACAGCCCGGAGTTTAGAAGTTGGCTGTGTGATAACCCCGTGGCTTGGAAATCACGTTAAGCTGTAGGCCCTGCGCCTGATCTCCGGTCGTGTCGGATTGCCGTCCCATCGAACTATGAGAGTGGGGAAAGAGAAAGGTTGTTTTTTTTTTTTTATTTATTTTATAAACGTTGCCCCACACTTGGGATTTCTCCTGTGTCGTGGGTGCGTTTACACAACATTTAAACTCACATACACAAACAGCCAGACCCGGAACAACTACCTGTAGGCAATACAAATATTTGTTCCGTGCGGGAATCGAACCTGCGGCACGCAGCGCAGCAGTCAATCGCTTAACCACTGCGCCAACCGTGTCGTCAAAAAGTGAACCTGTGTCTGCGCACATACTTGAGCACTATAATATCTCCTGCGCTAAAGGCTGGTCTCGGCTGTGATTGGTCGCCGTGGCCCAAATTCGGACTGGAAGACTGTTAATAGGGCAAGCGGGCGAGAGAAAGTGTGTTTCGCAATAGGGAATAATGCATATGATTGAAAAAAGGGCCAATTTATATTTTTATAAACTTTTTTAGGTACTTCAGAATTATGCCTCCATCAATATGTTTGATTAGGTATAATTTATTTTTGAGCAAGAAATTAATTTTTAAAATGTACAATAAAACCATAGTATAAAGAGAGGAAGTACGTTATCTTCATACAAACGCACCGCGCGCGGCTTGTATGTGTGCGCCAAAGTATCTATGCGTCGCCGCACGCACACTTACACAAATCTCGGCGGGTTTCGCAGCGCGCCAGACGGGGCTAACATCGCACGAGGTTCGCGCGTCACGGCTTTTCGGCACCGCTAAATGAATGAAAAATGTGTGATAATCGCAGGAGAACGTATTGCTGTGTGTTTGGGTGTCTTAATAATTTATCGATTCCAGAATTATCTCTGTTCAAATTACCTATTGAACAGGAAAGGTAAGAAGTCACTTTTTCTAGCATATCATTTTTACTTGATGATGAGATACCTACCTACTTGGTAGGCCTAATTTCCCACTAGAATGTACTAGGTACTTTTGATCTGTCAATTGATTTGCCGCTATTGCTTTGTTTATGTTTAGTCATGCCGATTTCTCAGTACCTATTGTAGGTATAGTAACTAAGTACCTACTTACAGTTATAAAATCGTACTTAAAAAATAAGTAATTGACTAATTGTGAATCAGATAAATAGAAAAAGAAAAGAATGAGTGAATAGATAAGTTCGAATTATAACAGCAGAATAAAAATTTGATTATAGTCTAAGAGACAGGCGTTAGTTTTTTTATGTTGTTTTAAGATGTTTTTTTTTTATAAATAATACTGCTATGAATCTTGAATAAATTTCAGTGATTGATAGGAAAACCATTGTTGAACTTTATTGACTAATGATCACTGAATTAGTTATACAGAGATATGTGTTATCTTTGGCAAGGGCCGGGCTTTAAACTAATGAATTGGTGACAGTACTATCAGTAACCTACCGTTTACTCGTGCTCATCACCGCCCCGCACCGCCCGTCTGCTGGCCCGTCGCTCTTTCTTTCATCGTGAAAGGTTTCATCATCGTTTAGGTACCCAGACAATACAAGTTAAAAATACAACATCCCGACCCTTGCCCATTTATTGGCACTGAATTAAAATTTAACAAAAAGTGACAACCCTAAGACAGTAGGCAATTATGTCGCGGATTGTGCCGGAGATAGCCTACTTCCTCTCTTTATACTATGATAAAACTGTGGGAAATTCAAATATTTGAAAAGCCATGCGATGGTCAGAGCGAATATGAAAAAAAGTCTTATTCCACGTTTTGGTCCTAAATTGAAGACGAAAAAAAAAAGAAATAAAAGACGTCTTGTCCGTACAACGTATTTAAAGAGACTGCCGTAACCAACATGTGTCCGCTAAGGCTCCAACTGAACTATATATATATATATCTAATCTAGGTCCTTAATGTTACACACTACATCGGAGACGTGCCAAAACGACACGACGACCATTTAACCATGTGTCAATTTTAGTTCCCGAGACGCTCGAGCGGGGCGCTTTGAAAATAATAACAGCCGCACAGGTCGATCGCTCAGGTTAAGCTACGCTTGCCGCGGTTGGTCTTTGGATGGGTGACCATCTTTACATACCGAGACCCCTCCGTGCCTCGGAAAGCACGTTAAGCCGTTGGTCCCGGCTGTCATTCGTGGATCTTTGACAGTCGTTACGGGTAGTCAGAAGCCCGAAAGTCTGACAATCAGTCTTACCAAGGGGTATCGTATTACCCAGTAACTGGGTTGTGGAGGTCAGATAGGCAGTCGCTCCATGTAAAATACAGGTATTCAGCTGCATCCGGTTAGATTGGAAGCCGACCCCAACATAGTTGGGAAAAGGCTAGGCAGATGATGACTTGTTTATTAGAGGTCAGTGGGTGCAGGCGATACAGTTGAGGTCTTTTTCCTTTTCAGATATGTCTATGGGCCAACAAATGCGACCTGTCCTTGTCGCTAGGTTCTCAAGTGGACCTCATTCAGGCAGCTAAGGATGCCACAGAGAAGCTACGTTTGAACCCGCCCCCCCCTCCCCCCGCGAAGGGAAAGAAAGCAAAGAAAGGTGCCGCTCCCGCTGGACCTATTATAATCAGCGCTGATCCGTTCCAGATGATACTGGATTTGAAGGATAAGGTAAGATTTTAGATGGGTCAAAATTAAAATCTATACAAATAAATAAAATTGAAGTCTGTTCGTAATGTCAAAATAACACCTTTTTTAACCGACTTCAAAAAAAGAAGAAGGTTCTCAATTCGGATGTTTATATTTTTTTTTCGGGCATAACTCCGTCATATATGAACGGATTTGCAAAATTCTTTTTTTGTTTGGAAGAGGGTTATTCCGAAATGATCCCATTTAAATGTCATAAAGGTCTGATGATGAGTTTCGGAGACAGACAACGGAACTCTTCAATAAATGCCAGCAAATCAACCGCGATTGCTGCTATCGCATATGTATGCATTGTTTGCGCAATCACACAACATAACATCACGCCTGTACCCTCTAAAGAGGTACGCAGATGTGTTCAATATACCACGGTACACCCTCATTTCTGTCATAGTTGTTATTGGGGTACCTCTAATCTTGTAAGTATATAAGGTCCCATTAAAATAGGTGGAAAAACTTTTAGAAATCATTCAGACCACCAAAATAAGAACAATGGTAAAAAAAATATATAAGAAAAACTCATTAGATACTTACAATTAAAATAATCAGCTAACAAAAATACACTTATAAATATTGGTTACCCAATGCATAAACACATCCCGCCATTGTCTTTAAAATTGCGATGCGAGCATGCGCGCAGCGGGACGCGAGTGCAAGTACAGACGCCAGCACATCAAGCTACTACAATCTGTCAAATTTCTTTAATAGATTTTCAACTATCGTTAAAGCATTAAGGTTCAAGGTTGATTGGGAAAATTTGACAGTTTCGGGTAGCTTGACCTGCTGGCGTCTGTACCTACCCATAATGGATGCATGTGTTTATTCTAGAGTGCCAGGTATTTATTATTATAAGGTCAAAATAAAATAATTTTAATCAGTGTTTTTTTTTTGCTTGTATCTTTGGTTAGACGTACTGAGCGCTGTGGTAAAATTTGTCCATCTATTTTAATTGGACCCTGTATAGTATGTTTTCGGGTAGGCACAACTAAAAAGTGAAAAATAAAAACTTTTTTGGGGCGCAGCTAGTTATAAATACTAGCTGCGCCCCGCGGTTTCACCCGCATAAGTTTCGATTCCGTGGGAATATTGGGATAAAAAATATCCTCTAAGTTAATCCCGGTTATAAACCATCTGCAATGTGTGCCAAATTTCATCCAAATCCGTTCCGTTTTTGCGTGAAAGAGTAACAAACATCTATCCATCCATACCTTTCACGTTTATTCAAATTCAAATTCAAATTATTTATTTTTGGACAACTAGATTAGGTTAGTGTACAAAAACAAAAACTTAGAAAAACTATTGTTAGTACTTACTTAAATACAAGAAAAAAGGACAACACTCACAAAAACATCACAAATCACAAAAATGCCCCTGTGCTGAGACACTCCGCCTCGTCAAGATAACCAACAGGGAGATACCTCCCTAAAAGATCACCAGACGAACGAAATGTCTCAACACAGGCGCACGTACATCTTCAGCTACAGTTTTCAGGATGCTGTTGTGACTCCCCCGCACCCTCCTCATAAGTGACACGACTTTTTTCCGAATGACGGCATGAAAACCGTCAGTATGAGCCTGCGCGAACATCTCAGAGGCACTACAGAAACGAGGAAGTCCCAACATCATCCTGAAAATGTTATTGTATTGGACGCGCAGTGTGTCCAGGGATTTTTTGGTATAACTAACCCACAGACTACCCGTATACAGACCCTGACAATACGCTTTAAATAGCGTGATCTTGACTTGGTCCGTACAGCGGGCGAATCTACGGGCCAGCATGTTGCCACGGACTGACAGAGCTCTGCGCTTCCTCTCTATGTCAACATCGTCCTTAAGGTCGTCGGTGAGGTAATGTCCAAGGTACTTAAACTGCGACACCCTATCTAAGTTAACACCATTCAAAGTAATGGGTGGAACAGATTCAGGACACCTACCGGCGGCCTTAAAGACCATGTATTGACTCTTCTTTACATTGTAAACAAGTCCGTGTGACTCGGCATAGGCTTCACAAACTTTCAGCATTTCTCCGAGCGCCCCTGCAGTGGGACTCAGCAGCACCATGTCGTCCGCGTAGCTGATATTATTAACACTAATACCACCCACCCGGCATCCGACACGCATGCTGCTGAGTTCCACTATGAGATCGTTTACATACAGGCTGAAGAGCTTTGGAGATGATAACCCCCCCTGCCTCACGCCGCACTCCAGCCTGTACGAATCAGAAAGAGTGCCTGACCATTTGACACAGTTCGTCTGGTTATTGTACCAATATTTAAAGATGTTCAACATCTCCACCGGCATACCACTGTCCCCTAGCTTCCTCCAAAGCACCTCGTAAGACACGAGGTCAAAGGCCTTGGAGAGATCCAGAAAACAGGCATACAACGGTGTCTTACGATCAGTGTAGTACTGGACAGTATGTTTGAGACTTAAGATTGCGCTCTCAGTAGATAGTCCGGGCCGGAACCCAAACTGCGCATCGTGTAGTTTAAGATACTTTTGCAAGCAAGAATCAAACAACCCGTCCAGCACCTTTGCTATTACGGTCGCGAGGGAGATCGGGCGGTAGTTATCCTTATCCGAGATGTCACCGGTCCTGTTCTTAACTATGGGCACCACTGTGGTTTTCATTAGGTCAGCTGGAAGGTACGCATGACTGATGCACATAGTAAACAACAGACACAGGACCCTCGGGAGGTGCACTCCAGCATACTTCAGGTGTTCGACGCTGAGCCCGTCATGCCCAGGAGATTTGCCTTTGGTCATTCCTTTAATAAGAGCATCAACTTGACTTGCTGGGAAACGCAACAAAGGCTCCTCCCCCTGGCTGCAGGGCGCAGCGCCAATCATCGCAGCAGAAGGACCAATCAGCGACCGAACTCTAAAATGGTTGCCAAACATATTCGCGATCTCGCTCGGATCGCTTAAGCCACTCACACTCGTCGGGAGGCCAGGCCTAACATCCAATTTTTTTGTAGCTTTCCAAAACTGGGAAAAGTTTTTAGTTGCTCGACACTTCGCTATCACATCCATTTTCAATTGCTCATAATATTAGTAGGATATTTAAATATAAATATATTATGTTTATAATATTAGTAGGATATTTAAATATAAATATATTATGTTTTTATTTTCAGGTGCTGGTAGATGACTCCAATAAAATAGCTGACCAAGTAGTAAGCAAAGCTGAAAAAATGATGGCGAGCGTTACCACGGTATGTGTTATTATGAAGTCTACCGGATCAACTACTTGTAGGCCATACAAATATTTGATCCGTGCGAGAATCGAATCCACGACACGCAGCGCAGCAGTCAATCGCTTAACCACTGCGCCAAACGTGCCGTCAAAAAAAAAGATCTAATCGTATGCTGCAATGGTTGACGTCATCACGTCAGCGCCGGCTGCCGCTGAAAACCTGTGCTGGGGCTCTGTCTCGTATAGGGTCTTAGCATTATGCTGAGCGATGGCCGTTTTGCGTGGATGTGACGCATGTTTACCCCAACTTTTTTTTGTGTTCTTTTTATGTGTCATGTTTGTCGCAAATAAATGTATTTTCTTTCTTTTTTTCCTTCTTGTATCTTAAATGATAAATCATTTTATTTTGTAAGTAGGTTTGTACAAACATTTTTACACGTCAATCATATTTTGTAACTAGATGAGGTCGGCGTTTCCTATTTGACTAGTCTGAGAAGAAAGGCCGAAACAAACTCAGAGTTCGCAGTCTCTTTTAAAGTCCAGACATTATCTTGGTCAGATCATGTGAAGACCATGTAGATTAATGTCTGAGATGGTTTTTTGAGGAAAGAACCAAACATTAGATTAGATTCTGTATTCAAGTTTATGTATTTTTGCAGGCAAAAACCTCGGCGACATTCAAGGCTAAGTGCAGTTGTCATAGATTAGCGGCGAAAGCGGGGGTGCCGCTCTGTCATCCAGAAGTAAGTATTTATTTATTTATTTAAACTTTTCGCACAAAAAGGTACAATGGCGGACTTAATGCCTTAGGCATTCTCTACCAGTCAACCAAGGGTGGTGAAGAGATTAGATGGCAGGTGCTTTGGTTGAGAGGGTCAATGATAAAAAAAAACTTACATCTAGGTACACAAATACATAAATAGGTAAGTATTAATCATTATTGTAATTTTAAGACTCCAAGAGAGGGGCTTGTGGCTAAGTAATAGATCAAAAGTCATTCATTCTAATTAGGCTGAGAATCAGCACTTTGAATGTCAAAATTACATAAGACAGTCCCCTAAAACGCCCGCCCTTCACTAACAGCCACACCCGCACCGCACGTGGGGTCGATCGATCAGGTTAAGTACGCTTGCCGCGGTTGGTGCGTGAATGGGTGACCATCTTTAGACACAAAGATCCCTCCGTGCCTCAGAAAGCACGTTAAGCCGTTGGTCCCGGCTGTCATTCGGGGAACTTTGACAGTCGTTACGGATCATCAGAAGACCGGAAATCTGACAACCATTTCCAAGGGGTTTCGTATTACCTAATAAATGGGTTGTGGAGGTCAGATAGGCAGTCGCTCCATGTAATTTGAAAGTCAGACGTTTTATGTTGATAAAACTATGATTTGCGACCGTATGTATGTACAGCCAGCACATCAAGCTACTGCAATCTGTCAAATTTCTTTAATAGATTTTCAACTTTATCGCTAAAGCCTTAAGGTTCAAGAATGATTGGGAAAATTTGACAGTTTCGAGTAGCTTGACCTGCTGGCGTCTGTACATAATAATTATAATTATCAATACTTTTCATGAAATTATATTTGAGGCCATGAAATTATATTAGAAGCTAAAACAGTTGTATCTATGAATTTAATGATAAAAAAAAACTAAGGTCTAATTAGACAAAAGTTAAATAAAAGTTTGTATGTGAGAGTCAATCGAATAAAAGTGATTAATAAGTAAAACTGCCTACATTCTACTTTAAAATGCCCGATCCTGATTTAACTCCGGCCATACATTTATATGAAAAAATAAAATTAATACAAATAAAAACAATTTAAGAAAATGAGACACTAAAAAGCGCAAAGTTAAACAAATAAGAATTTTATTTCAGTGGTAATTAAATTGATTTCAGTTAAGCCGTTAGTCCCGGCTGTCATTCGTGGATCTTTGACAGTCGTTACGGGTAGGCAGAAGCCCGAAAGTCTGACAACCAGTCTTACCAAGGGGTATCGTATTACCCAGTAACTGGGTTGTGGAGGTCAGATAGGCAGTCGCTCCATGTAAAATACTGGTATTCAGCTGCATCCGGTTAGAGTGGAAACCGACCCCAACATAGTTGGGAAAAGGCTAGGCAAACGATGATGAATTAAGTTGATTTCAGAGTGACTAGCATTTTAAAAAAGTCTTAAACATGTTTAAAGTTGTATCGTAAACTGAACCTTATTTTGTAGGAATTAAAGTTATTTTTCCAATAACTCATAATGTTTGGCATATTTATTACGCTCGCGAATCATATTTTCATCAACATACAACTGACACTGACCTAAATCGCAAAAAACTAAAGATAATTTGATATTGATATTAATTTTTTTTATATTTTACATCTTAGGTTCCACCAGAGCCCGAGGCACCGACAGGTGAAGCGACAGACGTTGCAAAAGATGGCGGGAAAAATGTGGCAACAGACACAAAAGTTGACGGCAAAGAAGAGCTCAAAATACCCTGCCCTGCCAAAATGACCGTGCCACAAACTGTTATGTTCGGTAAGTGATAAATGATTTATTTTCTGTAAGTAGGTTAGTACAGACGCCAGCAGGACAAGCTACCCGAAACTGTCAAATTATCCCAATCAACCTTGAACCTTAATGCTTTAGCGATAACGTTGAAAATCTATTAAAGAAATTTGACAGATTGTAGTAGCTTGATGTGCTGGCGTCTGTACAAACACTTTTACACGTCAATTATATTTTTTTTAAACTAGATGAGGTCGTTTCCTATCTGACTACTCTGAGAAGAAAAGCTGAAACAAACTCAGAGGTCAGTCTCTTTTAAAGTCCAGACATAATCTTGGTCACGTCATGTGAAGACCATGTAGATTGGCGTCTGAAATGGTCTTTTGAGGAAAGAACCACACAGATTGTGTGGACTTGTCCAGACAGTGCACGCATTTGTCAAAAATCGTGCAGATCAACTCAGAACTTGAGGAGAGAAGATTCATCAAATTCAGCCTATTATGTTCCTACTGCTGGAATACTGGCCTCTCTCTGTGAGAGGGAGTGGGCTTTACACACCACGCGGGTCCAGTGCGGGTTGGTAGATGTCACATGTCTTTGAATTTTCGATTCTAGAACATGCCGGTTTCCTCACGATGTTTTCCTTCACTGTTTTGAGAGCAGTGGTGATGAAATAAATTATTGCAAAGTTAAGCGCCTACTTGGGTTCGAAAAGCGCGCGTTGCATCGTGAGATACAAATACTATAAGAAGGCTTCCTATTCTCTGCGGAACAAACATTAATAGATAATAAAAATATGTAATTAAATACAATACGGCCAACTTGCACCACTCTATGACTAAACCTGTTTTGGGCTCGCTCGTTCCATTACAGACATCCACATCAGAGGCCCCTACGTAAGAAAAATAAGACTTTGATGACCCTCCCCCCCCTTTAGGTCAGTATCTACCAAAATTGCAAAGAAAACAGTAGCAAAAAAGTTTTTGCTTACTTTTGTGATCTTACGTAAGAACAAGACCCCTCTAACCCCCACGTACGAAAAAATAAGACTTGTTTGGACCCCCTCCCCCTTAAATCGTCTTACGTAATAAATAAACAGCCCCTCAGGCGTGATCGTGGTCAAAAGTAGGCCCATTCGGCAAGTTGTGGGAAAACATGCGTCACATCCACGCAAAACGGCCATCGCTCAGCATAATGCTAAGACCCTATACGAGACAGCCCCAGCGCTGGTTTTGCTATGCATACGATTAGACACAAATAAAAACAAAAATCAAAATATGAAATAAAATAAACATACATTACAAAAAGATGGTACAAACATGAAATATATGATGTGTTAACATTCCGGGCAACGACTCTTGCTATAAATTGCTCGCTATAAATTGTGCTATAAGCTGTGCTGCTAGGGAGTTTGTTGCGCCACTTCTTCTTCCCAGCGATAGCACTAAGAAGTGGTGAAGGGCGGGCGTTTTGGGGGGACTGTCTTTTGTTATTTTGACGTTCGAAAAGTGCTGATTCTCACCCTAATTTGAATAAATGACTTTTGTTTTTTTTTTATTTTGTGTATTTGTCGACAGATATCGTTTGCGACAACGCTGGGTACGAACTGTTTGCTGATCTTTGTCTAGCGCATTTTCTGATAGGACAGGAAATTGTGGAAAGGGTAAGAATTAGCCATAACCATTAAAGAACTTGGGCCAGAAATGTGTGAGGCTTGGTCCAAAGGGGCTGATGATGGTGGCTAATATCCGCCATGTGGTTTTTATTTAATTTTTAGTGTTCCGTACCTTAAAAGGAAGATTTGAAGCCTTATAAAAATACTTCGTTGTCCGTCTGTCAAGACCCTTTTTCTCAGGAATGCGTGGAGTTATTAAGTTAAAATTAATATCAAATACTCAAGGCGGCAATCGGAACATTAACGACTGTATCTTTTGAACGACTGTATCTTTTGAACGACTGTATCGATTGCGTTGACTTAGAAGTTTGATTTTTTCAGTGCTTCAAGGGATTGCAGCCCTGAGTATTTGATATTAATTTCAACTTGATAACTGCACGCGTTCCTGAGAAAAAGGGTCTTGACAGACGGACAACGAAGTGATCTTATAAGGGTTCCGTTTTTCCTTTTATGGTACGGAACCCTAAAAAATGATAAAACTTTTTGGAGCAGTAAAATATTGTTTGTTGTTGTTTTAGGTTAGATTCCACGTAAAGGATATGCCCTGGTTTGTCTCAGATGTGACAATGAAAGATTTTCAGTAAGTTACCGTTTTATATTTAGCCATGAGTCTAATTTACACAGCGATTTACTTATATGGCGATCTTTAGGGGCTGCTCATTTATTACGTAAGACAATTTTAACCAATTTCTAACCCCCCTCCCCCCTACGTAAAAAAAAGTAAGACTTGGTCGAACCCCCTCCCCCCCTTTGAATCTTACGTAAGATCAGTATCTACCAAAATAGCAAAGAAAAAGTAGCAATTTTGTTTTAAATTTATCATTTTTAATAAATAATTTTTTTTTTTTTGCTTACTTTTGTGATCTTACTTAAGAATCATCTAGACCCCTCCGCCCCCTATATAAGAAAAAAATAAGACTTGTTTGGGCCCCCTCCCCCCTCAAATCGTCTTACGTAATAAATGAACAGAAACCTGCAAAAAGATTACCTCCAAATAGATTACCTACAAATAGATTACCTACGAATAGATTACCTACAAATAGATTACCTCCAAATAGATTACTTGCAAATAGATTACCGCCAAATAGATTACCGCCAAATAGATTACCTTCAAATAGATTACCTGCAAATAGATTACCTCCAAATATATCGGAACGTGACACTTTAGGGTACCATATTATTTGACAATTTTTATTTGTATAAGTGCTGTTTCCCCTACCCATATATTATATTACATTCATGAAGCGGGGCAGCTTTGAAAAAAAAAAAATTACGGGTGTCGGATATATACCATTATATTATATTCCGGAATCTTTGCCAGTCGTTGCGGGTCGTCAGAAGCCCGAAAGCCTGACAGTTTTACCTCGAAATGCTGTGTTACCCAGTAACTGGGTTGTGGAGGTCAGATAAGCTGTCGCTCCATGTAAAATACTATTATTCAACTGCATCCGGTTAGACTGGAAGCCGACCTTATCATAGTTGGGGAAAAGCTAGGCAGATGACGATGAATGATGTATGTTGCAAAACTTATGTAATTTCAATCCTTGAGTGTGCAATATAAGGTAAAATCTATTCCAAATGTTTAAAATTGATGTTAATTCAAGTTAAACAAATATCAACTTTATTTCAATGGGAGTTAAGTGGATTTTACAGTGACTAGCACTCTTGAAAAAAAATATAAAAATGTTTGAAGTTGTAGCGTAAACTGAACTTTATTATGTAGGAATTAAAGTTATTTTTCCATTAACTTATATTTGTTTACATTGTTGGCAAATAAGTCGCGATTGCAGATTAGAGTATCCTGTGTTTTTTTTAATTAATAATAATCTATGTTTTTCTCCCAGATTCGTGATAGAAGCTTGCATTAACAGTCAATTCAGTGCACTATCTTCGACGGGTAAGTTTTGAAATTAATTTAAAAACTGCATAGAGTAACGGTGGAGTTTCTTATCCATTCTTCTCCATACGAAAACTACCTTAATTCTATTTGATTGTAATTTTTGACGTTCAAAAGTGCCTTTTATCACACTAATATTATAAAGGCGAAATTTTGTGAGTATGTGTGTGTGTGTGTTTGTTACTTCTTCACGCTCAAACGGCTGAACCAATTATGATGAAATTCAGTATGGACGTAGCTGACACCCTGGATTAACAAATAGGATATTTTTTATCCCGATATTCCCACGGGATCGAAACTTATGCGGGTGAAACCGCGGGACGCAGCTAGTCATTCATACAAAAGTCCTTTAGAAAACAGGACGTTCAGTTTTTTCCGAACTAGAAAATTTTCCGACCATAAAAACCAAATTCGAACTATTACAAACATTTTAAAACATGAAATAGATAAATAATTGGTCCGCGCCATTTAATTTTTAGGATTCCGTATGCAAAGGCACACGGCACCCAACGGTTCGTCAATTCAAAAGTGCCTCCAAACGGCTTAATTAAAAAAATAATGCTTACAGTTTTAATTAGACATTCTGAAATCAACTTACTTTACACTATTATAAAGTTGGTATTTATTCCGTGCCTCGGAAAACATATTTTAAATAACAGAGTACGACGCACGACAACATATCAAACAATACATTTCCTCATTGGGGTTTGTGGCTAAATAATAACAGCCGCGCGGGTCTATCGATCAGGTTAAGCTACGCTTGCCGCGGTTAGTCCGTGGATGGGTGACCATTTTCACTCCTCCGTGCCTCGGAAAGCACGTTAAGCCGTTGGTCCCGGCTGTCATTCGTGGATCTTTGACAGTCATTGCGGGTCGTCAGAAGCCCGAAAGTCTGACAACCAATCTTACTAAGTGGTATCGTATTACCCAGTAACAGGTTTGCGAAGGTCAAATAGGCAGTCGCTCCATGTAAAATACTGGTATTCAGCTGCCGGTTAAACTGGAAGCTGACTCCAACATAGTTGGCAAAAAGGCTCGGTAGATGATAGAAACGAGGATTTTAATATGGAATAGGTAATAAAGTCAATACTATGCCCAACAGGTGCTACCGAAGGGGAGACAGCAGAGCCTAAGACAATAACAGCAGAAAACTTGAGGAAACTCGGTACGCAATGGAAGCAATTTGTTCAGGATGGCATTTTTCTCGTTATGGTAAGTACAAATCTTTGAGTATTTAAGCGTTGGGCACAATGTAGTGTGGGGTCACCAATTTAAATTAAATTAAATATTCATTTATTTCAGGAAGTTATTCCCATATTAAGCACTACAAATTATATAGAACAAATACAACACAAATTACATACATAAAGTATTACACATTCAAAAAATTGCATTACAAATAAATAAGGTACTTGAAATAAAAAATAAAATAAAATTATAGTTATTAGGCTAAAATTCATTCGATTACATACAATTATAAAGATAAAACAAAATAATAATCACTTAACAAATGGTGACGAACTGGCATGCAGGTGCATCCACCTCTCCAACACCACCGAGTGCCACCGCCCGGACAGTACGCTCAGGATAATGTTAGTGCTGCGTCGAAAGCGACTTAGTAGCGAGGCGCTCCGCTTCCTAATAATAATTTAAGCGTTGGGCACAATGTAGGGTGTCGATATCATCATCTTCCTGCTCGTATCCCATGTTACTTGGGGTCGGCGCAACACGTTTTCTTTTTCCATTCTCCTCTGTCAACCGTCACGCTATCATTCACTCCCTTCTCTTTCATATCATTCCTCACACAATCCATCCATCTTTTTTTCGGCCTTCCTCTTCCTCTCCCTCTCCATCCATCAACATGTATATTCATCACTCTTTTAGTCACATGCGTTTCGTCCCTTCTCATCACATGCCCATACCAAGCCAAACGATTTCCTTTCAACTTTTCTGTCACTGGCGCCACTTTCAAATTTCCCCTTATATACTCATTTCTTACTTTATCCATTTTCGTCACTCCACACATCCATCTCAACATTCTCATCTCCGCTGCATGCAATCTTTTTTCATCCGTCTTCTTTACAGCCCAGCATTCAGATCCATAAAGTACGACAGGCCTTATCACGGACTTATAAATTTTCGTAAATAATAACTTCGCGGAATGGTAATTGGGACTGTGTGACAGGTATTAATGTGTCACTACAAGTAAAAGGCTGTGCTTCGGTAAACATCGTCTATCTTCGGAAATACGAACGCGCCATGATGAGATCAAATATACATCGTGTTCTTCACGTTATCCATAAACGTTGGCAAACGCTTCTATAGCTTTTACAAATCAAATCTAACAGGAAGTAGTATTTAAAAAGGCTTCGTTACAAAGTTATTTGTAATTTAATTGAGCTATGCAGTAAGAAAGGGTCTTAATTCGGCCTATGTCGCCGCTTACTGCAATTAAAATGATAAAATCTATCAAATGCTTCGGATAAAGAGATATCTTAACGGGTGATTTACGTCAAGGTATTTAGTTTGTACGAAAATTGACAAAATATAAAAAATAAGAATTCATTAATGTATCCATAATGAAAAATGCTTATTTCCATGGTCTGAACATCTGGTCGATGTTTATGTATGTAATCCGGAACACGGTGTAGAGCTGTTACAAACTATTAAAGTAGGTACCGTACTTGCCTATTTTGTATTACCGTTATTAAACAACGGAGCTGTGGTGGCTCAGTAGTAACAGCCGCGACTTACAAATTCAAAATTCCAATTGTTTATTGCAAACAAAGTGTAAAATTGACGACACGGTGGGCGCAGTGGCTGAGCGATCGACTGCTGCGCTGCGTGTCGCGGGTACGATTCCCGCACGGAACAAATATTTGTATTGCCTACAGGCAGTTGTTCCGGGTCTGGTTGTTTGTGTGTATGAGTTTAAATGTTTGTAAACGCACCCACGATACAGGAGTGTGGGGCAACGTTTGAGCTAAAAAAAAAAATTTTTTTTGAAGATGTTAACAAGCGGTAGGTCTTAGAACTTAGTTGCCTGTTAGGGCATTGCAATTTAAATGGTTACAATTACAAATAAAAAAAAAAAACAAGAATATACAATACATACTCAATATTACAGATAAACAGTTTACATTATAAATTATATTAAGTAAATGATTCTTAACGAACTACTTTCATACTGTGCATTAATTCAGTGACACACTGTATATTGCAGGCTGACGAGTTCTGGACAACCCCTCACTGCTATAAGGACATGAAGAGACTCGAGCCAAATATGTACCGAAAACTGCAGATGACGGTCGCCATCATGTTCAAGGGTGATCTGAACTATCGCAAGCTGATGGGCGATATCAATTGCAACCCTTCTCTTGGCTTCCAAGCTGCTCTGCAAGGTACGTAGTCAGAATCAGCATATATTCATTGTACAGTCAACAGCAAAAGTAGATGATCAAAATCAGCAATTCAATACTAATGAACGGAGTTCGCGTCAGAACTGTGTGGCGTCGAAGTGATTCAAAAGTATGTGATTGTAAATTATACCAAACTCCGTTCATTAGTATTGAATTTCTGATTTTGATCATCTACTTTTGCTGTTGACTGTACATGGTATGATTTTATTAATTCTATAGAGGTATGAGGAAGAGGGTGTAAAGATCACTCAAACTCCATAGAAAACGGAAGATCCTCCGACCAGACGGGTGTTGTGTCTGGCGGGTAGCTGCCCGATGATTCATGTCGGGCCGTTGAATATATGTTAGTTGCGCGGTAAACTGCTTGCGAGACAACCAGTCTTACCAAGGGGTATCATATTACCGGTTTTACCCAGTAACTGGGTTGTGGAGGTCCGATACACAGTCGCTTCATGTAAAATACTGGTATTCAGCTGCAGCCGGTTAAACTGGAAGCCGACCCCAACGTAGTTGGGAGAAAGCTAGGCAAATGATGATGATCTGGAACACTTCTTTATTTTTGTAAATTGGTTTGGGTGCAGGTTTCATCCCGGCACCTATAATTGCGGTCCGCACAGTGAAGGCGGAGACGATCTGCGGCCTGCCGCGCGGCAAGTGGGACACACTCACACAGTACGACCCCAAGTGGATGCAGTCCGGGGACTACGGGTATGTTACATACAAACCCGAACACACACACCCCCCCCCACACACCCCCACACACCCCTACCCCCCCCCACACACCCCCACACACCCCTACCCCCCACACCCCCCCCCCCACACACACACACATTTTAGAAGGAAAGAAAGATAGAATTCATGTTTAGATATTGATACCCATCACATCTGCGGGGTTTTTCTAGCTAATTTAATTTGACCTTGACACATTAAATAACTATGTTTTATAATATGACTGTTATGTCATAAAACATAACATAACATTTCATAATGTGGACGCATCCTAACATATTTTCATTTCTCTCCAGTGTAATACAGTTCTGCCCCAAGGGCGAGGCGCTCAAAGTATCCGATCGTCCGTGTATCGACTACTGCACCACTTGCTTCGGCCTCATATGTCCCGAACACCACGACTTGTGATGACCCGGTAAGTTTGTATCACACCTCCGCCGCGAAACCATAGCAGTGAAATTGTGGTAGCTCCGCCATGATCTGTCCGTTGTACGCACTGGCATAAATTAAACAAGTACGCTGGACTTTTTGTTTGTTTTTTGTGCCGATTCAAAGCGCCCCGCTCGAGCGTCTCAGGAACTAAAATTGACACATTTTTGGAAATGGCCGTCGTATTGTTTTGGTACGTCTCTGATGATTTACATTTTTTTTTTTTGTAAATACATACATATTATAGATAGAAAAACACCCAGACTCGGAACAAATACATGTAGGTCATACAAATATTTGTTCCGTGCGGGAATCGAACCCGCGACACGCAGCGCAGCAGTCAATCACTTAACCACTGCGCCAACCGTGCCGTCTAAAGAGATGATGTTTGGAACATTTTATTTTATTTTTATTATGACAGTATGCGCATTTTGTAAAATTCGATATCAACAATATTAGTTCCACGGACGCTCACGTTGCTATCAGCGCCAAAATGGCGAAAATCAATTTATTTCCCGTTCTCCTCCATAGGTACCTACGCTTTGGAATGGGCAACTAGCTTCATCTTTCTGACTGACCGACCCCTTGACAATTCAAAAGTGCCTGTAATTGGTTTATTTGAAATAAATGCTTTTAGTTTGAGTTATGATTATAGAAACATTTGAGATACTAATACAGTCTTTTTCTCTTTACAGATTTGGATTGAACTCATTTTTTGTTGTTTCTCTAAATCAAATGTTTTTCAATATTTTGGCACAGTCAGGTTCTTCACCGCTTTCACAAATCAATCTTCCTTATAAACTTGTTAACTTTACTTTAGATAAATCTGTTTTGACTCGAATATTGCGTTTTATTTTCTCATAAAAACTCCAAACTGAATTTTCCAACGCCAGATAATTTTATCGGAGGAATAATTTTGAATTTTCGACAGTTCTTTCATACAGAAGCTGTCAGACGTCAATTTTATTCCACGACTGAAAAATATCTGTCGATTAAAAAATCAGCCCTTAGACAGATAAATAAAATTGAAGTGTCTGTTTTTAATGTCAAAAAAACAGTAAGAAAAATTGACTGTTTGTTCCGGCTCATTGACGGGACTTTCACTGGCAGATAGCTGAACGCCAATTCTCGTAATTTTAAGAACGTTCACAGTCTGAACGCTAATTCTCGTAATTTTAAGAACGTTCACAGTCTGAAGGCCAATTCTCGTAATTTTAAGAACGTTCACACGGATTTTTTGACAGATTGAGATTGAGATCAGACTGTGAACGTTCTTAAATTACGAGAATTACCCCTCTGATGTCAGTCTCAATCTCTCAAAAAATACTTCTAATTTCTCTATATTTTGATAAGTTTTTGACATTTGTTTGTCGCCGAGATGAGACTGCGACTAGATTTTGAACGTTTTAAATTACGAGAATTGCCCCTCTGATGTTATAAGGAATAACTTAGGCTTTATATTGGAAAAATAAAAAAAATATTAATTATTATAGATTTCGAATAAGTTTTATTTTCCGAACGACAAGAGCTATTAAAAAACATTTTATACACTTTTTATGACAAGGGAAACTGAACTTTACCTCAATTAAGAAAAGGTTTAAGTATATCTTCTTGTTTCTGGTGGGGCAGAGTAAGTGAGACAAGGAACATTTTTAATAAAATCATTTATTTACAAAATAATGAGTTACGCGATCTAAGTGTTCTAGTAAATATTAAATTGAATACATAAATACAATACATAGCAAGGGTTTTTCACACAATAATTATTATGTCGTTTTCTATTATTCGTCCTTTAGGTACTATTTCTAAATATAATAAAAGGAAGAAAAGTGATTTAAAAATGCATAATTTTTATCATCGGAACAACTGGCCTTTTTAGTCGTAAAATATACGAAACTGCGCAGAAAAATGCTTATATCCAACAAAAATATTGAATAGGTACAATCATTTTTCTGATCAGTTTACAAATTAAAAATATAGAAAAACAATTGACAATATTAAAAGAAAGATGGAAAACAGAAATATGTAAGAATATATTTCGCCATTTTTGTTTTCCTAATAACTAATACTAAATAAGCGTTTTGTACAATTAGTCTTTAATTGATCTCGTATCCTTTAAATACAGCTTGTGTCGTCGTCTTAAATATAATATCAAAAACCTTGCCAAAAACGAAAATATTACTTTTCAATATCCTTACTACTTAAAACAACAGCATAGATTCCATTAAAATATACATTACTAACGAGAAATAGATTTTTCCTAAAAGAATACGGCACAACAATGACAAATTACATTTTCGTTTTTCACATAACCTCAAAAAGATTCCCGCCAAAATGCAGTCATGGATAAAATATATCAACTGTCAAATATGTCACAATTTATAAATTTTATCAGGTCCAAGACATCAAATTTTCAATTACTGTCTCATAATAGATATTCCTCACCTCTCAATTTTCCGTAGAAACACTCAAACATAAAAGTAGGTAATTGATAAAAATACTGCCAGCCTAAAAATACCATAAACTTTTTAAACAAAGTCAATCATACTTTTTAGACCTGGACCTCATTCCCAAGGTATACGTTGGAGTTAGTATCCCTGCCCCTGACCCTGATAGCCGCTGTTGTAGCCAGATTGTTGGCTATTTCTGTCATAGCCTCCCTGGCCGAGACCGGTATCTTCGTACGAGATCTTGGGCTTGTAACCGTCTTGATCAGCTTCGTATTGTACAGTCTGTGGATGATAGAAAGGATTAGGTAGACAGTTTTTTCGAAGATTTAAGGGACCGCTTTTCCGGGTTTAAAACCAGCGACGTAATTGCGTAACACACTAATTGTAGCAATGGCTTTCATTTCGACAGTTCAACACCATTCATTGCGTGATTTACGTAGTTGAGAAGCCAAATTTTCAAACATATGAAGCAATGGATTAGCAATATCCTTCAAAATGATTCAGATTGTGATTGATAGTGTGCTACGCAATTAGGGTAGGTAGATTCAATCGCTTATCAGTGGTAACACACACTATGAAACTGCCCTTACTGCTACGACATAGAGGCGCAGTCTGAGTCCAATTGTTTCCTAAGATGTGGTCAAGACTGTATCAATTTAGATCTCTACATTCGATCTAGAAAACCAATCAAACCGTAACAGCTAGCTTGGCGACAGAATAGGCTGTACAAATATCTTACATTGACAGTTGCTAAACGTTAGTGAAATTGTATTGAAAAAAAAATATGGCGGCAATACTGGCGCTCGAATGACGTTGACAGAGGGGCGCTATTCTTCAGGGGATCATTTGGCACGTAGCTAAAATCGGAACTAACATCGCCATCTTGCTTTTTCAATCCCTTTCACAAAACAATTTCCAGATGCTTACCAAACAGCGCCCCCCTATCAACGTCATCATTGAATGACCGTACTTACTATTTACTATTACTAACTATAGTTTAAGTAGGCTTTACCTGTTTCCTGCCATCGGGAAGCAACACGTAGTAAGTTCCCTCGGCCCTGTCTCCCTGCCTGGACTCGCGGTGACCGAAGTCGTTGCCAGACTGGTCATCTTTCACCATGTACTCGAAGTTGTAGTTAGCGGGCTCCTGGAATGGCACAGAAATGTTTTTTCCTACTCACTATCTACCAATGGAGCGCCTCCCTGCAGGGGGTAACCTTCCGTAGCCCACTTGGAAGTCACTGAGCCGTCTCCGGACTCATGTGGGAAGATGTAACTCCAACCTCGTGTGGGTGTATCTCGACGGAACGGAAGTAGGGTGTGATTGTGGAGCTATGTCGCAAAATATGCTCCACCTCCTATCCTGCCCCCTGTGTCGCAAAACATGCAGTGCCACCGACGAAGCCGTGGAATGGCGAAGTTTTGGACCAACAAGTTTTAAGATAGAGTCGTGCCAGTGACACGTAGAAGAAGAAGTAGTACCTAAAAGGCACAAGGCATAATCCAACCAACTTGCCGTACTGTTGCGCACTCCAAGTCACCTATTCCTCGGACATTAGCCGCTATTAACGCTCTCCTGGACTCAAACACAGATCTTGATATATTTGCGAATGAATGGAAGATGATATTGTCAGAATGTTTGAATTTCTGTGAGAAGAATGCATGAATGTATTAAATAGAATATATTATTATGTTTAAATAGTGTAATTGACTTCGGCCGTTCTATTTAAAATAAAAATAAATAAATAAAATAATAATGCTGTGCGAGGAAGCTAGGAGAAATCAACCATCATCATCATCATCTGCCTAGCCTTTTCCCAACTATGTTGGGGTCGGCTTCCAGTCTAACCGGATGCAGCTGAATACCAGTATTTTACATGGAGTGACTGCCTATCTGACCTCCACAACCCAGTTACTGGGTAATACGATACCCCTTGGTAAGACTGGTTGTCAGACTTTCGGGCTTCTGACTACCCGTAACGACTGTCAAAGATCCACGAATGACAGCCGGGACCAACGGCTTAACTAGGAGAAATCAACCATCATCGTCATTCTTTTGCCTTTATCCCAATTTCTTTGGGGGTTGGCGCAACATGTCATATTCTTCCATAGGTCTTTACTAGTCGTCATCCTCATCTAGTTTTTAAAACATCCCTGTAGTGGGAAAATAATAGGTTGGTATTACTCGTATTTTAACGCAGGCCTAGACGGAGATGGTGAGATGAGCTGGATTCCTTTAAAGACTGGTCTTTGCCAGCTCTGGATAGAGAGAGATGGAAAGAGAGTGCCTTTACCCAACAGTGGGACATTATAACGGTTAACAATAATATAAAAGCCTGATATAGTGGTTGTAGATCGATCAGAGCGCCGCGCAATGATTGTTGACATAACCGTCTCTCATGATGAGAACCTCGTGAAAGCAGAGAAAGATAAACAAATCTTGACTTGGGTTACGTGATTGTCGATATGTGGGATGTGGACTCAGCGATCATTGTGCCGATAGTCGTGACAGTCAATGGCTTAATAGCCAAGAGCCTCGACCAACACCTGAGGACTCTCTCGTTGGGCAGCTGGATCAAGGGCTTGATTCAGAAAGCGGTACTTCTGGACATGACTCGCATTGTCAGGAGATTCCTCTCTCTGGAGCCCTGACCTAGTAGCTTGGACCCTGTTCCCAATACCGGTGGGCTAATATTTTTTAAATTTTTAAATGTTTTTTTTAACCTTTTTTTTTACAAACATATTTAAAAATGAAAATTATAAGTATTTAAATTAAATAAAGGAATAATAATAACTGTTATAATGGTTGAAAACTCACCCCGTTGCTGCCGTCATCACCACCGTATCCTCCGGAACCAGGGGGTAAGTATTGACGGCTCTGGTCCTGACCTCTGGAAGAGTGACCTCCGAAAGAACCACCTTGGGAGTGACCTGTAAAATATAGTCGTTACAGATAAATATTGCAATCCTTACGGGACCAAAATTTATTTAAAACGTGTAGCTGGATGCGGGAAGCACCAGTCGAAGTGGCGGTGCTTGGGGGAGGCCAATGTCCAGCCGTGGACGTCCGGCTAAAATGATGACGATGATGATGTGTAGCTTTATCAGTTTGGATATCAAGATCAGTTTGACATTTGATATAGATTTGTCATTTTAATTTGGTTCAGACTGATCAGGATAAAAACTGAAAGCTCGTCATAGGTGGCATCACTGTTCACCGTCTACAAGCCGCCATTGTTTTGTTTATGTTTATCTTTATCCCCTGGCGGTAAGCATCTATATGTATTTCTAATTAGAGAGAGGCTTGCTGCCTTGAGACAAATAATTAGTGCAAACCATAGATATGTTACTCAGATTCGGCAGTACTATAAATTCGAAAGTAATTCTGTCCGTATTTTAACTTTTGACGCCTAAACCACTGAACAAATTTCGATAAAATTTGGCAAGGGGATTGGTGTCATCCTGGGGATGAACGTAGGCTACTTTTGGTCCTGGTAGCACGTTCCCGTGGGATAATTTCCAACATCCACGCGGGCGATGCCGCGTGCTAGAGCGAGGATAAATCCTGAACCACTATCATTAAACCATTATCATCTAGTTTTTAAACGCTTAAGTCAACTTCTAAATTAATTTTACCAAACACGCTCTTATTGTACTTAGTGTAAAAACTGTAATCATGAAATAAGCCACATACCACCAGCTCCTCCGAATCCAGGTGCTCCATATTGCTGAGAAGGACCGTTAACGGATGGGGCGCCATACTGCGATGAGGGAGCTCCATATTGGGACGAAGGGGCTCCAAACTGGGCCGAAGGTGCACCGTATTGGGATGAGGGGGCTCCATACTGCGAAGAAGGCTGGCTTCCTTGTCCAGGGGCACCGTATTGCGAAGAAGGCTGGTTCCTTTGTCCAGGGGCGCCATATTGCGAAGAAGGCTGGCTCCCTTGTCCAGGGGCGCCATATTGGGTGGATGGGGCGTTGAATTGTCCTTGGGGAGCTCCGTATTGGGTTGAAGGACGACGTGCACCACCACGGGATGGTCCACGGCTTCTGGAATAAGGGATTAAGTTTATAGATATGGTACATACATAACAATAATACTCCTTCAGACAGTATTTCAGCCATAGCGGCCAACCTCAGCGGAGTCTGGCCATCTACGCGGTAGATATAATAGTGCACAGGTGTGTGCGCAGATACAGCATAGGTGCACTCTCATAGTCCGATGGGGCGGCAATCCGACACGAACGGAGAGAGATCAGGCGCAGGACGGCTTAACGTGTTTTTCGAGGCACGGGGGTATCACACCGCCAACTTCCAAACTCCGGGCTGTTACTAAGAATTGCCTAATGGAAAAACCCAATAAAACTTTGCCCGTAATCGAACCCAGTACCTCACGCTCAGCTGTCGCGCTTGTGACCACGAGATCCACGGGGCACTTATACAGGGTGTAAAAAGACCCAACACGAAGCCGTCATCTACGCATTATGTACAGACGCCAGCAGGTCACGCTACCCGAAACTGTCAAATTTTCCCAATCAACATTGAACCTTTAGCTTCAGTGAAAAGGTGAAAATCTATTAAAGAAATTTGACAGATTGTAGTAGCTTGATGCGCTGGCGTCAGTACATCAAATTTGTGCAAAAATAAAATTTCCTGGGAAACGACTTTTTCTGGTGGAAGCTGTTTTGTCCCATTATTGAATAATTATCTACTATTAAATTACCTGAACAAAGCATCAGTCTGCCTCTGCAGGCCTGGTGCTCCGGGGGTTCCATACAGCTGCGAGGGTGCTCCGCCTCCCGCCTGGGGAGGGAGGTACCTGTTGTCCACTGGAGGCTCCGCAAAGCAGACCACTGCTAGCGCGCTGATTAAGAGGATCTGAAAATTATGACTAACTTTAGCAGGTTGGACATTGCAGCCAATGCACGGCAATGTCTTATATGATATTATAGCGTCAACTTGAGAGCCTTCTCTTTTTTTCGTCGGTCAAAAAGTTCATCCTGCGTCAATATTCCACTGTTCATATATCAACGGTTAAAAACAAATGCAGGGGTGCAGTATGTAACTGCCGTGGTATTCCAAAATTATAGAAACAGTAAGTACAGACGCCAGCACATCAAGCTACTACAATCTGTCAAATTTCTTTAATAGACTTTCAACTTTATCGCTAAAGCATTAAGGTTCTAGATTGATTGGGAATATTTGACAGTTTCGGGTAGCTTGATCTGCTGGCGTCTGCACAACAGTCAGTTCACAGTGATCTTTATTCTTATTCTAATAAGGTTGCTGTTGGGTTGCTGCCACTGACAAGTCCGTGACAATCATTGTAATCTTTATTTTCGTTACAATAAGGGCCGACATACACGGACTGCTCGACCAGTTAGCGATTGATCAACATAAACGGACCGCTCTTGCAGTCATAGTCAACAGCTTGAAGCTGCCATTGATAATTGCTGGAGCAGTTGATACCAACTGCTCGTCATTCAAATTAGGTAACTGCACGAGAGCAGTCGACAGCTCGAGCAGGCAGTGTATGCCTGGCGACTGCTTGACCGCACGACCGCCGGAAGCAGTTGCAACTGCTCGAGCGGTTTCGTGTACGTGTGTACGTAGAAGACTGTAGTTAATTATGCAGTCGCAGCTTGAAGCAGTCCATCCTGACTGCTTCAAGCAGTCCGTGTATATCGGCCCTTAGGTTGCTGTTCAGTTGCTGCTGTCAGAGGTATAATAACTGTGAACGGACTTTAGATGGGTATCATACAACTTTTGTGATTTTATTTTTTTTGTTAATAAAATGAAATGAATTCTTAATTCCTTACCTTCATGGTTATGAGGTATTTCAGATTTTTCTAACACGAAAACGATTATTCTGAAATAAAATAATATCATTACATAAAACAGCATTTTTAACAACAAAATTCTGAAAATGTCCGCTGCCAGAGCAGACTGCCCCTTTGCCTGCCCCTGAGTCCCTGAGTTAGTCAAAGGACTGAAAAATAAAATTGTAAGTAATTTGTAAGTTGATAACTAACAATTAAATACTAACATAGTTTCCTAAGCACTATTGTTACTAACATCAAAATACTAACAAAATATGAAGCTTAGTTTGAAAGAAAGTTTTATTTATTTTTAACCGACTTCAAAAAAGGAGGGAGTCGGTGTCAAGATAGGGTAATAGATAAGATAGTAATTTATTTGCTCAAAAAACGAAGATGCGAAACTAACGACACCGACTTTCGAAATTATAGTTATATTTTAACTTTGTAGTTTTTTTTTTTTTCAATTAAAAAAGTTTTTTTTTAATTTAAAACATTATCTTCTATGGGCTTAGTTTAAGTCTGTGTAATTTTCAGTATTTTCACGGTTTCAGACAAACTGAAATAAAAAAAAAAATCAGTTGATCCATACATTTATGTCGAGTTATGCGAACATAAATACTCATATTATTATTATTATTACTCTTTGTACTCATATTATGTTTTTGTCATATCAATATGTATTTTTCTGTGTGTACATAAATAATAAAATAAATAAATAAATAAATAAATCTATGGATCAACTGTTTTTTTTTTTCATGATTTCAGATTTAGTCCCGTAGTAAAAGTTGTTCATAATGATGAGTACAAACCCTCCCTCCCTTTTAAAGATTAAAACGATCAAAATTTAACGGTGTACCAATAACACAAACTTTTAAATTAAAACTTAACCCATATATTGCCTCGTTAGACCTACGAGGCAATATATGGGTTAAGTTTTAAATGGTGACATTTATTGCTGAACGTGGTGTCCTGGATTTGATCCCCAACTCAGGCAGTGTTTATTGGGTTTTAGTTTCTACTGGGTAGTTCGGAGTCAGAAGCAGCCTGGAGTCTGAATTCGTGGCCGGTGGATAGGGTGGGAAATTTCTCTGCATATATCGGGTAAATCCAAGTCCCGTAATTAAAAAGTGTTCAAAATCTAGTCGCGATATCATCTCAGTGACAACCAATGTCAAAAACTTATCAAAGATGTATAAATTAGAGGTATTTTTGACAGATTTAGACTGAGATCAGACTGTGAACGTTCTTAAAATTACGAGAACTGCCTCTCTGTGATGTTATGTCAATCCAAATGTCTATGCCCGAAGAAAAAACAAACAAAAAAACAAAATCAAACCTTCACAAAACACTTCACTCAACTTTTCGAAAATTCAAAATTTTGGAACACCGCACGAGAACGGCCGATGTTGCCCGAATGATGATCCGTATTGATTCCCATCCGCTTATATACCATAATGCAAGTGATTACTTATTACATGTAATGCATGTACATCCTTGCATACGTACATAGATGTTGTCTATGTGTGTGCAGTGATTGGCGCATCTGCTTAGTGAGATGGTTAGAATGTTACTCTACTTTGTTGAGAGTGTAGGGTCAATGTCAGGGGAGTCATTTGCACGTCAATTCGATTTGCTATTTGTTTACCTACTTTTGTTTGTACGTCTGCGGCGCAATTGCGTAATACACTAACAATGACATTACAATTAATTTTGATAATTTAAAATCATTGATTGCCTCTCGAACTCTTTATCACTGGTCAAGTAATATGGAAAACGTTTTTTTTTGTGAGTTGATTCTGTCCCACTTGATTTTATTTCTGTATGAGTCGTGTGTTTTGTTATCAACAATGAACATTAACAGATCAGTCACTCTATTAAATAATGCTGTTTAATAATTATAGTGATTTTATTAATTTAAAATGTTTCCTTCTATATTAGTCTTACCAAGGGGTATCGTGTTACCCAGTCACTGGATTGTGGAGGTCAGATAGGCAGTCGCTCCATGTAATATATAATAATATAATATACTTTATTGATACTAAATACCTTTTGTTACAATAAGTAGTAAATGTAGGTTACAAAAACAATTGGTTGTAAAATGGTTTCTGGAAGGGTGGTAAACCGCCCTCATAAACAAGGGGAAACCTGTAAAACGCTTCACCTCGCCCCTCCGTCTATGGCCTGTATGTTTCGTTCGTAAACTTTTATAATCTGATTAAGAATAAAAAATAAAATCAGTTCAGAAATAAGACAGAATCAACTAAATTGACTAATTACCTTATATTATATAAAAATTTTAATATTATTAAATTGCCCACATCAATGTAGAGCAGCTTACCCAACGGTCTAGCTACATTCGTCTAAAAGCTATAAACGAAGGTGTGCTCCACTTCAAGCCGAGCTGGAACTAAATCACTCATGTTTTACTATCCGAGAATATCAAATATACATAAATATATTTGATAAACTCAAACTTAAAGCATTTATTTCAATTAAAGCATTTACAGGGACCTTTGAACTGTCAAATAGTTTGAACTGTCGGTCAGTTAGTCAGAAAGTTGAAGCTACATAGTTGCTCATTCCAAAACGTAGATCTCTATGGAGAAGAACGGGCAAGAAAATGCAAGGACACTCATTTGATTTGACCGCTACTACCTTATTGACGACTGGTCAGTATTTGTAAAACGGCATGAGGTATTTATACTGGTCGTGGGTTCGAACCCAGGCAGGCGCTTTGCTTTGTGTAAATTTTCATCACCACTGCTCTCAAAACGGTGAAGGAAACCTGTGAGGAAACCGGCATGTCTTTGAATCAAAAATTTGTAGACATGTGCCATCTACCAACCCGCTCTGGGCCCGCGTGGTAGATTACAGCGCACTCCCTGTGGAGGAGGCCTGTGTCCCAGCAGTGGGAACATTATCCACGCTGGCTTTGAATTTGAGTTTCAATTACGTTTAAATGTCCACAGGGTACAAGGTAGGTGTAACAAAATATACAGGGTGGCAGGGACATCGACGCGTAACCTGTCACCATGGATTCAGTACATAATTCTGAACGTGGCGTTGAAATTTTATGTCAGTTACATAAAAAAAAAACATACCTACATATTTCTACGGAAGCCTCGGAGCGCGAGTCAGACTCGCACTTGACCGGCTTTTTTTAATAACTGATGAGCATTTTCGGAAGTTTGTGTTTCGGAAATGAAGGAGCTCTCGGTACCGTCACCTTGACAGTGGTCGAGAAGTCGGAAGTGTGTGCGTGTGAATCTTATGTGCTGACGCTACCCGTCTCCAAGCACCTGTACACTTGGTTACCACAACTAGCTTCAACTTTCTGACTAACTGACCGACAATTTAATTTTGACAATTCAAAAGTACTTGAAATGGTTTAATTGAAATAAATGATTTGAGTTTGAGTTTGAGTTTGACAAGTAAAGCGCGCGTCGCTTTTTGAGTTAAAAACACCATGACAAAAATACCAACGGTCGTTGGTTCCGAAAAAGAAAATCGAGGAAGGACGAGAAAAAAAAGTACCCGTCATATCGGTGGAGTCTCGCTAGCTAATTTAATTTGACCTTGTAAATACTGCTCTGCTGACTGAAGTAAGTGCTAATGTAAGTATTAATCCATCAATTGACAGTGTCAGTCTATAACTGTCCACGCAGGGCAATGTTTTCATCTCATACAGAGGTTAAATAAACTAGCATTGATAACAGATTACAGGCACAGATAGCCCCCGGATTTACGTACCTAATATTGCCTATAACCTATATATATAGCCTATATATACCTCTGTACATTTATGTGCTTGAAGTATTAAATAAATAAATATATCCTATTACTAATCACACTAATATTATAAAGGCGTGAGTTGTGAGTGAGTGTGTGTGTGTTTGCATGTTTGTTACTTCTTCACGGTCAAACGGCTGGACCCATTTTGATGAAATTTGGTATGGACATAGCTGACACCCTGGATTAACACATAGGATACTCTTATCCCGATATTCCCACGGGATCGAAATTTATGCGGGTGAAACCGCGGGGCGCAGCTAGTATACCTATGTGTACCTACAAACTATTTCTATCCTTTCTGCTGGGGAGTTTCTTACCAGCTAACGCTGGTGAAGGGCGGGCGCTTTAAGGGGCTGTTTTATGTAATTTTTCAAAAAGTGCTGATTCTCAGCCTAGTTTGAATAAATGACTATTGATTTTGATATTTTTGATCCAACCTAGCAAAATGGACAACCAACAACAACTAATGAAAACCTAGAGCAGAAGTGCCCAGTGGTAACAGTCGCCACTTACGAGTTGCAGGTCGTAGGTTGAAACACAAGCAGGCGCTTGTAAACTATTTCATCACCGCTGCTCTCAAAACAGTTAAGGAAAACATCGTGAGGAAATCGGCATGTCCTAGAACCAAAAATTCGAAGACAAGTGACATCTACCAAGTTACCAACTAGCACTGGGCCCGTGTGTTGGATAATGGCCCACTCCCTCTCGCGAGAGGAGGCCTGTGTCCCAGCAGTGGGAACATTATAGTCTGATTATGCAAGAGAATGATGATAGATAAAGTATTGTAAAAAGACGAAAGCTAGCGAAAATATGTAACACTCCTGTTATTTGGATGTCTTAATAAATACATGCTCAACTAAGCGACATCGTGAGGATATTTACAATGGGTATAAAACGCTACGTCTGTCTGTCTGTCCTCGGTAATATTTCCGAACTGGCATTAGGTTGGTAAGTAGGTATGTTGCTAAAATGCTAAATACTTTTTAATTTGGAGGTTTGAAATGCAGCCTGGATTAATTGAATTTTGTTTCATTAAATCTAATTGGTTGTGGCTTGATTTATGTAATTAGTAAGTAATAGCTCCCCGACCGATTTCGGATACGGTGGTCAATCTCAACGGAAATTAGCCAGGTACGCAGGAGATATTATAGTGCACAAGTGTGTGCGTAAACTCAGGTGCACTCTCTGTTCCTTTACTCTCATAGTCCGTCGGGATGGCAATCCGACACGACCGGGGAGAGATCAGGTTCAGGATCAACGGCTTTACGTGCTATCCGAGGCACGGGTATCACACCACCAACTTCCAAACTCCGGGCTGTTACTGAGACATTTCTAATAGAAAAACCCAATAACCATTTTGCCCGACCCGGGAATGAAACCCAGGACCCCAGGATCAGCAGTCGCGCTTGCGACCACGAGACCAATGGGGTAGTAATTAGTAAACTTACCTACTAATTATATGATTCGTTGAAATGTACTTCTATTTAATTAACGTTAAAATTATCTTATACTTCGTAGGTACAGTGGTTGCAAGCACTACTGCTGAGCACTATGTCCTGGGTTCGATTCCCGGGTCGGATAAAGTGTTATTGGATTTTTAACCGACTTCTAAAAAAGGAGGAGGTTCTCAATTCTGATGTTTGTATTTTTTTTTTGTTTGTTCGCGCATAACTCCGTTGCTTGCCAACCGATTTGAAAAATTCTTTTTTTGTTAAAAACCAGGGGGTCTACTCCGAAGTGGTAAATTTATCGGATCGGCCGAATGTTCGGCCATTTCCTACTACGAAGTTACTATTTGGTTCGGTCGGTCGCGACCGAACCGGTCCGATCCGACCGAACTTCATTTTGACATTTGTTGTATCGTAAACCCTACTCTGAACGAGAAAAGACCTACCGATAATTTGATTTTGACAAGAGTTACAGCGTTAAATTAATGTCAAAATACACGACAGCAAAATAGCTATCGTTTGAGCATCGTAAGTATCGAATTTAATGAATAATTACAATTAAAGACAAACTTGTCTTTGTCTTTTAAAGACAAACTTTGGATGGATTAAAAATTAAGGAGTGACAAATATAGTAGGTAGTCTGTGGTGTACCACTCAAGATGATTTTGAATCGGAGAACTCCCGGCAGGTCACATATTAGCCAGCTACATCTGCCATAGATGCTTTGAGGAGACAAAGAGAGAGGGAAAGACAAGACAATCATTAGAAAATAATGAGTAAAATTTATTTTTAACAATACTAAACAACTAATCTTCACTTTGCTAAAAGTAAAAATAATATAGCATTCAGCGTGGTGCAAATTTCTTCCCACAATCGATGATTCAGCGTACGACTGTCGATGCTCCTCAAGTTTCCATGAGCCAAGTCTCGATGCTCTACACGGAAATTAAGGAGAGCATCAATTTGTGCCGCTGTCGGTCTGGACATGGTGACTTCTTCTTGCAGAATGTTTGTTCATAACTTTCATTTCCAAGCTTCCAAAACACGAACATGTGAAAACGATAAACCCAAGGGGCACTTTATCACGCGTAAAGTGAATAATATAATATGTAGTTTATAGTATATTTAGCTTGTTTTTTGTATACATCTCTTAACTTCACTTTACACTTCAGTCAGCACTTGATGATAAACGACCGAAATACGCCATAACGATAGAGACAGACGAGATTTGGTTTGAGTTTATACTTTTTCCAGCTTTTTTCTCAATTTTGCAATAATAAAAATCTCAATCTATCCAATTGTTTGTTTACTTGTCACATCCTCCTTTGACATTTATCGTTTTTTTTTTTTTGACAATCGGCAATGCCATCTTCATGCCAGCTACAAATATATTGTTTTTTCGAGAAATATTACAATATTCCTAGGTATAAATATTGAAATAAAAGCAAAGTTCTATTTTGTTACTATAAAAAATAATTTTACCCAGTAATTCAATAGTTTAATTGTATCGACATGAATAATAATGACTAATAAAAACATATCGATAAAACGTTCACCTCTGGCACTACATTTCGTTCGGTCCTACACTCTTCCGAATATTGACTATGGTTCCGACCCAACTGCGCCGATCCGAACTTTTTTCGTAGTAAGACAACAATATTCGGTTCGGCCATGTGTCGGTCGGATCCGATCATTCGAATGTGTCACTTCGGAGTAGGCCTTCAGAGCATTTTCATGTTTTGGGGAGAAAGCCGATTTCGCAAGCCTGTCTGTATAAGACCTGCGGTGGAAAATAATCTCTCAGATGCGACAGAACTTGGGGTCTACTCCGAAGTGGTAAATTTATCGGATCGGCCGAATGTTCGGCCATTTCCTACTACGAAGTTACTATTTGGTTCGGTCGGTCGCGACCGAACCGGTCCGATCCGACCGAACTTTATTTTGACATTTGTTGTATCGTAAACCCTACTCTGAACGAGAAAAGACCTACCGATAATTTGATTTTGACAAGAGTTACAGCGTCAAATTAATGTCAAAATACACGACAGCAAAATAGCTATCGTTTGAGCATCGTAAGTATCGAATTTAATGAATAATTACAATTAAAGACAAACTTGTCTTTGTCTTTTAAAGACAAACTTTGGATGGATTAAAAATTAAGGAGTGACAAATATAAGTAGGTAGTCTGTGGTGTACCACTCAAGATGATTTTGAATCGGAGAACTCCCGGCAGGTCACATATTAGCCAGCTACATCTGCCATAGATGCTTTGAGGAGACAAAGAGAGAGGGAAAGACAAGACAATCATTAGAAAATAATGAGTAAAATTTATTTTTAACAATACTAAACAACTAGAACTTATCTTCACTTTGCTAAAAGTAAAAATAATATAGCATTCAGCGTGGTGCAAATTTCTTCCCACAATCGATGATTCAGCGTACGACTGTCGATGCTCCTCAAGTTTCCATGAGCCAAATCTCGATGCTCTACACGGAAATTAAGGAGAGCATCAATTTGTGCCGCTGTCGGTCTGGACATGGTGACTTCTTCTTGCAGAATGTTTGTTCATAACTTTCATTTCCAAGCTTCCAAAACACGAACATGTGTAAACGATAAACCCAAGGGGCACTTTATCACGCGTAAAGTGAATAATATAATAAGTAGTTTATAGTATATTTAGCTTGTTTTTTGTATACATCTCATAACTTCACTTTACACTTCAGTCAGCACTTGATGATAAACGACCGAAATACGCTTATTGCCATAACGATAGAGACAGACGAGATTTGGTTTGAGTTTATACTTTTTCCAGCTTTTTTATCAATTTTGCAATAATAAAAATCTCAATCTATCCAATTGTTTGTTTACTTGTCATCCTCCTTTGACGTTTATCGTTTTTTTGTTTTTGACAATCGGCAATGCCATCTGCATGCCAGCTACAAATATATTGTTTTTTAGATAAATATTACAATGTTCCTAGGTATAAATATTGAAATAAAAGCAAAGTTCTATTTTGTTACTATAAAAAATAATTTTACCCAGTAATTCAATAGTTTAATTGTATCGACATGAATAATAATGACTAATAAAAACATATCGATAAAACGTTCACCTCTGGCACTACATTTCGTTCGGTCCTACACTCTTCCGAATATTGACTATGGTTCCGACCCAACTGCGCCGATCCGAACTTTTTTCGTAGTAAGACAACAATATTCGGTTCGGCCATGTGTCGGTCGGATCCGATCATTCGAATGTGTCACTTCGGAGTAGGCCTTCTTATTTGAAAGCGGAAGTACTTCTGCGCTTCTTTAGTTTTGAAGTAGTAGTAGGATGGTAGGATAAGTAGAATGGTAGGATTAGTAGGATAGTAGGATAAGTAGGATGGTAGGATTAGTAGGATGGTAGGATAAGTAGGATGGTAGGATTAGTAGAATGGTAGGTTTAGTAGGATGGTAGGATAGTAGGATGTAAGGATTAGTAGGATAGTAGGATTAGTAGGATGGTAGGATGGTAGGATAGTTGGATGTAAGGATTAGTAGGATTAGTAGGATTAGTAGGATAGTAGGATTCGTAGGATGGTAGGATAGTAGGATGTAAGGATTAGTAGAATGGTAGGTTTAGTAGGATTGTAGATTTAGTAGGATGTAAGGATTAGTAGAATGGTAGGTTTAGTAGGATTGTAGGTTTAGTAGAATGGTAGGTTTAGTAGGATGGTAGGATAGTAGGATGTAAGGATTAGTAGAATGGTAGGATGGTAGGATAGTAGGATGGTAGGATTAGTAGAATGGTAGGATTAGTAGGATGGTAGGATTAGTAGATTGGATGTTGGTAGGATAGTCGGATGTAAGGATTAGTAGAATGGTAGGTTTAGTATTAGGATTGTAGGTTTAGTAGGATGGTAGGATAAGTAGGATGGTAGGAGTAGTAGGATGGTAGGATTAGTAGGATGGTAGGAGTAGTAGGTTGGTAGGATTAGTAGGATTAGTAGAATGGTAGGTTTAGTAGGATGGTAGGATGGTAGGATGGTAGCATTAGTAGGATTAGTAGAATGGTAGGTTTAGTAGGATGGTAGGATGGTAGGATGGTAGCATTAGTAGGATTAGTAGAATGGTAGGTTTAGTAGGATGGTAGGATGGTAGGATGGTAGGATGGCAGGATGGTAGGATGGTAGGATGGTAGGATGGTTGGATTTTGTCGATACGATACCGATACAGATACCAACGATTAGTGAATTAAAATTAAGGTAAAATATACATATAAAACACAAGTTTGGTTAAAGTTATTAATTTTCATATAAAAATATAAATAGTCACAAACTTTGAATAAGATATTAAGAATTAAGGGTAATAATTAATTTAAAATAAATAACTGTTAATAATTAAAATTAACATTAATAAGATTTTTGTTTAAAAAACAGAGCATTTTCATGTTTTGGGGAGAAAGCCGATTTCGCAAGCCTGTCTGTATAAGACCTGCGGTGGAAAATAATCTCTCAGATGCGACAGAACTTATTTGAAAGCGGAAGTACTTCTGCGCTTCTTTAGTTTTGAAGTAGTAGTAGGATGGTAGGATAAGTAGAATGGTAGGATTAGTAGGATAGTAGGATAAGTAGGATGGTAGGATTAGTAGGATGGTAGGATAAGTAGGATGGTAGGATTAGTAGGATGGTAGGATAAGTAGGATGGTAGGATGGTAGGATGGCAGGATGGTGAGATGGTAGGATGGTAGGATGGTAGGATGGTAGGATGGTAGGATGGTAGGATGGTAGGATGGTAGGATGGTAGGATTAGTAGGATGGTAGGATTAGTAGGATGGTAGGATAGTAGGATGTAAGGATTAGTAGAATGGTAGGTTTAGTAGGATTGTAGGTTTAGTAGGATGGTAGGATAAGTAGAATGGTAGGTTTAGTAGGATGGTAGGATAGTAGGATGGTAGGATTAGTAGAATGGTAGGATTAGTAGAATGGTAGGATGGTAGGATAGTAGGATGGTAGGATTAGTAGAATGGTAGGATGGTAGGATAGTAGGATGTAAGGATTAGTAGAATGGTAGGTTTAGTAGGATTGTAGGTTAAGTAGGATGGTAGGATAAGTAGGATGGTAGGATTAGTAGGATGGTAGGATAGTAGGATGTAAGGATTAGTAGAATCGTAGGTTTAGTAGGATTGTAGGTTTAGTAGGATGGTAGGATAAGTAGAATGGTAGGATTAGTAGGATTAGTAGAATGGTAGGTTTAGTAGGATGGTAGTATTAGTAGGATGGTAGGATGGTAGGATGGTAGGATGGTAGGATGGTAGGATGGTAGGATGGTAGGATTAGTAGGATGGTAGGATTAGTAGGATGGTAGGATTACTAGAATGGTAGGATGGTAGGATTAGTAGGATGGTAGGATTAGTAGAATGGTAGGATGGTAGGATTAGTAGGATGGTAGGATAGTAGGATTAGTAGGATGGTAGGATTAGTAGGATTAGTAGGATGGTAGGATGGTAGGATATTGGGATGTAAGGATTAGTAGAATGGTAGGTTTAGTAGGATGGTAGGTTTAGTGGGATGGTAGGATTATTAGGATGGTAGGATAGTAGGATTAGAAGGATAGTAGGATGGTAGGATTAGTAGGATTCGTAGGATAGTAGGATGGTAGGATTTAGGGATCCATCGTATGCCTTTTTGCTGATACGATACGGAAGAACTGAACGATACTGAAAGCGGAAGTACTTCTGCACTTCTTTAGTTTTGAAGTTGACATGATCTTGCTGTTTTTTTAATTCAACCAACGAGTTATAAACGATATACACACACAAACTGATTGATTACGATATGTAATTCTGTATTTTATTCAGCATCGAAAAAATACTACGCGCGATAGCAGCTAAAAGCCAACTAAAGTGTCTTGCGAAATGGAATAGGCGGACAAAGCGGGCGAGAGAAACAACAAACTGAATAAAGAATAGTAGGATTAGTTGAATGGTAGGATGGTAGGATAGTAGGATGGTAGGATTAGTAGGATTAGTAGGATGGTAGGATAGTAGGATGGTAGGATTAGTAGAATGGTAGGATTATTAGGATGGTAGGATTAGTAGGATAGTAGGATAGTAGGATAAGTAGTATAGTAGTATTAGTAGGATGGTAGGATGGTAGGATGGTAGGATAGCAGGATGGTAAGATGGTAGGATTAGTAGGATAGTAGGATGGTAGGATTAGTAGGATTAGTAGGATAGTAGGATTAGTAGGATAGTAGGATTTAGGGATGCATCGATATGCCTTTTTGCTGATACGATACGGAAGAACTGAACGATACTGAAAGCGGAAGTACTTCTGCGCTTCTTTAGTTTTGAAGTTGACATGATCTTGCTGTTTTTTTAATTCAACCAACGAGTTATAAACGATATACACACACAAACTGATTGATTACGATATGTAATTCTGTATTTTATTCAGCATCGAAAAAATACTACGCGCGATAGCAGTTAAAAGCCAACTAAAGTGTCTAGCGAAATGGAATAGGCGGACAAAGCGGGTGAGAGAAAAAACAAACTGAATAAAGAATAGTAGGATTAGTAGGATGGTAGGATTAGTTGAATGGTAGGATGGTAGGATAGTAGGATAGTAGGATGGTAGGATTAGTAGGATTAGTAGGATGGTAGGATAGTAGGATGGTAGGATTAGTAGAATGGTAGGATTATTAGGATGGTAGGAATTAGTAGGATGGTAGAATTAGTAGGATAGAAAGATTAGTAGGATGGTAGGATGGTAGGATGGTAGGATAGTAGGATTAGTAGTATAGTAGGATTAGTAGGATTAGTAGGATGGTAGGATGGTAAGATGGTAGGATTAGTAGGATAGTAGGATGGTAGGATTAGTAGGATTAGTAGGATAGTAGGATAAGTAGGATGGTAGGATTTAGGGATGCATCGATATGCCTTTTTGCTGATACGATACGGAAGAACTGAACGATACTGAAAGCGGAAGTACTTCTGCGCTTCTTTAGTTTTGAAGTTGACATGATCTTGCTGTTTTTTTAATTCAACCAACGAGTTATAAACGATATACACACACAAACTGATTGATTACGATATGTAATTCTGTATTTTATTCAGCATCGAAAAAATACTACGCGCGATAGCAGTTAAAAGCCAACTAAAGTGTCTAGCGAAATGGAATAGGCGGACAAAGCGGGCGAGAGAAACAACAAACTGAATAAAGAATAGTAGGATTAGTAGGATGGTAGGATTAGGAGAATGGTAGGATGGTAGGATTAGTTGAATGGTAGGATGGTAGGATGGTAGGATAGTAGGATGTAAGGATGGTAGGATAGTAGGATGTAAGGATTAGTAGAATGGTAAGTTTAGTAGGATTGTAGATTTAGTAGGATGTAAGGATTAGTAGAATGGTAGGTTTAGTGGGATTGTAGATTTAGTAGAATGGTAGGTTTAGTAGGATTGTAGGATTAGTAGGATGGTAGGATGGTAGGATAGTAGGATTAGTAGAATAGTAGGATGGTAGGATAGTAGGATTAGTAGAATGGTAGGATTAGTAGGATGGTAGGATAGTAGGATGGTAGGATGGTAGGATGGTAGGATTAGTAGAATTAGTAGAATAGTAGGATGGTAGGATAGTAGGATTAGTAGAATGGTAGGATGGTAGGATAGTAGGATGGTAGGATTAGTAGAATGGTAGGATTAGTAGGATGGTAGGATAGTAGGATGTAAGGATTAGTAGAATGGCAGGATTAGTAGAATGGTAGGATTAGTAGGATGGTAGGATTAGTAGGATGGTAGGATAGTGGGATGTAAGGATTAGTAGAATAGTAGGTTTAGTAGGATTGTAGGTTTAGTAGGATTGTAGGTTTAGTAGGATGGTAGGATGGTAGGATTAGTAGAATGGTAGTATAGTAGGATGGTAGGATTAGTAGAATGGTAGGATGGTAGGATAGTAGGATGGTAGGATTAGTAGAATGGTAGGATTAGTAGGATGGTAGGATAGTAGGATTAGTAGGATGGTAGGATTTAGGGATGCATCGATATGCCTTTTTGCTGATACAATACGGAAGAATTGAACGATACTGAAAACCGAAGTACTTCTGCGCTTCTTTAGTTTTGACATGATCTTGCTGTTTTTTCAATTCAACCAACGAGTTATAAACGATATACACACACAAACTGATTGATTACGATATGTAATTCTGTATTTTATTCAGCATCGAAAAAATACTACGCGCGATATCAGTGAAAAGCCAACTAAAGTGTCTAGCGAAATGGAATAGGCGGACAAAGCGGGTGAGAGAAACAACAAAGTGAATAAAGAATAGTAGGATTAGTATGATGGTAGGATTAGTAGGATTAGTAGAATGGTAGGTTCAGTAGGATGGTAGGATGGTAGGATGGTAGGATAGTGGGATGTAAGGATTAGTAGAATGGTAGGTTTAGTAGGATGGTAGGATTAGTTGAACGGTAGGATGGTAGGATAGTAGGATAGTAGGATGGTAGGATTAGTAGGATTAGTAGGATGGTAGGATAGTAGGATGGTAGGATTAGTAGAATGGTAGGATTATTAGGATGGTAGGAATTAGTAGGATGGTAGGATTAGTAGGATAGAAGGATGGTAGGATTAGTAGGATTAGTAGGATAGTAGGATAAGTAGGATAGTAGGATTTAGGGATGCATCGATATGCCTTTTTGCTGATACGATACGGAAGAACTGAACGATACTGAAAGCGGAAGTACTTCTGCGCTTCTTTAGTTTTGAAGTTGACATGATCTTGCTGTTTTTTTAATTCAACCAACGAGTTATAAACGATATACACACACAAACTGATTGATTACGATATGTAATTCTGTATTTTATTCAGCATCGAAAAAATACTACGCGCGATAGCAGTTAAAAGCCAACTAAAGTGTCTAGCGAAATGGAATAGGCGGACAAAGCGGGTGAGAGAAAAAACAAACTGAATAAAGAATAGTAGGATTAGTAGGATGGTAGGATTAGTTGAATGGTAGGATGGTAGGATAGTAGGATAGTAGGATGGTAGGATTAGTAGGATTAGTAGGATGGTAGGATAGTAGGATGGTAGGATTAGTAGAATGGTAGGATTATTAGGATGGTAGGAATTAGTAGGATGGTAGGATTAGTAGGATAGAAGGATTAGTAGGATGGTAGGATGGTAGGATGGTAGGATAGTAGGATTAGTAGTATAGTAGGATTAGTAGGATGGTAGGATGGTAAGATGGTAGGATTAGTAGGATAGTAGGATGGTAGGATTAGTAGGATTAGTAGGATAGTAGGATAAGTAGGATGGTAGGATTTAGGGATGCATCGATATGCCTTTTTGCTGATACGATACGGAAGAACTGAACGATACTGAAAGCGGAAGTACTTCTGCGCTTCTTTAGTTTTGAAGTTGACATGATCTTGCTGTTTTTTTAATTCAACCAACGAGTTATAAACGATATACACACACAAACTGATTGATTACGATATGTAATTCTGTATTTTATTCAGCATCGAAAAAATACTACGCGCGATAGCAGCTAAAAGCCAACTAAAGTGTCTAGCGAAATGGAATAGGCGGACAAAGCGGGCGAGAGAAACAACAAACTGAATAAAGAATAGTAGGATTAGTAGGATGGTAGGATTAGTAGGATTAGTAGAATGGTAGGTTCAGTAGGATGGTAGGATGGTAGGATGGTAGGATAGTGGGATGTAAGGATTAGTAGAATGGTAGGTTTAGTAGGATGGTAGGATTAGTTGAACGGTAGGATGGTAGGATAGTAGGATAGTAGGATGGTAGGATTAGTAGGATTAGTAGGATGGTAGGATAGTAGGATGGTAGGATTAGTAGAATGGTAGGATTATTAGGATGGTAGGAATTAGTAGGATGGTAGGATTAGTAGGATAGAAGGATGGTAGGATTAGTAGGATTAGTAGGATAGTAGGATAAGTAGGATAGTAGGATTTAGGGATGCATCGATATGCCTTTTTGCTGATACGATACGGAAGAACTGAACGATACTGAAAGCGGAAGTACTTCTGCGCTTCTTTAGTTTTGAAGTTGACATGATCTTGCTGTTTTTTTAATTCAACCAACGAGTTATAAACGATATACACACACAAACTGATTGATTACGATATGTAATTCTGTATTTTATTCAGCATCGAAAAAATACTACGCGCGATAGCAGTTAAAAGCCAACTAAAGTGTCTAGCGAAATGGAATAGGCGGACAAAGCGGGTGAGAGAAAAAACAAACTGAATAAAGAATAGTAGGATTAGTAGGATGGTAGGATTAGTTGAATGGTAGGATGGTAGGATAGTAGGATAGTAGGATGGTAGGATTAGTAGGATTAGTAGGATGGTAGGATAGTAGGATGGTAGGATTAGTAGAATGGTAGGATTATTAGGATGGTAGGAATTAGTAGGATGGTAGGATTAGTAGGATAGAAGGATTAGTAGGATGGTAGGATGGTAGGATGGTAGGATAGTAGGATTAGTAGTATAGTAGGATTAGTAGGATGGTAGGATGGTAAGATGGTAGGATTAGTAGGATAGTAGGATGGTAGGATTAGTAGGATTAGTAGGATAGTAGGATAAGTAGGATGGTAGGATTTAGGGATGCATCGATATGCCTTTTTGCTGATACGATACGGAAGAACTGAACGATACTGAAAGCGGAAGTACTTCTGCGCTTCTTTAGTTTTGAAGTTGACATGATCTTGCTGTTTTTTTAATTCAACCAACGAGTTATAAACGATATACACACACAAACTGATTGATTACGATATGTAATTCTGTATTTTATTCAGCATCGAAAAAATACTACGCGCGATAGCAGCTAAAAGCCAACTAAAGTGTCTAGCGAAATGGAATAGGCGGACAAAGCGGGCGAGAGAAACAACAAACTGAATAAAGAATAGTAGGATTAGTAGGATGGTAGGATTAGGAGAATGGTAGGATGGTAGGATTAGTTGAATGGTAGGATGGTAGGATGGTAGGATAGTGGGATGTAAGGATTAGTAGAATGGTAGGATGGTAGGATTAGTTGAATGGTAGTATGGTAGGATGGTGAGATAGTAGGATGGTAGGATAGTAGGATGTAAGGATAAGTAGAATGGTAGGTTTAGTAGAATGGTAGGATGGTAGGATAGTAGGATGTAAGGATTTGTAGAATGGTAGGTTTAGTAGGATTGTAGGATTAGTAGGATGGTAGGATTAGTAGGATGGTAGGATCAGTAGGATTAGTAGAATGGTAGGTTCAGTAGGATGGTAGGATGGTAGGATAGTGGGATGTAAGGATTAGTAGTATGATAGGTTTAGTAGAATGGTAGGATGGTAGGATAGTAGGATGTAAGGATTAGTAGAATGGTAGGTTTAGTAGGATTGTAGGTTTAGTAGGATTGTAGGTTTAGTAGGATGGTAGGATGGTAGGATGGTAGGATAGTAGGATTAGTAGGATGGTAGGATGGTAGGATGGTAGGATTAGTAGAATGGTAGGATGGTAGGATGGTAGGATTAGTAGGATGGTAGGATGGTAAGATGGTAGGATTAGTAGGATAGTAGGATGGTAGGATTAGTAGGATTAGTAGGATAGTAGGATAAGTAGGATGGTAGGATTTAGGGATGCATCGATATGCCTTTTTGCTGATACGATACGGAAGAACTGAACGATACTGAAAGCGGAAGTACTTCTGCGCTTCTTTAGTTTTGAAGTTGACATGATCTTGCTGTTTTTTTAATTCAACCAACGAGTTATAAACGATATACACACACAAACTGATTGATTACGATATGTAATTCTGTATTTTATTCAGCATCGAAAAAATACTACGCGCGATAGCAGCTAAAAGCCAACTAAAGTGTCTAGCGAAATGGAATAGGCGGACAAAGCGGGCGAGAGAAACAACAAACTGAATAAAGAATAGTAGGATTAGTAGGATGGTAGGATTAGGAGAATGGTAGGATGGTAGGATTAGTTGAATGGTAGGATGGTAGGATAGTAGAATGGTAGGATGGTAGGATTAGTTGAATGGTAGTATGGTAGGATGGTAGGATAGTAGGATGGTAGGATGGTAGGATAGTAGGATGTAAGGATTAGTAGAATGGTAGGTTTAGTAGAATGGTAGGATGGTAGGATAGTAGGATGTAAGGATTTGTAGAATGGTAGGTTTAGTAGGATTGTAGGTTTAGTAGGATGGTAGGATTAGTAGGATGGTAGGATCAGTAGGATTAGTAGAATGGTAGGTTCAGTAGGATGGTAGGATGGTAGGATGGTAGGATAGTGGGATGTAAGGATTAGTAGTATGATAGGTTTAGTAGAATGGTAGGATGGTAGGATAGTAGGATGTAAGGATTAGTAGAATGGTAGGTTTAGTAGGATTGTAGGTTTAGTAGGATGGTAGGATAAGTAGGATGGTAGGATTAGTAGGATGGTAGGATTAGTAGGATTAGTAGAATGGTAGGTTCAGTAGGATGGTAGGATGGTAGGATAGTGCGATGTAAGGATTAGTAGAATGGTAGGTTTAGTAGGATGGTAGGTTTAGTAGGATTGTAGGTGTAGTAGGATGGTAGGATGGTAGGATAGTAGGATTAGTAGGATGGTAGGATGATAGGATTAGTAGAATGGTAGGATGGTAGGATTAGTAGAATGGTAGGATGGTAGGATAGTAGGATGGTAGGATTAGTAGAATGGTAGGATTAGTAGGATGGTAGGATAGTAGGATTAGTAGGATGGTAGGATTTAGGGATGCATCGATATGCCTTTTTGCTGATACGATACGGAAGAATTGAACGATACTGAAAACCGAAGTACTTCTGCGCTTCTTTAGTTTTGACATGATCTTGCTGTTTTTTCAATTCAACCAACGAGTTATAAACGATATACACACACAAACTGATTGATTACGATATGTAATTCTGTATTTTATTCAGCATCGAAAAAATACTACGCGCGATAGCAGTGAAAAGCCAACTAAAGTGTCTAGCGAAATGGAATAGGCGGACAAAGCGGGTGAGAGAAACAACAAAGTGAATAAAGAATAGTAGGATTAGTATGATGGTAGGATTAGTAGGATGGTAGGATTAGTAGGATTAGTAGAATGGTAGGTTCAGTAGGATGGTAGGATGGTAGGATAGTGGGATGTAAGGATTAGTAGAATGGTAGGTTTAGTAGGATGGTAGGATTAGTTGAATGGTAGGATGGTTGGATAGTAGGATGGTAGGATGGTAGGATTAGTAGGATTAGTAGGATGGTAGGATAGTAGGATGTTAGGATTAGTAGAATGGTAGGATTAGTAGGATGGTAGGATGGTAAGATGGTAGGATTAGTAGGATAGTAGGATGGTAGGTTTAGTAGGATTGTAGGTGTAGTAGGATGGTAGGATGGTAGGATAGTAGGATTAGTAGGATGGTAGGATGATAGGATTAGTAGAATGGTAGGATGGTAGGATGGTAGGATTAGTAGAATGGTAGGATGGTAGGATAGTAGGATGGTAGGATTAGTAGAATGGTAGGATTAGTAGGATGGTAGGATAGTAGGATTAGTAGGATGGTAGGATTTAGGGATGCATCGATATGCCTTTTTGCTGATACGATACGGAAGAATTGAACGATACTGAAAACCGAAGTACTTCTGCGCTTCTTTAGTTTTGACATGATCTTGCTGTTTTTTCAATTCAACCAACGAGTTATAAACGATATACACACACAAACTGATTGATTACGATATGTAATTCTGTATTTTATTCTGCATCGAAAAAATACTACGCGCGATAGCAGCTAAAAGCCAACTAAAGTGTCTAGCGAAATGGAATAGGCGGACAAAGCGGGCGAGAGAAACAACAAACTGAATAAAGAATAGTAGGATTAGTAGGATGGTAGGATTAGGAGAATGGTAGGATGGTAGGATTAGTTGAATGGTAGGATGGTAGGATGGTAGGATAGTAGGATGTAAGGATGGTAGGATAGTAGGATGTAAGGATTAGTAGAATGGTAAGTTTAGTAGGATTGTAGATTTAGTAGGATGTAAGGATTAGTAGAATGGTAGGTTTAGTGGGATTGTAGGTTTAGTAGAATGGTAGGTTTAGTAGGATTGTAGGATTAGTAGGATGGTAGGATGGTAGGATAGTAGGATTAGTAGAATAGTAGGATGGTAGGATAGTAGGATTAGTAGAATGGTAGGATTAGTAGGATGGTAGGATAGTAGGATGGTAGGATGGTAGGATGGTAGGATTAGTAGAATTAGTAGAATAGTAGGATGGTAGGATAGTAGGATTAGTAGAATGGTAGGATGGTAGGATAGTAGGATGGTAGGATTAGTAGAATGGTAGGATTAGTAGGATGGTAGGATAGTAGGATGTAAGGATTAGTAGAATGGCAGGATTAGTAGAATGGTAGGATTAGTAGGATGGTAGGATTAGTAGGATGGTAGGATAGTGGGATGTAATGATTAGTAGAATGGTAGGTTTAGTAGGATTGTAGGTTTAGTAGGATTGTAGGTTTAGTAGGATGGTAGGATGGTAGGATAGTAGGATTAGTAGGATGGTAGGATGGTAGGATGGTAGGATGGTAGGATTAGTAGAATGGTAGGATGGTAGGATTAGTAGAATGGTAAGATGGTAGGATAGTAGGATGGTAGGATTAGTAGAATGGTAGGATTTAGGGATGCATCGATATGCCTTTTTGCTGATACGATACGGAAGAATTGAACGATACTGAAAACCGAAGTACTTCTGCGCTTCTTTAGTCATGTCAAAACATGATCTTGCTGTTTTTTCAATTCAACCAACGAGTTATAAACGATATACACACACAAACTGATTGATTACGATATGTAATTCTGTATTTTATTCAGCATCGAAAAAATACTACGCGCGATAGCAGTTAAAAGCCAACTAAAGTGTCTAGCGAAATGGAATAGGCGGACAAAGCGGGTGAGAGAAACAACAAAGTGAATAAAGAATAGTAGGATTAGTTTGATGGTAGGATTAGTAGGATTAGTAGAATGGTAGGTTCAGTAGGATGGTAGGATGGTAGGATGGTAGGATAGTGGGATGTAAGGATTAGTAGAATGGTAGGTTTAGTAGGATGGTAGGATTAGTTGAATGGTAGGGTGGTAGGATAGTAGGATAGTAGGATGGTAGGATTAGTAGGATTAGTAGGATGGTAGGATAGTAGGATGGTAGGATTAGTAGAATGGTAGGATTATTAGGATGGTAGGATTAGTAGGATAGTAGGATTAGTAGGATAGTAGGATTAGTAGGATGGTAGGATTAGTAGGATGGTAGGATTAGTAGGATGGTATGATGGTAGGATAGTGGGATGTAAGGATTAGTAGAATGGTAGGTTTAGTAGGATGGTAGGATGGTAGGATTAGTAGGATTAGTAGGATGGTAGGATGGTAGGATAAGTAGGATGGTAGGATTAGTAGGATGGTAGGATTAGTAGGATTAGTAGAATGGTAGGTTTAGTAGGATGGTAGGATAAGTAGGATGGTAGGAGTAGTAGGATGGTAGGATTAGTAGGATGGTAGGAGTAGTAGGTTGGTAGGATTAGTAGGATTAGTAGAATGGTAGGTTTAGTAGGATGGTAGGATGGTAGGATGGTAGCATTAGTAGGATTAGTAGAATGGTAGGTTTAGTAGGATGGTAGGATGGTAGGATGGTAGGATGGCAGGATGGTAGGATGGTAGGATGGTAGGATGGTTGGATTTTGTCGATACGATACCGATACAGATACCAACGATTAGTGAATTAAAATTAAGGTAAAATATACATATAAAACACAAGTTTGGTTAAAGTTATTAATTTTCATATAAAAATATAAATAGTCACAAACTTTGAATATGATATTAAGAATTAAGGGTAATAATTAATTTAAAATAAATAACTGTTAATAATTAAAATTAACATTAATAAGATTTTTGTTTAAAAAACAGAGCATTTTCATGTTTTGGGGAGAAAGCCGATTTCGCAAGCCTGTCTGTATAAGACCTGCGGTGGAAAATAATCTCTCAGATGCGACAGAACTTATTTGAAAGCGGAAGTACTTCTGCGCTTCTTTAGTTTTGAAGTAGTAGTAGGATGGTAGGATAAGTAGAATGGTAGGATTAGTAGGATAGTAGGATAAGTAGGATGGTAGGATTAGTAGGATGGTAGGATAAGTAGGATGGTAGGATTAGTAGGATGGTAGGATAAGTAGGATGGTAGGATGGTAGGATGGCAGGATGGTGAGATGGTAGGATGGTAGGATGGTAGGATGGTAGGATGGTAGGATGGTAGGATGGTAGGATGGTAGGATTAGTAGGATGGTAGGATTAGTAGGATGGTAGGATAGTAGGATGTAAGGATTAGTAGAATGGTAGGTTTAGTAGGATTGTAGGTTTAGTAGGATGGTAGGATAAGTAGAATGGTAGGTTTAGTAGGATGGTAGGATAGTAGGATGGTAGGATTAGTAGAATGGTAGGATTAGTAGAATGGTAGGATGGTAGGATAGTAGGATGGTAGGATTAGTAGAATGGTAGGATGGTAGGATAGTAGGATGTAAGGATTAGTAGAATGGTAGGTTTAGTAGGATTGTAGGTTAAGTAGGATGGTAGGATAAGTAGGATGGTAGGATTAGTAGGATGGTAGGATAGTAGGATGTAAGGATTAGTAGAATCGTAGGTTTAGTAGGATTGTAGGTTTAGTAGGATGGTAGGATAAGTAGAATGGTAGGATTAGTAGGATTAGTAGAATGGTAGGTTTAGTAGGATGGTAGTATTAGTAGGATGGTAGGATGGTAGGATGGTAGGATGGTAGGATGGTAGGATGGTAGGATGGTAGGATTAGTAGGATGGTAGGATTAGTAGGATGGTAGGATTACTAGAATGGTAGGATGGTAGGATTAGTAGGATGGTAGGATTAGTAGAATGGTAGGATGGTAGGATTAGTAGGATGGTAGGATAGTAGGATTAGTAGGATGGTAGGATTAGTAGGATTAGTAGGATGGTAGGATGGTAGGATATTGGGATGTAAGGATTAGTAGAATGGTAGGCTTAGTAGGATGGTAGGTTTAGTGGGATGGTAGGATTATTAGGATGGTAGGATAGTAGGATTAGAAGGATAGTAGGATGGTAGGATTAGTAGGATTCGTAGGATAGTAGGATGGTAGGATTTAGGGATCCATCGTATGCCTTTTTGCTGATAAGATACGGAAGAACTGAACGATACTGAAAGCGGAAGTACTTCTGCACTTCTTTAGTTTTGAAGTTGACATGATCTTGCTGTTTTTTTAATTCAACCAACGAGTTATAAACGATATACACACACAAACTGATTGATTACGATATGTAATTCTGTATTTTATTCAGCATCGAAAAAATACTACGCGCGATAGCAGCTAAAAGCCAACTAAAGTGTCTTGCGAAATGGAATAGGCGGACAAAGCGGGCGAGAGAAACAACAAACTGAATAAAGAATAGTAGGATTAATTGAATGGTAGGATGGTAGGATAGTAGGATGGTAGGATTAGTAGGATTAGTAGGATGGTAGGATAGTAGGATGGTAGGATTAGTAGAATGGTAGGATTATTAGGATGGTAGGATTAGTAGGATAGTAGGATAGTAGGATAAGTAGTATAGTAGTATTAGTAGGATGGTAGGATGGTAGGATGGTAGGATAGCAGGATGGTAAGATGGTAGGATTAGTAGGATAGTAGGATGGTAGGATTAGTAGGATTAGTAGGATAGTAGGATTAGTAGGATAGTAGGATTTAGGGATGCATCGATATGCCTTTTTGCTGATACGATACGGAAGAACTGAACGATACTGAAAGCGGAAGTACTTCTGCGCTTCTTTAGTTTTGAAGTTGACATGATCTTGCTGTTTTTTTAATTCAACCAACGAGTTATAAACGATATACACACACAAACTGATTGATTACGATATGTAATTCTGTATTTTATTCAGCATCGAAAAAATACTACGCGCGATAGCAGTTAAAAGCCAACTAAAGTGTCTAGCGAAATGGAATAGGCGGACAAAGCGGGTGAGAGAAAAAACAAACTGAATAAAGAATAGTAGGATTAGTAGGATGGTAGGATTAGTTGAATGGTAGGATGGTAGGATAGTAGGATAGTAGGATGGTAGGATTAGTAGGATTAGTAGGATGGTAGGATAGTAGGATGGTAGGATTAGTAGAATGGTAGGATTATTAGGATGGTAGGAATTAGTAGGATGGTAGAATTAGTAGGATAGAAAGATTAGTAGGATGGTAGGATGGTAGGATGGTAGGATAGTAGGATTAGTAGTATAGTAGGATTAGTAGGATTAGTAGGATGGTAGGATGGTAAGATGGTAGGATTAGTAGGATAGTAGGATGGTAGGATTAGTAGGATTAGTAGGATAGTAGGATAAGTAGGATGGTAGGATTTAGGGATGCATCGATATGCCTTTTTGCTGATACGATACGGAAGAACTGAACGATACTGAAAGCGGAAGTACTTCTGCGCTTCTTTAGTTTTGAAGTTGACATGATCTTGCTGTTTTTTTAATTCAACCAACGAGTTATAAACGATATACACACACAAACTGATTGATTACGATATGTAATTCTGTATTTTATTCAGCATCGAAAAAATACTACGCGCGATAGCAGTTAAAAGCCAACTAAAGTGTCTAGCGAAATGGAATAGGCGGACAAAGCGGGCGAGAGAAACAACAAACTGAATAAAGAATAGTAGGATTAGTAGGATGGTAGGATTAGGAGAATGGTAGGATGGTAGGATTAGTTGAATGGTAGGATGGTAGGATGGTAGGATAGTAGGATGTAAGGATGGTAGGATAGTAGGATGTAAGGATTAGTAGAATGGTAAGTTTAGTAGGATTGTAGATTTAGTAGGATGTAAGGATTAGTAGAATGGTAGGTTTAGTGGGATTGTAGGTTTAGTAGAATGGTAGGTTTAGTAGGATTGTAGGATTAGTAGGATGGTAGGATGGTAGGATAGTAGGATTAGTAGAATAGTAGGATGGTAGGATAGTAGGATTAGTAGAATGGTAGGATTAGTAGGATGGTAGGATAGTAGGATGGTAGGATGGTAGGATGGTAGGATTAGTAGAATTAGTAGAATAGTAGGATGGTAGGATAGTAGGATTAGTAGAATGGTAGGATGGTAGGATAGTAGGATGGTAGGATTAGTAGAATGGTAGGATTAGTAGGATGGTAGGATAGTAGGATGTAAGGATTAGTAGAATGGCAGGATTAGTAGAATGGTAGGATTAGTAGGATGGTAGGATTAGTAGGATGGTAGGATAGTGGGATGTAAGGATTAGTAGAATAGTAGGTTTAGTAGGATTGTAGGTTTAGTAGGATTGTAGGTTTAGTAGGATGGTAGGATGGTAGGATGGTAGGATTAGTAGAATGGTAGTATAGTAGGATGGTAGGATTAGTAGAATGGTAGGATGGTAGGATAGTAGGATGGTAGGATTAGTAGAATGGTAGGATTAGTAGGATGGTAGGATAGTAGGATTAGTAGGATGGTAGGATTTAGGGATGCATCGATATGCCTTTTTGCTGATACGATACGGAAGAATTGAACGATACTGAAAACCGAAGTACTTCTGCGCTTCTTTAGTTTTGACATGATCTTGCTGTTTTTTCAATTCAACCAACGAGTTATAAACGATATACACACACAAACTGATTGATTACGATATGTAATTCTGTATTTTATTCAGCATCGAAAAAATACTACGCGCGATATCAGTGAAAAGCCAACTAAAGTGTCTAGCGAAATGGAATAGGCGGACAAAGCGGGTGAGAGAAACAACAAAGTGAATAAAGAATAGTAGGATTAGTATGATGGTAGGATTAGTAGGATTAGTAGAATGGTAGGTTCAGTAGGATGGTAGGATGGTAGGATAGTGGGATGTAAGGATTAGTAGAATGGTAGGTTTAGTAGGATGGTAGGATTAGTTGAACGGTAGGATGGTAGGATAGTAGGATAGTAGGATGGTAGGATTAGTAGGATTAGTAGGATGGTAGGATAGTAGGATGGTAGGATTAGTAGAATGGTAGGATTATTAGGATGGTAGGAATTAGTAGGATGGTAGGATTAGTAGGATAGAAGGATGGTAGGATTAGTAGGATTAGTAGGATAGTAGGATAAGTAGGATAGTAGGATTTAGGGATGCATCGATATGCCTTTTTGCTGATACGATACGGAAGAACTGAACGATACTGAAAGCGGAAGTACTTCTGCGCTTCTTTAGTTTTGAAGTTGACATGATCTTGCTGTTTTTTTAATTCCACCAACGAGTTATAAACGATATACACACACAAACTGATTGATTACGATATGTAATTCTGTATTTTATTCAGCATCGAAAAAATACTACGCGCGATAGCAGTTAAAAGCCAACTAAAGTGTCTAGCGAAATGGAATAGGCGGACAAAGCGGGTGAGAGAAAAAACAAACTGAATAAAGAATAGTAGGATTAGTAGGATGGTAGGATTAGTTGAATGGTAGGATGGTAGGATAGTAGGATAGTAGGATGGTAGGATTAGTAGGATTAGTAGGATGGTAGGATAGTAGGATGGTAGGATTAGTAGAATGGTAGGATTATTAGGATGGTAGGAATTAGTAGGATGGTAGGATTAGTAGGATAGAAGGATTAGTAGGATGGTAGGATGGTAGGATAGTAGGATTAGTAGTATAGTAGGATTAGTAGGATGGTAGGATGGTAAGATGGTAGGATTAGTAGGATAGTAGGATGGTAGGATTAGTAGGATTAGTAGGATAGTAGGATAAGTAGGATGGTAGGATTTAGGGATGCATCGATATGCCTTTTTGCTGATACGATACGGAAGAACTGAACGATACTGAAAGCGGAAGTACTTCTGCGCTTCTTTAGTTTTGAAGTTGACATGATCTTGCTGTTTTTTTAATTCAACCAACGAGTTATAAACGATATACACACACAAACTGATTGATTACGATATGTAATTCTGTATTTTATTCAGCATCGAAAAAATACTACGCGCGATAGCAGCTAAAAGCCAACTAAAGTGTCTAGCGAAATGGAATAGGCGGACAAAGCGGGCGAGAGAAACAACAAACTGAATAAAGAATAGTAGGATTAGTAGGATGGTAGGATTAGGAGAATGGTAGGATGGTAGGATTAGTTGAATGGTAGGATGGTAGGATGGTAGGATAGTAGAATGGTAGGATGGTAGGATAGTAGGATGGTAGGATTAGTAGAATGGTAGGATTATTAGGATGGTAGGAATTAGTAGGATGGTAGGATTAGTAGGATAGAAGGATTAGTAGGATGGTAGGATGGTAGGATGGTAGGATAGTAGGATTAGTAGTATAGTAGGATTAGTAGGATGGTAGGATGGTAAGATGGTAGGATTAGTAGGATAGTAGGATGGTAGGATTAGTAGGATTAGTAGGATAGTAGGATAAGTAGGATGGTAGGATTTAGGGATGCATCGATATGCCTTTTTGCTGATACGATACGGAAGAACTGAACGATACTGAAAGCGGAAGTACTTCTGCGCTTCTTTAGTTTTGAAGTTGACATGATCTTGCTGTTTTTTTAATTCAACCAACGAGTTATAAACGATATACACACACAAACTGATTGATTACGATATGTAATTCTGTATTTTATTCAGCATCGAAAAAATACTACGCGCGATAGCAGTTAAAAGCCAACTAAAGTGTCTAGCGAAATGGAATAGGCGGACAAAGCGGGTGAGAGAAAAAACAAACTGAATAAAGAATAGTAGGATTAGTAGGATGGTAGGATTAGTTGAATGGTAGGATGGTAGGATAGTAGGATAGTAGGATGGTAGGATTAGTAGGATTAGTAGGATGGTAGGATAGTAGGATGGTAGGATTAGTAGAATGGTAGGATTATTAGGATGGTAGGAATTAGTAGGATGGTAGAATTAGTAGGATAGAAAGATTAGTAGGATGGTAGGATGGTAGGATGGTAGGATAGTAGGATTAGTAGTATAGTAGGATTAGTAGGATTAGTAGGATGGTAGGATGGTAAGATGGTAGGATTAGTAGGATAGTAGGATGGTAGGATTAGTAGGATTAGTAGGATAGTAGGATAAGTAGGATGGTAGGATTTAGGGATGCATCGATATGCCTTTTTGCTGATACGATACGGAAGAACTGAACGATACTGAAAGCGGAAGTACTTCTGCGCTTCTTTAGTTTTGAAGTTGACATGATCTTGCTGTTTTTTTAATTCAACCAACGAGTTATAAACGATATACACACACAAACTGATTGATTACGATATGTAATTCTGTATTTTATTCAGCATCGAAAAAATACTACGCGCGATAGCAGTTAAAAGCCAACTAAAGTGTCTAGCGAAATGGAATAGGCGGACAAAGCGGGCGAGAGAAACAACAAACTGAATAAAGAATAGTAGGATTAGTAGGATGGTAGGATTAGGAGAATGGTAGGATGGTAGGATTAGTTGAATGGTAGGATGGTAGGATGGTAGGATAGTAGGATGTAAGGATGGTAGGATAGTAGGATGTAAGGATTAGTAGAATGGTAAGTTTAGTAGGATTGTAGATTTAGTAGGATGTAAGGATTAGTAGAATGGTAGGTTTAGTGGGATTGTAGGTTTAGTAGAATGGTAGGTTTAGTAGGATTGTAGGATTAGTAGGATGGTAGGATGGTAGGATAGTAGGATTAGTAGAATAGTAGGATGGTAGGATAGTAGGATTAGTAGAATGGTAGGATTAGTAGGATGGTAGGATAGTAGGATGGTAGGATGGTAGGATGGTAGGATTAGTAGAATTAGTAGAATAGTAGGATGGTAGGATAGTAGGATTAGTAGAATGGTAGGATGGTAGGATAGTAGGATGGTAGGATTAGTAGAATGGTAGGATTAGTAGGATGGTAGGATAGTAGGATGTAAGGATTAGTAGAATGGCAGGATTAGTAGAATGGTAGGATTAGTAGGATGGTAGGATTAGTAGGATGGTAGGATAGTGGGATGTAAGGATTAGTAGAATAGTAGGTTTAGTAGGATTGTAGGTTTAGTAGGATTGTAGGTTTAGTAGGATGGTAGGATGGTAGGATGGTAGGATTAGTAGAATGGTAGTATAGTAGGATGGTAGGATTAGTAGAATGGTAGGATGGTAGGATAGTAGGATGGTAGGATTAGTAGAATGGTAGGATTAGTAGGATGGTAGGATAGTAGGATTAGTAGGATGGTAGGATTTAGGGATGCATCGATATGCCTTTTTGCTGATACGATACGGAAGAATTGAACGATACTGAAAACCGAAGTACTTCTGCGCTTCTTTAGTTTTGACATGATCTTGCTGTTTTTTCAATTCAACCAACGAGTTATAAACGATATACACACACAAACTGATTGATTACGATATGTAATTCTGTATTTTATTCAGCATCGAAAAAATACTACGCGCGATATCAGTGAAAAGCCAACTAAAGTGTCTAGCGAAATGGAATAGGCGGACAAAGCGGGTGAGAGAAACAACAAAGTGAATAAAGAATAGTAGGATTAGTATGATGGTAGGATTAGTAGGATTAGTAGAATGGTAGGTTCAGTAGGATGGTAGGATGGTAGGATAGTGGGATGTAAGGATTAGTAGAATGGTAGGTTTAGTAGGATGGTAGGATTAGTTGAACGGTAGGATGGTAGGATAGTAGGATAGTAGGATGGTAGGATTAGTAGGATTAGTAGGATGGTAGGATAGTAGGATGGTAGGATTAGTAGAATGGTAGGATTATTAGGATGGTAGGAATTAGTAGGATGGTAGGATTAGTAGGATAGAAGGATGGTAGGATTAGTAGGATTAGTAGGATAGTAGGATAAGTAGGATAGTAGGATTTAGGGATGCATCGATATGCCTTTTTGCTGATACGATACGGAAGAACTGAACGATACTGAAAGCGGAAGTACTTCTGCGCTTCTTTAGTTTTGAAGTTGACATGATCTTGCTGTTTTTTTAATTCAACCAACGAGTTATAAACGATATACACACACAAACTGATTGATTACGATATGTAATTCTGTATTTTATTCAGCATCGAAAAAATACTACGCGCGATAGCAGTTAAAAGCCAACTAAAGTGTCTAGCGAAATGGAATAGGCGGACAAAGCGGGTGAGAGAAAAAACAAACTGAATAAAGAATAGTAGGATTAGTAGGATGGTAGGATTAGTTGAATGGTAGGATGGTAGGATAGTAGGATAGTAGGATGGTAGGATTAGTAGGATTAGTAGGATGGTAGGATAGTAGGATGGTAGGATTAGTAGAATGGTAGGATTATTAGGATGGTAGGAATTAGTAGGATGGTAGGATTAGTAGGATAGAAGGATTAGTAGGATGGTAGGATGGTAGGATGGTAGGATAGTAGGATTAGTAGTATAGTAGGATTAGTAGGATGGTAGGATGGTAAGATGGTAGGATTAGTAGGATAGTAGGATGGTAGGATTAGTAGGATTAGTAGGATAGTAGGATAAGTAGGATGGTAGGATTTAGGGATGCATCGATATGCCTTTTTGCTGATACGATACGGAAGAACTGAACGATACTGAAAGCGGAAGTACTTCTGCGCTTCTTTAGTTTTGAAGTTGACATGATCTTGCTGTTTTTTTAATTCAACCAACGAGTTATAAACGATATACACACACAAACTGATTGATTACGATATGTAATTCTGTATTTTATTCAGCATCGAAAAAATACTACGCGCGATAGCAGCTAAAAGCCAACTAAAGTGTCTAGCGAAATGGAATAGGCGGACAAAGCGGGCGAGAGAAACAACAAACTGAATAAAGAATAGTAGGATTAGTAGGATGGTAGGATTAGGAGAATGGTAGGATGGTAGGATTAGTTGAATGGTAGGATGGTAGGATGGTAGGATAGTAGAATGGTAGGATGGTAGGATTAGTTGAATGGTAGTATGGTAGGATGGTGAGATAGTAGGATGGTAGGATGGTAGGATAGTAGGATGTAAGGATAAGTAGAATGGTAGGTTTAGTAGAATGGTAGGATGGTAGGATAGTAGGATGTAAGGATTTGTAGAATGGTAGGTTTAGTAGGATTGTAGGATTAGTAGGATGGTAGGATTAGTAGGATGGTAGGATCAGTAGGATTAGTAGAATGGTAGGTTCAGTAGGATGGTAGGATGGTAGGATGGTAGGATAGTGGGATGTAAGGATTAGTAGTATGATAGGTTTAGTAGAATGGTAGGATGGTAGGATAGTAGGATGTAAGGATTAGTAGAATGGTAGGTTTAGTAGGATTGTAGGTTTAGTAGGATTGTAGGTTTAGTAGGATGGTAGGATGGTAGGATAGTAGGATTAGTAGGATGGTAGGATGGTAGGATGGTAGGATTAGTAGAATGGTAGGATGGTAGGATGGTAGGATTAGTAGGATGGTAGGATGGTAAGATGGTAGGATTAGTAGGATAGTAGGATGGTAGGATTAGTAGGATTAGTAGGATAGTAGGATAAGTAGGATGGTAGGATTTAGGGATGCATCGATATGCCTTTTTGCTGATACGATACGGAAGAACTGAACGATACTGAAAGCGGAAGTACTTCTGCGCTTCTTTAGTTTTGAAGTTGACATGATCTTGCTGTTTTTTTAATTCAACCAACGAGTTATAAACGATATACACACACAAACTGATTGATTACGATATGTAATTCTGTATTTTATTCAGCATCGAAAAAATACTACGCGCGATAGCAGCTAAAAGCCAACTAAAGTGTCTAGCGAAATGGAATAGGCGGACAAAGCGGGCGAGAGAAACAACAAACTGAATAAAGAATAGTAGGATTAGTAGGATGGTAGGATTAGGAGAATGGTAGGATGGTAGGATTAGTTGAATGGTAGGATGGTAGGATAGTAGAATGGTAGGATGGTAGGATTAGTTGAATGGTAGTATGGTAGGATGGTAGGATAGTAGGATGGTAGGATGGTAGGATAGTAGGATGTAAGGATTAGTAGAATGGTAGGTTTAGTAGAATGGTAGGATGGTAGGATAGTAGGATGTAAGGATTTGTAGAATGGTAGGTTTAGTAGGATTGTAGGTTTAGTAGGATGGTAGGATTAGTAGGATGGTAGGATCAGTAGGATTAGTAGAATGGTAGGTTCAGTAGGATGGTAGGATGGTAGGATGGTAGGATAGTGGGATGTAAGGATTAGTAGTATGATAGGTTTAGTAGAATGGTAGGATGGTAGGATAGTAGGATGTAAGGATTAGTAGAATGGTAGGTTTAGTAGGATTGTAGGTTTAGTAGGATGGTAGGATAAGTAGGATGGTAGGATTAGTAGGATGGTAGGATTAGTAGGATTAGTAGAATGGTAGGTTCAGTAGGATGGTAGGATGGTAGGATAGTGCGATGTAAGGATTAGTAGAATGGTAGGTTTAGTAGGATGGTAGGTTTAGTAGGATTGTAGGTGTAGTAGGATGGTAGGATGGTAGGATAGTAGGATTAGTAGGATGGTAGGATGATAGGATTAGTAGAATGGTAGGATGGTAGGATGGTAGGATTAGTAGAATGGTAGGATGGTAGGATAGTAGGATGGTAGGATTAGTAGAATGGTAGGATTAGTAGGATGGTAGGATAGTAGGATTAGTAGGATGGTAGGATTTAGGGATGCATCGATATGCCTTTTTGCTGATACGATACGGAAGAATTGAACGATACTGAAAACCGAAGTACTTCTGCGCTTCTTTAGTTTTGACATGATCTTGCTGTTTTTTCAATTCAACCAACGAGTTATAAACGATATACACACACAAACTGATTGATTACGATATGTAATTCTGTATTTTATTCAGCATCGAAAAAATACTACGCGCGATAGCAGTGAAAAGCCAACTAAAGTGTCTAGCGAAATGGAATAGGCGGACAAAGCGGGTGAGAGAAACAACAAAGTGAATAAAGAATAGTAGGATTAGTATGATGGTAGGATTAGTAGGATGGTAGGATTAGTAGGATTAGTAGAATGGTAGGTTCAGTAGGATGGTAGGATTAGTTGAATGGTAGGATGGTTGGATAGTAGGATGGTAGGATGGTAGGATTAGTAGGATTAGTAGGATGGTAGGATAGTAGGATGTTAGGATTAGTAGAATGGTAGGATTAGTAGGATGGTAGGATGGTAAGATGGTAGGATTAGTAGGATAGTAGGATGGTAGGATTAGTAGGATAGTAGGATAGTAGGATAAGTAGGATGGTAGGATTTAGGGATGCATCGATATGCCTTTTTGCTGATACGATACGGAAGAACTGAACGATACTGAAAGCGGAAGTACTTCTGCGCTTCTTTAGTTTTGAAGTTGACATTATCTTGCTGTTTTTTTAATTCAACCAACGAGTTATAAACGATATACACACACAAACTGATTGATTACGATATGTAATTCTGTATTTTATTCAGCATCGAAAAAATACTACGCGCGATATCAGTGAAAAGCCAACTAAAGTGTCTAGCGAAATGGAATAGGCGGACAAAGCGGGTGAGAGAAACAACAAAGTGAATAAAGAATAGTAGGATTAGTATGATGGTAGGATTAGTAGGATTAGTAGAATGGTAGGTTCGGTAGGATGGTAGGATGGTAGGATGGTAGGATAGTGGGATGTAAGGATTAGTAGAATGGTAGGTTTAGTAGGATGGTAGGATTAGTTGAACGGTAGGATGGTAGGATAGTAGGATAGTAGGATGGTAGGATTAGTAGGATTAGTAGGATGGTAGGATAGTAGGATGGTAGGATTAGTAGAATGGTAGGATTATTAGGATGGTAGGAATTAGTAGGATGGTAGGATTAGTAGGATAGAAGGATGGTAGGATTAGTAGGATTAGTAGGATAGTAGGATAAGTAGGATAGTAGGATTTGGGGATGCATCGATATGCCTTTTTGCTGATACGATACGGAAGAACTGAACGATACTGAAAGCGGAAGTACTTCTGCGCTTCTTTAGTTTTGAAGTTGACATGATCTTGCTGTTTTTTTAATTCAACCAACGAGTTATAAACGATATACACACACAAACTGATTGATTACGATATGTAATTCTGTATTTTATTCAGCATCGAAAAAATACTACGCGCGATAGCAGTTAAAAGCCAACTAAAGTGTCTAGCGAAATGGAATAGGCGGACAAAGCGGGTGAGAGAAAAAACAAACTGAATAAAGAATAGTAGGATTAGTAGGATGGTAGGATTAGTTGAATGGTAGGATGGTAGGATAGTAGGATAGTAGGATGGTAGGATTAGTAGGATTAGTAGGATGGTAGGATAGTAGGATGGTAGGATTAGTAGAATGGTAGGATTATTAGGATGGTAGGAATTAGTAGGATGGTAGGATTAGTAGGATAGAAGGATTAGTAGGATGGTAGGATGGTAGGATGGTAGGATAGTAGGATTAGTAGTATAGTAGGATTAGTAGGATGGTAGGATGGTAAGATGGTAGGATTAGTAGGATAGTAGGATGGTAGGATTAGTAGGATTAGTAGGATAGTAGGATAAGTAGGATGGTAGGATTTAGGGATGCATCGATATGCCTTTTTGCTGATACGATACGGAAGAACTGAACGATACTGAAAGCGGAAGTACTTCTGCGCTTCTTTAGTTTTGAAGTTGACATGATCTTGCTGTTTTTTTAATTCAACCAACGAGTTATAAACGATATACACACACAAACTGATTGATTACGATATGTAATTCTGTATTTTATTCAGCATCGAAAAAATACTACGCGCGATAGCAGCTAAAAGCCAACTAAAGTGTCTAGCGAAATGGAATAGGCGGACAAAGCGGGCGAGAGAAACAACAAACTGAATAAAGAATAGTAGGATTAGTAGGATGGTAGGATTAGGAGAATGGTAGGATGGTAGGATTAGTTGAATGGTAGGATGGTAGGATGGTAGGATAGTAGAATGGTAGGATGGTAGGATTAGTTGAATGGTAGTATGGTAGGATGGTGAGATAGTAGGATGGTAGGATGGTAGGATGGTAGGATAGTAGGATGTAAGGATAAGTAGAATGGTAGGTTTAGTAGAATGGTAGGATGGTAGGATAGTAGGATGTAAGGATTTGTAGAATGGTAGGTTTAGTAGGATTGTAGGATTAGTAGGATGGTAGGATTAGTAGGATGGTAGGATCAGTAGGATTAGTAGAATGGTAGGTTCAGTAGGATGGTAGGATGGTAGGATGGTAGGATAGTGGGTTGTAAGGATTAGTAGTATGATAGGTTTAGTAGAATGGTAGGATGGTAGGATAGTAGGATGTAAGGATTAGTAGAATGGTAGGTTTAGTAGGATTGTAGGTTTAGTAGGATTGTAGGTTTAGTAGGATGGTAGGATGGTAGGATAGTAGGATTAGTAGGATGGTAGGATGGTAGGATGGTAGGATTAGTAGAATGGTAGGATGGTAGGATGGTAGGATTAGTAGGATGGTAGGATGGTAAGATGGTAGGATTAGTAGGATAGTAGGATGGTAGGATTAGTAGGATTAGTAGGATAGTAGGATAAGTAGGATGGTAGGATTTAGGGATGCATCGATATGCCTTTTTGCTGATACGATACGGAAGAACTGAACGATACTGAAAGCGGAAGTACTTCTGCGCTTCTTTAGTTTTGAAGTTGACATGATCTTGCTGTTTTTTTAATTCAACCAACGAGTTATAAACGATATACACACACAAACTGATTGATTACGATATGTAATTCTGTATTTTATTCAGCATCGAAAAAATACTACGCGCGATAGCAGCTAAAAGCCAACTAAAGTGTCTAGCGAAATGGAATAGGCGGACAAAGCGGGCGAGAGAAACAACAAACTGAATAAAGAATAGTAGGATTAGTAGGATGGTAGGATTAGGAGAATGGTAGGATGGTAGGATTAGTTGAATGGTAGGATGGTAGGATAGTAGAATGGTAGGATGGTAGGATTAGTTGAATGGTAGTATGGTAGGATGGTAGGATAGTAGGATGGTAGGATGGTAGGATAGTAGGATGTAAGGATTAGTAGAATGGTAGGTTTAGTAGAATGGTAGGATGGTAGGATAGTGGGATGTAAGGATTTGTAGAATGGTAGGTTTAGTAGGATTGTAGGTTTAGTAGGATGGTAGGATTAGTAGGATGGTAGGATCAGTAGGATTAGTAGAATGGTAGGTTCAGTAGGATGGTAGGATGGTAGGATGGTAGGATAGTGGGATGTAAGGATTAGTAGTATGATAGGTTTAGTAGAATGGTAGGATGGTAGGATAGTAGGATGTAAGGATTAGTAGAATGGTAGGTTTAGTAGGATTGTAGGTTTAGTAGGATGGTAGGATTAGTAGGATGGTAGGATTAGTAGGATGGTAGGATTAGTAGGATTAGTAGAATGGTAGGTTCAGTAGGATGGTAGGATGGTAGGATAGTGCGATGTAAGGATTAGTAGAATGGTAGGTTTAGTAGGATGGTAGGTTTAGTAGGATTGTAGGTGTAGTAGGATGGTAGGATGGTAGGATAGTAGGATTAGTAGGATGGTAGGATGATAGGATTAGTAGAATGGTAGGATGGTAGGATTAGTAGAATGGTAGGATGGTAGGATAGTAGGATGGTAGGATTAGTAGAATGGTAGGATTAGTAGGATGGTAGGATAGTAGGATTAGTAGGATGGTAGGATTTAGGGATGCATCGATATGCCTTTTTGCTGATACGATACGGAAGAATTGAACGATACTGAAAACCGAAGTACTTCTGCGCTTCTTTAGTTTTGACATGATCTTGCTGTTTTTTCAATTCAACCAACGAGTTATAAACGATATACACACACAAACTGATTGATTACGATATGTAATTCTGTATTTTATTCAGCATCGAAAAAATACTACGCGCGATAGCAGTGAAAAGCCAACTAAAGTGTCTAGCGAAATGGAATAGGCGGACAAAGCGGGTGAGAGAAACAACAAAGTGAATAAAGAATAGTAGGATTAGTATGATGGTAGGATTAGTAGGATGGTAGGATTAGTAGGATTAGTAGAATGGTAGGTTCAGTAGGATGGTAGGATGGTAGGATAGTGGGATGTAAGGATTAGTAGAATGGTAGGTTTAGTAGGATGGTAGGATTAGTTGAATGGTAGGATGGTAGGATAGTAGGATGGTAGGATGGTAGGATTAGTAGGATTAGTAGGATGGTAGGATAGTAGGATGTTAGGATTAGTAGAATGGTAGGATTAGTAGGATGGTAGGATGGTAAGATGGTAGGATTAGTAGGATAGTAGGATGGTAGGATTAGTAGGATAGTAGGATAGTAGGATAAGTAGGATGGTAGGATTTAGGGATGCATCGATATGCCTTTTTGCTGATACGATACGGAAGAACTGAACGATACTGAAAGCGGAAGTACTTCTGCGCTTCTTTAGTTTTGAAGTTGACATGATCTTGCTGTTTTTTTAATTCAACCAACGAGTTATAAACGATATACACACACAAACTGATTGATTACGATATGTAATTCTGTATTTTATTCAGCATCGAAAAAATACTACGCGCGATAGCAGCTAAAAGCCAACTAAAGTGTCTAGCGAAATGGAATAGGCGGACAAAGCGGGCGAGAGAAACAACAAACTGAATAAAGAATAGTAGGATTAGTAGGATGGTAGGATTAGGAGAATGGTAGGATGGTAGGATTAGTTGAATGGTAGGATGGTAGGATGGTAGGATAGTAGGATGTAAGGATGGTAGGATAGTAGGATGTAAGGATTAGTAGAATGGTAAGTTTAGTAGGATTGTAGATTTAGTAGGATGTAAGGATTAGTAGAATGGTAGGTTTAGTGGGATTGTAGGTTTAGTAGAATGGTAGGTTTAGTAGGATTGTAGGATTAGTAGGATGGTAGGATGGTAGGATAGTAGGATTAGTAGAATAGTAGGATGGTAGGATAGTAGGATTAGTAGAATGGTAGGATTAGTAGGATGGTAGGATAGTAGGATGGTAGGATGGTAGGATGGTAGGATTAGTAGAATTAGTAGAATAGTAGGATGGTAGGATTAGTAGAATGGTAGGATGGTAGGATAGTAGGATGGTAGGATTAGTAGAATGGTAGGATTAGTAGGATGGTAGGATAGTAGGATGTAAGGATTAGTAGAATGGCAGGATTAGTAGAATGGTAGGATTAGTAGGATGGTAGGATTAGTAGGATGGTAGGATAGTGGGATGTAATGATTAGTAGAATGGTAGGTTTAGTAGGATTGTAGGTTTAGTAGGATTGTAGGTTTAGTAGGATGGTAGGATGGTAGGATAGTAGGATTAGTAGGATGGTAGGATGGTAGGATGGTAGGATTAGTAGAATGGTAGGATGGTAGGATTAGTAGAATGGTAAGATGGTAGGATAGTAGGATGGTAGGATTAGTAGAATGGTAGGATTTAGGGATGCATCGATATGCCTTTTTGCTGATACGATACGGAAGAATTGAACGATACTGAAAACCGAAGTACTTCTGCGCTTCTTTAGTCATGTCAAAACATGATCTTGCTGTTTTTTCAATTCAACCAACGAGTTATAAACGATATACACACACAAACTGATTGATTACGATATGTAATTCTGTATTTTATTCAGCATCGAAAAAATACTACGCGCGATAGCAGTGAAAAGCCAACTAAAGTGTCTAGCGAAATGGAATAGGCGGACAAAGCGGGTGAGAGAAACAACAAAGTGAATAAAGAATAGTAGGATTAGTTTGATGGTAGGATTAGTAGGATTAGTAGAATGGTAGGTTCAGTAGGATGGTAGGATGGTAGGATTAGTAGGATTAGTAGGATGGTAGGATGGTAGGATAAGTAGGATGGTAGGATTAGTAGGATGGTAGGATTAGTAGGATTAGTAGAATGGTAGGTTCAGTAGGGTGGTAGGATGGTAGGATGGTAGGATAGTGGGATGTAAGGATTAGTAGAATGGTAGGTTTAGTAGGATGGTAGGATTAGTAGGATTAGTAGAATGGTAGGATGGTAGGATAGTAGGATGGTAGGATGGTAGGATTAGTTGAATGGTAGGATGGTAGGATAGTAGGATGGTAGGATTAGTAGAATGGTAGGTTTAGTAGGATGGTAGGATTAGTAGGATTAGTAGAATGGTAGGATGGTAGGATAGTAGGATGGTAGGATGGTAGGATTAGTAGGATGGTAGGATGGTAGGATAAGTAGGATGGTAGGATTAGTAGGATGGTAGGATTAGTAGGATTAGTAGAATGGTAGGTTCAGTAGGGTGGTAGGATGGTAGGATGGTAGGATAGTGGGATGTAAGGATTAGTAGAATGGTAGGTTTAGTAGGATGGTAGGATTAGTAGGATTAGTAGAATGGTAGGATGGTAGGATTTAGGGATCCATCGTATGCCTTTTTGCTGATACGATACGGAAGAACTGAACGATACTGAAAGCGGAAGTACTTCTGCACTTCTTTAGTTTTGAAGTTGACATGATCTTGCTGTTTTTTTAATTCAACCAACGAGTTATAAACGATATACACACACAAACTGATTGATTACGATATGTAATTCTGTATTTTATTCAGCATCGAAAAAATACTACGCGCGATAGCAGCTAAAAGCCAACTAAAGTGTCTAGCGAAATGGAATAGGCGGACAAAGCGGGCGAGAGAAACAACAAACTGAATAAAGAATAGTAGGATTAGTTGAATGGTAGGATGGTAGGATAGTAGGTTGGTAGGATTAGTAGGATTAGTAGGATGGTAGGATAGTAGGATGGTAGGATTAGTAGAATGGTAGGATTATTAGGATGGTAGGATTAGTAGGATTAGTAGGATGGTAGGATGGTAGGATGATAGGATGGTAGGATAGTAGGATGTAAGGATTAGTAGGATTAGTAGGATAGTAGGATTGTAGGATGGTAGGATTAGTAGGATGGTAGGATTAGTAGGATGGTATGATGGTAGGATAGTGGGATGTAAGGATTAGTAGAATGGTAGGTTTAGTAGGATGGTAGGATGGTAGGATTAGTAGGATTAGTAGGATGGTAGGATGGTAGGATGATAGGATGGTAGGATGGTAGGATAGTAGGATGTAAGGATTAGTAGGATTAGTAGGATAGTAGGATTGTAGGTTTAGTAGGATGGTAGGATAAGTAAAATGGTAGGATTAGTAGGATGGTAGGATAAGTAGGATTAGTAGAATGGTAGGTTTATTAAGATGGTAGGATGGTAGGATAGTAGGATGTAAGGATTAGTAGGATTAGTAGGATAGTAGGATTGTAGGTTTAGTAGGATGGTAGGATAAGTAGGATGGTAGGATTAGTAGGATGGTAGGTTTAGTAGGATTAGTAGAATGGTAGGTTTAGTAGGATGGTAGAATTAGTAGGATGGTAGGATGGTAGGATGGTAGGATAGTAGGATTAGTAGGATGGTAGGATGGTAGGATTAGTAGAATGGTAGGATTAGTAGGATGGTAGGATTAGTAGGATAGTAGGATTAGTAGTATAGTAGGATTAGTAGGATGGTAGGATGGTAGGAATGTAGGATAGTAGGATGGTAGGATGGTAGGATGGTAGGATGGTAGGATGGTAAGATGGTAGGATTGGTAGGATAATAATTAACGCAAGACAATGTTCATGTTCTTTCTCCAGAATTAGCTTAGGTACTGACAGGTTACTGTTATTAGTATTAACTCATTTATTTCACATCGATGGTCCTAGTTCATCATCTGTGACTGCAAGTGACAGCTATGTGACGAACCTAGCAATGCATAAATATGTAAGCTGTCACGCCCTTTATGCCTGGAGGCTTTTATTTAGGTAGTGAGTTTTTATTTTTATTTTAATTAATTATTTTTTAGCTTGAGTACGTATAGTTTTTATTATATTTGTTGGTATATTGGCGTGGCTAGCTGACATAATATGGCAAATAATTTAAGCTTCTTGTAATGTTCATTACTGAACATAGGTTCCTAGTATTGTATACATGCAACTATATTTTAACTAAACAGACAGCTGTGCTGCTGGGGAGTTTGTTCCGCCACTTCTTCTTCCCAGCGATAGCACTAGGAAGTGGCGAAGGGCGGGCGTTTTTGGGGGACTGTCTTTTGTAATTTTGACGTTCGAAAAGTGCTGATTCTCAGCCTAATTTGAATAAATGACTTTTGATTTTGATTTTGAGTAGGATGGTAGGATTAGTAGGATTCGTAGGATAGTAGGATTAGTAGGATGGTAGGATTTAGGGATGCATCGATATGCCTTTTTGCTGATACGATACGGAAGAACTGAACGATACTGAAAGCGGAAGTACTTCTGCGCTTCTTTAGTTTTGAAGTTGACATGATCTTGCTGTTTTTTTGATTCAACCAACGAGTTATAAACGATATACACACACAAACTGATTGATTACGATATGTAATTCTGTATTTTATTCAGCATCGAAAAAATACTACGCGCGATAGCAGTTAAAAGCCAACTAAAGTGTCTAGCGAAATGGAATAGGCGGACAAAGCGGGTGAGAGAAACAACAAACTGAATAAAGAATAGTAGGATTAGTAGGATGGTAGGATTAGTAGGATGGTAGGATGGTAGGATGGTAGGATAGTGGGATGTAAGGATTAGTAGGATGGTAGGATGGTAGGATTAGTAGAATTAGTAGAATGGTAGGATGGTAGGATAGTAGGATTAGTAGGATGGTAGGATGGTAGGATGGTAGGATGGTAGGATGGTAGGATGGTAGGATGGTAGGATTAGTAGAATGGTAGGATGGTAGGATTAGTAGAATGGTAGGATTAGTAGGGTGGTAGGATAGTAGGATGTAAGGATTAGTAGAATGGTAGGTTTAGTAGGATTGTAGGTTTAGTAGGATGGTAGGATAGTAGGATGTAAGGATTCGTAGAATGGTAGGACGGTAGGATAGTAGGATGGTAGGATTAGTAGAATGATAGTATGGTAGGATAGTAGGATGTAAGGATTAGTAGAATGATAGGTTTAGTAGGTTTGTAGGTTTAGTAGGATGGTAGGATAAGTAGGATGGTAGGATTAGTAGGATGGTAGGATTAGTAGGATTAGTAGAATGGTAGGTTCAGTAGGGTGGTAGGATGGTAGGATGGTAGGATAGTGGGATGTAAGGATTAGTAGAATGGTAGGTTTAGTAGGATGGTAGGATTAGTAGGATTAGTAGAATGGTAGGATGGTAGGATAGTAGGATGGTAGGATGGTAGGATTAGTTGAATGGTAGGATGGTAGGATAGTAGGATGGTAGGATTAGTAGAATGGTAGGATTAGTAGGATGGTAGGATTAGTAGGATAGTAGGATTAGTAGTATAGTAGGATTAGTAGGATGGTAGGATGGTAAGATGGTAGGATTAGTAGGATAGTAGGATGGTAGGATTAGTAGGATTCGTAGGATAGTAGGATTAGTAGGATGGTAGGATTTAGGGATCCATCGTATGCCTTTTTGCTGATACGATACGGAAGAACTGAACGATACTGAAAGCGGAAGTACTTCTGCACTTCTTTAGTTTTGAAGTTGACATGATCTTGCTGTTTTTTTAATTCAACCAACGAGTTATAAACGATATACACACACAAACTGATTGATTACGATATGTAATTCTGTATTTTATTCAGCATCTAAAAAATACTACGCGCGATAGCAGCTAAAAGCCAACTAAAGTGTCTAGCGAAATGGAATAGGCGGACAAAGCGGGCGAGAGAAACAACAAACTGAATAAAGAATAGTAGGATTAGTTGAATGGTAGGATGGTAGGATAGTAGGTTGGTAGGATTAGTAGGATTAGTAGGATGGTAGGATAGTAGGATGGTAGGATTAGTAGAATGGTAGGATTATTAGGATGGTAGGATTAGTAGGATAGTAGGATTAGTAGGATAGTAGGATTAGTAGGATGGTAGGATTAGTAGGATGGTAGGATTAGTAGGATGGTATGATGGTAGGATAGTGGGATGTAAGGATTAGTAGAATGGTAGGTTTAGTAGGATGGTAGGATGGTAGGATTAGTAGGATTAGTAGGATGGTAGGATGGTAGGATGATAGGATGGTAGGATGGTAGGATAGTAGGATGTAAGGATTAGTAGGATTAGTAGGATAGTAGGATTGTAGGTTTAGTAGGATGGTAGGATAAGTAGAATGGTAGGATTAGTAGGATGGTAGGATAAGTAGGATTAGTAGAATGGTAGGTTTAGTAAGATGGTAGGATGGTAGGATAGTAGGATGTAAGGATTAGTAGGATTAGTAGGATAGTAGGATTGTAGGTTTAGTAGGATGGTAGGATAAGTAGGATGGTAGGATTAGTAGGATGGTAGGTTTAGTAGGATTAGTAGAATGGTAGGTTTAGTAGGATGGTAGGATGGTAGAATTAGTAGGATGGTAGGATGGTAGGATAGTAGGATTAGTAGGATGGTAGGATGGTAGGATTAGTAGAATGGTAGGATTAGTAGGATGGTAGGACTAGTAGGATAGTAGGATTAGTAGTATAGTAGGATTAGTAGGATGGTAGGATGGTAGGAATGTAGGATAGTAGGATGGTAGGATGGTAGGATGGTAGGATGGTAGGATGGTAGGATGGTAGGATGGTAGGATGGTAAGATGGTAGGATTGGTAGGATAATAATTAACGCAAGACAATGTTCATGTTCTTTCTCCAGAATTAGCTTAGGTACTGACAGGTTACTGTTATTAGTATTAACTCATTTATTTCACATCGATGGTCCTAGTTCATCATCTGTGACTGCAAGTGACAGCTATGTGACGAACCTAGCAATGCATAAATATGTAAGCTGTCACGCCCTTTATGCCTGGAGGCTTTTATTTAGGTAGTGAGTTTTTATTTTTATTTTAATTAATTATTTTTTAGCTTGAGTACGTATAGTTTTTATTATATTTGTTGGTATATTGGCGTGGCTAGCTGACATAATATGGCAAATAATTTAAGCTTCTTGTAATGTTCATTACTGAACATAGGTTCCTAGTATTGTATACATGCAACTATATTTTAACTAAACAGACAGCTGTGCTGCTGGGGAGTTTGTTCCGCCACTTCTTCTTCCCAGCGATAGCACTAGGAAGTGGCGAAGGGCGGGCGTTTTTGGGGGACTGTCTTTTGTAATTTTGACGTTCGAAAAGTGCTGATTCTCAGCCTAATTTGAATAAATGACTTTTGATTTTGATTTTGAGTAGGATGGTAGGATTAGTAGGATTCGTAGGATAGTAGGATTAGTAGGATGGTAGGATTTAGGGATGCATCGATATGCCTTTTTGCTGATACGATACGGAAGAACTGAACGATACTGAAAGCGGAAGTACTTCTGCGCTTCTTTAGTTTTGAAGTTGACATGATCTTGCTGTTTTTTTAATTCAACCAACGAGTTATAAACGATATAAACACACAAACTGATTGATTACGATATGAAATTCTGTATTTTATTCAGCATCGAAAAAATACTACGCGCGATAGCAGTTAAAAGCCAACTAAAGTGTCTAGCGAAATGGAATAGGCGGACAAAGCGGGTGAGAGAAAAAACAAACTGAATAAAGAATAGTAGGATTAGTAGGATGGTAGGATTAGTTGAATGGTAGGATGGTAGGATAGTAGGATGGTAGGATTAGTAGGATTAGTAGAATGGTAGGTTTAGTAAGATGGTAGGATGGTAGGATATTAGGATGTAAGGATTAGTAGGATTAGTAGGATAGTAGGTTTAGTAGGATGGTAGGATAAGTAGGATGGTAGGATTAGTAGGATGGTAGGTTTAGTAGGATTAGTAGAATGGTAGGTTTAGTAGGATGGTAGGATGGTAGAATTAGTAGGATGGTAGGATGGTAGGATGGTAGGATGGTAGGATGGTAGGATAGTAGGATGTAAGGATTAGTAGGATTAGTAGGATAGTAGGTTTAGTAGGGTGGTAGGATAAGTAGGATGGTAGGATTAGTAGGATGGTAGGTTTAGTAGGATTAGTAGAATGGTAGATTTAGTAGGATGGTAGGATGGTAGAATTAGTAGGATGGTAGGATGGTAGGATGGTAGGATGGTAGGATAGTAGGATTAGTAGGATGGTAGGATGGTAGGATGGTAGGATTAGTAGAATGGTAGGATTAGTAGGAAGGTAGGATTAGTAGGATAGTAGGATTAGTAGTATAGTAGGATTAGTAGGATGGTAGGATGGTAGGAATGTAGGATAGTAGGATGGTAGGATGGTAGGATGGTAGGATGGTAGGATGGTAAGATGGTAGGATGGTAGGATGGTAGGATGGTAGGATGGTAGGATGGTAGGATGGTAAGATGGTAGGATTGGTAGGATAATAATTAACGCAAGACAATGTTCATGTTCTTTCTCCAGAATTAGCTTAGGTACTGACAGGTTACTGTTATTAGTATTAACTCATTTATTTCACATCGATGGTCCTAGTTCATCATCTGTGACTGCAAGTGACAGCTATGTGACGAACCTAGCAATGCATAAATATGTAAGCTGTCACGCCCTTTATGCCTGGAGGCTTTTATTTAGGTAGTGAGTTTTTATTTTTATTTTAATTAATTATTTTTTAGCTTGAGTACGTATAGTTTTTATTATATTTGTTGGTATATTGGCGTGGCTAGCTGACATAATATGGCAAATAATTTAAGCTTCTTGTAATGTTCATTACTGAACATAGGTTCCTAGTATTGTATACATGCAACTATATTTTAACTAAACAGACAGCTGTGCTGCTGGGGAGTTTGTTCCGCCACTTCTTCTTCCCAGCGATAGCACTAGGAAGTGGCGAAGGGCGGGCGTTTTTGGGGGACTGTCTTTTGTAATTTTGACGTTCGAAAAGTGCTGATTCTCAGCCTAATTTGAATAAATGACTTTTGATTTTGATTTTGAGTAGGATGGTAGGATTAGTAGGATTCGTAGGATAGTAGGATTAGTAGGATGGTAGGATTTAGGGATGCATCGATATGCCTTTTTGCTGATACGATACGGAAGAACTGAACGATACTGAAAGCGGAAGTACTTCTGCGCTTCTTTAGTTTTGAAGTTGACATGATCTTGCTGTTTTTTTAATTCAACCAACGAGTTATAAACGATATACACACACAAACTGATTGATTACGATATGAAATTCTGTATTTTATTCAGCATCGAAAAAATACTACGCGCGATAGCAGTTAAAAGCCAACTAAAGTGTCTAGCGAAATGGAATAGGCGGACAAAGCGGGTGAGAGAAAAAACAAACTGAATAAAGAATAGTAGGATTAGTAGGATGGTAGGATTAGTTGAATGGTAGGATGGTAGGATAGTAGGATGGTAGGATTAGTAGGATTAGTAGGATGGTAGGATTAGTAGAATTAGTAGAATTAGTAGAATGGTAGGATGGTAGGATAGTAGGATTAATAGGATGGTAGGATGGTAGGATGGTAGGATTAGTAGGATTAGTAGAATGGTAGGATGGTAGGATAGTAGGATGGTAGGATGGTAGGATTAGTTGAATGGTAGGATGGTAGGATGGTAGGATAGTAGGATGGTAGGATGGTAGGATTAGTTGAATGGTAGGATGGTAGGATAGTAGGATGGTAGGATTAGTAGAATGGTAGGATTAGTAGGATGGTAGGATTAGTAGGATAGTAGGATTAGTAGTATAGTAGGATTAGTAGAATGGTAGGATTAGTAGGATGGTAGGATAGTAGGATGTAAGGATTAGTAGAATGGTAGGTTTAGTAGGATTGTAGGTTTGTAGGATGGTAGGATAGTAGGATGTAAGGATTCGTAGAATGGTAGGACGGTAGGATAGTAGGATGGTAGGATTAGTAGAATGGTAGTATGGTAGGATAGTAGGATGTAAGGATTAGTAGAATGATAGGTTTAGTAGGATTGTAGGTTTAGTAGGATGGTAGGATAAGTAGGATGGTAGGATTAGTAGGATGGTAGGATTAGTAGGATTAGTAGAATGGTAGGTTCAGTAGGGTGGTAGGATGGTAGGATGGTAGGATAGTGGGATGTAAGGATTAGTAGAATGGTAGGTTTAGTAGGATGGTAGGATTAGTAGGATTAGTAGAATGGTAGGATTAGTAGGATAGTAGGATGGTAGGATTAGTAGGATTCGTAGGATAGTAGGATTAGTAGGATGGTAGGATTTAGGGATCCATCGTATGCCTTTTTGCTGATACGATACGGAAGAACTGAACGATACTGAAAGCGGAAGTACTTCTGCACTTCTTTAGTTTTGAAGTGGACATGATCTTGCTGTTTTTTTAATTCAACCAACGAGTTATAAACGATATACACACACAAACTGATTGATTACGATATGTAATTCTGTATTTTATTCAGCATCGAAAAAATACTACGCGCGATAGCATCTAAAAGCCAACTAAAGTGTCTAGCGAAATGGAATAGGCGGACAAAGCGGGCGAGAGAAACAACAAACTGAATAAAGAATAGTAGGATTAGTTGAATGGTAGGATGGTAGGATAGTAGGTTGGTAGGATTAGTAGGATTAGTAGGATGGTAGGATAGTAGGATGGTAGGATTAGTAGAATGGTAGGATTATTAGGATGGTAGGATTAGTAGGATAGTAGGATTAGTAGGATAGTAGGATAAGTAGTATAGTAGTATTAGTAGGATGGTAGGATGGTAGGATGGTAGGATGGTAGGATGGTAGGATGGTAGGATAGCAGGATGGTAAGATGGTTGGATTAGTAGGATAGTAGGATGGTAGGATTAGTAGGATTAGTAGGATAGTAGGATAAGTAGGATGGTAGGATTTAGGGATGCATCGATATGCCTTTTTGCTGATACGATACGGAAGAACTGAACGATACTGAAAGCGGAAGTACTTCTGCGCTTCTTTAGTTTTGAAGTTGACATGATCTTGCTGTTTTTTTAATTCAACCAACGAGTTATAAACGATATACACACACAAACTGATTGATTACGATATGTAATTCTGTATTTTATTCAGCATCGAAAAAATACTACGCGCGATAGCAGTTAAAAGCCAACTAAAGTGTCTAGCGAAATGGAATAGGCGGACAAAGCGGGTGAGAGAAAAAACAAACTGAATAAAGAATAGTAGGATTAGTAGGATGGTAGGATTAGTTGAATGGTAGGATGGTAGGAGAGTAGGATGGTAGGATTAGTAGGATTAGTAGGATGGTAGGATAGTAGGATGGTAGGATTAGTAGAATGGTAGGATTATTAGGATGGTAGGAATTAGTAGGATGGTAGGATTAGTAGGATAGAAGGATTAGTAGGATGGTAGGATGGTAGGATAGTAGGATTAGTAGTATAGTAGGATTAGTAGGATGGTAGGATGGTAGGATGGTAGGATTAGTAGGATAGTAGGATGGTAGGATTAGTAGGATTAGTAGGATAGTAGGATAAGTAGGATGGTAGGATTTAGGGATGCATCGATATGCCTTTTTGCTGATACGATACGGAAGAACTGAACGATACTGAAAGCGGAAGTACTTCTGCGCTTCTTTAGTTTTGAAGTTGACATGATCTTGCTGTTTTTTTAATTCAACCAACGAGTTATAAACGATATACATACACAAACTGATTGATTACGATATATAATTCTGTATTTTATTCAGCATCGAAAAAATACTACGCGCGATAGCAGCTAAAAGCCAACTAAAGTGTCTAGCGAAATGGAATAGGCGGACAAAGCGGGCGAGAGAAACAACAAACTGAATAAAGAATAGTAGGATGGTAGGATTAGGAGAATGGTAGGATGGTAGGATTAGTTGAATGGTAGGATGGTAGGATAGTAGAATGGTAGGATGGTAGGATTAGTTGAATGGTAGGATGGTAGGATAGTAGGATGGTAGGATGGTAGGATAGTAGGATGTAAGGATTAGTAGAATGGTAGGTTTAGTAGAATGGTAGGATGGTAGGATGGTAGGATGGTAGGATGTTAGGATGGTAGGATGGTAGGATTAGTAGAATTAGTAGAATGGTAGGATGGTAGGATAGTAGGATTAGTAGGATGGTAGGATGGTAGGATGGTAGGATAGTAGGATTAGTAGGATGGTAGGATGGTAGGATGGTAGTATGGTAGGATTAGTAGAATGGTAGGATTAGTAGGATGGTAGGATTAGTAGGATAGTAGGATTAGTAGTATAGTAGGATTAGTAGGATGGTAGGATGGTAGGAATGTAGGATAGTAGGATGGTAGGATGGTAGGATGGTAGGATGGTAGGATGGTAGGATGGTAAGATGGTAGGATGGTAGGATGGTAGGATGGTAGGATGGTAGGATGGTAAGATGGTAGGATTGGTAGGATAATAATTAACGCAAGACAATGTTCATGTTCTTTCTCCAGAATTAGCTTAGGTACTGACAGGTTACTGTTATTAGTATTAACTCATTTATTTCACATCGATGGTCCTAGTTCATCATCTGTGACTGCAAGTGACAGCTATGTGACGAACCTAGCAATGCATAAATATGTAAGCTGTCACGCTCTTTATGCCTGGAGGCTTTTATTTAGGTAGTGAGTTTTTATTTTTATTTTAATTAATTATTTTTTAGCTTGAGTACGTATAGTTTTTATTATATTTGTTGGTATATTGGCGTGGCTAGCTGACATAATATGGCAAATAATTTAAGCTTCTTGTAATGTTCATTACTGAACATAGGTTCCTAGTATTGTATACATGCAACTATATTTTAACTAAACAGACAGCTGTGCTGCTGGGGAGTTTGTTCCGCCACTTCTTCTTCCCAGCGATAGCACTAGGAAGTGGCGAAGGGCGGGCGTTTTTGGGGGACTGTCTTTTGTAATTTTGACGTTCGAAAAGTGCTGATTCTCAGCCTAATTTGAATAAATGACTTTTGATATTGATTTTGAGTAGGATGGTAGGATTAGTAGGATTCGTAGGATAGTAGGATTAGTAGGATGGTAGGATTTAGGGATGCATCGATATGCCTTTTTGCTGATACGATACGGAAGAACTGAACGATACTGAAAGCGGAAGTACTTCTGCGCTTCTTTAGTTTTGAAGTTGACATGATCTTGCTGTTTTTTTAATTCAACCAACGAGTTATAAACGATATACACACACAAACTGATTGATTACGATATGTAATTCTGTATTTTATTCAGCATCGAAAAAATACTACGCGCGATAGCAGCTAAAAGCCAACTAAAGTGTCTAAGCGAAATGGAATAGGCGGACAAAGCGGGTGAGAGAAACAACAAACTGAATAAAGCATAGTAGGATTAGTAGGATGGTAGGTTTAGTAGGATGGTAGGATTAGTAGGATGGTAGGATGGTAGGATAGTGGGATGTAAGGATTAGTAGAATGGTAGGTTTAGTAGGATGGTAGAATGGTAGGATTAGTAGGATTAGTAGGATTAGTAGGATGGTAGGATGGTAGGATGGTAGGATGGTAGGAGTAGGAGAATGGTAGGATAGTAGAATTGTAGGATGGTAGGATTAGTTGAATGGTAGGATGGTAGGATAGTAGGATGGTAGGATTAGTAGAATGGTAGGATTAGTAGGATAGTAGGATAAGTAGTATAGTAGGATTAGTAGGATGGTAGGATGGTAAGATGGTAGGATTAGTAGGATAGTAGGATGGTAGGATTCGTAGGATTAGTAGGATAGTAGGATAAGTAGGATGGTAGGATTTAGGGATGCATCGATATGCCTTTTTGCTGATACGATACGGAAGAACTGAACGATACTGAAAGCGGAAGTACTTCGCTTCTTTAGTTTTGAAGTTGACATGATCTTGCTGTTTTTTTAATTCAACCAACGAGTTATAAACGATATACACACACAAACTGATTGATTACGATATGTAATTCTGTATTTTATTCAGCATCGAAAAAATACTACGCGCGATAGCAGTTAAAAGCCAATTATAGTGTCTAGCGAAATGGAATAGGCGGACAAAGCGGGTGAGAGAAACTGAATAAAGAATAGTAGGATTAGTAGGATGGTAGGATTAATAGGATGGTAGGATTAGTAGGATTAGTAGGATGGTAGGATGGTAGGATTAGTTGAATGGAAGGAAGTTAGGATAGTAGGATGGTAGGATTAGTAGAATGGTAGGATTAGTAGGATGGTAGGATGGTAGGATAGTAGGATAAGTAGGATGGTAGGATTAGTAGGATGGTAGGATAGTAGGATGTAAGGATTAGTAGAATGGTAGGTTTAGTAGATTGGATGTTGGTAGGATAGTAGGATGTAAGGATTAGTAGAATGGTAGGTTTAGTAGGATGGTAGGATGGTAGGATGGTAGGATGGTTGGATTTTGTCGATACGATACCGATACAGATACCAACGATTAGTGAATTAAAATTAAGGTAAAATATACATATAAAACACAAGTTTGGTTAAAGTTATTAATTTTCATATAAAAATATAAATAGTCACAAACTTTGAATAAGATATTAAGAATTAAGGGTAATAATTAATTTAAAATAAATAACTGTGTAGAAATGTTTTCTCAGGGGTGTGTGTTGGGTCTATTTTAAATTAATGGAACGCACGTTTAACAGTAAAATTATTATTGTAAAACACAGCATAAGGGCACAAACAGTAAGAATGGGTAAATATAAAAAAACAATCAAAACTATTTTCTGAGCAGACCGCGAACGTGGCGTACGAACTCGCGATCCTTCGTCCACTGTCGGTTGGCGGGGGTGCGAGGTCGCGGGCGGAGGTGTCATCTTCCGTTTGCCGCGCTTAAGGGCAAGTTCGAACGCATACGTTAAGGGCATGCTACAACTGTTAATAATTAAAATTAACATTAATAAGATTTTTGTTTAAAGAAAAGAAAGAAAGAAAATACATTTATTTTTTTATTTGTTGGAAAAGGTATACTTCCCAAATGGTCCCATAAAAATTTCATCAAAAACGGTTCAGTAGTTTGGTTTTTAAACCAAAATTACTGGTAAAAATTACAACTAAAAAGTGAAAAATAAAAAATTTTTTGCAAAAAAAAAAAAACAACCCACTTCCAAAAACGACACTACAAAGTGAAAAATAACTTTAATTTCGGAAGTCGGTGGCAAACAACGAAAATGCGAACCCAACGACACCGACTTCCGAAATTAAAGTTATTTTTCACTTTGTAGTGTCGTTTTTGGAAGTCGGTTGTTTTTTTTTGTTCCATCTAGAATTGCTCAGTAGTAGCCTGTAGTCTGGATTTGTGCCTGGGTGGCAATAGGATCGCCCCCTATTACATACATGGGACTTAAACATAACTGGTGAAATGTGGGTGTATTATCTCTTCTTCCCCACGTCGCTGACACGACTGTATTTTAAATCTGGTTTTCCAAAATTTTGCCACTTCCGTAAACTGTAATGTAAATACTTCCTATAATTTTGCATGCTTTAATATTAGGCAAAACATGTTTGGACTTGCTTAGCTTGGGACTAGATGGCGCTGTGTGAAATGTCCAGGGATATTATTATTATTATATTCGCACAGGTCGATCGGTCAGGTTAAGCTACGCTTGCCGCGGTTGGTCTGTGGATGGGTGACCATCTTTACATACCGAGATCCCTCCGTGCCTCGGAAAGCACGTTAAGCCGTTGGTCCCGGCTGTCATTCGTGGATCTTTGACAGTCGTTACGGGTAGTCAGAAGCCCGAAAGGCTGACAACCAGTCTTACCAGGGGGTATCGTATTACCCAGTAACTGGGTTGTGGAGGTCAGATAGGCAGTCGCTCCATGTAAAATACTGGTATTCAGCTGCATCCGGTTAGACTGGAAGCCGACCCCAACATAGTTGGGAAAAGGCTAGGCAGACGACGACGATTATTATTATTATATTATTATTATTTTGTACTGTAACATCTCTTAATACCGTGTTTTTTGCAAATAAATATTATTATTATTATTCCACGGCGTTGTCGGTGGCAGCGCAGAGGTCACTTTGACTGCATGTTTTGGGACACAGAGGGCAGGACAGGAGGTGGAGCATGGTTTGCGACATAGCTCCACAATCACACCCACCTCCGGTCCGTCAAGGTAGCTCCACTTTACTTTAAAATTATTTCCCATAGATTTAATTGCCTTTGTAATTCATATAATTTTTAGTTTTTATTATTTTGACATTTTTATAACATTTTACGATTTGACAATTTAGTATTTGACATTTTATTTTTAAATTATTCTGACATTTTTATAATTTTTTGACAATTTTGATTATTATTATTTATGAATATTTTAATTTAATTAGTCACAATTTTATTTTGGGTTTTTATCTGTTTATAATTTTAAATAGTTTATTATGAGTAATTTTAATGTATAAGTTTAAAATATGGACTACAGTTGTCTGAGATAAATAAATTAGCGGGAAGATGTAAGTCCAACCCGATAAAATAATAATTTTATCAGGTTGGACTTACATCTTCCCGCTTGTGTCCGGTGGCGGTGTGCTATAGGAACACCTCTGCCTAACCCTTCGGGGGATACAGGCGTAATGGTACTATATTACTATCTCATAGTTCAGTCAAGTGAAGTCACAGTAAATAGCTTGTATGCTATAAATTTAGAATTTGAGGAGACAGGTTGAGTTTGTCACGACAGTCATGGAATGAACAGCACGTACTAAAACAAATAGAGACATACAAATGTCAACTTTAACGCAATCTAAATTAAGTTGATTTCAGATTACGTTTTTTCTATGGGTTGTAAAAGATTTTTAACGCTGTGGAAAATATACACTAAACTGTGGTAGTAAGGTTTACAATTCCTTATCTCATGCTAATTTACGGTGACAGATGTCTGCGTAGGAGTGTATTGATTCTTGGTGCGAAGTTCTGAACAATTAATTTCAAAATAGTTGAAAGTAGTTCAGTGCTTGAAGGCTCGATTTTCAATTGATGTGCTCTAAAACACATCTGTTTCATCATCACACAAAAGGCGCATCGTGGGTAGTCTAGAGCGTAAATAACAGATCTCATGCCTATTTTAACTATCATTAGATGACACCCAAATTAATGCCTAATTAAATAAAAGCGAGCTGTCGGATTTTCAACGCTCGGCTCAGCGCCTAAAGTTGAAAATCTAGTGTTGTCCCTTAAGGTATCTGTGGTAGTCCACACGGTGGACTGATAACTTGAAATCCTAGTTAAAGACATTCTATCAGCGATAATGATGATGAAAAAGTATAACTTGTATGGCATTGACATATATATTATATGCTTCCGAAAAACTGATGTCAATCCAGTAGGAATACCATACGCCTTGAAAGCGATTGCAGCTTGTCTTAGCCGCTAAGGTTGCAGAAATCCGCTGGAGGCTTCCAGTCTGGGTAGCGGGATCGTCCGAAAGGGTTACCGCTGCCCTGGAACATAAAGGGCTAAGGAAGGAACACGGGTGGGTTTTAGTCAGTAAGAGTTTGACACTCCCTCCTGCTCCACCCAGAGCGGGAGGAGTCATTTGATGATTTCCCATCCTCAAAAAAAAAAAAAAAGGCTTCCAGTCTAACCGGATGCATCTGGATTTACAGTATTTTACATGGAGCGACTGCCTATCTGACCTCTACAACCCAGTTACTGGGTAATACGATAGTCCTTGGTGAGACTGGTTGTCAGACTTTCGGGATTTTGACTACCCGTAACTACTGTCAAAGAACTACGAATGGCAGCCGGGACCAACGGCTTAAGTACTTTCCGAGGCATGGAGGGGTCTTGGTATGTTATGGATGGTCACCCATCCACGGGCGAACCTCTGCAAGCGTAGCTTGACCTTGAAAATTGACTTGGCAGCAAGGCTATAAAGCCTTAATTTAATTAGCCTTGTTGCTATAAACAAATAAATAAGCCTATATTAAATTCCGTGCAATTTTTAATAGCTACATCAATGAACATGGTATGGTTTTATACTAACAATTACGCGTTGCATTAATGGGCCATTAACCACTCAGATGGTTGTTAATTACTTCTTGATTTCAGTGTTACAAGGTAATCTAGTTGACTTAAGGGGGAATCACCAGGGTAGCCCGCGAATTCAAACATATGCTGAACAATGAAACGTCATACTTGTACTAATATTATAAATGCGACAGTTTGTACGGATGGATGGATGGTTGTTAATCTTTCACGCAAAAACTACTAAACAGATTTGGATGAAATTTGACACACAAGTAGTTTATAACCAGGATTAACATATAGGATACTTTTAATCCCGATATTCCTACGGGATCGAAACTTATGCGGGTGAAACCGCGGGGCGCAGGTAGTATATTATATTTATTTGACATACGGAAACTACACATATATTATCAAATGAGATTTCATTGAAATGGGTGTGCGTATTAAATTTAAATTTTCTCTGTATTACTATGTTAAGAAATATGAATTAGTAGGATTATATTATGAACTTAAAGGGTTGTATTGATGATTTTAATCCGCGAATCACACTTATATATCAACATACAACCTGACACTGACCAGCAGTGCGATTCTGTAACCATCTCACCGTGAAAACTCAGGTGAAGTGAGCGTGGAGTGAGCTGTCATTCCAAATAATGCTAGGGATTGACACTACTGACAACTCACACCAAGCTCACTTCACTTGAGTTTTTCACGGTGAGATTTTTACAGAATCGACGGGCTGCAAATTACTAAAAAACGTAAGAAAAATTGAATTTCGCAGGCTACCCGACGCATCCCCCTTAAGCCAACTTTTTCTTAAGACCCATGTCCCACGCCGATGAGGAAGTGACTATTAACGATTTTCCCGCTCAAGAAATGTACAAAAGATAGTTTGGTTCCGTGTGAGTAATAGAGGAGCAGAGCAGCATCAGTTATGAGCAGTATGACCTAGTGATAACGACCCCGACTTATGAGTTGTAGATTGTGGGTTCGAACCCAGGCAGGCTTATTACTTAATAATACTGTAATAGTTAGACAGTTGAAAGGACAATGCTCATGGATGTATGAAATCCATGCTGCATCAAAGTCAAACTTTGTTTTTTATGGACTACACTTATCATATTAACTCCTACAAAACTTCTTTTTGTAAAGCAAACACGGGTTTCGGAGATTTTCAAAAAAATCGAAGTAACCTAAAAACTAGGTACTTTATTTTGTTTGACATGTCATACATGAACGGCCATTATTGCTCTAAAAAAATGATAATCGTTAAAATACAAATTCTATTCTATATTATTCTAGTTATTTTTAATTAATGTAGAATCGGCAAAGTATAATGTTTTTACATGTTTTTTCAAAGACGTGATCATGACACTTTCAAAATTCAAGGTTATATTAATCACATCGTTTGAAACGGAACGTCATGTAAAGGGAATAAAACAATATCAATACTTTTTTACTTTAATTTTAAATCCCTGTTCAAAAATCAAATCTCCGACGCGTAATGTTGTAAACACATATAAAAATAATTACTATAATATTTTGATCTTGATGCATGAAACTTTTGGTAGGACTTTTGTTCATTGTCCTTTTCATGTATTTTTATTGCCGCTATAACAACTAATAATGAATAAAAGCTTCAAATTATGCCATTTTTGCTTCATCATTATCATTTCAGCCGAAAGATGTCCACTGCTGGACATAGGCTTCCCCTAAGCACCGCAAATTCGATCGGTTTTGTGCTTCTCGCATCCAACGAGTTCCTGCAGCCTTCAGAAGGAACCTTTCGGCCCTATCGGCTATGTTCTGCGAGCAATGTGCCCTGTCCACTGCCACTTAAGTTTGGCCATTCTTCCCTTACCTTAGTTCTCCAGCGGATCTCTTCATTTCTGATTCGATCACGCAGGGTAACTCCTAGCATAGCCCTCTCCATTGACCTTTGGGTGACTTTTAGCCTTCCAATACGGCCCATTGGCTAATAAGGCCAATGTTTGTTTGCTTATGGTAAAATAATGATGTATGAACTTGTTATTGTTTTTTACTATTTCCCCATTTTTAGGGTTCCGTGCCTCATAAGGAAAAAACGGAATCCTTATAGGATCACTTTGTTGTCCGTCCGTCCATCTGTCTGTCTGTCAAGACCCTTTTTCTCAGGAACGCGTGGAGGTATCAAGCTGGAATTTATATCAAATACTCAAGTCTACTGACCCTTGGAGCTGTGAAAAACTCAAACTTCTAATCCAACGCAATCAAAAGATACAGTAGTTTATTTCGCAAATTTCCGCAAATTTTCGACACTCGCAAGGGAATCAAAACCTACAGTGTACTTTCCGTGAACTCAGAATCTTGAAATTTAGTACGAAGCAACTCTTATCGCACAGATAAAGAAAAAATTGCGAAAACCGTACATTTTTAGTTACATACCTACAAATTGCTACGGAACCCTCGGTGCGCGAGTCCGACTCGCACTTGACCGGTTTTTTCCATTGTCTAGCGAACCATATTTGCAAAATAAAATAATCATTTCTTATCATAGCTCATCTTACTGCCTAAACTCAGGAGAGATAGGACCTCTACAATTCTCGGCCGCGGTTGCTCAAGTTACGAGTACATCTTCGCATCATATGATTTATCGACGAGTTGCGCGTACGCAACGGATCGTGCTGATCTAAATCGTGACTGCTACCGCGATCTATAGAGGTTTAATTGAATTTTTTTTACTTGTTTTTTTTTGTAGGTACTGGTTGATTTAGTGTAAGGTTGTGTTGCGATATCGAGTCATAGGTCGTGTGTTTAGCAGAAAACTGGAATTAAATTGTGCAGCAGCTTCTTAATTCTATTTTTACCCGACTACGGCGAAGCAAAATGGAGGGTTATGATTTTGACCGGAATGATGTATGTTTGTATGTTCATCTGTTCCCTCATAACTACTACTTATCATAATTTACACGTTTGACAGGACTAAACTAATACTTATCTTCTGTCCTTTTCTTAATGAAATAGAAAGAAAAAGATGCACTGAACTTAAATTTAGTTTAGTTTGTGAACAAGGGAATCGGCGGCAATGTATAACAATCCCCTGATTCGGTTGAAGCGTCGTATGCCACGTATCCTAACAAAACAATACATTCTAACAGTCGTTAGCTATCATAAGCTTTAGGGCAAAGGGCTGGCCTATTTGTAGGTCAAAGAATCAGCATTACCATCCAACGTGGCAACGCTGCCAGCCTTTTGGGTACTTTTCCCACCGACAGCGATGCGGATGAATTTTTTGATACTCAATAAGTTTACTTATTCCTTTTTTTACCTTTATATCATTAATTAGCCTATATTGATCCCACTGCTGGGACTGCGGCCTCCTCTCTGTAAGAGGTAGTGGGCCCTAATCCACCAAGCGGGCCCAGTGCGGGTTGGTAGATATCACATGTCTTTGAACTTTTGGTTCTAAGACATGTGACATCTACCTCTCTTTTGGTTCGAGGACATGCTGGTTTCCTCACGATGTTTTTCCTTCACCGTTTTGAGAGCAATGGTAATGAAATAATTTACACAAAGTAAAGCGCCTGTCTGGGTTCGAACTTGCGACCTACAACTTTAAGTCGCGGCCGTTGCCACCACTGCTGCTCCAAAATTTAATTCTCTCTCCGTCTTCTTGAAATCCTGGTACAAGCCTGTCAAGTAAATAAGATGAATCTAAACTGTCTAATTTAATACATAAAATAGGAAATAAATGGTTCTGAAGTAAGACTCCATAACTACCTTCTTGTCAGTTAGATCACGAACTAAAATTAATATGCAACAGCCGAAATCGCACTTCAATAAAGTCTAGATAATATTTCACAACAGTGGCCGATTTACACATTATCCAATTCATCATCTGCCTGGCCTTTTCCCAGCTATGTTGGGGTCAGCTTCCAGTCTCACTAGATTCAGCTGAATACCAATATTTTAGAAAGAAAGCAAGAAAGAAAAAGTATTTATTGCGACTCGTACAGAAAGATGACGAACTAAACTAAACACAGAAAAAAAAAAAAAAACAAAATTTAAGTATAAAAAAAGTAACAAAAAGAAAAATTAAACAGAAAGTCCCATACGAGGCCAAAAGGCTCCTACCTCAGCATAATAGTGCAACATTTAAAAAATAAATGTCGCAGCGCTGGTATTCTGATAGGATTTTAAATGAAGCGACTGCGAAGACGATCTGGCCTCCATAACCCATTGGATAACGATACCCCTTGGAAAGACTTATTGTCAGACTTTCGGGCTTCTGACGACCCGTAACGACTATCAAAGATCTAAGAATGACAGCTGGGACCAACGGAATGACGTACTTTCCGAGGCACGGGGGGTCTCCGTATGTAAAGATGGTCATCCACGGACCAACCGCGGTAAGTATAGCTTAACCTGATTGATCGACCTAAGTGGCTGTTATTATTTAGCCACAGACGCGCAAAGAGTTACCATGACTTCAGCACATGCTTCTAGACACCCACCAGCGATGACAATTTTCGTCGATTATAAAAAAAAAAAACGCAGCCAGACGTAGGGAGTCCTATGTCCTATGCAGTGGAATGCGATTGGCTGACTTGATTGATTATAAAATATATATTATAAAAAAAATCTGCTTTTTCATGTGAAAACTGAACACTGTATACACCACCCGCTTATATATTGATAAATGATAAATAATTTTATTTTTGTAAGTAGGTTTGTACAAACACTTTTACTCGTCAATCATATTTATATTTAACTTTTATCATATTTTAAAACTAGATGAGGTCGGCGTTTCCTATCTGACTAGTCTGAGAAGAAAGGCCGAAACAAATTCAGAGGACACAGTCTCTTTTAAAGTCCAGACATAATCTTGGTCACATCATGTGAAGACCATGTAGGTCGATGTCTGAGATGGTCTTTTGAGGAAAGAATCTCACAGATTGAGAGAACCTGTCCAGTCAGTGCACGCATTTGTCAGAAATCGTGTAGCTCAACTCAAAACTTAAGGAGCTCAACGAAAGGACATTTGGGTAGGCCACATTAATTACTCAAACTGCCAGACCATGACAAAAACTAAAAGAACAGAGAGAAAAATAATTTAAATAAAATGACTCACATAGTCTTCACATTCACAATAATTTAAAATAATATAATACTTTACAAAGTAAGCAAATGTCAAATAGTATATATAAAATTCACTAATGTCAAAGTGTATATAAAAAAAAACAACAACAAAACAGAACAAAAAGAAAAAACATTCAATATTATTCCTGATCTCTTTGTCAAACCATCAGAGAATCTCTCATCCGGGCATAAGTTAACGTGGTCTACTCGGAAAACCTTAAACAGACTTCGTACCCAAGTAGGCAGTAGTAAGGACATCTTCCACAAATGGGGGTTCATGGAAGGCTCTGAACTCTGGTGTGAATGCGGTATCTCTCCAAAGGCAATGGCTCATCTCCCATTTTGTACCGCATGCCCTGTCATCTGCACACAGGAGGACTTAATGGCTGCGTCGGCTAATGCTCTCCGATGCTGCTGAATTTTGGGCCAAAGAAATTTAAGAAAAAAAAAAAAACTACAAAAAAGCTGATGTTTTTGACTGTTTTCATTATTAAAGTTCGTAGCAAAACGAAAAGAGGAAACAACTGTCAGCCTGCTTGCCACATAATATCACGAATGATCTAGACCACACAAATCTACAACTCTAATTAAAACCACTCCAGAATTTCAAAACATTAACTAATTAATATAAAACCGTTCTAAATTAAACATAAATTCGTGTAAAAGTAATGAATCGGTTAAATGCATAGCGATTGCGATTCGATTGCGATAATCGAATAATTTCGCATAATATAGGAGATGCGCCGGTGCATCGTGATGTCCATTAAATCGTTGCATATTAGCACGCTCAAGCTATTACGGGATAGACAGAGTGATCGTTGCTTCGATGTGTAACTGTATCAAGCACGGTTTTCGATATAATGTAATTTTATTCAAGGATTTTAACTATCACCACAAAGGACGGAGATGCCTCCAGATGCGGCATTATAAGAAAGGAAGAAAGAAAATACATGTGTTACACAGACACACACACACACACTAAAATGCTAAATATAGCACAGACTAAAATGCTAAACATAGCACAGACTAAAATGATAAATATAGTACAGACTAAATGCTAAACATAGCACAGACTTAAATTCTAAATATAGCACAGACTAAAATGCTAAATATGGCACAGACTAAAATGCTAAATATAGCATAGACTAAAATGCTAAATATAGTATAGACTAAAATGCTAAATATAGCATAGACTAAAATTCTAAATATAGTACAGACTAAAATTCTAAATATAGTACAGACTAAAATGCTAAATATAGCACAGACTAAAATGCTAAATATACACAGACTAAAATGCTAAATATACACAGACTAAAATGCTAAATATACACAGACTAAAATGCTAAATATAGCACAGACTAAAATGCTAAATATAGCATAGACTAAAATGCACACAGTATAATATAGATCATCATCTGCCTAGCCTTTTCCCAACTACGTTGGCTTCCAGTCTCACCGGATGCACCAATATTTTACATGAAGCGACTGCCAAAGATCTAAAAATGACAGCCGGGACCAACGGCTTAACGTGCTTTCCGAGGCCTTTTTGCCGCAGCTGTGAGGCACAATTTTCTTACATCGGACTTTTCACTCTTTTGTTTATGTGATGTACAGACGCCAGCAGGTCAAGCTACCCGAAACTGTCAAAATTTTCCAATCACCCTTGAACCTTAATGCTTCAAATATAAAGTTGAAAATCTATTAAAGAAATTTGACAGATTGTAGTAGCTTGATGTGTTGGCGTCTGTACCTATATTTTACTATGTGAGGGGCTTGTGGCTAAGTTTTTCCCGGTAGCACGTTCCTGTGGGATAATTTCCGACATCCACGCGGGCGAAGCCACGGGCAGAAGCTAGTAAGAAATAAAATAAATGTACAGATGCCAGCAGGTCAAGCTTCCCGAAACTTTCAAACTTTCCCAATCAACCTTGTACCTAATGCTTTAGGAATAAAAATTAAAAATAAATAATTAAATTAATTAATAATAATAAATAAATTATTTTTAAATTTGCTTTATGTGCTGGCGTCTGTACAATACCTAGTTCAACGAGTCGGAGCAGAGGTGGCCCAGCGGTATCGCTCCCAACTTACGAGTTGTAGGTCGTAGGTTCGAACCGACAGGCGTTTTATTTTGTGTAAATTATATCATCACCAGCTCTCAAAACGGTGAAGGAAACCATAGTGAGGAAATCGGCATGTCCTAGAAGATATGTGATATCTACCAACTCGCACTGAGCCCGCGTGGTGGATCTTAGGCCACTCCCTCACAGAGAGGAGGCCTGCGTCCCAGCAGTGGGAACATTATAGGCTTATTATGTAACTAGTTCTAAGGAGGGCCCTTTAATGAAATACAGGTTTAAACGGCAATAAGAACCCTGTCGATCGTAGCAGCCATTGACAGTGTTTTACGAGAAAATCTAAAATTCTTATCGAAACGATTTTCGCAACTGAATTCAAAGTCCAATTAAGTAGTTACAAACTTTATTTGCTCTTCGATAATTACTTAACTAATGTGCCTCGGAAAGCTTCTGTTTCTACGTGTCGCTGGCACGACTGTATTTTTTTTTATTACAAGGTTTTATTTAGTTTCACCTGTCCCAATGTTTGTATGTAATCCAATATTGTAAGTTAAATTTGATCCACTTCCCGGTTACCGATTGAGCTGAAATTTTGCATAAATGTGTAAATCGGATGACAATACAAAATTATTATGACATGGAGCTGATCTGATGATGGAACCCGAAGGTGGCCATAGGAACTCGGTAGTTAAACGACACAACTCCATCGTGTTTGGACTCGTTTGATCCGTCTTGGTGTAGATGGTAACCAGGGTCTGATGATGTACAGGTAGCTTAAGTGCAGTAAACGAATTTAACGGAATGACACTGCCACGCGCTACGAACTACGCCGTAGTCAATCTCGAAACAAAAATACTAAAAAGTTAAAAATAAAATTAAAAGAAAAAAAAAACTTTTTAAAAACAAGCTTTTATTACTTGGTAATAAAAAGAACTAAAAAGTTAAAAATAATTTAAACCTGATAAGGAATAAATAAAAGCGTGTTACATTTTGATAGAACATTTAGCATAATATAACACCTTCAATAATATTTTTTGGCAAACACAATGTAACACGCTTTTATTTTTATTTATTTCTTATCAGATTTCTTTGTGCTGCTGGGGAGTTTGTTGCGCCACTTCTTCTTCCCAGTGATAGCACTAGGAAGTGGTGAAGGGCGGGCGTTTTTGGGGGATTTTAAATTATTTTTAACTTTTTAGTTATTTTTATTAACAAGTAATAAAAGCTTGATTTTAAAAAGTTTTTTTTTCTTTTAATGTTTAAATATTGTTTTCCCAAAACTTTGCCACTTCCACGGCGTTGTCGGTGGCAGCGCAGAGGTCACATTGACTGCATGTTTTGGGACACAGGGGGCAGTATAGGAGGTGGAGCATGGTTTGTGACATAGCTCCACAGTCACACCCTACTGCCGTTTCGTTAATGAAAGCAACATAAACTGTAGGTCCCGGCTGTCATTCGTGGATCTTTGACAGTTGTTACGGGTCAACAGAAGCCCGAAAGTCTGATAACCAGTCTTATCAAGGGGTTATCGTATTACCCAGTAATGGCTGATTGTACCAACGCCAGATAATTTTATAAGAGGAATAATTTAAAATTTTTGACAGTTCTTCCATACAAAAACTGTCAGACGTCAATTTTCTTCCACGAATAAAAATAATCTGTAGATTGAAAAATTAGCCCTAGGTGGGTTGCGGAGGTCAGATAGGCAGTCGTTCCATGTAAAATACTGGTATTCAGCTGCATCCGGCTAGACTGGAAGCCGACCCCAACATAGTTGGGAAAAGGCAAGCAGATGGTGATCTACTTACCAGCCTAATACTAGTTCAGAAATAGTATAGAGGACAGATATACAGAGGTAGCGTTTTATACGCAGTCGCTTCGTGTAAAATACTGATATTCAGCTGCATCCGGTTAGACTGGAAGCCGAAAAGGCCAGGCAGATTGATTTATGATTGATCGTAACGCCATTTTGTTATACAATAACTCTTAGAATTTTAACAAGCTGCTCCCATCGGTTATTTTACAAACAGCTCGTCTAACTTACATAATGACAGTCGCTAGTTAAACTTTCAAGCATAAAGTTCAGCCTAGTTTAAATTAACTACTGTAATAAACCATGGATTGCCGAAGGAAAGGATGTGCAATTCAATGAATAAACTCATTGAATCAAGACCTTGCTCTCGATTAGTTGGATACCGATGTATCGAATACGGTTTGCTATCGAATCAATTGTCATAATAGCGACTCGTGCGCCGGTTGTGAAATTTGATGGAGGGATAGTGTTGTGGAATGTGTCGATAGGGATTTAGGTAATGATTGTTTTCTTCTTGTTTTAATTTACAATTATATGTTTTATTTGCAGCATAATATTTATTCATTATCATTATCCGGCCCTTATTCCAATTTATGTGTCTTTTTCTTCCATACTTCTCTATTAGTCGTCATCTCGGTAGTCATCCCCTTTCTAGCCATAACATTATTCACACAGTCCATCCAACGTTTCTTTAGTCTTCCCCTACTCTTATAGCCAAGTAAATAAAATAAAAATGGATAAGACATGCTAGTATACTTAAAAAATATGTTAGTAAGCAAATAATAAAATAAGTGCCAAATAATACTATTGTAACTAAAATTAAATAACTGAAATACATATAATCAAATTCATAAATTACTTCGCAATCATCTTTAAATTCATTAAACTCTTTAAAATCATTTACATCTTTAATAGTAGATTATGCACCGAGGGGCTAAAGTTGTGTCTTATGTCATGGGCGTCATATTGAATCTCGAGCTCAATGAAGGATTCGGGATTTAACTCACGAGCGAAGCGAGGGAGTTAATACAAGAATCCTGAATGCAGCGAGGGATTCAAGCTAGCCCAAGGCAAAGACACCTTTAGCCCAGAGGAGGATACTCTACTTTTTACACCTACTGTGAGAAAATAATAGCCATAGTACGAAAAACAAATAAATTAACTAATGTTACAGCCAATTACTATTACGGTATTACGGCGCGGTACGGTATTTGTTATTATTAATGCCAGTTTTAATGTTATTCCATTCCTTTTAAAAAATGGTTCGTAGTTATCTAATTATTCTTACAATATTATGTCTTCTAAAACATGGCAACGATATGAAGAAGCAGTCGTTATGATTTTGTAGGAAATCGAGAATATCATCCACGCGTAGTAAGGGTATCGAGAATAGTTTTCCTCTTTCTGGCACCAAAGGGATACTGGCAATTTAGCTGAGCATGTGAGATTCCAAATTCAAATCACATTATTGACCAGCGGGTCATAATGAAATCCAGTACAACATTATTGACCGGCTGTGCCCCGGGCCACTAATGACTCACTTTAGGTTAAGGTTGCTTGACATATAATTTGATATTTTCGAGCAGGTGGTGTGAAAATTAATTAAAATCAATATAAATTAATATCAAGAAATTCATTCAGATCACAAAACAATCAAATAAATTATTTTAACATTTCATCATTTCATTTTGAAGGATATTGCTAATCCATTTCTTCATATGTTCGAAAAATTTGTCTGCTCAACAACGTAAATAACGCAATGAATGTTGTAGAACTGTCAAAATGAAACCCATTCCTACTTTTAGTGTGTTACGCAATTGCCCGGCTGTTACTAACTGTTCTTATCGACATGCAATTACACACAATGCCACAATATTGGACAGTCGATTTTGCCAGCCACAACGCTAAGAATTAGATTTATGGCGCTCTGATCTGCCTAAACCTTTGAGGTTACAGGCGTCATGTTATGTTATCAGAAGTCCAATTCTCTTAATTTAAAACGTTCAAAATCTAGTCGCAATCTCATCTCGGCAACAAAAAAATGACAAAAACTTGTCAAAAATGTAGGGAAATTAGAGATATTTTTGACAGATTGAGACTGAGATCAGACTGTGAACGTTCTTAAAATTACGAAAATTGCCCCTGTGATGTTTTGTTACACTTTCTATCGATATCCGCTTCTATCGACAACAAACAGCGAACCATAAGTTACGGCTCTGATTCTGATAGCACGATACAACCTTGTCGTAATTAGATGATATTCGATGTGTAATAAATAATACCATTTGTATTAGGTAGCTATCAATTTAAATTAGCCTTCAAGACCAGCGATACTTAAATAGGTATTTAATCTAAGCTCACATAATCCCATTTTGATTTCCTACAACTCTTAAAGAAAAGAAAGTAAGAAAATAAATAAAGAAAGAAAGAAAAATTCGTTTATTGGCATAGCAGCAAAAATACTCCGCAAAACTATAAAAAACAGCCGCGGCCGCGCATCATATTTAGATCAACATACAACCTGATACAAAAATTGTAAACAACGTTCGTGAAGAATTTCGAAGGCTACCCTGGCGCTTTAAGTTCAGTGCATCTTTTTCTTTCAATTTCATTAAGAAAAGGACAGGAGATAAATATGAGTTTAGTCCTGTCAAATTAGTCAGCGCCTGACGTAAATTGACGTATTTTTAGTAGCCATGTTTTTAATCACGTCTAATTTGTCTATGGAGTATCTTAATTTGACAGAACTAAACTAATTTTTGTCTTCTGTCCTTTTCTTAATGAAATAGAAAGAAAAAGATGCACTGAACTTAAATTTAGTTTAGTTTGTGAACAAGGGAATTGGCGCCAATGCTACTACAGAGATGTGAAACAAACTTACTTTTCATAGATAAGCACAGGACCCTCCTTGGGTGGTGTGCTTATCTGTGAAATGTATGCCAGTAAGTCAACCAGTGACGTTAGATCTGATGCTTCCTTTACTATAATTGCCATGTTTGGTATATTTAGCGTCAAGCGTGTGTTGTGTAAGGTACGATCGTGCGCGGGCGCCCGGTTTGAATATCGATCAGTTAGGTGCGGCGCCGGTGCAGGTCACGGGCGAAAGCGGTTTTATGTGAAAGTTATGTTATTTAATGTAATAGCTATTATCAGTTATAGAGCTAAGTAATAATAGCCACACTGGTAGGTCGGTCAGGTTACGCTTGCCGCGGTCGGTCCGTGGATGGGTGACCATCTTTACATACTGAGACCCCTCCGTGACTCGGAAAGCACGCTATCATAAGCTGCTGGTCCCGGTTGTTGTTCGTGGATCTTTGACAGTCATTACGGTTCGTCAGAAACTTGATAACCAGTCACAAACACAACAGATCACAGTCTTACCAAGGGGTAAAGTCTTACACAGTAACTGGGTTGTGGACCTCCACCTCCCCACACCGACCGGGCCTGTGCTTCTCTCATCTTCAACTCATCTATTTGCAATGATCATAATAAAATGCCAGCTAGCCGACTCGCTCATAAATTGGTCCACACAAAACAAATACATTATAGTTTTCTTCGGTCACGATATTACTATCATCTTTCCTTAAGCTAATAACTTGCTTATTTATAATACTCATATTTGCAAATTTACCAGCTTGTAACTTTTACTAACTGGTTGCGTGAAAGTATCTCGTTGGATCTTAGTTTGCACATAATAATATCACCACACACCAGCACACCAGTCAGCGAAACACGACGCAGACACTTCGTGTGCGTTAGTTAGTTTTTAGTGTAATGTTGTATGTATTTATTTATAGTATTTTAAAGTTATACTAATATTATATTGTATGTGTTTATATGGGCCTTGATGCCTGAAATAAATAAATAAATAATATAATCACCCCGTTTGGTTAACCGTGGGGCAACTGAGGTGTGGAGGCAGATAAGCAATCGCTCTGTGTAAAATACTGGTATTCAGCTACATCTGGTTAGACTTGATGTCGACCCCAACACAGTTGGGAAACAGCAGCGTCGCAACAGAATTTACAGCGTCTCTACCAGGAAACTTGACGGCAGGAAATTGACGGCACGGTTGGCGCAGTGGTTAAGCAATTGACTGCTGCGCTGCGAGTCGCGGGTTCGATTCCCGCACGGAACAAAATATTTGTATGGCCTACAAGTAGTTGTTCTGGGTCTGGCTGTTTGTGTATGTGAATTTAAACGTTTGTAAACGCACCCACAACACAGGATAAATTCCTAGTGTGGGGCAACGTTTTTATTAAAAAAAAAAAAAAACTCGGCCGACGCCCGTTGCAAGCTGTGGCAGGATACTCTTCCCCTCCTAAAGAAAAGAAAGAAAAAAGTTTATTTGGACACAGTCCAACCTACTACCACCAAAGGAGCATCTCCCTGCATGGTGTAAACTTTCGTGTTCCAATTGGAAGTCCCTGAACCGTCTCCGGACACAAGTGGGAAGACGTAAATCCAACCTAATAAAATGGGGCTACCTCGACTGCTATGCAGACATATGCACATGCTTTTCAGTAGCTTATGTCAATCAAATATATTTTTGACTTTTCCATCAGCGTTATCGCTGATAGGATGTCACTTTGTCTAGGCCCTCAGCATCACAGCCGTCCTCTCGGTAAGAGGGAGTGGGCCATAATCCACCACGCGGGCCCAGTGTTACGGTGGTAGATCTCACATGTCTTTGAATTTTTGGTTCGAAGACATGCCAGTTTCCTCACGATGTTTTTCTTCGCCGTTTTGAGAGCAGTGATGATGAACTAATTTACACAAAGTAAAGCGCCTGTCTGGGTTCGAACCGACGACCTATAACTCGTAAGTCGTCGAAACCCAGACGACGTCGATGACGACGAGTCGAAACCAACACGACGTCGACGACGACGATTTGACGGGCCTGAGCAGTGGTGGCCCAGTGGCCACAACTGTTCAGGCCCCCAGGAGGGGGCATTATTAACTTGTTTTTTTTTTTTATAGAAAAACTTGGCAGTTTACTTCGCTACAAGCCTAGATATTTTATGATTGGATATAATGTTGTAAACACACGGAAGAGTTTCATATATGACTATATCATTAGACCCAATAATGTCTGTTCATGTAGTAACGTTGATGGATTGATTAATTATTCAATGGAAAGATATTGATGTCGTGATACCGAAGTTGGCATGTGTACGGGCAGATGAACATTTTTTCGTTGTTCAAATGTTTTGAATGTTAGTAGTCATCGTATCCAAAAGACGTTCACTGCTGGAGATAGGTCTCCCCCAAGCGTCGCCATATAGACCGGTCTTTTTTTTTGTTGGATGGGAAATCATCAAATGACCTCCTCCGCTCTGGGCTGAGCGGAAGGGCGTGTCAGAGTTTTATTGACTAAAACCCACCCGTGTTCCTTCAGTTGCCTATGCCAGGGGCCACGGTATCTCTTTCGAACAACCCGCGGCCCTGGCAGGCATCGGCCCTAGCGGACCCCGTCAGTTCGCGCTGACATCTCTTTGAGGCGCGCGGTGGAACACAACGCGCCGTTGACCCGGGCATGGTCCTTACCGGGCGGCGAGCTGCCCATTGCTCGCCGCCCGCAAGCCCGCGCCTACGGTGGCCGGGAATCGGCTGTTGACTCCCGTCCAGAACGTCTCCTATGGCGACTAGAGGCGTGAGGGCGCAGAGATGGTCCTGTGCTTCTTTTAGCCATTTTAATTTTTCTTAGTACTTGTTGACAGGCCTATACTGACCTCCCATAGCTGTTAACACTGTAATTTAAAACGTTGAAAGCATTTATTTTTAAAACAGTAACAGGAGTTTCTTTCCGGCTCTTCTCCATAGGCAATGACCAATTGGAACCGTGCACCTAGCTCATGACGTTTTATAAGTGCTCATGTAAGTTTATGTGAAATAAAATATTTAGATTTTTTGATTGAGTGGATTCACAATGTTACTGTTTATTAACTTACTCATAATCAGCGTATAATGGTCCCACTGTCTGGACACAGACCTCGTGACTTTGAGAGGGAGTGGACTATAATCCACCACGCAGTCTCAGTGCGGGTTGGTAGATGTCATATGTCTTTAAATTTTTGGTTGTTGGACATGTCGGTTTCCTCACGATGTTTTCCTTCACCCTTTTTAGAGCAGTGGTGATGATATTATTTACAAAAAATAAAGCGCTTGCCTGGGTTCGAATCCACGACTTACAACTCGTAAATCGGGGCCGTTACAACTGGGCCTACATTCCTCAGTATTGATTTGCCGGAACTTAATTCCCGGCAACGCTACAGCCAAAAATTTTTTTTTTCGGCCGGTTACGATAACGAAATTCGGTCGGACAATATTTTTCAGGTTCAAAATAGTTTTTTCTGCATTTAAGACTTAAAAGAGAACCCAACTACTCGTATGATTACTAAATTCTAAATTCCAGCAATTTCGTTCACGTGAATGGTTCTCGTGCGACGATAAATTGTAGGAGCACGACTGTCACCTACATCTCTGCTTATACCCGTACCATCACGACTGTTCTTGGTATGTGAATTGCTCCATAGCTTTTGAAGTTATTGTCACCGAACGACTTACAAGTACTTAGGTATAGTTTGGACAAAGTTGATTGGTGGATAATTGGAACGAATTTCTTTAACGCGACTTGCGGTAGGAGTAACTTTTAGAAATCGTCAAGTCACGAAGAAAAGCGCAATGCCTCCATGCGACTTTCTCTCTCTCTTTGTCTCTTAATATTATATAACAGACAGAGATACAGAGAGATAGTCTTCATGGTTTTCGAGGGCGGTGAAGCCAATAGTGAGGTCAAAATGAAAATTCAAGATGGCGGCCGCGAAAGTTCTCAAGTTGTTTATCATGAGTGTGGTTTTCATTATTTTTGAGGGTTCTAAGGTGTTTAAGAGGAAAAATAAGCTGAGATTAACATTTTCTGAATTTCATATTATGGTCTGATGAAACAAATTTTTCTAATAATGGAATGTACAATTGGCGAAATCACCATTATTGGTGTAGAGAAAATCCTCTCAGGTTTCGCGAAACACATAACCAAGTGCGATTTTCTTTTAATTGTTGGTGTTTAATTTCTAATAATGTGGAACCGAGTGGTAATGGTGGAATTTTATGGAGGCACCTTGAATTCCAACATATAACAACAGAATATTAGAGAATCTTGAAAACCTCGTCGATGATTTACCACTGTCGGAATCAAGAAGAATGTTTTTTCAACAAGATGGCGCTCCACCTCACAACAGCCGCAGTACGCGTTCGACTTTGAACCGAGAGTTTGGTGATCAATGGATAGGAGCACATGGTCCTATTTCTTGGCCAGCGCGTAGTCCAGATCTGACACCTCTAGATTTCTTTTTGTGGGGCTACCTGAAAACTGAGGTTTACAAAAAGCAATACGATAGTGTTCAAGAACTTAAAGACTCACTAACCACAATTATGGAATTCATACAAATAAATTGTCAGCAGCCACTAGGTCGGTACAGAAACGAATCAATTTATGTATTCGCCAAAATGGCGATCACTTCGAGCATTTGATATCGTAGGGCAAGAAACAGCAAGATTTTAAATAAGAATAACATCATCAAGTTATGTTAGTTAATAAAAAAAAGAAAATTAACACACCTTCTTTTTGATATGTGTAAAATTCTACGTGATCATTTGTCTTCTATTTTATTTTTTGTATTTCAGTTACACAAATTCTTTACAAAATGTAAGGGAAAAGTTTTCTGCAATTTGTGACTTTTTGAGTACTCCAACGATGGTTGGTCCCATAGAAGTTTTTCATCAGTATTAGAAACAGGATCGATTGGCATCAAAAAATGTTTTTGTGTAAAATGGCTATTTTCTTGCTAACTGTAATTTTTTTTGAAAATCTGTGAATGGGGATCAAAATTCCATTAAAAATTATGGATAGTCTCCTAAGACTATTTTCGCGTAGCTGAAACGGATAAGGTACTTCCCCTTACTGCCCCGCTGAAAGTTTCCACCCTGTATAAAGGTTTTAGGTTGACCAAATTTGTTAATTAGAGGTTTACAATATCTTTGATAGTTAAAAATTCGTTACAAAGAGGTTGTATGCAAAAAATCTTCGCAATGTAAAGGTATATTTTACATTGACTCTTATGGACAATTCAAGGGGATTACGAAGAATTCGTTAAATCGAGGAATTCGTTATATTGAGGTACGTTATATTAAGGTTGCACTGTATATGGGACTTCTAAATGACTAGTGAAATGTGGGTGTGCTATAGGTACAGCTCTGCCTAACCCTTCGGGGATTACAGGAGTGAAGTTATGTTCTAAATAAATGAGTAAAATAATAAATTAATTCGTCACTTCATTTATTGTAGGCTTTTAACTTGAATCACAGTTAGAATCAATAAGTAAGTATACATTTTTAAAGTCGATGAAGTTGGGTACTTGACTCTATTAATAACTGGCTGACCCGACAGTCGTTGTCCTGTCAAAATTTCAATATAATAGTTATTCTTGAGTTTATACAAGCATCTCATAGAAAAAAAGCTCTTTCAGTTTTTCCCGAATTTTCCAATTTTTCGGGCAGCTTTTCCAATTTTTTATTTCTCAAAAGTTGAATTCGAACTCTTACGATCATTTTAAAACAAACAAATTGGCAAATCGGTCTAGCCGTTCTCATGTGAAACGCTTAACAACGAACAACATTTAAATTTTATTAACATAGTATATATTTCCTTTATTTAATTAAATACATACTTAGGCGTATATTATTGTTAGAAAAAAAAAGAAGTTTATTTGCGGTAAACATGACACAGAGAAAGACGACAAACACAAAAAAAAAACAAGTTGGGGGAAAATATGCGTCACATCCATGTAAACGGCCAACGCTCAGCATAATGCTAGACAGAGCCCCTACGATAGTTTTCAGCGATAGCCGGCGTTGACGTGATTTTTTTTATTGTATGAACTATTTTTCACTTGAAAATGTTTAAAAGAAATAAATGTCGTAAAAGAAATAATAAGTATGTTGTATTTTTATTGACCAGTCAGAAAACAAAGTAATAATATAATTTGTACTTATTTTATTATTGTTTTATATTGTACTTACAGACCAAGACCCCTCCGTGCCTCAGAAAGCACATTTAGCCGTCGGTCCCAGCTGTCATTCGTGGATCTTTGACAGTCGTTACGGGTCGTCAGAAGCCCGAAAGTCTGACAACCAGTTTTACCAAGGGGTATCGTATTACCCAGTAACTGGGTTGTAGAGATCAGATAGGCAGTCACCACATGTAAAATACTGGTATTCAGCTGCATCCGGTTAGACTGGAAGCCGACCCCAACATAGTTGGAAAAAGGCAGATGCATAATGTTTGTACTTATTTTTGCCAACCCTTATTGCCTACTGCTTGGTTTTATACCCATTTGTTGATTGTAGGTTCAATTTTCTGTCTTTATAAAAACAAAATATATAATATGTTACTGTACTTAAACCATAACAAAAATAGTCATGACCCAACGACTAACATGCATTTATTTTTAATAATTCTTAATAATACATTATTGGGACTTATAAACACTTCAATGTTTCTGTTTTATTAAAATAACAACATTTATTAAACGAAAAATATTAAAAAAAATAATAGGCAGACTCGATTTTTAAGGGGATTTTCACACGAGCGGAGAAACGCTGCGTTGTAACGCTCGGTGGTCCAGCCGCCGAGCGTGTTAGAGTCTTGAGGCTTCCTTTTTATTAATACTTGTTTGTTATTTAGCGAAGACATGACATCTTATACTATAATAGGTATGTAGGTACCATAATTCCATGTAGATTTGATTATATTTTTTAATAAATACATTGGAAAGGCACTTAATTTCAAAAGATTGGAAGCACTATTTCGGAATATTGATCATTATAATATTTTTTTAAGTAACTATAGCATTTTATTTAGATTATTGTATCATCAATAACAATTAGAAAAGTCATTTTGACGTTCAACCTCTTTATTCATAAACGATGCTTAAAGTTAAGTAGTGATTTGCGACTGTTTAACCATACATTTTTGACGCTTGAACGTCACTTAACTTTAATTATCGTTTATAAATAAACCCCTTAGTGTCCTGTGTTATTGAAAAATTAGTACAAAACGAGAACACACTAAAGTTTTTTTCTCAGTACAAAGAATTACTGCAAATATATACCAATTTACTTTATTATTTTTGCCGATTCTTAATATCAACAGTTATTGGTTGCTATATTATGGAGGCTCGCAATAAATAACACTTTTAGTTTTCACTAGAATTATATAACTTAAAAGTCTACTTAAAGCCCCACTTTGGGATAAAGGAACCCAAATATGTAACTAAATACATATTCGTTTATCATTTAAGAACCGAGTCAATCATTTCTACATTCGTCTGTAAATTAAGAGAAGCGTAAAAACGGCCAACCGCAGCGTTCGACGGCGCAGTGTGGAACAGCCCTAATTAAAAACTTAATTATTATCAGGAACATCCAGTTAAGTATACTCGACGCTTTGTGGGTTGGTTTGTTCGTTTATCCGGCCTGAAACAATTGAAAAATATTATGTTAGTTATAAATATTAAAAAAAAAACGGAGAATATTATGTTACTTATAAATATTTTAAAAAAACGGAGAATATTATGTTACTTATAAATATTAAAACCAACTGGAAAATATTATATTAGTTATAAATAAATATTAACTTTAAAAACAATTGGAAAATATATTATTATGTTAGTTAAAAATAAATATTAAATATTTGAAAGTATTAGCTCAAACTCAAAGCATTTATTTAAATTAAACCATTTACGCACTTTTGAATTATCAAGGAGCTGGGGGGTAAACAACATTCATTTAGTTAGTTACGCTACTGAGCAGAATTTTTTTCGAACACTTACGAAGCAATGGATTATCCATATCCTTCAAAATGATTCAGATAGAGATTGAAAATGTGACTTAACCACTTCTAGGTTCAGGCTGAACGTTGTCAGACAGTGAATGAATGAATGAATGAATTTTAGTTTTTTATCAAGAAGAAGATAGTATTTACTTTAGCTGGATAAACGAATGTTTTTGCGAGTTGCGATCCGAACAAGTTGGTTGCTTGGCAAGAGAACTCTCCCATATCGCTCCAGCGCAGAGACGATATCACCAGCTCGCCTGAACGAAGCACCTGCAGAGTAACAATGGTGATTAAATTGATGGTGAACAGATTAGCGAGAAAATTGCCTGCCAAAGTGATGTCAGATATTTTCGATCACTGAGTATCACATGTTTCTAAATTTAACTGAGTAGGCAGATATTTATGACGCAAAGCATCTTAGGCAGATGCTTTGCGTCATAAATAACTGCCTTTTCCCAACTATGTTGGGGTCGGCTCCCCGTCTAACCGGATGCAGCTGAATACCAGTATTTACATGGAGCGACTGCCTATCTGACCTCCACAAACCAATTACTGGGAAATACGATACCCGTTGGTAAGACTGGTTTTCAGACTTTCGGGCTTCTGAAGACCCGTAACGACTGTCAAAGATCCATGAATGACAGCCGGGACTGTGGCCGGGACCAACGGCTTAACACGCTTTCCGAGGCACGGAGGGTTCTTGGTATGTTCACATATGTGTACCCACTAGTATATTAGATACATTATAGAGAAGAAAAAGTATTTTAATCCTACCTTCATCCTACTGTCCTTCCTAATAACGGCGCCCTTGTTATCCCTCCAGGTGACATGGGGTTTGGGGTGTCCCTTGACCCGGCACGGCAGTACGATGTTGTTGCCTATTGTGTCCACGTACATCTCATACGTCACCACTATACGTGGTTCTAAGGGATAAAGCTTGGCGCGCTCCGATAGTACTGTGCTGCCATCTGTGGAGGAGAAGGGGAGTTCAAGTTGTAGAATAAAAGTACATATGGTAAAAGCCGTACTCATTCTAAGCCAAGGTTCAAACCGGCGCGTTTTTCATTTTTATTCGCACACAGGATTTATAACTCTGTTTAGCACCGAGGGTTAAAAATCCAACAGTGTGTATTTTTAGACGCACTGGGATACGCTCTGTTGGATTCTCAACCCTCGGCTCAATACCTAAATACCAAAAATAAAATAATTTAGTTTCTCACCTGTGCTATAGACCACAGTGGTCGCCCTGGCTGTCTTGGAGCCAGCACTGACCAGGCACGTGTACACATCGTGACCCGTCGTCCTCGTTACCAGCAGGGTCGAGACGACCCGCGCGAGAGAACTCGGGTTGCTGTCTATTAGCTCATTTGATTCTACGTCGTACTGTGAAAGATAAGTTAAATATTACTTAAACTGGTAGCTTATTAGAAGGTTTTAGCTGAAGGCCACTGCATGTCTTTTTCTTCCATACTTCTCTATTAGTCGTCATCTCGGCAGTTACCCCCAGTACTGCTTTTATACAGTACAGTACTATGTAGTATTTATATATCACATGGCGACGCGCGCTTTACTTGTGGTAAATAAGGGCTCCCACGAAAAAAAAACACGAAAACACGAACACGAACACGAACATAAACACGATATGACGTCGCGTCGTACAATGCCATTACGTTGTGATCTCGCCTTCAAACATATACAAGACAGCATGATACATGCCAAGTCTGTCACTAGCAGCCGTCCGGACAATCGTTGACGATCACCATCTGACAATGAATGGTAGCACCTTTGTTATGAATCGAAGGATTTTACGACGCGACATCGTATCGTGTTTATGTGTGCGAGCCCTAAGTGTACAAAAGACATAGGTACATAAAGATCTATGATTATGATTGTTATGCATGTGCTGCCATCTAGTAGAGAGTAGAAGAAGTTTAAATGTTCAAGGATAGTAATTGAAATGTAATAAATTAAAAATGATGTGATTGTGATGTGTTTTTAAAATAATCTGACCAAAATACTATTGTAATAATTTGTTCTAAAGTAATGTTATGTATACTTTGTACAGATATAGATGACGATTTCTCACCTCATAAACCGGCGCATCGTTCTTAAACCAGTGTATAGATGGTGCTGGCGCGCCGACCGCGTCGCACGTTAGTTCGAGCACCTCGCCGCTGCTGTGTGTATACGTCGCCAGAGGGCGCTGTGTTATCGTGAGGAAGCGACGGGCTCCGGACTGCCGTTTTGTTGGGGCTACTGTAATTGAAAACATTAAAATAGGATCAAAATCAAAAGTCATTTATTAAAATTAGGCTGATGATACAGATAGCTTTTTGTACTTCAAAATTACATAAGACTGTCCTCTAAAACGCCCGCCCTTCACCACTTTCTATTGCTTTATCTGGGAAGAAGTAGCGCAACAAACTCCCTAGCAACACATCTGTCTGTTAAGTAAGATGATTGACTTGATTCTATACAATGTATGCAAAATATGATTTAATTTAATGTTTTTTTTGCAATGTTAATACATTCAATTACTTAAATCATTTGCCAGCAGCAATAAAAATGTCACCTGACTAGCGAACGCCAATTTACAAATGAAAAGAAAAACAGCAATTAAACCAAAACAAAAATAAAATATTAATTAGATAATTAAAATATTAGTGTATGATTGGATTTGTGGAACCTTAAACAAATAAAGTAAGTAATTGAGTAACAGCAAATAATTAATTAGGTATACCTAATCTTCTTTTAATTTATTATGCAGGATAACGTTATTGTTAAATTACCAAAAATAATTACCCAAACAGGATAGTACAAAAAAATAATTGAACAGTTGCTGCTACTCGACAACAGATGGCGCTATCAACACAGAGTTAGTTGAAAAAGTTTCTTACTTTTAGTTTTTTTTAATATTAAAATAATCAATTTTGAGGTAGAGTGAAATCATTGTTTGTGGACATTGCTTATGGTTAGCCAGAGAATAAAAAAAAAATGCACGAATGTTTTTCAACTTTCTAACTTGGCATTGGTAACCTCGTCTTGCTGGGTCAACCAAATTAAGCTCCACAGAACCCTCAGACAACCCTTTTTGACCTCACACAGGTCCTTTTTTTTTGTTTCTATATTTTTTTTAGTTTTAAATGCTCCTTTTCTATTGTTTGTATTTCCTGTTCCTTAGAATGACATTTACTTTCTTTATTCAAAAAGTCGTAGAACCGATGACCGTTGGGGTAGACGTATTCTGGAGTGGAGACCGCGAATCGGTAAATGTAAGGTGGGACGCCCTCAGGCTAGGTGGAGCGACGATCTTCGCAGGATGGCTGGTAGCAGCTGGATGAGAGTTGCCGAAAATCGAGTTGAATGGCGTGCAATAGAAGAGGCCTATGTCCAGCAGTGGACTGCTTTAGGCCGATGATGATGATTCAAAAAGTCCTGAAAACTTTCCCGTATTTAAAAGAAGTATGTAAAAAGAGCTCACCATTATGTTCAATGTTGTTATCTAAGTCAGACAGCAGTCTCATGTGTTTGTTGACATTCGCTGATCGCCCGCAGCCCAACAGCGCCGTCGTTGCAAACAAAAGTACCAGATACATGTTTATATGATAATAAATTACTATATAATAGTGCAGAGATTCAAGTGCAGGAGTTATCTGAAACAATAGAAAAATATACGTTAATATAATTATACATTATTATGATGGCTGAGGAATCTATACTAATCTATACTACTTAATAATAAAGCTGAAGAGTTTGTTTGTTTGTTTGAACGCGGTAATCTCTGGAACTTCCAGTCGGATTTGAAAAATTATTTTAGCATTTCATAGCCCAGTTCTTGAGGAAGGTATACGATATTAAACATCGCGCCAGGACCCTTAGGAGCCGAGTAAAAACAGAAGTCCCAAAGAACGTTAAGTGAACGTTAATTGACAGTCCTTCAGAACGCCCGCCCTTCACCACTTCCTAATGCTTTCGCTGGGAAGAAGGGATATTGACCGACCTGATCTGACTGACCAAACTACCTCGGTCTGATTTAATTAAGAATCCCACACTAAGCATTTGTGTTTGCTACAACTAGGCATACGAGCTTGTAACACGTTCATTAATTGTTACAACGCGACAAGGTTTTTTTAGCGCGTGGTCAAAATTGGAACTAAGGACGCCATCTTGTTTTGTCAACACAATTTCTGTGACAACGTCACAAATGTGTACCAATAACGCCCCCCTTGTCAATGTTTGACGACACGGTTGGCGCAGTGGCTGAGCGATCGACTGCTGCGCTGCGTGTCACGTGTTCGATTCCCGCACGGAACAAATATTTGTATTACCTACAGGAGAAATTCCTATTGTGGAGCAAAGTTTTTTTTTAAAGAAAGAAAAGCAAAGAATTAATTGTTACAATGCGACAAGGTTTTTTTAGCGCGTGGTTAAAATTGGAACTAACGCCGCCATCTTGTTTTATCAACAGAATTTCTATGAACATGTCACAAATGTTTACCAACAACGCCCCCCTTGTCGATCTCATTCGGCTGCCAAAAATCCTTGTAGTATTCTATATCTCTTTTTTTCTTTCTATTTAAATAACGGGTGTAAAAAGACAATTAACATTTTTTTTGTTTATTATTCAAAAAAATGTTATAATATAAGTTATGACAAAAAAAATATACCACACAAACCATCGCGGGTTTAACCGTGATAATATATAAGACACATCATCTCGGCGCATTCATTACATAGATGTACCCACACGTTCAATAAATTCTTAAATTACAAATCAACGAAGCAGTCAGTTCATCATCATCATCTGCTCGCCTTTTCCCAACTATGTTGGGGTCGGCTTCCAGTCTAACCGGATGCAGCTGAATACCAGTATTTTACATGGAGCGACTGCCTATCTGACCTCCACAACCCAGTTACTGGGTAATATACCTCTTGGCCCTTGGATTAGTTGCAACGAACTCATCTAGTTATAAAACATCATTTATGCTTGACGTGCAAAAGTGTTTCTTCTGAACCAATTTACAGAAATACATTATGAATTATCATCATTTAGCCGCTTTTCTTTTTAACTTTTCCTTAGAAGTATGAAAAATAAAATAATTTAATTTCTCACCTGTACTATAGACCACAGTGGTTGCCCCCAAATAAAATTACGAATATATTTGCAAATAAATATATTGAGTATTGAGTATTGAGTATTTGTAACGAGGCCGTTTTAAGTACCTACTACTTCCTTTGTTAGATTTTATTTGTAAAAGCTATAGAAGCGTTTGCCAACGTTTATGGATAACGTGAAGAACACATTGTATAAAAACCTACAAGTGGCCAGGGTCTTTCCCAAAAGGTAAATTGCAAACAAAAACATGTTAAAATTCTTCGGCATTATCCTTCAAAAGCAAGGCCTTTTGTCATATATTATACTTGGGCAAAATTTCACGGAAATCGGTGCAGCTTATACGGAGATATTCTGCCGCAAATACGTGGAACATTTGAATGTCTCTTTGTTATAATAAAAAGGGCCTTCCAAAGGTACAGACGCCAGCAGGTCAAACTACCCGAAACTGTAAAATTTTCCCAATCAACCTTGAACCTTAATACTTTAGCGATAAAGTTGAAAATTTATTAAAGAAATTTGACAGATTGTAGTAGCTTGATGTACTGGCGGCGTCTGTATGACAAACATTTTTACATGTAAAAAGGTTATAAAGTGTCCCTTAAAATATTTTTTATGTCCTTCCGGCTAGTAACCGCACTTAAGTCCCAAATTAGGGTAAGATGCACAATTGATGTCCGTGCAAGTTTTTTACGCGATGTAATTTTTATTTTTTTGCCTTGAATACTGTGTGTTAGGGTAAATAATTTGGGCACTCGTCTTGTTAAATATTGACTTTGTAAGTAAATATTATGAAGGCAAACTTAAAAAAGCAAAAACATGCTTCATGCTTTAAAAAAATAATCTCGGTTTTATTTATTTACATAGGCAAATTAACAAAAAAAAAAACATTTTAGTATTCTGTCAGGACGTTAAACAGGCAAAACTTGTTAATTGAAAATTAAAAGCATAATCATAATAAGGAAACCTGGACATATCTATACTAATAAGCTGAAGAGTTTGTTTGTTTGAACTAGCTAATCTGTGGAACTAACGGATTAGTCTTATATTTTATATTTGATTCATAGTCGTATAAAAATAAAACATTTTGCATTTGATAGCCCAATTTTTGAAAAAGGCTATAAGTCTATAAACATCACGTTAGAGCCCTTAGTTACCAAAAAAAAGAAAAAAAGTCACAGAAAACGCTAAGCGAAATCGAAATAATAGCGCGGACAGATGATGCGATGCAACGGAGTGGGCCAGGAGTTTTCACGCGAACGAAGTCAGCAGAAGATAGTAGTTAATATATGTCTGAAATCGCCAACCTGTCTTGAGCAAAAAATGGTGGTGCCTATTATACTAGCAACGCAACGCGGTTTCATGTAGTATCCTATGTAAAAAAGTATCCTATGTTAATCCTGGTTATAAACTATCTATGTGCCAGATTTCATCCAAATACGTTCAGTAGTTTTGGCGTGGAAGACTAATAAACATTCATCCATCCTCACAAACTTTCACGTTTATTATATTACTAGCTGTGCCCCGCGGTTTCACCCGCATAAGTTACGATCCCGTGGGAATATCGGGATAAAAATTATCCTATGTGTTTTTTGATGTATTAGCTATATTACTGTACAGTTTCATCAAAATCTGTTCAGTACTTTTTGCGTGAAAGAGTAACAAACATCCATCCATCCATCCTCACAAGCTTTCGCGTTTATAATACAAGCTGCGCCCCGCGGATTCACCCGCATAAGTTTTGATGTGGGATATCGGGATCGAAACTTATGCGGGTGAAATCCAGGGTGTCAGCTACGTCCATACCAAATTTCATCAAAATTGGTCCAACCGTTTGAGCGTAAAGAAGTAACAAAAATACAAACACACACGCACACACACACAAACTTTTGCCTTTATAATATTAGTGTTATATATAATATATACAGGATAAATTTTTATTCAGTGCGTAAATTTTCACAGGGTGTTCTACCCATGAATATGAACAACTTTCACTATGGGACCATCTCTGAAATCACAAAAAAAAAATCAGCTGTTTCTTATAAAAGTTCAATACCTACTCGACCAAAATGTATGAATCTGCTGATTTTTTTTTCGTGATTTCAGAGATGGTCCCATAGTGAATGTTGTTCATATTCATGGGTAGAACACCCTGTAAAAATTTACGCACTGAATAAAAAATTATCCTGTATAGTAGGAATAACTTCAATGAAAACAAAAAACTATTTAAAATCCGTTTAATTTCTCGTATAAACCCAAACTTTACAAACAGATTAAGTGTACAACATATAAGAATACCAATGACTATAACTTTGACGTAATTTAAACGATACTATTCTTTGCACATCAGTTCACACAATCTAAGTGCATGATCAAATTTATCAATGAAGTTTATGACGTCACTCGGAGTTCCCCTGTTGATAAAGTAGCGGCGCCTGCGACTTTGTTTGCATTGAAACTTTTAAACTTCCGCTTTGTCAGGGTCAGCGGCTTTACGAAAAATTATATTACACTGAGAAGCATGAATCTTTCAGACTTTTGTATACAGGGTGGCAGGGACATTGACGCGCAGATTGTTACCATGAATTCAGCACATGATTATAGACTCCGTAGACTAATGTAAAACATTTCCTCGGTTATCAAAAAAATAAATTTGGTGTTTCATAGAAAAGCGCAATATCTACGCGGTTAAAATGTACTGAACAGCAATTTTTTTTTTAATAACTCACGAACAATTTCAACAAAAACATGTACTGAATCCATGGTAACAGGTTGTGTGTCGATGTTCCTGCCACCCTGTATATTCCAGTGGTTTTGCCGTGAAGTGGTTATTAATAATAAAAATAATAATAATATCCCTGTACATTTCACACAGCGCCATCTAGTCCCAAGCTAAGCAACCTAATGCTTGTTTTATGGTAACAAGATGGCTGATAAACTACTTATATACATTTTTTTTTTTGTAAATACATGCATATTATAGATAGAAAAACACCCAGACTCGGAACAAATACATGTAGGTCATACAAATATTTGTTCCGTGCGGGAATCGAACCCGCGACACGCAGCGCAGCAGTCAATCGCTTAACCACTGCGCCAACCGTGCCGTCAGTATTAGTTCTATCATTGATTAATGGAACTCGTGACCCTCTTTTTTCTCAATAATTTAAAAACTCACTTTTGCTATAAATTTTTACTATGTTATTTACTAGACTGCAAACTTCAAACCAGCATTTTGTAATAATTTTATTGTAAAAGATTGTCTTGGTGTTTCTTAGAGAGATCTACGTTTTGGAATGGGCAACTTCAACTTTCTGACTAGGTCGACTTCTTGACCATTCAAAAGTTCCTGTAAATTATTTAATTGAAATAATTTGGTTAATAGTTAGGTATGGATGTTATATTTTTATAGCTCGTTAATTAAATTACTATAAGAAATTTATCTAGTGCATATATATCCCATTTAATAAATATAACACACTGAATATAAAAAGAAAATAGAAATACATGCTTTCAAGTTGGTCGGGCGACAATTGGTGGGCTCACCCTGCTAACACATTAACTTCATCTTTATCGCAATCTGCACGTGTTGCGACAGGAAGTAAAGATTGAAATAGTTAGAGATAACTGACGGTTATATTAATAACCGTCACCGAATATTTGTTGGTTAAAAATAAAAATATAATCAATTTCCCCACATTTTTGACAAGTTTTTCACATTGATTGTCACTGAGATGATTGGCCTTCTGATATAAAATATCATACATAAATAGAGCCGGCTTCTCGTGGAGGTGACTACCGAGATCACAACTAATAGAGAAGTATGGAAGACACAGACATGTTGCGTCGAACCGAAATAAATTGGGATAAAGGTGGGAGAATCATGATGATAGACCAAGCTTCTAAAATGAAAAATATCACAAAATTAATGGGACAAACTCTCAAATGCGCGTAAACTACTGCGATTGGCTGTTGCCTTATTTGATCAGAGGGCAATACTCGTAATTAAAAATGTTCAAAATCTAGTCGCAATCTCATCTCGGCGACAAACAAATGTCAAAAACTTGTCAAAATGTAGGGAAATTATAAGTATTTTTTGACAGATTGAGACTGAGATCAGACTGTGAACGGTCTTAAAATTACGAGAATTGCCCCTCACGCCTTCACTTTAATTACGGAATTCAAAAACGAATCATATAAAGTTAATTTTAGCTTATTATAAAATTAAGGCAGTACCTAGTATTGTAATTTTTGAGTCATCTGAGGGATGGAATGCCGTCGGCGCCCAGGTCACGTACAACAGATAAAATGGTGATGTGTTTAGAATTGTAATAGTTGTCCAATTACATAATTTATAATTTTGTGACTGATAACTTGGTGAATCATGGGTGCGTCACTACATTGTCATCGTCATTGATACGTATCTTTATCTAGCGTGACCTGCACCCTAATTGCGTTTTTTTTTTAAGGATAGGTATTGTTAATCCATTGCTTCATATGTCCGAAAAAAATTCTGCTCAACCACGTAAATTACGAAATGAATATTTAATTGTTGAAATGTCAAAATGAAAGCCATTACTACAGGTAATATTTGACATAAAATCGCGCATGTTAAGGCTCCCGCTGATAGGCGCGATACGACAGCGCGACTCAACTCTAGTAAGTAGAACAATTTCCATGAAACTGCATGGAAATTGTTCTTCTATTCGATTATTTCACTAAAATAACAAAACCAAACATTTAAGTTAACAGGTGAATTCACAGGGTGAAACAGTGATTTTGATTTAAAGAGTACGACATAATGTAATATCGCGACATATTCTACAAAAATGTAAACAAATATGAGTTTATGGAAAAATAAATTTAATTCCTACACAATTAAGTTCAGTTTACGCTACAACTTCAAACATTTTTATAACTTTTTCAATAGTGCTAGTCACTGAAATCAACTTAATTCCTATTAAGATAAAGTTGATATTTGTTTAACTTGAAATAAATTCAAAGGATTCTGTGCTATATCTGAGTAAATGTTATTGTAAATATTAGGGCAGATTTTTCAATTGACAGACAATTTTTATTCGTGGAAAAAAATTAACGTATGACAGATTGTGTATAGAAGAACTGTCAAAATTATTCCTCGGATAAAATTATTTGGCGTTGGATAAATCAGTCCTTATATTCATAAACCATTCTACTTGCTACTGTCCTATATCCTACTTATTACAATCCTACTAATATTATAAACGCGAAAGTTTGTGAGGATGGATGGATGTAAGTATGTTACTCTTTCACGCAAAAACTTCTACACGAATTTCGATGAAAGTTTGCAGTAATATAACTTATACATGAGAATAACACTTAGGATACTTTTTATCTCGATATTCCCACGGGATCGACACTACAAACCGCGGGGCACTGCTAGTTAATATTACAAACGTGAAAGTTTGTGAGGATGGATGGATATTTGTTACAATTTCACGCAAAAACTACTGAACGGGTTTGAATTAAATTTGGCACACAGAGATAGTTTATAACTAGGATTAACACATAGGATACTCTTTATCCCGATATTGCCACGGGATCGGAAGTTATGCGGGTGAAACCGCGGGGCGCAGCTAGTAATATTATAAACGTGAAACTTTATGAGGATGGATGGATGGATGGGTGTTTGTTACTCTTTTACACAAAAACTGAAAAAGAAACGGTTTTTGTATAAAATTTGGCACACATATAGTTTATAACCAGTATTACCACATAGGATACTTTTTATCCCGATATTCCCACGGGATCGAAACTTATGCGGGTGAAACTGCTAGTAGTCTTGAATAAATTTACTAAAAAGTATTTCTAAATAAAAATAATAATAATAATAAAAATCCACTGTGTACTCTAGAAAAACCAAACGGTCACACAAACAAATGAAAAGCGATTTCAATTTACCACCACGCGGGCCAAGTGCGGGTTGATAGATGTCACATGTGTTCCAGTTTTTGGTTCTAGGACATGTCGGTTTCCTCACAATGTTGTCCTTCATCGTTTTTGAGAGCAGTGGTCATGAAATAATTTACACAAAGTAATGTGCCTGCTTGGGTTCGAACGCCCGTCCTACAACTCGCAATTCGCGGCTGTAACCACTAGGCCATCACTGCGTTGAAGTACATTTTTTTGTCAATTTATTTAACATACTAACTGAACTTCGTACCGCCTCAGAATCAATAAATATTGTTCAATCCGGTCTCAACATATCATAAAAAAGCCATTCCATACAAAATGTATGAGAAAATGAATTATCTTCGTTATTTTTTCGTGATATTTTCCCATGTTTTAATAGGTATACTGCTATTCGGGGCGGAGACAAATCCAACAAGTCAAAGATCATAAAAATCGGTCCAGCCGTTCTTGAGTTATAAATGGTGTAACTAACCCGACTTTGTTTTATTTATATTTATATAAATATAATAAACGCTACTTGACGATGATTTACGGTTTTTCGGTATTAACACAAAGCCTTAACTTCCGTCACTGCCAAGATTTTTTTTTTGATATATGAGTGACATTTTATGTACCTAGTATGGTAGACAGACAGTCATTAATTTTAATCATTTGTTCTTTTAAACTAAAATCTCTGACAAATTATTGTTTAAGAACTTAGGTTTGTTTTGGTTATACAATAATTTAATTGTTCAATTGTATAATGCAATAAGAATTGAAAATTTTATTCCTTTGAGTAAGAAATAATGCTAAACTTTTACGCACAAACATATTAAGTAAAATGAGCTTTAAAACGATAGATGCTTTTCTAATATTTTCCCGTAACTTTCATGCAAATCAGAAAAAAAACCGCGCTATATTTTATGTCAAAACAACAAAAATAAATACCTGTCAAAACTCCCGCCACGCGTATCCGTCAAAAACCTCACACTTAAAAAAATATATAATTTAAAAAATTAAGTAAAAAAGCCACGATCACAGCCGAAATAAAAAACAAAAATACGTTCTAATTTAGAATTTGAATCACAATATCGCTCTGTACCACGAGCCTCAACGTCTTTTCACATGAGACCATCGGTCGAAATGATCGGTGAATGAAAACTGTTATAAGTGAACAGAAACTTATATAGGCGTAGAGGCAACGCAACTGAACGGCGCCATGAAAATTTTAAATCGCACTCACTTGACTTTGTAATGAACAAAGAAAGTTCGATACGATGTATACTTACAGGATTTACATGTCGTTTCCTTTGGCCGCGATTTTTTTGCAAATGCTATGGAATTATGCAACAGCCCTTTTCCATTTTTTTGTCGCAAAACACAAATGTATGACCAGGAAAAAAAATTAAAGACCTTTTTGAGAAGTGCAACAAAAAAGGGAAGGAAATAAAATGCGTCTAGAGGTATTATAGCAAAAAAAAAGAAGTTAGTAAGGAAGAGGATGAAAGAGGATAGACGAGGAAAAAGGGGGGAAAGAGGAGTGGAGGAATTATGCTATGACTGACAGGGTCCGTAATTGTGACTAATATAATTATTTCCCTACCAACTGTATACATTATGGTACGCAATAAATAATTAAGAACTGAGGAAGGAGGTTGGAAGTTATTTTTAGTCTTTGGTCTAAATATTGATGTTATTACATTCAGTTGATTAAGAAATTGGCAGAAAATAAGTAAATTGGTAGCCTTAAATTCTGTTAAATAAACATGAATTAGTCTTGCATAATTAAAATTAAAATGTTATAGTCTTACGCAAAAGGATTTATTGATTTATTAAAACTTTATGTACAGACGCCAGCAGGTCAAGCTACCTGAAACTGTCAAATTTTCCCAATCAACCTTGAACCTTAATGCTTGAGTGATAAAGTTGAAAATCTATTAAAGAAATTTGACAGATTGTAGTAGCTTGATGTGCTGGCGTCTGTACAAGTAAAAAAAAAAAATACTGTACAAAGCCGGACTTAATGCCTGAGGCATTTTCTACCAGTCGACCTTAGGGTGATGCAGAGACAAAACATGCCAGGTGCCACATACGGGATAAATATCTAGAAAATGACCACAAAATACGAGAAAAAATACTAATACTGAACTTTCAGGAGAAAAAATTATCGGTAGAGAAGAAAACGAATCCAGCAAATCAGCGCTGGGATGTTACGTTCAAAAGGATGTGTCATCGGTAATTATTTATTAATCATACATTTCTTACTTTTTTATTTATTTATTTTTATTTTACCATTTATGTGCACACATATAAACAGACAATGAAAAACAGAACAGAAAAAAATAGGTACAGAGGTGATGCTTATTTCATAAGAAATCTCTTCCAGCGTACCTTTTTTTTTCTATAATGTTTATTAATAGCAAAATCATGTTTTACAGAGTCTGGCACGATACACGCTCTATCTAATAGATAAGTTAAACAGAACTTTGACAAAACAAAGATTAATGTTTTCCATCTATGTAGAATTTCTCAGTAGCAGCCTGGAAAGAAGAAATCGTTCAGTAAGACATGGATAGGAAGCGTCCTACCATGCCTTTCACCTATACCTGAACGATTACTTCTGAAATTGAGCAGGAAGGAAGGATTTTTATAAATTCGTCCGCTAAAGGGGGTTAAATAAGGTGTGATATTTTATGGAAATTTGTCATGTTGTAAAGCGAAAACTGTCTGTGAATGTGGGTACACACGGCTACACATCAAGCTATGCAAAACCAGTATTGGCTGACCGTTCATTGTGAGAAAATATCATACAAAGTGAGGCCAAGACAAACTGGTTTTGTATAGCTTGACGTGTAGCCGTGCGTACCATGCAGGCTAGATTGAATACATGACTTTAACTATCTGGCAGTTTTGAGTATTATGCCGTTGGTCCCTGTCATTCGCGGATCTATGATAATCATTACGGGTCGTAAGAAGCCCGAAAGTCTGATAACCAGTCTTACCAAGGGGTATCGTGTTCCTCTGTGACTGGATGGTGGAGGTCAGATAGGCAATCGCTCCATGTAAAATACTGGTATTAAGCTGCATCCGGTTAGACTGGAAGCCGATCCCAACATAGTTGGGAAAAGGCTAGGCAGATGATGATGGTTTTGAGTATTTTGTATATGGTCTACGCAAATATCCTGCAGATCTGCTAGCGTCGTGTGACGGGTCATTGAGCTCCCTAAAATAGGGCAGAGCTACACGCTGACTGATGCATGCATGCCGTCTGTTGGAACAGGTCAACTCGAAGGTGCAATGGCTCTGTTTTTCTTAGTTATCAAAGAATCCCTAATTTAAAGAATGGAATGCATACATGCTGTGCAATTTATTTCTTACTCGTAACTAATGTGGTATGCGGCGATAAAATATTCAAACTTAAACTATAGGTAATATGGATTGTTGTGAAGTGAAATTATCGACCGATTTTTCTATTAAATTCCGCTAGTCTGTAATCACCCTAGAAGTATATGACATACTAGCTGCACCCCGCGGTTTCACCCGCATAAGTTTCGATCCCGTGGGAATATCGGGATAAAAAGTATTAACCTCCTGGTTATAAACCATCTGTGTGCCAAATTTCATCCAAATCTGTTGTTGTGGAGTTTTTGCGTGAAAGGGTAACAAACATCCATCCATCCATCCATACAATCCTTCACGTTTATAATATTAGTAGGATCATCATCATTCTCCTGCCGTTATCCTAATTTATTTATGGTCGGCGCAACGCCTAGTATTGTATACAATCAAGTATTTTCTAACTGAACAGACAGCTGTGCTGCTGGGGAGTTTGTTGCGCCACTTCTTCTTCCCAGCGATAGCACTAGGAAGTGGTGAATGGCGGGCGTTTTTGGGGGACTGTCTTTTGTCATTTTGACGTTCAGAAAGTGCTGATTCTCAGCCTAATTTGAATAAATGACTTTTGATTGATTGATTGACATGTCCTTTTCTTCCATACTTCTCTATTAGTCGCCGTATCGGTAGTCACCCCCTTTCTAATCATATACATACATGACATAATACCAGCCTGTTAGTACCCCACTGCAGAGCAAATACCTCTACCCAGAGAAGGCACGAGCATTCATCACCACGCTTGCTCAAGACGGGTTGACGGATTAGATAAACCATTTATTTAGCGCATACAAAAGAAATACCATAATCAGCCTTATAATGTTCCTACTGCTGGGACACAGGCATCTTTCTTTTTTGTGTCGTGCCTTTTCCGACCAGTGGTGGCCGTAGGGTGGCAGGTTCATAGAAACTTAACTTTGTGTACAATTATTTCATCACCGCTGCTCTCAAAACGGTAAGGAAACCGGCGTGTCCTAGAACCACAAATTCGAAGTCATGTGACATCTACCAGCCCGCACTGGGCCCGCGTGGTGGATAACGACACATACCTTCTCACCTAGAGGAGGCCTGTGTCCCAGCTGTGAACATTATACGCTGATTATGCTGCTTATTTTTCTACCTAGCCCTTTTGCGGGCACAGTCGTGAGCATACACAATTGATTGAACGCACACCACTGTGTGTGCAGCTCGATGCACGCTAAATTGCCCCTGATGCAAATATGATTAAGGCAATAATCGTTCATTGGAGCCGTCAGTAGCAACGATGCAGATGAATCAACTGAGTGTAGGTATATTCTGTAGGTAGGTATAGGTTCAGTTGCTAGGGCCTTGTTGGTAAGGCAGATGCATACTTAATCAAACTATAATGTTCCAACTGCTGGGACACAAACCCTGTTCGAGAGAGAGTGGGCTGTAATCTACCACGCGGGCTCAGTGAAGGTTGTTATTATGTCACATTTGTCTTCGAATTTTACGGTTCTAGGACGTGCCGGTTTCCTCACGATGTTTTCCTTCACCGTTTTGAGAGCAGTGGTGATGAAATAATTTACACAAAGTAAAAAGGTAATAGATATTAAGAACTTATTGCCAAAGTGATTTTTACAGTTTTCCCCAAAGTAGGCAAACCTGTTCGTTGGATGCCAATATGATGGGTTAACATTTTAAACATTTATGGTTCCAGAAGTTTATATGGGTTCCAAAGGCATATATGGGTTTCAGTAGCACATATGTAATTATGGGTTCGAGAGGCTTATGAGTGTTCCTGAGGTCCATATAGGTTTAAGACGCTTATATAGGTTCCAAAGACGCAAATGCGTTCCAATTAGAAGTATAAAATACGGGTTTCAGAGGCCAATATGTATGTGTTCTCAAGTGCTGCTAATGTCCTTGGAGGCATCCCATCTGTGGAATCTTTGTTCTAGAACGTTCAGATTAACATATTTTTTCATGACAATGCGCAATATCGAGGTCGAAACTCTTCAACGCTGGACGTGTATATTTTGTCACATTGCTTTTTTTTAAAGTTGCAAAAAAAAAGAAGTTTTGTGCACTGCGGGGAGGGGCTTGTGGCTAAGTAATAACAGCTGCACGGGTCGACCGATCAGGTTAAGCTGCACTTGCCGTGGTTAGTCCATGGATGGGTGACCATCTTGACATACCGGGACCCCTCCGTGCCTCGGTAAGCACGTTTGTGGATCTTTGACAGTCGTTACGGGTCGTCAGAAGCCCGAAAGTCTGACAACCAGTCTAACCAAAGGGTATCGTTTTACCCAGTAACTGGGTTGTGGAGGTCAGATAGGCAGTCGCTCCATGTTAAATACTGGTCAGCTGCATCCGGTTAGACTGGAAGCCAACCACAACATAGTTGAGAAAAGGCTAGGGCGATGATGATGAGCTAATTTGCTTAATTGCTCAACTGTCACTAATGAGACACAAGTACTTTTTCTATTGTTACCGAAATTAATAAGCTTACCTAACAGACGAGGGGTTAAAAATGTATTTCCCTGACTTCATATGTCAGGAAATCAGGTTGACAACCAACTGATTATCCTTTAAGGTCTCTGCACACAGCGGGCGGGGCGGGGCGGGACGGGACGGCAACGCGACGCTGAGCAGTTGTAATGTACTAGATGTTACGGACGACGCCACACAGAGCCGCCCCGCTCGACGCGACGGTGACCGTCGCGCCCCGCCGCCGCCGCGCCGAGCGGGAATACAAGTCAGAAGCGGCGGGGCGGGGCGTGGCGGGACGCGAGCGCGTTTTTGATTTATTTCATGCACCCATTTCCGTTTACGTTGTTTTTTCTTAGCTAGCGCAACTATGAGCAATAGCGTTTCCATGTCTGAATCGCTCAACATCTTTTTTGATGAAAGAAAGGCGCGGCGGGACGGGACGTGATCGCGCCCGCAGTGTGAACACAACCGCCGCGCCAGCGCCGCGTCGCCGAGTTAGTATATATTTGCTTGAAGTATTAAATAAGTAATATGTAATTATTACTTAAAAGATACAAGCAACGTGCCAAATTGGATTCATATATCCTAACGAGCCGTTAATTTTAACTACACACACAATATAATTTCCTCTTATTTCCAATTTACTTAATTTTATAGCAAAAGTTTCCGGTTGCTTTTTTACTTAGGGCGAATTTCACCAACGAAACTGATCGCGATCAGCTCATCTAAACTGGGTTCAAGAGACAGCACTTGAATTAATTTCATTTATTTATTCACAAACAATTTACATTGTGTTTGAAATAGTACCATACCTATGATAAAATTAAAAAAAAAAAATAACATTTATAATACAAGTAACACATAAAAAAAAAATAACAACATAACTCAACTAAAATTGCCTACTCGGTTTAGATGTGCTTGCTTGTGGTGATTGTGTGCCCTGAAATGTTGATATTTATTTATTATTAATAATTACAACGGCTATTCACCAGTAACAGTAATTAATGCATTTCTATTTATTATAAAAATTACAATTTCGTCTGGATAGGTAGGCACAGCGTTAATATTTAAAAAAAAAAGAAAAAATAATACATTTCGTTAGGTTAGAAATTATTAAGACATGCAATTATTCATATACAATGTCTTTCACAAAATCTCGAGCATTATTATGCTCGAGATTTTGTGAAAAATACATCTCATCTCAGCGACAAGCAAAAGTCAAAAACTTGTCGAATGTAGGGAAGTTAGAAGTATTTTTTGACAGAATGAGACTGAGATCAGACTGTGAACGGTCTTAAAATTACGAGAATTGTCCCTCAGATCTCAGTCTCAATCTGTCAAAAAAACGTCTAATATCCCTTCATTTTGACAAGTTTTTGACATTTGTTTGTCGCCGAGATGAGACTGCGACTAGATTTCGAACGTATGAAATTACGAGAATTGGCCTTCTGGTAGGCGCTTTACTTGGTGTAGATAATGAATTGGATTACTATTGCACTCAAAACGGCGAAAGAAAACATCGTGAGGAAACCGGCACGTCCTAGAACCAAAAATTTGAAGACTTGTGACATCTACCAACCCGCAATGGGCTTGCGTGGTGGATTATGGCTCACTCCACTTGAGACCGAGAGGAGGTTTGTATCCTAGCAATGTTAATATTATAGGGTGATTATGCTTTAATCTTATGTGAACCCGCACTGGGACCGCGTGGAAGATTACGGCCCACTCCCTCTCGAAGAGAGGAGGCCTGTGTCCCAGCAGTGGGAACATTATAGATGGATTATGTGAATGTATTACATTATGGAACACTTTTGCTTATCATTGTAGGGTTAATATAAACCAGTAGAGGACTATGAGACGTCACATGGGTCTCGCCGATTTCAATTGACTTACAAAACGTTCGCAGATGTTAATCGATTACCTATTTAAATCGCCGGCTCTGTGGATCGGGAGATTTTTAAATAAATTTAAAATCGCGATAGACCTACATCAAGTTTATATAGGGTTATACAGCATAGCATTTTTATTGAAACTTAGAAAATAATTGAAGACATTCGAAAAATAAAGAAAATATGTTATTTTTTGTCATTAGAGGGCCCCGTGGCTAAATAATAACAGCCGCAGAGGTCGATCGGTCTGGAGGCCTTAATTTATTGAGGCATCTACAGGCAAGCCGGTTAAGCAGACGAAAACCTCATGGGCTCTTGTTCAGAGCATATTGTACATCTTTCTACACGAGCAGCCTGTGGGTCTCATACACGCGCAGACAGTACAACGCCTTGCGTGTGCAGTATAATAATGCATTCAGGGTGCTGATGGGGCTGCCCCGATTCTGTAGCGCATCAGGTATGTTCGCCGAGTCGCGAGTTGACTGTTTTTATACTACTATGCGAAAACGATGCACATCCCTGGTGCGCAGGGTTCGGGCTAGCTCCAGCGGCATCCTGAGGGCATTCGCAGAGGTTCGATTGCCAGTACCTGAACCATTGCTGTATGGTTCACATACTAAGCAATCGAGATATGTAATATGTTTTGTCTTTTTGATATTGTAGGTATGTGTTTTTATTTTATTTTGTGTTTTTATTTTGATTTTTTTCTTGTGTGTTTAACACTGTGCGAACACTAGTACCTTAATGAAGTTTGTAATCCTAATATTTTTGACACTGATTTTGACATTATACCTGATATTAATTTGACATTATATTTATTTGTTGACATATTTTATACAAATTGTCTAGTGAACTAAACACATCAATTCTAATTAGACTTATTTATATGTATTGTTTCTGCATGTGATAATTTTATTTAACATTTAATTTGGTATTGTTTCTGCATATGATAATTTTATTTAAAAAATGTTCAACACAATGATTGTTTATGAATAAATAAATTAATGAATGAAGTGTCGACGGCGCAGTTTTCTCTGCCATTGGCAACGTGCCGCCCGTGTATAAATATATGACCACAAACCAAACTACGCAGTTTTTGAGGCATATATTTCATAAATCAAATCATTTTAATTTCAAATTACGCTGACCCAATTTAAATTTTTAACTTGGTCTAAGAAAGATCATGAATGTTAAATTGAATTATTCAATCTTTTTTAGACTATTTCGAATTAATTTAACAATATACAGGGTGTATTTTTCAAGTGGGCGTGGATGGCCAAATCCGAACCTTTGAGAAATAGCTAGCTAAAAGTACTCAAAGGAGTCTCGGGCTCGATTTTGATGAAAGCTAAAAGTGCATCATTGGATTTTGCAAAATCAATACGTATTCATTACTTCCCAGAATTCGATCCTTATTAGCGACACTGTCAAATGGTGTAATACAGAGTGTGTTTTTTAAAAAAATAAACGTGTTCGATTCCTGGCTAGAAATATTGATTTTTCAAAAATCCAATGATGCAGTTTTAGTTTTCATCAAAATCGAGCCCGAGACTCCTTTGAGTCCGTTTCGCTATTCTTCCTAGTTTCGGATTTGGCCATCTACGCCTACTTGAAAAATTCAGCCTGTATACGTTTCAATAAGGAACCAAGAACAAAAACGGTAGTCAACCCTTTCACACAGACTATTCATAGCTTTTTTAAATATTTTGTTTTAATGCATTAACGGTGAAGGAAAACATCGTAAGGAAACTGGCATGTCCTAGAACCGCGGGCCCGCGTGGTGGATTACGGCCCACTCTCTCACAGAGAGGAAGCCTGTGTTCTAGCTGTGGGATCATTATAGGCTGATTATGTTGTATCTGCTATGTATTTCAGTAGTCTCCTCAAAAGTTCTCGGGTCAACGATATTCAAAGTTACGATTTTATTCGTTTTTGTGAAAAAAAAAACGTACGCAAATTAAGATTCTGTTCGATACAAATCATAGATATCCGGAGATATGCCTTCATTGCGGAATAGTAAGGAGTCCTAGTGCCGCCGCTAATCTCCCACCCAAATACTTACAACATTAACAAATAGTGTACTTACGACACACACTTAAAATTTGAACACGCATACTAAGAAGAAAGCAGCTACACTAAGTCAATTTCTAACAGCACACATGCATAGAATGGGCGGGGCATTCACTTGTAAACATTTGCTATTCAATGCACACGCATGTAATTAGGGAGTCGAAAGCGATGGTCGATAATTTTTGTCGATATTTAATTATAGCACATTCTTGTATTATAATAACTTCGTTTAATTTTCTTTAAATAATTTCTTTTTTTTTTTAATATAAATACCTATACGAAAATATAGTTTATTTTTATTAAAATAAAATAGGAATAGTTTTTTAATATTGTATTACCGGTTAAATTGAACGCTTATTTAACACATTTGTAAAGAAATAAAATGTTAAACCCTCAGTATTATAGACAATGAGACAAAGATTTGACAAAATAGCGACGGACCGCGAATTTTCTAATTCAAATTTCGAACTTTGGCGGCTGCTCGGCCTTATGATTGACATGAATTGAGTGCTTGCGATTTAGTGATCAATACAAGAATATTGCGCAAAATATTTTTTTTATTTTCAAAAATATTTATTTTATATTTTTTTTTTTTCAACGATGTAATATTAATTTGAGTTTTTACATTTCACGAGTAACTGTAAGTATTGAAATAACAATGTCTTAATTTGGTTCAAACAACATTAAATTAATAACTAATTTAACTCTTTATACATGTAATACGAGAATATCCATTGAGTTCTGTAAAAAAATATTCAGCTGCAATAACACGCATATCGATAAAATCAGTCGCACGCACTCGATTGCACCTCTCTAAATTCAAAACGTTCGTTGCGTTCGGGAAGATTCGGGCTAGTTCGGGCTAGTTCGTGTCGCTCCGGACGAAAGTTAATAAAACATTTAAAAATTGATTTAAAATATAAAACAGTGACTTAATTGGTTACTTACCGGTGGTAGGACACACCATTTGTTTTCAGGTTGATGGTATTTGATCTATTTTTACATATAATTACTGCACAACTCGGCATTTTGATTTTTTACGCATCAATAGTACACTGTACCCAGTTGCAAAGCGACTGAATGAAGCGTACAGCCGCCGTTCGAACATAAGAACAATTTTATAATATTGAGGCGTCACGTGCCACGCCCCCAAGGCATATCCCGTGATATCCGTGATACAAATTCAGTTATATGGTAAATAGTAGACATCGGTTGTGAATTTACAACATTTTTTATAAGACAATGTGTAATGTAAGTGTGAGCCAGAAACTATGAGAATAAATTTAAGTAATCACACGTAGGGAGATCAGTCGAGGCCTATTGGAAATGGCCCCGACTTACGAGTTGTGGGTCGGTGTGAATTCAGACAGGCGCTTTACTTTGTGTAAAAAATTTCATCACCACTGCTCTCAAAATGTTGAAGGAAAACATTGCGAGGAAACCGGCATGCCAACAATTCACAAACATGTGACATCTACCAACCCGCACTGGGCCTGGTGGACTAAGAGAAGGTTGATACGTATGTTGGGTTGTTTACCAACGCTTTTACCATGTTCTCACAAAAGAACTATAACCTTTTCAAAAACCCGAATCATTGTAATTTTAACCCAGTATACTAGGTGTCAAGGTCACAGACCGCATTTTTAGGAACTCTAATCCTTCGTTCCAAAACACAAATAGCGGACACATGCATATCTGTTGCATGTTGAAAGCAGCAGTACAAAAGCCACAACTTATTGGATCCCAAATGGCAAGAAACAACTGCATGGCAGGCCCAGAATGAGATGGTGGGATGAGCTGGGCTCCTTTTTGAAGAAGTGGTTCACAATCGCAGTAGACCGGGAAAAGTGGAAAAAGGGAAGGGGGCCATTGCCCAGCAGGGCGCAATAGAGGCTCATAATAAATTATAACTTTATATCTTAGAATTTCTTATAAAGGTAAGTGCCTAATTCATTAATCGCGATTTTTATTAACAAAGTTGATGATATTTATTTATTTATCCATTTATTTCGGGCATCAAGGCCCATATAAACATATACAATACAATATTAATATAACTTAAAAATACTTTAAATAATTACACTAAAAACTAACTAACGCACACGAAGTGTCGTCGTGTTTCGCTGACTGGTGTCATATAACCGGCCACGAAACCGGCGGTACACTACACCCTTCGGCCAGAACTCTTCCTTGAGGAACTTCTCGAGATGATGTGTCGGAACACGCACCACGAACGACTTGAAGTTCGTGTTGTGACGCGACTCCAACTTCTCGACCCTCAAAGTTCAGTTGGTCTTTACACGCATGTACTCCACGATACTCTTAATACATATTTATTTAACTGTCTGTTCTCAATCTTGTAACAAAAATGCAGAATAAAGTAGTAAGAAGAACTACATAGCTACAGTTCTAGAATATTATAAAGCATCTCGGCTATGGAGGCCAATCTCAACGGAGACTAGCTGTCGGTGCGAGAGATATTAGAGTGCACAAGTATGTGCGCAGGCACAGGTGCACTCTGCCGCCGTCCTATCGGACTATGAGAGCATTCAAACACGACCGGAGAGAGATCAGGCGCAGGATCAACGGCTTTACGTGCTTTCCGAGCATGGGGGTATCACACCGCCAACTTCCAAACTCCGGACTGTTACTAAGAAATTCCCAATGGAAAAATCCAATAAAATACCTGCCCCGGGTGAATCCAGAACTCAAAGCTTAGCAGTCGTACATTATAAGTTGTTAAAGTTTTACTTTGTAACCTACCTATTGATTTTTATAAAGTTACAACCCATAAAAAATGTTTAAATGCAGTTTATTTCAAGTTTCTACTTGGAAATTCTTTAAAAACAACCTGTAAACGTTAATTAAAAATGCCTCTAACGATTAAGAGGTTTATTTATATACGTCTATTAAAGTTATGAGACGTTTAAACGTCAAAAATGTATGGTTAGACAGTTGCTAACGTTTATAAATAAAAGGGTATATGCACATACATTTTCCTGATATCATGATAAGAAAAGATGCGAAAAGATGAGTTTCTTTTTTCTTTTGGTACCTACCAAAAGGCCTATTAGAGCGCAAAGAAAAGTTAAAGAAAAGTTTCAACATCGTGAGGAAACTTTCATATCCTAGAACCAAAATACGAAGACGTGTGACATCCACCAACCCGCACTGAGCCCGCGTGGTAGATTATGCTCCATCTTTATTTGACATCAATCCGTAACAAAGTGGACTCATTTTTTCAGTCAACTCATGAATATTTCAGTATCTGAAAATATCCGTGTGAACTACTTTTTCATTGTTCTAACTGAGGTCATTTGTTACATAATGCTGGAAAACGTGTGTTTTTTTACATGAATTTACTTATTCAGAAAAGTGTTGTGCGCAATTTCGTATTATTCAATATTGTAATTGGGCAGACAATTCTTTTTTTCAATGTTGTTGATGTAAGTAACACAGATTAAAAAAATCAGAAGAAAAAATCGAATAAAAAAATTTGAACGGTAAAGGCAGGACTACACTTCCTAGGTAATTAAACTTTATAGACTTAGCTTACTTACTTTATAGCTTAAAACACAGTTCCATTCCAGGTTATTCGCTCTTAAAGCTGGCCAATAATGCCAATAAATCATATTTAATGGTGCGCTACAGACCATAAAACTGAACAACTTTCCCCATGGGACCAACATCGTAATTGCGAAAAAATATTCAGCTGTTCCGTACAAAACTGCAATACCTGCTCGACCGAAATGTATCATCATTTCAGCTGAAAAGCGTCCATTGCTAAACATAGGCCTCCCCCAAGCACCGCCACTTTGGCCGGTTCTGTGCTTCTCGCATCCAGCAAACTCTTGCGGCCTTCACCAGGTCATCAGTCCCCTCAGGGGGGAGAGGCCTTCCAACGCCACGTCTTCCGGTACGTGAAATTCTCGACTGAAATGTGTGGGGCAGCTGATATTTTTTTCGAGATTACGATGTTGGTCCCAAGTCCTAAGGCGAAAGTTGTTCAGTTTGGTGGTCTGTACCATAAACATTATAAGGCTGGATTTAGTGTTGTGCTGACGTCGGTCGCGTACCAAGACGCTGACGATAAATGGACGTGTACAGTGTCGCACCGACGGTTCAGCGAGCGCGAGTTCAAAGGCTCCCCCACAGGCACTTTTTATCGGTCGATAATATCGGATGCGCCTTAAATAGGTACTCGACAGATGTCAGCGCTGTCCATCGGACGAGAACTAAATCCCGCCTAAAGCATGCATAACCTTGTTGTCAGTGAGTAGGTACTATTGGTTACCTTGACCGCGTACCCCATTTGAAAGTAATATGGATGTCTGGGGTAAAAAATATACATTCCAAATTTCGCATCAATCTAAAGAGGTAGAAATCAATTTGAATATTGAATGATCGATCGATTCTCGAAAGCTCTGTATATTTCAGTCCGGGCCGGCGACGGAGCTTCAGTGCCTGCCTTGTGTCTGTCACGGCCTTTCACATCCCCGGCACGGCCCTCATGTGTGCGGATAAGGTCAAACTAAATTAGCTAGCGAAACTCCGCAGTCGTGATAGGTATCGATTTTTCAACATGATAAAACAAAAAATAAATTAATACAATGAGTGTATTTTTGAGTTATCAACCGCTGTTAGTGTAGTCACTTGAAATATAACTTTTTGTTAAGTTCGCAGATGTCATGAGTTTCAATAATTATCTATATATGATAAAATAAAAAAATAAACGATTTTCTCTACTCATACTTCAAGTAACACTACTACAAGCGTATCTTGTTTAGATATCAATACCATCATGTCTGCGCAGTTCCGCTAGCTAATTCAATTTGACCCTGTATACCTTTAAACAATGCTCCACACTCTTCCATGTCAATTAGGTTAATCGTTTTTTGACAGCTGTCTTAGAACATACAGACGCCAGCAAGTCAAGCTACCCGAAACTGTCAAATTTTTCCAATCAACATTGAACCTTAATGCTTTAGAGATAAAGTTGAAAATCTATTAAAGAAATTTGACAGATTGTAGTAGCTTGATGTGCTGGCGTCTGTACATATTCCAGATTACGTAAAAGTTAACTTTAATATGCGTAATAAAATAAATATATAAGTAGGTAAACTGCCTTATCTTATTGAATTATCTTATTTACGGCTTCCTATACACATTATAATACCGTACGTATATCAATCAATGTATAGTGCTGCAATCACTAGTTCCATCTGTCAAAAAATGGTTTACCTAATGGACAGGAGGAGGTTTATAAATATTAAAAAAAAAAATATTGTGATGTGTTAAAATTGACACTATTGAAAAAACTATCTATTATTAATGCAATTCAATATAATTATAGGAAACTAGACAGCATTAATTAATTTCCACATAATAATTAATATGACGAGGGTACAAAATAATTGCTGCACTTATTCTTAGAACGATTAATAGGAGGTACGGACAGCAAAAAAGCTTGGTATCTAGGAAATAAATAACTGGAACCATACAGTGGGGTAGTTGCGTAACACAGCCGCACGGGTAGATCGATCAGGTTAAGCTACGCTTGCCGCGGTTGGTCCGTGGATGGGTAAAGACGAAGTCGCGGTTAGAATCGAGTTATCCTACTTAATATTATAAACGTGAAAGCTTGTATGGATGGATGGATGTTTGTTACACTTTCACGCAAAAACTACTGAATAGATTTGGATGAAATTTGGCACACAGATGGTTTATAACATATAGGATACTTTTTATACCGATATTCCCACGGAATCGAAACTTATGCGGGTGAAACCCTGGGGCGTAGTTTTAGTCATAAAGTGGTGTAGGTATTCATCATGGACCTCAAATTAAAGAGCAGCACCCTAATTGCGTAACACACGATCAATCGTAATCTGAATAATTTTCAAGCATATTGCTAATCCATTGCTTCATAAGTTCGAAAAATTTGTCTGCTCAACACGTAAATTGTTGTTGAACTGTCAAAATGAATCCGATTCCGATTGATTGTGTGTTACGCAATTAGGGTGCTGGTCAACTTATCTCTTTTGTTGCCATTACCATAGATTAACATGGCAAGGTACAAGGAAAACGGTAGGACCTGCGTAAGTGCGTACGTGATGACGTACGCGTAGGACCATAGACTACTCTATAGCAGGGGTGGCGAACCTATGAGCTCCTTAAGTTTTGAGTTGAGCTGCACGATTTCTGACATATGCGTGCACTGACTGGACAGGTCCTCTCAATCTGTGTGGTTCTTTCCTCAAAAGACCATCTCAGACATCGACCTACATGGTCTTCTCATATGATCTGACCAAGATTATGTCTGGACTTTAAAAGAGACTGTGACGTCTGAGTTTGTTTCGGCCTTTTTTCTCAGACTAGTCAGATAGGAAACGCCGACCTCATCTAGTTTTAAAATATGATTGACGTGTAAAAGTGTTTGTACAGACGCCAGCAGGTCAAGCTACCCGAAACTGTCAAATTTTCTCAATCAACCTTGAACCTTAATGCTTTAGCTATAAAGTTGAAAATCTATTAAAGAAATTTGACAGATTGTAGTAGCTTGATGTGCTGGCGTCTGTACAAACCTACTTACAAAATAAAATCAGTTATCTTTTATGGCGTGGCCACACGGCAGGGACTTGAGAATGAGATGAGGACGGGACGCTGACGTGGCAGTATGAAGATGGAAAACAGACACACAGCTGTGTCTGTTCCTTTCTGTATACAGGGTCAAATAAAATTAGCTAGCGAAACTCTGCAGACGTGATAGGATTCGGGGTATCGATATCTAAACACGATAAAATAAAAAAAATAAAAAATTGATAGATTATTTTTGGATATGCGTGAAAAGGACGCCGCGTGTGTTCCGTCCTTGTCTCATGTCATTTTTATGTGGCCCGTGCCTTGGGTACAGGAATTAAAATTCTGGGCAAGGCATTGAATAAGTGGAATCGTACAAACCTACGAATTTTAGCACACGAGTGCACTGTTACATTTTATTCAATTTTTATCTAAACAAATAAAATATACAGTTTAAGTGTTTGTTTGTAATGTCAACGTTATAGCTTTTCACTAAATGCATATGAAAGTATACCGTTACTTATAACAAGAAAACCAATTTTTAAAATTTTTGTTTGTCTGACTAATCTCAGAAACGGCTGGACCGATTTTGATGAAATTTGATGTCGGGTACTTTAAACGCTGAGGGAGGACATAGGCATTTTATAGACATACCACGAGGGCAAAGCCACTGGCGGAAGCCAGTTTATAGTAAGAAACATTTTCAATAAAGGGTTTCCGACAAAAATTGAGAGTGAAATTTCAAGTACGCGTCACGTTCTGGCACATTTCGTTACAAGAGAGAGAGAAAAAAGACATAACCCTCTCTGTCTCTCACACTAAATCTCTCTTATTCTTTATTTTTTAAGCAGTTTCACTTCTATCGCGTGTACGGTGCTGCAATTTTTATTATTTTTAAAAGCTCTCGTGAAAATGTTCGTCGTCCCTGCTGGTCTGGTCCGGCTCTTAATTTGTAGACACGAGGCAAACGACACGTAGCCCCAGTTAAAGTATCACTGTTAATTGTAGGTTGTAGACTTGTAGCACTAGGTTCTAAGTTGTCACAAAAAGCTTTATAATACACCTAGTAGGGCTTTTAGTAGACAATTATTTAAATGATGAATGATTTCATTTCTGTAAGTAGGTTTATACAAACACTTGTACACGTCAATCATATTTTAAAAAACTAGATGAGGTCGCGTATCGGCAAGCGTAGTGTGAAGCGCCCCTCAGCTAGATGGATCGACGCCCTTAAGAACGTGGCTGGGATAGATTGGATGCGGAAGGCGGAGGACAGGGTGTTGTGGCGCAGCCTGGGAGAGGCCTATGTCCAGCAGTGGACTGCGATAGGCTGAGTTGATTGATTGATTGATTGATTGAGCGATAGCACTAGGAAGTGGTGAAGGGCGGGCGTTTTTGGGGGACTGTCTTTTGTAATTTTTACGTTGGAAAAGTGCTGATTCTTAGCTTAATTTGAATAAATGACTTTTGATTTTGATTGATCTTGATTTTGAGATGAGGACGGCGTTTCCGATCTAACTTCTCTGAGAAGAAAGGCCGAAACAAACTCAGAGATCACAGTCTCTTTTAAAGTCCACGCATAATCTTGATCAGATCATGTGAAGACCGTGTAGATTGGTGTCTGGAATGGTCTTTTGAGGAAAGAACCTCACACATTGTACATAAAATTAAACTACGAAACTCCAATTACTTACAGTAACACGTCCTCCAAGAACAGTTAATTACGGGAAACGAAATATTGAATTTGAACATGTACAATAAAATACCCATGGAAATAAAGGAAGCGAAAAGCATGTCTAAAATCAACTTAAATCGTATATAATGTGTCAATAACAATAATAATATAAAAAATACTTACACGTTATTGCTAACGCTAACGGGTTCATACAAACAAACAAAATAAAAATAAAAGTTCTTTATTTTGTCAGTATGGTGCCATGAATGCCACATCTAGTAATACATCGAATTTTACTTTAGATCCGTGTTTACTCGGTTGGTGATTAGTTGATACTTTTTTTTATCACTACCCACCTATTCATTATTGTAAATCCATTTTTATAACATTTTGTGTAAATTTAGTTTCTCAGTATCGAATTATTGTTAATTTTTAATGAGAAATAATAAAGTTCTTAAACCATACATGGAGTAGACCTGTCCAGAGAGTGCATGCATTCGTCAGTAATCATCCAGCTAGGTAATAGAGATGATAATCACTCTCCTGTCCTTATCCCAATTTATTTGTGGACGGCGCAACATGTCCTTTTCTTCCATACTTCTCTATTAGTCGTGGTAGAAGTGGAGGGGCCCGTGGCTAAATAATAACAGCCGCACGCATAAGCTTCCGCTGTTGGTCCGTGGATGGGTGAATATCTTTACATACCGAGACCCCTCCGTGCCTAGGAAAGTAAGCCGTTGGTCCCGGCTGTCATTCGTGGATCATGGACAGTCGTTACGGGTCGTCAGAAGCCAGAAAGTCTGACAACCAGTCTTACCAAGGGGTATCGTATTACCCGGTAACTGGGTTATGGAGGTCAGATAGACAGTTGCTCCATGTAAAATACTGGTAATCAGCTGCATCCGGTTAGACTGGAAGCCGACCCCAACATAGTTAGGAAAAGACTAGCCGGTGATGATTTGTTTGACGGCAGGTGGCATAGCTTTTTGGCATCTGCGCCACGTGTCCTGGGTTCGATTCCTGAACAGTCCGCATTCCTTGTCTGACTGTTTGTGTATTTGTGAGATTTGTGTTTGTAAACGCACCCACGATACTGGAGAAATTCCTAGCGTTGAGACTTACACTTTATAGCCTCGAAGTCGCGGTCGTTTCCACTTGCTCCCAAAACGGATGCTCCTAAAGCTCGATATATCATACTTTGAAAGAAAGAAAGAAAAAGTATTTATTGCTACTCGTACAGGATCATAAACTAAACTAAACACAGTTAAAAATAAAAATAAAACAAATTGTATAAAAAAGTAACAAAAGGAAAAAAAAAATGAAACAATGTCCTATACGAGGCCAAAAGGCTCCTATCTCAGCATGATGCTTCGACATTTAAAAAATGAATGTCGTAGCGCTGGTATTCTGATAGGGCCCGCTGTGATGTCACGGGCAATCACAGTAATAAATAAATAATAAAATAGATATAATACGAGTATTATGTAAAATATTAGCTTATATAAAATATTACTTTCGAACAAATACTACAGTATTACCAGAGGTTCGTCGTGAAGAGTTCGATTGGTTCAGTCATGTAATTTTAAGGTAACTATTTTGTCGTATAATTGGTAAGAAAGGTAACTGAACATACCTGATAAAAAGTTAGGATGATCATGATAATAAAGTACAAAAAATACTATCAGAAAATTTCGCGGAAATCTTCGATCTTTCTTTCTTACCCTCAGACTGTTTCGAATCTCGAAACAGTATGCATGAGCTATAGAGCGCGTTTTATTACTTACTATGGTTATTTACGTATCAGAGAATGTAAACTTTTATAATATCATTTTATATTTATATATTTTGTAATAATTATCGATTAAATATCTAATTTCTAAATGACTAACGGTTCGCTGACGTATGTACAAGATCGTTTATAAGTTTCATAAATCTGAACTTGGGATGACCCTTTAAGGACGCTTGACTTAGGGCTGATTTTTCAATCGACAGATAATTTTCATTCGCGGAATAAAATTGACGTCTGACAGTTTTTGTATGGAAGAACGGAACATTCAAACTTATTCCTCCGATAAAATTATCTGTCGATTGAAAAATCAGCCCTTAAACGAACGAATTTTTTACAATATTAATTCAAAAGGCCTACTCAGCGATTAACGTCTGTTTAACATTTCTATATGAAAATTCATAATGCTAGAGCGAGTGGAGCGAGCTCGGTTATTTTAGATGCACACCGACAGGAATACATTTGAAGAGGATGATTCGCTAGTGAGCGAGCGTAGCAATTCAGCAAAGCTTCATTACCGTAAAAACCTCACAAAGTGAAATAATCAATACTTAAGAGGGTACCTTGGTGTCTAATTGGCCAGCTGTATTAACTTGTTTTGTATATTATGTAACTACCTACACTTTTGCTTGGTTTGCTACTGATCTCGTACATTGTTGTTATGGTTTTACTTACTCTACATCTGCATGCTTCGTCATTAGACGACGATTATTTATGTTAAAAGTAAAATCTCATATAAGTGAACTAGGTATATCATGTTCTTTGAGAAATAAAGATTCTTTAAACCTAAACACCTTGTCTTATACATACTCTAAAGCGCCACTAATACAAATTACCAAAAATCAATCACTCCAGTTTTAAAACAAAATGGCGGGTATGTTTACATAAATCTTTCAACGCCGCTTGCGCATTTACCAGAAATAAAACAATTAATTCGTTAAATATTTACATTAAAAATTGTTTGTTTTCCTAACTCTAGATAGGTGTAAGGCGTTGAAACTGTTGAAAGCTTACTGTATCTGGCTCGTATCTTGGTGGTGTTTGTTTGTCTGTCAGCAGTCTATTCGGAGTTGTAGTGCGGTGAACCTGTCCATTGGGATGGAGTGTTCCTTCTGGCCTAGAATGAGCGAGCAGATTAAGGTTCCGTAGCCAAATGGCAAAAAACGGAACCCTCATGGATTCGTCATGTCTGTTTCTCTGTCTGTCCGTCCGTATGTCACAGCCACTTTTTTACGAAACTATAAGAACTATACAGGATAAATTTTTATTCAGTGCGTAAATTTTCACAGGGTGTTCTACCCATGAATATGAACAACTTTCACTATGGGACCATCTCTGAAATCACAAAAAAAAAAATCAGCTGTTTCTTATAAAAGTTCAATACCTACTCGGCCAAAATGTATGAATCTGCTGATTTTTTTTTCGTGATTTCAGAGATGGTCCCATAGTGAATGTTGTTCATATTCATGGGTAGAACACCCTGTAAAAATTTACGCACTGAATAAAAAATTATCCTGTATACTGTTGAAACTTGGTAAGTAGATGTATTCTGTGAATTACTTATTAGATATTATTTTCACACAAAAATGGAAAAAAAAACAATAAATTTTGGGGTTGCCCCATACTTAGAATTCATCATCATCATCATCTGCCTAGCCTTTTCCCAACTATGTTGGGGTCGGCTTCCAGTCTAACCGGATGCAGCTAAATACCAGTATTTTACATGGAGCGACTGCCTATCTGACCTCCACAACCCAGTTACTGGGTAATACGATACCCCTTGGTAAGACTGGTTGTCAGACTTTCGGGCTTCTGACTACCCGTAACGACTGTCAAAGATCCACGAATGACAGCCGGGACCAACGGCTTAACGTGATTTCCGAGACACGGAGGGGTCGGGGGTTATAGTACCCCATACTTAGAATTGAAACTCAAAAATTTTTTTTCATCCAGACCTATCCATAGATACCCTATACGTATGGGACGTATGGGGTGTTTATGGATAGGTCTTCAAAAATGATATTGAGGTTTCTAATATATTTTTTTTCTAAACTGAATAGTTTGCGCGAGAGACACTTCCAAAGTGGTAAAATGTGTCCCTCAATGTGGGGGGGGGGGGGGGGGGGACAATGATGGTGGAAGTTTACATTACTATGTAAACTTCCACCGAAAATTGGTTTGAACGTGGGGGGGGGGGGGGGACAATGATGGTGGAAGTTTACATTACTATGTAAACTTCCACCGAAAATTGGTTTGAACGAGATCTAGTAAGTAGTTATTTTTAATACGTCAAAATCGTAAACCGCAATTTGCCTTTCATTCAATCAACTCAACGGAACCCTTTATGGGCGAGTCCGACTCGCACTTGGCCGCTTTTTTTATATGTCAGATTGTCTGTCTTTTTTATTGGTTTTAGCTCTTGGCTAAATGAAAGTTACCGCGGTAGACCGCGGTCGGTGCGTGGTAGTGTAGACCATCGCAAATCGAGACCCATCCGTTCCTCAGAAAGCACGTTAAGCTGTTCGTCTTGGCTCAAAAGTAAGAAGCCCAAAAGTCTGGCAGCGTTTCTTTTCAAGGGGTACCTATCGTGTTGCCCAGTAACTGGGTTGTGGAGGTCTGATAGGCAGTCGCTCCATGTAAAATACTGGTATTCAGTTGCATCCGGTTAGACGGGAAGCTGCTTCCGGTTAGACGGAAAGCTGACCCCAACATAGTTGGGAAAAGGCTGGCTGATGAAGATATTTAATTAGGTATATTAGAAACATTGAATTGATTATCATTAACCTCTCTTTAAGCTCTAACAGATGTTCATTGTCCTAGTGTGCAGGGTTTAGGGCGGCTCCAACAGTGTCTTCAGCATGGTTGCTGTGTGTACGTGGGTCACTGTTGTACCGTCTCTCATGGCATGTCGTAACGGTGACCAACCGTTATTTTTTGTATTGTTTTTCTTGTTTTTGTTTATTGCCTGTGTTTACTAACATAATTGTAAGTTTAACTAACAATCTTGTTGAGTCCTGGTTACTTTTAATAAAGAAAATTCTATTCTATTCTGTATTGTAACATTCGCCACCGCTTAAAGATCTAGAAAATTTTCTCCTAAAATATATTAGTGTTTACTGACTATCCTTATCTTTAAATAGTTTCACTTTATCTTTTAGTTAACGTTAACAGAAGGTCATTGAACTTTACGTACAAGTCTACCATTAGACATTCAACAGAATCCATCGCGATAATTTGAGGAATTCCTCTTAGAGCCCTGATAAATATGCTGTTTCCTAGAAAACTGCAATACCTACGCGTCAAAATGTATGGAACAGCAATTTTTTTTTAATATCCAAAAGAGAATGCACTCAACAAGTACACTAGTTATGTAATTAAAATACTCATAATATATTATTATAAACGTGAAAGTTTGTATGGATGGATGTTTGTTCCTCTTTCACGCCAAACAAACAAACGGATTTGGATGAAATTTGGCACACAGATAGTTTATAACCAGGATTGACACATAGAATACTTTTTATCCAGATATTCCCACGGGATCGAAACTTATGCGGGTGAAACCGCGGGGCGCAGCTAGTATAATTATAATAAATTACCAGAAAAAAAATAAAAAATAAAGAAGAACAAAAATGTGTAAATATAAATGCAATTATAATATCAATGAATATTTAAATGATAAATTTTAAACTAAGTGCATGTTTTTATAAAATAATTACAATATTTATTATAATAACTAAGTAGTCAAATTAAAGCCCTCTTCCTCTGTCCTACTTTTTCTGTGCGCCCGACAGAGTCCACAAAGATCATATTCTGTAAAACGTACCACCTAAGTTCACACGTGAAAGCAAAGAATATATTGAGTACTGAGAAATTTCAACGTAGTTCAGAATCATGTACTGAATCCATGGTAACTGGTCGTGCCTCGATGTCCCTGCCACCTCGAATGTACCTATCAGGACATTTTGGTATTTTCCTAACCAGGAGCCACATACCACGTGGTCGGGTCGCCACCCTCCCACAGCACTCTCTTAATAACCCATTCGCGGAATGAAAACGATTCCGAAATAGCGGAATACCTGATCTCGCATTCTGTTGTAAAATTAGCTAATGTTTTCAAAATACGTCCTTAAATTGAGATTCTGAATTCTAGCCGCCATTTTTAGTACTTTGAATGATTTGTGCGTTACTGAACGGCTAAATATAGGGCCAATCATTGGGTATGCTGCATAGTGGGTATGTCCGTTTTTGGGAGTTGAGCTTTTAGGACAAATGACAAATGCGCTGCGTGCACTGACTGGACAAGTCCACTCAATCTTTGAGATTCTTTCCTTAAAAGACCATTTCAGACACCAATCTACATGGTCTTCACATGATCTGCCCAAGATTATGTCTGGACTTTAAAAGAGACTGTGACTTCTGAGGTTGTTTCGGCCTTTCAGAGTAGTCAGATAGGAAACAACGACCTCGTCTAGTTTTTAAAATATGATTGACGTTTAAAAGTTTTTGTACAAACAGAAATAAAATCATTTATCATTAGGAATGTCCGGATTTAAGATCTGGTCAAACTGTCGCTCTATTTGTAAAAATCTCATCATGAAAACTTAGGTGAAGAGAGCTTGAAGCAGCTGACATTCCACCGGATGCTGGCGACAGATGCTATTGACAGCCCACTTCACCTAAGTTTTATTATTTATTTTTTTATTTTCACCGTGAGATTTTTACAGAATAGGTCGGGTAGGATGAATCCCGCTCAGGATGCGGGATGGAAATCACTTGTGTCGATGCGTTTGTGTTAATTTGTATAGTTGTGTTCAAACACCGTAATTTATACAAAATTCAGGTAAAATGCTAAAAATTACGAAGAAAAATTGAAGGTTACATGGAATGATACAAAATAAATGCGCATGACCTTAGTGGGTAGTTCATTATTCATGAGAATTCTGTGAACCAGTGCAGTGCAGTATCCAACAACTTAGGGAAAACACGATTCAAAGTAAACCTGAATGTTTCCTATAAGCTTTGTGCAGTCACGAACAAAAGTATGTATACATTCGGCATTATTCAAAAGCGATTTACTCCTTTATTTTTTAATTAAAATTTATGTTGTTACGAACATAGTATTTTCGAACCCACAGGTTCATGTAATGTGTCGTATTTCGACGTTGCATTCGTTATTTCACGAAAAAATCGCAATTGAAAGTTGCCAAGTGTTGACATATTGGTGTTCGTGACTGTACTCTGCGGGATAATTGCGTAATACACTACTATGAGTGGCCATGGGTTTCATTTGACAGTTCAACAACATACATTGCGTTATTTACGTTGTTGAGCAGGCACATTTTTCGAACATATAAAGCAATGGATTGGCAATATCCTTCAAAATGATTCAGATTGAGTTTGATAGTGTGTTACGCGATTATTTTTGTATTTTTTTGTTTTTCTTTTTTAAAAAACGTTGCCCCACACTAGGAATTACTCATGTATCGTAGGTGCGTTTACAAACATTTAAACTCACATACACAAACAGCCAGACCCGGAACAACTACCTGTATGCAATATAAATATTTGTTCCGTGCGGGAATCGAACCCGCGACACGCAGCGCAGCAGTCGATCGCTCAGCCACAGCGCCAACCGTGTCGTCACGTTGTCGATTAGGGTACAGGTGTGTGTACAAACACATACACACAAATACAAAGACTCGAAATTACTGTTGGCAGGCCCTAAAACGGTGACGGAAGACATCGTGAGGAAACCGGCATATCGTAGAACCGAAAATTCGAAGACGTCATCTGACATTCACCAACCCGCACTGGGCCGGCGGCGTGGTGGATTATGGTCCAGCCCCACTCGTAGAGAGAAGGCTTTTGTCCCAGCAGTGGGAATGTTATAGGCTGGTTCTGCTCATGTTATGTCAGCTATCAGCTTCAGTTTTTTTTACATCTAACTCAACAGACAGCTGGGCCATTTCTTCTTCCCAGCGATAGCACTAGGAAGTGGTGAAGGGCGGGCGTTTTTGGGGGACTGTCTTTTGTAATTTTGACGTTCGAAAAGTGCTGATTCTCAGCCTAATTTGAATAAATGACTTTTGATTTATCTACTATTAAAGTATTCGGATCATGAATCTCTATCAATCAATCAATCAACTCAGACTATCGCAGTCCACTGCTGGACATAGGCCTCTCCCAGGCTGCGCCACAACATCCTGCCCACCGCCTAATCTCATGTGAATCTCTATGCTAACAGGATAATGATAATATTCGTGCGTAATACATAGATGTACTAGGTATACATTTATGTGTATTTATACACCCATCTTATTATAGTGTTCCTTGACCGTTTCTTTTTATATTTTATTTAGTTTATGGTCGCTTACTTGTTGAATTTAGATTATAGTTTTTTTTATAGCCTACTTAGATATTTTAACATACATACCATAATATAATGAGCCTATAATGTTCCCACTGCTGGGACACAGGCCTCCTCTCTAGATAGGGAGTGGGCCGTAATCCACCACGCGGGCCCAGTGCGGGTTGGTAGATTTTTTAAGCTTGAACATAACTTAAGGGGAAAGTTTATAAAACCATGGTTAGACCGCTGTCCCGTGTGATCAGAATGTTGGACAACAAAAGGGACCTCGGCATTTTTTCTCAGAGATCAGTAAAAAATTGGTAATGCCAATGCAGTTATCTCTAACACTGACGCATGCCGCTCCTGTATAAGCACACTAAGATAACCGTTTTACGAGAAAATACAAACCGATATAAACGTGCATCAGACTCTTGTGCAGTTCAGGCTTGCACTTTATTAGTTTTTTTTAACCTAAGTTAAAATGTATAAGACCATTAACTTTCATGAATTCACTTAATTTGAAAACACAATGAAACCTTTTTACCTGAAAATTATGATGATTACGTTACTTATTCATTATTTTTGTTTTTACAAATGTTGACTTTGAGTTCCCATTTTTAAAATGCAATGACAAGAGTTTACAAATAAACGTTGAAAAACTGCAGTGCATTCACAGTTACCTCTGACAGCAGCTACTCAATAGCAACCTTGTTTTATCGATAGTAAAGGTTACTGTGTTTTTGACAGACTTGTCAATGGCAGCAGCCAGAAAACAACCTAATTTCTATCGTTATAAAGATCATATTGATTTGTGCGTGTGGGGAAACAGGGGATGAAAGTTTGTTTTCAAGTTCGTCATTTTTGTCGATGGTAGGTATTTCCCATGGCCACCAAGTTCGCTGGTAATATAATATAATATTATGTACCTGCTTTCATTTAGTTTTGAGTTATAATTCGCAAGAATTGTGCAAATCTGTCTATACTGACGGTTAGGCCCGAACATACATTAAAACATATATATTATATACAGGGTGACAGGGAAACTTGACGTATCCCTTGAAAGGCTTTATACTAGAGGTCATTAGCAACAAATTTAGTCCAGATAACTAGGGTTCAAAACTGGATGGTTGCCGAGCTGTGTCGGTTCTTCGATTTTCTAGAAATTTTCTGACTTGATAACCAAAAACAATTAATTATGAGAAAAGCTACTCAACTCCACACATTTAATTGACACTTTTCTGAAAGTTAAAAAAGAGTGATCATTAAAAAAAAATGCTTGCAAAATTTACATAATCTCAGAATTTTTTTTATTTTTTAACCATCCAGTTTTGACCCCTAGTTGACTGGACTTAATTTGTTGCTAATGACCTGTAGTATAATTCCTTTCAAGGAATACGTCGAGTTTCCCTGTCACCCTGTATAATATCCAAATTAAGAACCTCCTCCCTTTATGAAGTCGGGAAAAATACGTGACGCCATTCCAATAGACAAGAACGGGGTGGGGGGGAGCTCAAAAAAAGCTTAAAAAACTTAAATCCGTGTGACGTACTTCATGGTTTGCCCCTAAGTATCCATGTTACAAATTTACAATTAATCTGTGTCTTAAACGACTCCCACGCAAATAAGGAATGGCGGTATTCGGGGCACGGCAGGAAGTAGAACGGTGGATTGTTCATAGCGTGACGTCATCGTGGTCGAGTTGTAATAGTAAAGACAGGAGATATTGATAATAATGTAGACTAAGTAGAAGTAATATTCCATTGATTGTTATTCTTGTGACTAAGTGATAAAAGCCACACAGGTCGATCGATCAGGTTAAGCTATCTTGCCACGGTTGGTCCCTAGATGGGTGATCATCTATACATACCAAGACCCCTCCGTGCCTCGGAAAGCACGTTAAGCCTTTGGTCCCGGCTGTCATTCATAGATCTTTGACAGTCGTTACGGATTGTCAGAAGCCCGAAAGTCTTGACAATTAGTTTTACCAACGGGTATCGTATTACGCAGTAACTGGGTTGTGGACGTCAGATAGCCAGTCGATCCATGTAAAATACTGGTATTCAGATGCATCCGGTTAGACTGGAAGCCGACCCCAACATAGTTGGGAAAAGGCTAGGCAGATGATGAGTTGAGTATATTTTAAAGTTTTTCGTTAGAGTTGAAGTTTAGAGTTTTGATAGTTAAGATTAATACATGTGTGTAATTATAACGAATGGAAAAATATTTTTGATTAGTGCGAGCCGAGTCTTCTTACTTCTTCATAGTTAGGCTTCTGTGTGTTACATACTCTGTGTACGTGTGACGTCACTGCGTATAGTATACGTTAGGTCAACCACGTGTGTCCGGTATTGTGTTTGTGAGTTCTCAAATATCCGGACAGTCCCGATTTAGGCCATTATGGGGAAATGTTTTGTGAGCTATAAATAGGTTGAGCGGCTCGTTCGTTAGCGATCGTGAGGAGAGGCTATCGAGCGTGAAGGTTCGATATCCATGTTAAGTTCTGTTTTTGGAACTTTCTGTGACAGGGTAAGTTGGTAACAAAACTATACTAATAATAAAGCAAATATTTGTTTTATTGAACGCGTTAATCTCTGGAACTACCAGTCGGATTTGAAAAATATTTTTCCATTTAATAGCCCAGTTCTTGAGGAAGGCTATTTAACATCACTCTATGACCCTTAGCAGCCGAGCATAAAGAAAGAAGTCGGAAAGATCGCTAAGTGAAAACTATGTGACACTGTGGGCTGGTGATGCGATGCGATATTGTGGCTCGGGGTACAGACGCCAGCACATCAAGCTACTACAATCTGTCAAATTTCTTTAATAGATTTTCGACTTTATTGTTAAAGCATTAAGGTTCAAGTTTGATTGGGAAAATTTGACAGTTTCGGGTAGCTTGACCTGCTGGCGTCTGTACAAGAAATTTCACGCAGATGAATTCGCGAGCATAAGTTCGCCGATTCCCTTGTTCACAAACTAAACTAAATTTAAGTTCAATGCACCTTTTTATTTCCATTTAATTTAGAAAAGGACAGAAGATAAATATTAGTTTAGTCCTGTCAAACTAGTCAGCGCCTGACGTAAATTGACGTATTTTTAGCAGCCACGTTTTTAATCGGTTCCTTATCCATTTGCATAAAATTGTAAGAACTAATATAATTTGGCATACTTTTGTTTCTCCTAATTATATTTTCGCATAACATTATTTACCCATAACAGCTTACGCATATTTTTTTTAAGCATACAAAATTTCTCTAATCATAACATTCTAAAGCATTTTATTTACGCACTGAAACATTTTTATAGGCATAACAAATAAGCATAATAATTAACTCGTAAAATGTTAGACACTAATACACATTTTTATACAATATTGCTCTAATGAAATTTGTAGGCACTTTACATTGTAGGTAGAATAAATATTTTTTTTTTATTTTTCTAAGTGGACGGTGGTGTCATAAAACTATTGTGTCACTAAGTGTATTATTGCAAAGTTGTAATTTAATCCTTTAAACAAAAAATCTAAATTCTGTAATTAATAAGTAAATATTAGGAAATATCATACTGTTATAACCTCATCTAACCCAAATGATTCACCAACAATAGAAGGGATCTAGCGCTCGGTGGCCGTTGCCGCGGCACGCTCGCTTCGCTCGCTCGCCTTCGCGCGTTAATGGTCACTGTTCTAACCTAACCTAACCCATATGATTCAATAACAGTAGTAAATATCAGGAGACATCATACCTATTAATTGTATGCCTAAATACTATTATGCTAATAGTCTGTCAATAGACATTATGCGAATTTTTATGCCAAAACAATTTAGCCTTCAAGATAATTATGCCAACATAAACTGTAAGTATGCCAAAAAAAATATGGCAAAATATTATTATGGCAAAACAAATTATACCAAAATCGTTATGCCAAAGTATATTAGGAAAAATAATATTATGCGAAAAATAGGACTTTCTGTTTCATTTTTCTTTTTTGAAATATAATTTGTTTTTTTTATTTTTGACTATGTTTACTTTAGTTTATGATCTGCCTGTACGAATCGCAATAAATACTTTATCTTTCTTTGGTCACTTCACCACGGTTTAAGTTTTTGTAGGTCTTTTGCCGATATGAGAGAAAAGGTAGTAAATTTTTATAAACTCAGCATGACGTGCAAGAACACCTGTTTCGATCTTTACTTGTAGCGATTGCCGATCTTTACATGGTCGAGTTCAAACGATTGAAATATTAACACCTTGAGATTCCTTGGGAGGTACATTGTGTATTTTTTGCCATTTGTAATTAGTTTTTTGCACAAAGGTACTCGTGTTTTTGTGAAGGTACTGATATCATTGAGAATTTGTTGTATGACCTCATTGACAGTGCTTTGGACTTTGCACTTGGTGTGAAATTTGATTGTCAAAGAGTGTTTTTTTAATCATATTTATTACTAGCTTCTGCCCGCGGCTTCGCCCGCGTGGATGTCGGAAATTATCCCACGGGAACGTGCTAACAGGATAAAATGTATGTGCTTCCCCAGGATGCCATCTATCTCTACGCCAAATCAGAAGTTCAGTGTTAAAAACTGTATTACCCCTTTTTGTCCCGTCAGTGGTAAATTTTCGACAACTTTACATACTCATTATTAATTATTTTCTGTCAAAACTATCAATACTGACTTTCGAGTTACTCGGACCGCGCATTCAATTTCTTCCACACAAACTTCACACCTCTATATCCCCCTTTGAGGGGTAGTTTTGAAAAACTTATAATGATAAACTTTATTACTTACTTAGGCAAGTATTCTTGCCAAGTTTCAAGTTTATTAACTAAATGAATAGGATTTTTCATATAAACTGTATCCGCTTTTCACCCCCACATGGGTGGAATTAAAAAAAAATCGTTTGAGATGTATTCATAACTTGACTCAAAGATTATTTATACCAATTTTCGAGTTAATCAAGCCATACAGTAAAATCCTCCCCTGAAAAATTGACTACCCCATTTCAGCCCGTCAGGGGTAGATTTTCAAAAAACTTTGATACACATTATTCTTTACTTTCAATATTAGGTATAAATACTGAGTTTCGAGTAAATCGGACTGCGCGCTAAAATTCTTCCATACAAACTTTGAAACCCCCCAATCCCTTATTAGGGGGTAGTTTAGACGAAAAAAAAACTGTCAATCTTCATAATTTATTTAGATAAGTATTCGTGCCAAGTTTCAAGTTTATTAACTCAAGGAATAAGATTTTTCATACAAACGAATTCCCCCCTTTTCACCCTCTTAGGGGTGGAATTTCGAAAAATCCTTTCTTAGTGGATGCCTACTCTTCACGAAGAACACACCCTCCAAATTTCATGTCTCTAGGACCAGCGGTTTAGGCTGTGCGTTGATCTATCAGTCAGTCAGTCAGTCAGTCAATCAGTCAGTCAGTCAGTCAGTCAGTCAAGACTTTGAATTTTATATGTATAGACTAGCTGCGCCCCGCGGTTTCACCCGCATAAGTTTCAATTCCGTGGGAATATGTGGATAGAAAGTAACCTATATGTTAATCCTGGCTATAAACCATCTGTGTTCCAAATTTCCTCCAAATCCGTTCAGTAGTTTTTGCGTGAAAGAGTAACAAACATCCATCCATCCATCCATCCATCTATCCATCCATACAAACTTCCACGTTTATAATATTATAAGTAGGATAGGATTTTAAGTTGGTACTAGCGACCCGCCCCTACTTCTTACGACTTGATAATACATCGAGATTTGTTTATTGTACTTGTAGAGGGGCTTGTGGATAAGTAATAACAGCTGCACGGGTCGATCGATCAGGTTAAGCTACGCTTGCTGCGGTTGGTCCGTAGATGGGTGACCATATTTACATACCAAGACCCCTCCGTGCCTCGGAAAGCACGTTAAGCCGGCTGTCATTCGTGGTTTTTTGACAGTCGTTACAGGTCGTCAGGTGTCCGAAAATCTGACAACCAGTCTTACCAAGGGGTATCGTATTACCCAGTCACTGGGTTGTGAAGGTCAGATAGGCAGTCGCTCCATGTAAAATACTGGTATTCAGCTGCATTCGTTTAGATTGGAAGCTGACCCCAACATAGTTGGGAAAAGCAGTTGGGGCTAGGTAGATGATGACTCGTACAGGGTGGCAGGGACATCGACGCGTAACCATTTTGACCGCGTAGGTATTGCACTTTACTATGAAACAGCAGATTTTTTTTTTTTTTTGAGAACTAACGAAAAATTTCTACGCTAGGGATACGATCTAGACTCGTGTGATGAATTCATGGTTACGCATCGATGTTCCTGTCTGTGTGTTTAGAAGTCAATACCTATCACGTCTGCAGAGTTTTGCTAGCTAATTTAATCTGCAGGGTAATTGCGACTATCAGTAGCAATGGGTTTCATTTTGACAGTTCAACAACATTCATTGCGTTATTTACGTTGTTGAGCAGACATATTGTTAACCCCCGACGCAAAAACGACGGGGGGGGACCGCTACTATTTTAAACTTTAACAGAACGTTAGGCTAATAATTAGAGCGGTCCCCCCGACGGGACAACATTTCATCAAAAAAATACGTACTTACGTAAGGTCATAATTTCAACGTTATTTTTTTCTTTTTATAGGGTTTCACGTTAATACATTTTTTGTTCTATTTGTGGCTAATTTTTTTTTTCAATAGTTTTTTTTTAATTGTTTTAGGCTTTTTACATTCATACTATTTTTATTATTATTTAGTGTCGGGTTTTTTTTTAATTTTTATTTTTTGAACATACGAAGCAATGGATTAGGAATATCCTTCAAAATGATTTAGATAGAGAATGATAGTGTATTAGGCAATTAGGGTGCTGGCCCTGTATGATCAAAAACTAGTGATGTTCCACAAAAAATTGAGTTTTGACTTCAAACTGTGATATTTATTCATTGATAACTGAGCACGCGTATGCTTATCTCTTAGCAGACAGTTCAGGGTTCCTCTGATTTATCTTAGGTCAAATTGTGATTGAAAAAAAAATTTATATATGTTGATGAAGGAATTGACTTTCAAAAATAATTCTATAGTTTGGTGTTGAGCTCGTCCGGGTAATAAATGCTTTATCGATACTGGCGCCGATTCCCTTGTTCATAAACTAAACTAAATTTAAGTTCAGTGCATCTTGTTCTTTCTATTTTATTAAGAAAAGGACAGAAGATAAATATTAGTTTAGTCCTGTTAAATTAAGATACTCCATAGACAGTTTAGACGTGATTAAAAACATGGCGACTAAACATACGTCAATTTACTTCAGGCGCTGACAAGCTTGACAGGACTAAAGTAATATTTATCTTCTGTCCTTTTTATAATAAAATAGAAATAAAAAGACGCACTGAACATAAATTTAGTTTGTGAACAAGGGAATCGGCGCCACTATTTATCTTTATTTCCCATTTAATTTTATAGTGGGAGGGGCTCGTGGCTAAGTAATAACAGCTGCACGGGTCGATCGATCAGGTTAAGCTACGCAACATTTCCCCACCCAGGAATCGAACCTATTATAAACAGTTGAATAACAGTCAGAATGTCAGAAGCGAAGTGAATGAATTGTACTATCTTATTTACTTAGCTTATCAACAACGGAGCTAAAATGATTTATAGTATTCAGATAAGAATACGTGTACTCTTGACGCGTTTGGTTCGTTTAATTGTTACTTTTAACTGTCAGTGAACTTATGTGGAGAAATAATATGACATTAACTGAATTTGAATTGAAAGTTCGTTGATTCGAAAATAAAGAATAGTTGTTTATTCTGCAGGCAGATGATGAAGGAAAACATCGCACAAGAAAACCGGCATGTCCTAGAACAATCAATTCGAAGACATGTGACATCCACGATTATCTACCATTTACCATTTATGTACACACATACCTATATAAACAGACAAGAAAAACAAAACAGAAAAATAGGTCAACGGTGGTGCTTATTTCATAAGAAATCTTTTCCAGTATCTATACCTGCGATAGGACAATAGATAGAGACGTGTAGACAGCAGTGTCAAAGAGTAAAGGAGACAGAAATATAATACATAACATCAAAAACAATTCACATAATAAAATTGAACAAAAATTAGGAGAGATTATTTCATCAAATATTAATCAATGGGATTATATGAACTTGGAGGGTTGTATTGATGATTTCAATGATTATAATTCTGTAAAGTCATATTTGTTACGGTTGCGAATCAAATTTTAATCAACATTTAACCTGACACTGACCTGCCATTTGTAAAAAACGTAAGAAAATTGAATTGAATTTCGTGGGCTACCTAGCGGATGAAGCGAAGAACCTACTAAGTACTTAAGTACCCGTACTTTCTGAAGAACATCACCAAAATCTATACTTAGTCCAACCAATTTCGATATTTGGTCTAACGTGTAGGTACATATGTACAGACGCCAGCAGGTCAAGTTACCCGAAACTGTCAAAATTTTCCAATCAACCTTGAACCTTAATACTTCACTGATAAAGTTGCAAATCTATTAAAGAAATTTGACAGATTGTAGTAGCTTGATGTGCTGGCGTCTGTACGTTAGACCAAATATCGAAATATTTCTTCTAGAAGTTTCTACATAAATGAAGAACTTTTATGGTATTGTATGTATTAACTATTTACACTCGTTACTAAATTAAATGACGATTTAACTTACTACACAAATAAATACAAAAACAAAGGAAGGCGTCGCCGAAGTACTCGTCCGCATCGCTGTCATCCGGAAACGTGCCCAGAAGACTGGCAGCATTACCACGTTGAATGGCAATGCTAATTCTTTGGCCAAAGAACGACCCAGCCCTCTGGTCACGTGAAGTGTCGACCAGCCGGCCAGAAGCTTCTTAACCACATACAGGATAAAATTGAAAACTTGCGACAAACCGAAATAGGAGGTGCAGTAACTGTTACATAATCATTATAAATTATAAATTGTCATTTCCCAAATCTAAGTTTTTGAAAAAAATCGTGTCATTATCGCATTAGATAGTGCAAACTAAGTTATTGCCTTTATGTAGACACGAATTACCGTCGTTACAGTAATTTTTTTTCAAAATTATCAAAACAAATAAGAAAATTAAAGTATCAGTATTAATTTTAGCGCGCGCCCGATAGGCAATCCATTCATCACTGAGTTCAAACCATGAAACAAGTTGGTAATGTGTTGAACTAGCGGTATTTAGCTAATTTGACCGTTCCTAGGAAAAAAACGCGCACTTATGTGCATCCCTTTCCATAATAACATGCTAAAAATTTTCTTTATAGCACACTGAATTAGATATTTTAATTCTTCGCACCTATTCAATTTCATCCTGTATAAATATGTCGAAGTCACTGTCACTGTCGAAGTCGTTTGACGATGGCTCTAGAGCTATCTGGTAGCTCTAGAGCCACCAGATGGCGCTAGCGTTCCGAATAGCAATGGGGGCCCTGCACCCCCATTGCTTGCATTGCATTGCACAGTGTGGAGTAGAGCTCTCTGGATCATCGAACATTGGACATCATACGGACATGTGCTCAGAAACTTTCTCGCGTTCCGTATCGTTGAGTTGTGTACCTACCTACAGTGTGTGATTTGTTAGTGTGACTAACTTGTTCGTAAATTATAATCTGATTTGAACTGCAAACCGTTTTTCAATTGCGCTATAACCAACACTACCCATATTACGCCCACAGTAATTAAAATATCCTGATGATAACGAGACACGCATACCTTCTCCGTCAAATATAATCATTATCACATATCAGTTCTAATTTTAGCCCTATTGTCGATCTTTTATTATCAAGACAAAGCTGTACACTCGTGAGTGTACAGCTTTGTCTCTTTTGATATTAGACGTATTATCTATCTTATTGTATATACCGTGGTATATACAATAACATTGATAATACTCTAATATCATGCGTGGGAGTGATGTGGATGTCATGAGTAAGTTAGATTAGGGTAGTTACACGATATATAATCTCGAACTGTCAGTTTGTTACATTTTATGGGTAAAATAACTATATTGGGGTTAGTTTCCAGTCTGACTGGTTGCAATTGAATTTTATATGGAGCGACTGCCTATCTGCCCTCTACATCCTAGTTACTGGGTAATACGATACCTTTTGTAAGCTGACTCCAACATAGTTGAAAAAAATCTATGCAGATGATTCTTTAAAATAAGGAAAAAAAATCCGTACTTACAAAGAAATCAACTCTTAAAGGAGTCAAATGAAGTGTAAGAATAGGAAAATTAGGGATACATATGGACAAAGTCGCGGGTAAAACATAGTGTCTCTATAAATAGGTATTACTCGTAATGCGACAGCATTTTCCTTACAGATAAGTAATCCGGAGCTATTTTCATACAAGGCAGTAATTATCAAAGAAATGTATGGTAAGTACTGTTATTTGTTAAGAGAATTATAGTGTGGTGGGGTGCCAAGAAATGCTTCAGAGACTACACGTCATATTCGGTTGTACACTTTTTGCTTGCACGAAGGAAAGTTAGGTTTAAAGATATTTATTCTCAAAAAAGCTTCGATCAATAATAGTACTAGATTAAGGATCAGGAACAAAAATCAATCGCTCAAGTGGCCACGTTTGCACACACGTAAACATCTACATTTCTTAGAAAAAAGTTTAATAATAATAACAACTTCAGTTTATTATAAACCTTAATGCTTAAACATAAAGTTTAATTACCATTGCAAAATATATTTCGCTCCGTATCTGTCGCTTGAAAATAAAATCATTCTATTTTTAAATTTTCAGCCATTTATTCTAAAATGAAACTTAAAGTCTAAGTAATAAGGTTAAAAACATACTAATTTGAAATAAGACCACAAAAGTATTTGTGGTCTTATTTTTCGGGCCGTTTTTGAAGCGCTTATCGGGAATCTAGTACTATTATTGGTATTATACGAACGCACGGAGTAAACATAACAAAAAAAACTTTTTTGCAAAAAAAAAAACAACCGACTTCCAAAAACGACACTACGAAGTGAAAAATAACTTTAATTTCGGAAGTCGGTGTCGTTGGGTTCGCATTTTCATTGTTTGCCACCGACTTCCGAAATTAAAGTTATTTTTCACTTTGTAGTGTCGTTTTTGGAAGTCGGTTGTTTTTTTTTCACTTTTAAGTTGTAATTTTTAACAGTAATTTTGGTTTAAAAACCAAACTACTGAACCGTTTTTGATGAAATTTCTATGGAACCACTTCAGAAGTATCTCCATTCAAACAAAAAGAATTTTGAAAATCAGTCCACAATTGGCGGAGTAATAGCGTAACAAACACATAAAAAAAAACATACCGTCGAATTGAGAACCTCCTCCTTTTTTGAAGTCGGTTAAAAAGACGCGAAGTCACTTACATGAGAACAAAGCTTAAATTAAATTATATAAAGTTCGTCACAGACGTGACGGTAGCAATTATGATAAACCCATCCAATGCATTGAAATTGAAGAGATCCGCAGGAGAACCAAGGTAGCCCGCATAGCCCGAAGAATTGCAAAACTTAAGTGGCAGTGGGCAGGGCACATTGCTCGCAGAACAGATGGCCGATGGGGTCGAAAGGTTCTGGAGTGGCGACCGCGTACCGGAAGACGTAGCGTTGGAAGGCCTCCCACAAGGTGGACCGACTACCTGGAACCGTTGGATGCGAGAAGCACGGAACCGATCGAAGTGGAGGTGCTTGGGAGAGGCCTATGTCCAGCAGTGGACGTCTTTCGGCTGAAATTATGATGATAATCCAATGTAATCAGCTTTTAGGAAGGGTGTAATTTGTGATTAAATATGCAGCTAATTGAGTTTTGAATGCATTGAATGAGTACAACTTTTTTATACATGAGGGTATTTTGTTATATAATTGTGCTCCTTCAAAAGTTTTTTTTTTTGCCAAACTTAGTAGGTCTTCGGCAAAATCAAGGTTAAGTTAAGGGGTATGCGCTAGGGTCGCACGTTAAAATTCATACAATTTGTAAGTGGTATTGTATTGATATTTCATAAAATAGTCATTCAATAGGAATATATGAACTTGAGGGTTGTATTGATGATTTTAATGCTTATACACTAGCCATATTGGCACATCAAAATTTATGGACTTAAAATCTTACGGGTGTTTGATGTATATATGTATATCATGCTATGCACTAGAGCTGACCTAAGGTTTTTTTTTTAACATCTTGAGTCGATTATAAAATTTGCCTTTTAAGTTTTATGTGCCTATTTGAAATAAATGAAAATAATAAATAATTGATTTTTCAACCCACAGATAATTCTTATGCGTGGAATAAAATTGACGTCTGACAGATTCTGTATGGCAGATCTGTCAAAAATTCAAAATTATTCCGCCCTTTTTTTTTTTTTGAGTATGGGAAATCATTAAATGACCCCTCCCGCTCTGGGTGGAGCGGAAGGGAGTGTCAGACTCTTACTGACTAAAACTCACCTGGAGGTGACTGCCTCCCACTCCCTCTCGCCCCGGACCATGGCTTGAACCAGGGCCGGACGCGAGAGGTCGCCGCCGTTGCCGATCGCCTCTACGAGGACACGGCGCGGCGGTGCTCTGCCCAAGCGGGGCAGACCTCCACCGTATGCTCCACCGTGTCCTCTGGGCGATCCTGGCAGTGATGACACCCGCGCGTCTCCTCCCGCCCGATGATGTGCAGGAACCTCCCGAAACATCCGTGTCCGGAGAGGACCTGCGTCAGGCAGTAGGTGAGAACGCCGTGACGCCGTGGCGCTCTCAAAGAGGGGTCTTACCGCCGCTATCGTGGCGTGCCCTGCGCTGGGTTGCGATAGTCACGCTTTCCATGCCACCATGAGATCGCGCCGGAGGTCCGTCCGCTCCACCGCGGTTTGCCGCGGATGCGGAGTTTCCCTCCGACGTAGTGCCTCCGCGCGCCAATCATACAGGCGCGCGAGGACTATCGCCTCCAGATCCCATGGCGGCAGTCCGGCAAGGAAGCTTGCCGCCTCGCCCGAGATCGTGCGGTAGCCCCGGATCAGCCTTATCTTTTGGGGCGCGTTCAGGTAGTGGGCGGCTCGCAGCCGCAGTGAACGTGCCCACACCGGGGTAAATTATTCCGCCCTTAGAGTATTTTTAGTACCGAAATGTGATAAGGATAATTAATTTCAGACGAATTTGATGAGAAGTGTCCTGAAAATGGTTCAGGAAATTATTTTAATGAAACACTTTGTAAATGAAAATGTCTCACTAAGTGAAAAATAGAAATACTGGGAAGTTTTATTTTTAGCTTTTCAGGTGACTACTTAAGTGATTATGATTTTATTTAAGTGTTCTGAGGTGATATTTATAGAGCTTTTATTAATTGCTCTTTAATTTTAATTTTGGTCTTTATTTAGTTTTGGCTAAGTACGCAACAATGCGTAAAAGGTGCGCTTCCTTGGTGCGCAGGGTGTTGGGCGGCTCCAACAGTGTCATAAGCATGGTTGCGAGTCGCCTGGACTGTGTGTACGTGGGTCACTGTTGTGCCGTCACTCATGGGATGTCGTAACTGTGACCAACCGTTATTTTGTTTTTAGGGTTCCGTAGCCAAGTGGCAAAAAACAGAACCCTTATGGATTCGTCATGTCTGTCTGTCTGTCTGTCTGTCCGTCCGTATGTCACAGCCACTTTTTTCCGAAACTATAAGAACTATACTGTTGAAACTTGGTAAGTAGATGTATTCTGTGAACCGTATTAAGATTTTCACACAAAAATAGAAAAAAAAAACAATAAATTTTGGGGGTTCCCCATACTTAGAATTGAAACTCAAAACTTTTTTCATCAAACCCATACGTGTGGGGTATCTTCAAAAATGATATTGATGTTTCTAATATAATTTTTTTCTAAACGGAATAGTTTGCGCGAGAGAAACTTCCAAAGTGGTAAAATGTGTCCCCCCCCTGTAACTTCTAAAATAAGAGAATGATAAAACTAAAAAAAATATATGATGTACAGACGCCAGCAGGTCAAGCTACCCGAAACTGTCAAATTTTCCCAATCAATCTTGAACCTTAATGCTTTAACAATAAAGTTGAAAATCTATTAAAGAAATTTGACAGATTGTAGTAGCTTGATGTGCTGGCGTCTGTACAGTACTATGTAAACTTCCACGGAAAATTGGTTTGAACGAGATCTAGTTAGTAGTTTTTTTTTAATACGTCATAAATCGAAAACCGCAATTTACCTTTCATTCAATCAACTCAACGTAACCCTTCATGGGCGAGTCCGACTCGCACTTGGCCGGTTTTTTTTTGTATTGTTTTTGTTTATTGCCTGTGCTTACTAAGTTAATTTTAAGTTTTACTAACAATCTTATTGAGTCTTGATTACTTTAATAAAGAAAAAGAAAAATTCTGTTCTAAGTAATAACAGTAGCACGCATCGATCGATTTAGGTTAAGCTATGCTTGCCGCGGTAATATTTCTAAATCTATTCTGTATAATATATTCCATATCTCATCATCATCTGCCTAGCCTTTTCCCAACCATGTTGGGGCCGACTTCCAGTCTTACCGGATGCAGCTGAATACCAGTATTTTACATGGAGCGACTGCCTATCTTCACAACCTAGTTGGTAAGACTGGTGGTCAGACTTTCGGGCTTCTGACGACCCGTAACGACTGTCAAAGATTCACGAATGACAGCCGGGACCAACGGCTTAACGTGCTTTCTAAAGCTAAAGATGGTCACCCATCGACGACCAACCGCGGCAAGCGTAGCTTAACCTGATCGATCGATCCGTGCGGGTGTTGTTATTTAGCTACAATGTTTTTTGTTTTTTTTTTCTGAATATTTATTTTTTATTTATCTTTTTGAGGCTCTCATTCAAACATAAAAAAAAATAGATAAATATCAAAAAAATCTTTGCAAAGTTCACTTAACCAAATCTGAAGGTTGACATCACTTGAATGAAGTACCCTTTCAAAGTGTTGGAGGACTTCCTAGATTCCTAGAAGTATGTTGATGATGTCATCGTATGCTCATAAGATTAGATGGAGTTATTGAAATAAATTAAAGTGCTATTATAAATTGAGCTTTTATTTAATATATGACACAGCAATAGAAAAGAGCGCGAACAGAGTGCGTGTCCACAGAGTAGCTGTAGTGTTGCAAGTTAACACTGCAGTAAGAAGGCGGCAAATTTGAAATACATTTGACACACCCACCAAATTAAAGCCTTCTCATTACTAACATACAAATATAGAAATATAAAAATTATGACAAATCATAGAGATAATTTAAAAATAGTATGCTGATATGTTATTCAACTATATTGATAAAAGAACTACTTATTTAAAGTTATACCAATTTTATCTCTGAGATATTGAAATCTCACACGAGCAAGAGCTTTTGTAAACATGTCAGCAGACTGTTCTGTAGTACATAGGTACTTTACATATATTTCTTTTTCTTTACACTTTTCTTGAATAAACTTATATTTAACATCAATGTGCTTACACCTCTTATGAAAGTCCATATTTTTAATCACTGATATTGCACTTTGATTGTCCACATTTAAACTGATAGTGTCCTGATTATATGCACCAATATCAAGTAGTAGTCTTTTGATCCACAGTGCCTCTTTTGTAGCTGAACATGCGGCCATGAATTCTGCTTCTGTTGTAGACAGGGCTATGCTTTGCTGTCGCTGAGTTGCCCATGTTATAGCTGCAGCATTCTTTGTAAACACATACCCAGTTGTAGATCTTCTTGTGTCACTATCAGCTGCATAATCAGAGTCACTATAGCCCTCTACTATATTGTTCTTTACTTTCGAATATAGTATGCCCATCTCTTTGGTTTCTTTTAGGTACTTTAATATCTTTTTTACAACAGCCCAGTGAGTACTATCATAACAGTCTAGATATCGACTTACTAAGCTTACTCCAAACATAATATCTGGTCTACTTACAATTGCAAGATGCATGAGCGAACCCACTGCTTCTCTGTATGGCATCTTTTCTTCAGGTACTATGTTTTTCTTCTCCAGTTTGGTGTGGGGGTCTATTGGAATATTATTTCCATTTGCATTAATCATATTAAATTTTTGTAGTAATTTTTCAATATATTGCTTCTGATGAATAAATATATTACCATTTGACCGTTCTATCTGTAATCCCACATAATTTACAGGCTCCATGGTTTTTATTTCAAAGTATTGCTTAAGGTCATTTATAACTTTGTTAATAGCATCATCATCTTTAGATATTATCAACCCATCGTCTACATACAATAGGAGATGTATTTTTATTTTGTTTAAATGACCAGTAAACACACATTGATCAGAGTGGCTATTAACAAAACCAAATTTATGTAATACTGATTTGAATTTGTTATTCCAACATCTTGGGGCTTGTTTTAAGCCATATAAAGATCTGTTCAATTTACATACAAAGTTTGGTGGAGATTCTATTCCTTCAGGAGGATTCATATAAATATTTTCTTCAATATCTCCATAGAGAAAGGCCGTTTTAACATCAAACTGTACAATTTTTAAATCATATTGACATGCTTCTGAGAGCAATATTCGCACTGAGTCATATCTTACTGTTGGAGAAAATGTTTCCGTGTAATCTAGCTGATATTGCTGGGAACACCCTTTAGCACAAAGTCTGGATTTATATACTGGACCAGAAGGATCATTTTTAATACGGAACACCCACCTGCACCCAATTGTCTTCACTCCAGGGGGCTTTTTCACCAGGGTCCATGTTTCATTGTTCTCATGTGCTTTTAGTTCCTCCTTTATAGATTGTTTCCACATTTCTCCATTTGGTGAAGATATGGCTTCACTATATGTCTGTGGCACATCTGTTTCTGAAATTCCTTTACAGAGATAAGTAATATTATCTTGTTTCTTTGCCTTAGATCTAGTTGTAATATTGCTGTCATGTTCTATGTTAATTCTAGTTTTAGGAATATATAGAGAGTCATCATTTGAATGTAATGAGTCTTCATTTGAATGAAATGAGTCATCATTGCTAGAGTTTACAGAAACATTTGATTCAGAACTGTCATTTGAATTTTCTTGTAACTCTGGACTAAGCATTATCTGTTTATTTTTACTAACCTCATTTTCATCTGTAGTTAGGGGCACAACTATATGGTTTTGGGTTAATGAATTTTCAATAAAAACAACATCTCTGCTTATTACTACTTTCTTTGTCTTTGGATCTAAGAATTTATAGCCTTTAGTTGTATCACTATAGCCAATAAAAATCATTTTGCTTGCCTTAGGATCCAGTTTTTGAAGCTTCTCTTTTGGTATTTTGACCATAGCCTCACAGCCAAAGATTTTTAGATGACTTACATCAGGTTTCTTCCCTGACCACATTTCCTCAGGTGTAGCATATGACAGTGCACAGGTAGGGCAGCGGTTGGTGATGTAAGCTGCTGTGGATACTGCTTCAGCCCAATAACATTTTTGTAAATCAGAGTTAATTAGCATACAGCGTGCCCTTTCCATAAGTGTGCGATTCATACGCTCAGCTAATCCATTTTGTTGAGGAGTGTATGAATTAGAAGTCTGATGGATTATGCCTGATTTCTTTAAGTAATCGGAGAAATCATGGCTAAGATACTCTCCACCATTATCGGAACGTAAACATTTAATTTTAATATTAAGCTGATTCTCTACTAAAGCTTTATATTCTTTGAATTTTGAAAATACTTCTGATTTATTATGCAAAAAATATACATATACTTTCCTTGTATAATCATCTATGAATGTGAGAAAATACCTGGCTCCTCCAAGTGATTTCACTTCCATGGGTCCACAGACATCAGAATGTATCAACTCCAGAGGATTCTGTGCTCTAGAACCTTCAGAAGGAAATGGCAACCTGGATTGTTTTCCTTTTTGACACAGCTCACAAACCATTTTGTTTTTGTTTTGAATCAATTTTATTCCATATGTACAATTACTTAATTTATTTAAATCATGGAAATTTAAATGTGCCATCCTCTTGTGCCACAATAAGAAATCAGTCTCATTCATTTTACAACTGTATGCTGCAACAGTGTCAGTATTCAGCCGGTACATGTTATGATGAGATTTGCCGCTGTTACTTCAGTATTCATCTTGTTGAATATTTTACAGCCCTGTTTCGTGAACTGTATGGAGCATCCGTTCTTTATAATTTGGCTGACAGACAATAAATTGGTTGTCAATTCAGGTACATACAGAACATTTGTAATCTGGATAGTTTGTTTGATACTATTTGGACCAATTATATTCAAGTCTATCTTGCCACAACTTTTCACCGGAAGCATTTTGCTATTTGCTATTTTTATACTTGTGATCGGAGGGGGTACTTCATCATAAAGCCAGTCTTGCCTCATGGTAAGATGCATTGAAGCACCTGAATCTATGTAGAACCCATCATCATACTTAGTTGCAGCAGAGAACACAGCTACATAACCTGAATCTTTATTTTTCTCTTGTTTTACTTTCTTTGATTTGCAATTTTTGCTTATGTGTCCATATTTGTTGCAAATAAAACATCTTGGACCTTTCTTTGGGATATGCTGGGAATCCTTTGAGTTATTGTGCTTTGTGTAAAGTACTGTAGTATTTGTTGAATCAATTGACTTTACTTCTTGGAGTAATTTTGTCTTGATCAAGTCAGAACTAATTTTTACACCAGAGCTCTCTATTCCCATAATCATAGGCTTGTAGGAATCTGGCAAACCGGCCAACATTAATGTTCCCAGCCATTCATCATCAACATTAAAGTTAATGTTTCTCAACTTGTGAGCGGAAGACATTATTTTATTGACATATGATTCTACACTTTCACTCGTCTCTAATGTTGTGTTAATTAAGTCCTTTAATAAGCCAACTTTTCTAGTTAATCCACTGTCTTCAAATGCTTTGGTGAGGTTATCCCATAGGTACTTGTTTGGCATTTTCTGCTTGTTGGATGTGAACATATAAGATTGGATCAACCAGTAATATCAATTTAGACTTAGCTTTAACGTCATCCTTCACTGCTTTTGGATCTTTGGGGTTTGGTTCTGACGATATGCAATTATGCAAGTCTTCGTGCTCTAAGTAAGCTTTTACAGCAAAACTCCACGTAGACCAATTTTCCCGTCCCGTCAGTTTTGGAATTGACATAGTTATGTTATTCATATTGCAAAAATAAATCTGAAATAGCTGAAATACAGAAAGAACTCGCGAACCGGTGACTTTATTGAGGTTATGCACGCGTGAGCACTTTTCAACTATTTTTTATTTACGTTAATCTTTTGCAAAACAACACGTTATAGCTATCTGGGCCCATAACCCATTGAAATAAATTAAAGTGCTATTATAAATTGAGCTTTTATTTAATATATGACACAGCAATAGAAAAGAGCGCGAACAGAGTGCGTGTCCACAGAGTAGCTGTAGTGTTGCAAGTTAACACTGCAGTAAGAAGGCGGCAAATTTGAAATACATTTGACAGGAGTTTCTGCATCATACGTGGTAAGCAGTGGTCGTAGATAGATGAATGGAATGTGTACAGCGAGGTAACTCCTTAACACATTAACAGGAGAATGACTTTCATTTTGACAAAAATAAAAATATTTTATTTCACATAAACCTACATGGGCACTTGTGAAACGTCAGAAGCTAGGTGCACGGTTCCAATTGGTTGTTTCCTATGGAAAAGAGCCAGCAAGAAACTCCACGGTCACTCTTTTAAAATAATTGGCTATTATGACAGTTCAACAACATTCATTGCGTTATTTACGTTGTTGAGCAGACATATTTTTTGAACATATGAAGTAATGGATTAGCAATATGCTTTAAAATGATTCAGATTGTGATTGGTCTAGCACGAATGCACGGAGTCAACATAACAAAAAACTGCAGTGCGGTTCTGTAACCATCTCACCGTGAAAACTTAGGTGAAGTGAGCGTGGAGTGAGCTGTCATTCCAAATAATGCTAGGGATTGACACTACTGACAACTCACATCAAGCTCACTTCGCTTGAGTTTTCACGGTGAGATTTTTACAGAATCGACCGGCTGAACGTTTTTAAATTATTATCTCATCGAGTATTTTCAATACTCGTTTCGCACATAGTTTTATGTCAACATATTTAAATAGGGGAAACTGTACGTCTTTTTATCTATGGGATTTGTGTATGATTTATTTAAAGGACAGGACACCGTACGGACCTCGGCTTAGGGCGTCCCTGGCGCAGGGCTGCTGGGACGGGTCGCGCCCGTTTGGTAACGTTCCCGTTTGATAACGCTTCATATAAGTACAACATACATTGGTTATGTTTGTAGATATTACATACCTGAGCACTCCTTAAGACATAAGTCATTTATTTCAAAACACATTGTGTAGAAATTTTTCTAGAGATAAGATGTCATTTAATAATCTATATGAGTAATACAATAAATAAAAACAAAAAGACACAATAAAAAATAAAAATAAACAATATTAAGGGTAAAAATGTCAAAATAATAATAGTCAACCATGCCATTTAAAATGAATTCCAATCAATAAATTGGACGTAGTTTAGCACAAAGGATTCAACCCACAAAATGTAATTTTTAAGTTATCGAGGTTTTAAGCTTAGGTGTGTATTGCTGCAATGATATTGTATATGGAATATTTTGAAATATTTTCACATAAGGGCAAATATACCAATATTTTTATGAGTCAAGTTGTATTACATAGACTAACGCAATTTTAAAGTTATTGGGAAGAATGTGGGTTGAATCCTTTCTGCTAAACTACGTCCAATTAATATCCAGAACGATAATATTACGATTGTCGCTTATCATCTAGGTACTCATCGACACTGTAATAGCCCTTCCTCAATAAATATGTACAATCAAAGTACAGTCAAAGTAAAAAGTAGTAGCTGGATCGAATTATACATACCTAGAGGTAGGTAATTGTATGATATACTACATTGTCAGGTTAAGAAGGGAGCTGTGACCCTGAGTAAAGATAGTAATTAATATTATGAGTTATGACTTGTAAAATTAAATGCCACCTTGACCTTTTCGGGGATTCTAGTTAGTTTTTTTTAGAATTAATATAATTATAATCATTTTAGTGTGAATGATTATGTAAATTTATGTTGCAGTTCAGTTAATAATTTAGATATTTCATTTAGTCTTAATTCGTTAGCAAACGGTTATCATGGACAAAAATTTTTCGCTTCCAATAGGCCTCGACTGCTTTCCCTACGTATGCTTATTTAAATTTATTACCATAGCATTGCGCATAGGCAAAGCATGTGGAAAACGTAATAAAAGAAACAAAAAAAAATATGTATGAAAAAATAAGAAAAACAAAAAAAGGATATGCAAAATACTGATTAATATTGTTTTCAAACAAAAAAAAAAACGCCTTCAAAAAACACGAACTCAAAAGTGAAAATTAATATTTTATTCACTTCAAATCTCAACTTCACTATACTATCCTATGTATTTTTTATGTAAATTAGGGTGTTGCTATTGTAAATATATCGTGATTGTTTAGGTTTTGTTAATAGTTTTAATACTGTCCTAAGTATCTACTCTTTTGTCTAAATTAATAAATGTTGGAATTTGGCGCCGACTTCTTAAAATTAATAGAAATTTTATTAACTTTGCTTTGGAAGTTTTTGACTATTTGTATTTCAATAATACCTATTTTCTACTTTAGTGTATGTTAATGATGCTATAATAACTTCCTGTGACTGTTATTTTCATAACAAGTAGTGGTATACGAATCTTTGTGGGGTACGTCCGTAGATAAGATACCGAAACCAAAAAGTGAAAAAAAAAAAACAATTGTTTGGAAGTCGGTCGTTTGTTTTTGTAAAAAAAAAACTTCTAACGCCATTTTCTATAACAATACTGTTTTTGTAACTAAAGTTGAAAAAAATATTTCGTACTTTACATTATAGCCGATGAACAAAACATCTAACGGCGACACAAAACGCCAATCCAGACACCTTTCATATTGCATCAGCTATGAATGAAGGATGTTACGACAGACAGGCGGGGAATGTGTCTGTATGTATGTGGGGGAGACTCGTACGATGTTACGTGACGGAGAGATAACGAGGTGTTGGTATTGTAGGGCGAGTGTGCTATACATTAGTAGGAAGAATGTCACGTGATTTTCTTGATAAAGGGTACCGACTTGACGCAACGATGAGGTACCTACACAATACTATATAAGTTTTTTCTGTTTTTTGTTTTTGTGAGCCTTAATCTAAGTCAAATCCAAGCGTGAATATGTTATGTCATGAAAAATAATATACAATATGAAGTACCTTAAGTAAAAACCAATACGATTTTCACGTATTTTCTTTAATGAGACATATTTTGTACTACTGTTGTACCATTACATTGTCTTCTTTTACCTGAAAACCCCATATTATTGACGATCGTCGCCAAAGTAAAGAATGATCAGTAAACGGAGACCTTTTAAATGAGATACGTCTCTAGTTTCTTGACTAAGTTTCAATTTTGGTGACGCTAAGTCCCGTCGTCCTTTATTTTCTTTCTTTTACTGTTTTAGGGACTAACCACACTCATTCAGCTCTGTTCAGCTTTTGTCGATAGAAAACAACGATTTTGTATGGAATGCGTACGTTCAGATTTTCGGCCGCGTACGCATTCCATACAAAATACATAGATGTTTTCTATGGACAAAAGCTGAACAGAGTTGAATAAGTGTGATTAGTCCCTTGGGCGACATAAATACCAAACCAGGGGGCCTAAAAAGGCCACTTTAAGCAATACCTCTAAAAGCTATTAATTTCCTGAATTCCCAGCAGATCATTAGCAATTCCTCTAATTTTCGTAAAATTTCATTTCATATTTGGTGTAAACATTGCCGCATGAAAAGAATAAAAACCGTAATTTTATCGGTAAATTTTTCATTACAGTTTTTATTAATCAAATTGGTTTTTTATTTCTACAGTTTAAATGTTATTTCATTGTGATATGAATTGCACACAGATTATATTATGAATTTTCAGTTTGTGGCCATTTTACGATTTTTAATATGATTCATATTGTTATCCTTTTATGATTTTGCCAAAGTGGCCTTTTCAGGCTCCCAGCGTAACACATTTTCACAAGCAATGGATTAACATTATCAAGGATATTGTTAATCTATTGTTTCATATAAATATTTTCGAAAAATGTGTCCGCTCAACAACCTAAATAACGCAATGAATATTGTTGAACTGTCAAAAATAAAGTTTTACTACCTTATTTTCTAGTTTAACGCTGACCAATGCACTTCGCCTATTGCATCAGCTATGAATGGGGGACATTACGACAGACAGCGGACTGCTGAGGTATGTGTGTGTATGAGGAGATCCTCGGACCATATCGTATGACTGACAAATTAATAACGAAGCGTCTTGATTGGCGGCGAGTTGGCCTAGTTTACTAAAATTGTAGCATGATTATATCGTATGATTTTGATGAGGTTTAGTATTTTTAGTCGAAACAGATAGGACTGGAATAAGTTTAGGTCCCAAACTAATTTTGTATCCGTAGGTGTTACAGAGTAAGAAATAGACGGATAGCGGAGCCTTAACAATAGGCTTCCGTTGGCACGATTTAATTACGGAATCCAAAAAAGAAGTCCAGTTTATTAACTGGACTTTATACTAAGTTTTGAATGAATCCAAATGACCTACTTTTTGTGGCGAAATAAATCAGATAAGACTGTCAACATGCGGCGCACGCGCACCACGTTATTTTTACTACAAATGCTACAAAATGTTGTTAGTAGGACGCTGATCCATACACCTGGCCTATTGCATCAGCTATAAATGAAGGACGCAACGACAGACAGACCCGCTGTTCTTGTGTACGGGGGACCGACGATGGAATATTAATAGAGGAAGAAATGTATTTAGTAAAAAAAAAATGATGCTCGTATATTGACTATTGCATCAGCTATATGGAGGACTATATCTTATGACTTATGACAGAGAGTAGAAAATAATTTATTTGCTTAGGACGAAGGCGCCAGGGCCGTTATTCTCTATGACACAATGAACGAAAATGCGCGAGATTGGCGAGATTAGCTAAGGAGTTGGCGTGGCTTCGAAGTAAGGAATCGTTAAGTGGTCATAGTGAATTAGGGTCCAGCCCCAGCAGTCTCGACATTCATAGCGATCGCTTTACGACCGAATTCGGTCGCAAAGTCCTGTCACTCCATGCATTTCACCTGTCAATTCGGGACTTTGCGACCGAATTGGGTCGTAAAGCGATCGCTATGAATGTCGAGACTGCTGGGGCTGGTTAAAGAAAGAAAAGATATTTATAGGCACAAAAAAAAATGCACATTAGGTTAACCATTCAATAGAATGACTATTTCTATAGGTACTATTGTTCCGAGTCTGGGTGTTTTTCTATCTATAATATGTATGTATTTACAAAAAAAAAAAAATGTATATAAGTAGTTTATCAGCCATCTTGTTACCATAACACAAGCATCAGGTTGCTTAGCTTGGGACTAGATGGCGCTGTGTGAAATGTCCAGGGATATTATTATTTCATGAGATCATGGCATTTGAGGCTAATTGGTCAATTCAAACCAGTGCGGTCGACGTGAGAATGCGATTCTTGACACCTGTCAGTTACATAAAAAATAATAAAAAAAGAAAGAAAAATATTTTATTTGGAACACAGGAAATACTTACAAATAGTAAATAAAAGTAGTATTAAATACAACGACGAAAAAAAAGACCAAAGGCCAAAAAGGCTCCCGTTTCAGCATAATAAATAAAATGTATGTGCCACGCGCATCAACTAGTACTCCTATATTATAAACGCGAAAGTTTGTATGGATGGATGGATGGATGTTTGTTACTCTTTTACGCAAAAACGACTGAAGGGATTTGGATGAAATATGGCACACAGATAGTTTATAACCAGGATTAACATACAGGATATTTTTTATCCCGATATTCTCACGGGATAGAAACTTATGCGGGTGAAACCGCGGGGCGCAGCTATATTTATATTTTATGCTAAAAAACAAGAAATTTTACGTGGACGAAAGGAAGTCACGACAGTTAAACTTCCTGCCTCTAGCGTGTCGCCAGCAATGAATCTGTCGTATAACGGAACAAAAGTAATAAGTATTAAGTTATCTTATTAAAAACGACTATTAATTATTTCTAGCCACCGGTCACTGGTCTTTCCCACATTTTACTTAATTACCCCGTTTTTTTACAATAATTTATATGCTAATGAGTAATGAGTATATTAGGTACCTGTTTTATTCGGTAGTTAACACACAAGGGAATCCCAAGAAAATGAGTAAAAAACTCACTACCAACTCATTACCAGAGCAGTTTAATTAAAAAAAAAACCACAGTTTAAAAAAAATTGCTATTCCATACATTTTGACCGCGTAGGTATTGCACTTTTTATGAAACAGATTTTTTTTTATAACCGACGGTAAATTTCTACTCTAGAGAACAAATTTTTCGTCATGAAACTGAACAACTTTCTCTATGAACCAAAACCATTTTTTCTTTTTCAACCATCGTGGTCACCACAACTTTCAATACCTACTCAACCCAAATGTATGGGATGTCTGATTATTGAAGTGAAAACTTCTTTAGCGGTGTTGTGCACTTTTTTTGTGGTGGGTAAAAAATGTTAAGCTCGCGTTAGGACACGTGACCTGATCGAAAATTCGTAAGACGGAGCTCGCGTCAGGACACGTGACCTGATTGAAAATTCGTAAGACGGAGGGAGAGTAGACAGCATTTCAAAATATCAAAAATGCACAACGTTAATATTCAAGTTTTCACATCTGCCGGCAGTCCGGCACTCCCGGAGTGCAATCCGTTGTTTTTTACCTTTCTGATACATGCTATATGATAGCATGAAGCTCATGAAATTATTGATCTAACTACCCTACCCCCCTTCTCCTCCCCCTCTCTGTCCCTTATCAATAAAAACAGTAAGATATTATAGTCGTTACACTGACCTACACCAAAAATAGATCACCCTCTTTATACAGGAATATTTTTTAAGCAATGCGCAAAAAATTTTTGGTGGTTCAGTATCAGTAATAGAACACATTTCCATTATTTGTTCAAAACTTTTTTATATTTTTTTATCCGACTTTAAATCAGCAAAATATGGACACTATCTATTCGTAATAATATCAATGAACGCGGGCGCCGTGCGGCTTACGAGTGATGTTGCAGAGGGGGTGAAACCCCCTTCCGGGCGGCAGGGTGGCGCCAGGCGGCGGCGGCCGGCCGGGCGCTCGACAGTCTGCGCTTGCGTTGTCGTTACGTCGCGTCTAGTCGCTTCCCGCGTACTCGTGTGTCGTAATTACGATCGGATTTTAGTAACCGCGAGTTCTAATGTGATGGTGCGGGTCTATTTATTATGTGGTGAAAGCCTACGAGCAGCTCGCAGAATGTATGCTAGGGGGTAAGGGGTAAGGACCCCACGGTCCCTAATGAAAGGACCATTTTAGCAGCCACTCAGAGGCTGCTTGATCACGGTCAGTTCAGGACCCCAAATCACGCACTAGGGTCTGGCAGACCTCGACTGGCGGTAAATGTAAGTATTAAGTTTTAAAAGTGCCTTAATTTAATTGATTATAATGCGTTATTTTCTGCATTTTGATGGTCCTAAGCCCATGAAAGTATGAAGGAAAAATTGGAATTACTCTTCAAATAACTTCAGATCACGGCCTAATCTTAAAAAAGTCTAATTCGAACCTGATAAAATCAGCGATCAGTACATTGTATGTAACCCACGTAAATATCTATCTACCCACGCCTATGCACGAAAAACGACCGAGCGCTGCCGCGCCGGGCGCGTAGTGGCCAGAAAATCAATTTCAAAATAGACATCTTTCGTTAACGATAACTTTATTTTTTTGTACTAAGACTTATCAAAATAAAAAATAGGTGTTTAATAAAACTCATTTAAGTTTAATTTGTCAAAGTTTGCGCACTGAATAAAAATTATTCCTGTATATCACTTCCGCGATCTTTCATCGCTCACGGGATATCGTATGACTGTGTCCCTTCCTATGTATACATAAACAGCATGGTTTGCGTTTAAGGGGACTGCGCTAATTTATGATTCTTCCTTTTCAATGAAGGAGTGGTAATTCCACCTAAGCGATACATTATTGTTTTCCGACATCCACGCGAACGAAGTCGCGGGCACAGCTAGTTTGAAATGAATGCTTTGAGTTTGACTTATCCCGCGAAATTCGAATTTTCTTACGTTTCTTGAAATGTGCACGTCAGTATCAGGTTTTATGTTGATTAAAATATGACTCGCAACCGTTTTAAAAATTTGTAGTTCCAGAATGATTATCATTGGAATCATCAATACAATTCTCTACAGTCCAACCGTTAAGAGAATGCGTTCCTGACTCCTACCAATGTGACAATTCTGGTAGATAATAAAGATCAAGTTCGCAAAACACGTATCTAAGTATTGTTTTTCTAAAAAAAAAAAAACTAAACTATGTATATTTTATTGCGGTTTTGTTTATGCATTTTTTAATCCCATAGTGGTATTTATACATATCCGTAGCTGTGTCCGTGGTATCACAGCGGGCCCTATCAGAATACCACAGCGCAGCCGTTTTTTTTTTTAATATCACAGCATTACAGGTCGCACACTAGTTATAATGTCAGTAACAACGCACCTTTCATAGGTAATTAAAAACGTGTAAATTAAACTAGCTTTTTTATAAGGCCTAGCCTTTGCCCGCGACTTTGTCCGCGTAAAATTTTAGCCCCCTACCCATGGCGTCGCATCCCATCGCTCGCCCGTGCTACTACTTACTTCGTATGCGCTTAGCATTTTTATCGACTTTTTCTCCTTTTGCTCATGTCAAATACCGTAAAACCTGCCTCAAGAATTAGGCTATCAAATGCAAAAAAAAAAAAGAATCAAATTCAACTGGTAGTTCCGGAGATTACCCCCTACATACATACAAACAAACTAACAATTTTTTCATAATATAAGTATAGATTTAAGACAATCCGTTAAGAATTTGGTACTAAGTACTAAGTATTTATAAGTTTGTAAATTCAAGGCTCCAGAGAGAGGAATCTCCTAAGAATGCGCGCCGTGTCCAAAAGTACCGCTTTCTGAATCAAGCCCTTGACATATTATTGTAGTATATGAATTCGTTGGATACAGTAATGGTGGTTGGAATGTGGGAATGATGATATGGTTAGAAAGGGGGTGACTACCGAGATGACGACTAATAGATAAGTATGGAAGAAAAAGACATGTTGCGCAGACCGCAAATAAATTGGCAAAAGGGACAGGAGAATGATGCCGATGAGTATATAAATCCCTTGTTTCTAAATGTACCTCTTTTTTTTTTAAAGAAGCGTCAAAAATTTTAGCTGAAAACGAGCGCTTAGCAACCCGCTAGGGGACTTGAAAGCCAATTCCCGTAATAATAAAAACGTTCAAAATCTGGTCGCAATCTTATCTCAGCGAATATCAATGTCAAAAACGTGTCTAACATGTAGGGAAATTAAAGAAAGAAAGAAAAAAGTATTTATTGCGATTCGTAGAGGAAGATTATAAACTAAACTAAACACAGTTAAAAATAAAAAAAAACAAATTCATTAAAAAAAAGTAACAAAAAGTAAAATGAAACAGAAAGTCCTATACGAGGCCAAAGGCCCCTATCTCAGCATAATGCTTCGACATAAAAAATGAATGTCGCAGCGCTGGTATTCTGATAGGGCCCGCTGTGATCTCACGGGCAATTACAGTAATAAATAAATAATAAATTAGATATAATTATGTACATAATTAGACGTATTTTTGACATATTGAGACAGATCAGACTGTGAATGTTCTTAAAATTACGAGAATTTCCCCTCAGAGCATAATGCTGACGCTTAAACCTTTTCATTTTTGCTTCTGGTATTATAGTTTGTGTATGTTCTTTTCCTACCTACTAGCTGTAATACTGGAAACAATTATAATCTATTCTATATTAATTCTAATTGATTAATTTCACTTACCCACTATCCAAAAATGAGCACGCAGGTCCAAATTCCACTCACAAAATGATTTCAAATTATTATTATTTTATCACTAACTCTAAAACCGCTAAAGCCACGACCACACTGCACGATAAGGCTGCGTACACACTCATAGCAATCGTGTAAATCGTACTGGAATCGCGATTAGTACAAATCATTTCTTTTATATGACTGAGCGAAACATGTGAGTCATTGGACAGCGAATGTCAAAGATTTTATGTCTCATTTTATTTATAATGGTTTTGATATTAAGTTCTTTTTTATATATCATCATCTGCCTAGCCTTTTCCCAACTATGTTGGGGTCAGCTGCCAGTCTAACCGGATGCAGCTGAGTATCAGTATTTTACATGGAGCGACTGCCTATCTGACCTCCACAGCCCAGTTACTGGGTAACTGTAAGTAAGGCAAGGTAGGGAACAGCTGATTTGTTTTCGCGCTTTCAGGTTTAGTCCCTTAGTAAAAGTTGTTCATAATGATGAGTACAATGACCCCCTAGAGTTATGGGATAGGTATAAAAAAAAAACACGTTGTATAGGGGTTTATTACATGAACGATGATTAAAGTTAAGTGACATTTAAACCTCAAATCAAAGCATTTATTTCAAATAGGCACATAAAAGGCACTTTTGAACGTCAAAAATTACGATAAAATAGAATTGATTCTAGTCGCCCCTTCCAAATAGTAGTTTTCGTATGGAGAAGAATGGGCAACAAACTCCATCGTTACCCTTTTACAATGTTTTAGAATATTCAAAAATGTTTGGTTAAACGGTAGCTAATCACTATTAAACTTTAAGCAACTTTCATGAATAAAAGGGTCAATCTTTAAATGATAAACTCATCATCTGCCTAGCCTTTTCCCAACTATGTTGGGGTCGGCTTAAATTATAAACTAGTCATTACAATTAATGAGCAGAAAGATAGCGATTTAAGTTCGTAGTGAATAGAATATACTCGATACAAATGTTAGCCAAGGACGTTACATGTGAAAACCCCTTTATCAATAATTCTAGATAGGCTTATAAGATAATATTAATTTCATTGTCATTATTTATTACAATTGCCCATTGTATATTTTGAAGTGTGCAATGTATTTTTTATGCTATATATTTTTGTGGTGTACAATAAAGTATATATAAATAACTAAATAAATGATAATTTATGTACAGACGCCAGCAGATCAAGCTACTACAATCTGTCAAATATCTTTAATAGATTTTCAACTTTATCGCTAAAGCATTAAGGTTCAAAGTTGATTGGAAAAATTTGACCGTTTCGGGTAGCTTGACCTGCTGGCGTCTGTACTCACAGAAACTTGAAAACGTTTAAAATATTATATTACTTCTTCGGTAGTCTAGTGGTCCTAAGCGTGGCTTTGAACGGGGATTAGATTCCAAAGTCTGGCAAGAGAGTGTGTATAAAGAATATTAGAAAAAAAGGAAAAAAAAAAAGAAAAGAAAATGCGTTTATTGGCATTACACAAAATGAATACAACTTAAAACTATAAAAAACAGAAAACAAAGATTGTAATGCCAAAAGGGCCTCAGCTCAGCATAATGTCAGATGACAACACAAGTGTACCACCTGACGCTGATTTTTAGCTGCAACCCATGAGTGCCGTTATAATAAATTGAGAGAATTCATTTAAATGCTACAAATTATAGAAAAGCTCATGCAAAATGAAATAAAATGTCGTGACATACATGTATGTGTGTGTGTGTGTTATTACTTATCATTATCATTCTCCTGTCCTTATTCCAAATTATTTGCGGTCGGCACAACATGTCTTTTTCTTCCACACTTCTCTATTAGTCGGCATCTCGGTATAGCCATATCATCCTTCACACAGTCCATCCATCGTTACTTTGGTCTTCCCGTGCTCTATAATTTTATGCAAGTTGAGCCGTTGGTCCTGCGCCTGATCTCTCTCCTGTCGTATGTCGCCAAAACACCGGGAAACACGAACGCTCGGAAAGTGTGGCAGAAAAAAGGGAGCTGTATACCAAGGAGTTGGTGATTCCGGGCTGAAATGATGACGGTAATGATGAAATCTTTGCTTAAGTTCAGTACCTATTGTTGTAGGTCATCATTATCTTAGGCTCTACAGCTGTGGGTGACCTGGTCAAGTATATTTCTCTATCGTGACCTATTCCCGGATTTTACTCTCCAATTTTTCACTCCAACAGTTCTTCAATCTTTATCAACGCCATCCAACTATTTGAGCTGGGGCCACCCTCGACTTCTCCGGCCATCCGGCTTATCATCAACTAAAATTTCTGGTCTCGACGGTCTGCGACATGTCATACCCATTGAAGACTTCCTATTTTTTATAGTTTTAATTATATTAGACTCATCGTATATCTCGTAGAGATTATTTCAGATAGTTAGCCAATTATTAATAATTGGCTAACTAGCTAAAATAATCTCTATCTCTCTTTTCTCCTAAAATATACAGCGTGCCGCTTTAATGGCGACATTAATTTTTAACACACGTATACGGTTTCATCTTAAATAGATAGAATACTTTTTATTATGTACACCATATAAATTCGAGATATAATTATAGTCATTTTACAAAGGGTGACACAATGCGCGTTCTTTACAGCGATGTTTTCGTTTTATGAACATATTTAGTTTCATTAAACGTTGTTATTTATTTATTTAATTACTATTTTCTACACTAGCATCCTGGAGCCATCTGTACTTAAAGAACTGTAGCGCAGGGGTAATTTTCCGGGGTAAAGGACCATAACATCACATCAATGAATTTAAAACGAGTACCTAACGTGCAAAGAGTAGACGAAGTGAAGGAAAGGGAGAGAGCCCTATGTCAGCGAGCGGTGCAGGCGGTAGTTATCCAATTACGAATTATTTTATGTTGTTGTCCTAGTAATATTATAAACGTGACGGTTTGTAAGGATGGATGGATGAATAGATGGATGGATGTTTGTTATCCTTTTACGAAAAAACTACAGAACGGAATTGGATGGAATTTGGCATACAGATAGTTTATAACCTGGATTAATACACAATTTGAATATCCCACGGGAACGTACTACGTTCCCCCGCTAACGCCGTGGTAATTTCCGACCTCCACGCGGGCGAAGCCGTAGGAAAAAGCTAGTAATTTCTATGATTACTGGCCACTAGCGCTACCCGTGTGTAAATTATTGTCGCCATTCTAGCAGCCCGTTGTAAAAACTTTCCACGACAAATGAGCCTAAAAAAGCCCTAATAGATACATCCCATAGATACACGAAATCATAAAAGGAACATTAAAATTAGTGTCGTTGCGTAACTGACAGGATATTGCCCATATCCCTTCTCGCCATCTTGGATTGACCCAATGAGTGATGGCGCGAACTGTCAAGAGTAACCTTGACCCTCACAGGGTTCAAGATCAGCGGTGATTGGTTGATTGTCTGGTGGAATGCAGGATTAGGGTTAATGAAACTTGGTTTCCTTTGGTCTTCTGTTAATTTGTTAATAAGGATGTGATGTTTCTTTCTTTGTGAGATGGGGAGGTAATTAGAGATGGTTGTCTGAGTTAATTTTATTGTTTCTGATTTCATTTGGTTATGATAGATGATGGATGCGGCGCATAATTTATTGGAAAAGTTACAATTTATTTTTTTTACTTTAAAGTAAAAAACCATTAATATTTTCGTCCCTTTTATATTATGTGGTATAATGAAGTGTTTAATAAATAAATAAAATTATTTTTCGTCCTTACACTATCGCATAGAATAGAAAATAAACAAAAACCAGAAAAATAAATAGATAGAATAGAATAGACAGTTATTTTGCAAATGGGTAATTTATAACAGCGGGGTAATAATTATAACACACTAACAGTAGGAATGGCTTTTTTTCTGATACTTCAACAACATTCATTGCGTTATTTACGTTGTTGAACAGACAAATTATTCGAACTTATGAAGAAATACAATATCCTTCAAAATGATTCAGATTGTGATTGATAGTGAGTCACGCAATTAGGCTGCAGGTATGCAAACATTTATATTATCGTTCACTTAAGATTAACCAAAAGGTTACAGTTTACGGGAAGTAGAAAAACAGAAAGTGAAGAAAGAAAGAAAAGAAAAATCTGTGAGAGGGCTATAATCAACCACGCGGGCCCAGTACACAGCCACCAACCTGGTGGCTGTCAGGCATGTCTTCAATTTATTTGGTGGACATGTATTGCAATACTTAATTCAATCAACTCAGCCTATCGCAGACCACTGCTGGACATAGGCCTGTCCCAGGCTGCGCCACAACACCCCGTCCTCCATCTTCCGCATCAAGTCCATCCCAGCAACCTTCTTAAGGTCGTCCGTTCATCTAGCTGGGGGGCGTCCCATACTGCGCTGGCCGATACGCGGTCTCCACTCCAGGACTCGTCTGCTCCACCGGCCATCGCTCCTTCGATAAACATGGCCAGCCCACTGCCACTTTAGTTGGCTTACTCTGCAAGCTATGTCGGTAACTCCGGTTCTTTTCCGGATAATTTCATTCCTGATTTTATTCTTCAAAGATTCTTAATTAAATTAAATAATTCCGCAAACTTTGACAACCCCAGTCCGAAAATTAAATTTAAGAGCACGTGTTCCTCCGATCACCTTCGGACAGATCCAGTACAAAAACCCACGTCTTAAATCACTCGAAAACTTGAGGACCCGTCATTAAAGTAATAAAATTATCTTGTGTACAAAGTTATTGTAATTTACGACCTCCGCCCTATAAGGGATCTTGAACCTTGTCTTTTAGAACAGAAGGTTTAGTTCACGGTATTAATTTTGAGTCAATAACTCATCTCCTAAAGTAATGGCGATTAGAATTACGTATTAAAACTGAAGTATAATGTTCTTGTAATTACATTTTAAATTATGGTTTAGTGTTGTCGATGTAACGGTTTTTTATATGTACATGTAGCAACAATCGGTACAGTGCTACTCTACGAAAGTGGAACCTACTTTGATTTTGACGTAGACAAGAAAATTAGAGCTGATCTAGAATTTTTGATTGCTCTGTAACCCTGAATGAGTACTAAGATACTTTTGTGGTACACCGGGGTAATTACGTAGCACACTAACAATAGCTGTAATTTTGACAGTTTAACAATATTCATTGCGTTATTTACGTTGTTGAGTAGACAATTTTTTAGAACACATGAAGTAATATTAGGTTAATATCCTTCAAAATGATAGAGATTGTGGGGAAACCGACATGACCTAGAACCAAAAACTAGAAGACAGGTGACATCTTACTACCCCCACTGGGCCCGCGTGGTAAATTTTAGCCTACTCCCTCTCGCAGAGAGGATGTCTGTGTCCCAGCAGTGGGAACGTTATAGGCTGATTATGTATGTATGTGAAGTAACAGTTTCCAAAAGCTTGATTACCTTTTTATCGATAAAATTATTAGGCGATAAACATCCCTAGCGATGTACTGCGTTAGTTGCTCAGCAATTACCGAAGTATTTATTATAATGCCCTATTCATAATCTTAAGTGTGTTGTTTAAGAAATTTATCGAGTTGTGTATTACAAATTATTGTAATAATATCCATTATGGATCTTATTATCTTGTTCTTTAAGAAATTATGGGACCACACATTCATCTAAGTCTCAAGTCCGTCAAATGGAAAATGATTAAAAAAATTAATTTTAAATAAAAAAATAATGTAATAATAATAAAATATATAATAATTTTTATTTTAAAAATATAAAAAATAATTATTAATTGTTATTATTTCCTTTATTTCATCTGATTACTTATTAATTACATTTTTCAATTTTTTTATATTATATTTTGTTATTTTTATTATTTATTATTCATTTTTATTTTAAATTTTCGGAAAAAATGAAATACATAATAGGAGAGATAAATCATTATTTCAGCCGAAAGACGTCGGCTGGACATAGCCCCCCAAGCACCGGCTCTTTGACCGGTTCGGCCTTCACCAGGTCATCGGTCCACTTTGTGTGAGGCCTTCCAACGCTACGTCTTCCGGTACGCGGTCGCCACTCCAGAACCTTTCGGCCCTATCGGCCATATGCTCTGCGAGCAATAATGTGTCCTGCCTAGAGATGTGCCGTTGCCGGCAATATTGCCCGAAGTGGGAATATTGGTGGCAATATTGCCAGCAATATTGCCGGGAGTGGAAATATTTGGGAATATTGCTTAATTATAAGTCAAATTAAGTACGGAAACTATGTACAACACTTAAAATTAGCATTTAAATACCATAATCTACATTATATACAATACAATATTGTTTTGGGTAAAATTGCCAATAATGCCAGCATTTTTGGCAATATTCCCGGTATTTTACCGGTAATATTGCCCATGTTGCCGCACACGATAGTGAATTTAAGAAATAACACATAAATATTAAGATAAGAATTGACGATCGTTGTGTATTGCATAAAAGGCATGAATTCGAATCATTTCTTTTAATGTTGTACTTGTTTTTCATGTAAAATCACATATCAAAAACAACGAGTATAGGTATATAATATGGAAATAACAAAGTGTAAATCTTTACAAATCTCTATCAAAACTACAAATAATCCACAAAAATAACATTATTTTAATATTTCAATACACTTATTTCGGTAATCCTTACATAATCAACGTTTAGAGTGTAACAACTTAGGTACCTAGTAGTTTTTATAATCATTTTAAAATCACATCTCTTGTTAATACTTAAATATTTCTAAATCTTAATAATAATCAGTCATTGATAATCACAGCGTTTTGTTTATAATTTATACATAATGTAAAATTAACTAATTAAATTCTTAATTAATCCACAGACAATGGGTCTTCGTCTAATTCTGGTCTGAAATCGTTCAGTGGTTCATCACATATTTGCTTCACGTACAGGCTTCAAACTGTTTAATTTTTTTTTTGTGTAAATTTAGTTCAATATTTTCACATTGCTCCCCTAACATAGTATATTTATCTTTATTATTTTCGGTACTGGTAATAAAAGGTGACATAATCTTGCTCCGCGGTCTCATTTTGTCGGTTAGGAACGGACGTTAAAGTGACGTGCGCATTCTCTGAGAGACGCCCAGATACTGTTCTCTTCTCTACCCGGTATCTTAAAGTACTTTTTGCTGTTCTCCCAATCCCGTGCCGTGCATATGCAGCGCGAAAGAGATGGAACATATATTGATGTTTATTCATATTAAATTGTGTGCTATCTTTTTGCACGACACGCGTGTGCGTATTTCAAATATTTTATGATAGATATACTACACAAATATAACTAAACGATGATTACACCTGCAGTAATAATAAAATATACTGGTATTATTTCACAGGCAACATTGGCAATATTGCCAATGCTGCTGGCAATATTGGTATTTTACCGGCAGTGGCAACATTGGGAATATTGCCGGCAGTGGCAATATTGCCACCAGGCACATCACTAGTCCTGCCCACTGCCACTTAAGTTTGGCAATTCTTCGGGCTACGTCAGATGAGATGAATAAGGGTTGAATAACGATGGCGGTATACCCGGGTAGCAACATAATGTATTTATTTTTATTTATTTATTTGCCAGAAACATGTTAATATAATGTTTTGTAAACATTTCGACAAACAATGTAAGTAATTAAATGGCAACCCAAAAGACTATTTTAATCCTTTCTTTGATCTATGTTTCCATTAGTAAAAACCTGAAGACTTATCTCGTAATTAAAAAGTTCAAAATTTAGTCACAGTCTCATCTCGGCGACCAACAAATGTCAAGAACTTGTCAAAAATGTAGGGAAATTAGAAGTATTTTTGACAGATTACGTTAGAGACTGTGAACGTTCTTAAAATTACGAGAATTGCCCCTCTGAACTAAAAGCAAAAGCTATATATGACATAAGCCTTCCAATAAAAAACGCGCCATAAAAAAAAAAAAACGAAGGATACCGCAAACACTTACAAAAATAAGAAAAAAAAACGAACACTCACCGATAAAAAAAAGAAATGGAACAAAAACTCCTCACTTGTCAATTATAATTACGAAATAAAAACTTTTATGATTGCGTAACATCACTGTCAAGAAAGCTTGGCATTATACGAATGAGTCAGAGCGGCGACGTTTAAAAAAGGAGAAAAAAACATGGCCGTCACAAAAAAGAGCGCGAAAAAACTTGTAACTGGCAGGTGTGAAGGAAGCGACGAAGGACGTGAAAGTACGTATTTAAAGTATATTAGAGATCATAAATTGTGGTTTTTTTAATACAATTTTTTTTGTGGTAAACTTTTTGTGAAATATTTTGTAAGGTTGCATGAAACGCAATATGGCTTAGACTGTAATAGGCAAAACGTTGTAATCAACCATAATTAAACCCATTGAAGCAACAATGAAGGTTTTTTATGGGAATATTGCCAACATTTTCATGGGTTTAATAAGTGAATGTTAATTATTGTGGGAGCTAGAAAATGCAGCTTCAGCTCCATAGATAGATGTATTATATGAATGCATGCTCGTCATCACCCGGACCCAAATCCCGACTCCGATGTTTTTTTTACTAGAAATTCTTGGAGGAAAATCTAATAAAAACTGCCTGCCCTGTACGCAGAGGCGACTTCTACTTTACGATTTACGAAGAATGTACATAATATCTTATTTAAGGTGGATGCTCCAAGGTAGCCCGCGAAATTCAAATTTTCTTACGGTTTTTTGCAATTTGCTGGTCAGTACTAAGTTGTACGTTGATTAAAATATGATTTGCGGCCGTAACAAATATGTATTTACAGAATTATAATTATTAGAATCAGTAATACAACTTGTTAAGTTAGCATAATTCTAAAATGTCAAGATTTCATGAAATAGTCATTCAGTTGGATTACTTGATCTTAGAGAGTTGTGTTGATGTCAATAAGTGCATAATCAGCCTTTAATGTTCCCACTGCTGGGACACAGGCCTCCTCTCGATGAGAGAGAGTGGGCTATAATCTACCACATGGGCATAGTGCTGGTTGGTAGATGTCACATATCTGCGAATTTTTGGTTTTAGGACATGCCGGCTTTCTCACGATGTTTTCCTTCACCGTTTTGAGAGCAGTGGTGATGAAATAATTTACACAAAGTAAAGCGACTGTCTGGGTTCGAACCTAAGACTGACAAATCGCAAGTTGCGGCTGCTACCACGGGGCCACCACTGCTCACAATAAGTACAAGTTGAAATCTATCTACGGAACCATAACCAACTATATTCTTAACGTTACTAAACAAAGCATTTCTCCACTGCGCAGTAAAGTTTTTTTCCGAAAAAAAAAGTGAAATAAAAAAGCTTCGGAGGTGTAATATGACGTAAGCCTCAAGAACTGGTTTCTGGCTGACCTTAGTATACACAAGGCTGCATGACTGTCCGTTTGTTCGTCACTTGAACAAATCGCAATAAAAGTAATTAAATCCAAATGTTCAATGGAATTTTTACTGATCAGAGGTTCTGAGAAACGTATGTGTACTTACATACGCCATCACATGAAGCTACTACAATCTGACAAATTTCTTTAATAGATTTTCAACTTTATCTCTAAAGCATTAAGGTTCAAGGTTCATTTTAAAAATTTGACAGTTTCGGGTAGCTTGACCTGCGTCTGTACATACATACATGTGTTTGGTTTCGTATGCATGCATGATATGTAGTGCCACTCGCGTACGAATTACTTAGAAAAGGGGTAATTGTCCGTAAATACAAAGGCTTATACAATTACATATTGTATATTATTATTTAAATTTTGCTGCTCTCAACATGGTAAAGGAAAACATTGTGAGGAAACCGGCATGCTCTAGAACCAAAAAAATTGAAGACATGTGACATCTACCAACCCGAACTGGGCCCGCGTCGTCCACTCCCTCTCACAGAGAGGAGGCCTGTTTCCCAGCAGTGGGAACGTTGTAGGCTGATTATGCTAGTCTTAACATAAATTATGTAGATATCGATACACAAGTGACCAGCCCGCCTTGATAAAACTTGTTGGTGTACACTATGTTTCCAAGACGATTGCGGTTATACCATAAACTCAAAATTTTTGCGGAGAAAAATACTTTCATAAAATATGACGCATTTGCAAGCAAACCCAGACACGTAAGCTAGTGCCATTACCTTGATCTTGACCTGTTTTATTTTTTGTCAGCAACTTGATACTCGTCAAAGAAAAAATAAAGCTCAAGAAAGCCAGACACGCCTCAAGTTATTATGCAAAAACTTTCTTAGTGGTTTTTTGTCCGTATATTCATATGTATGTATCGTTTTTTGAGCGGTAACCTTGAAGGATAAGGTTTCGGAGAAATAGGTAGTCAATTTTGTATTGGTAGGCTCCATTCATGAGGTCATAATGTAGTTTCCCCGGTAATTAAGCAAGATTCCATAGAAGGTATACTTATGAAAAGTGGAGCTTGAGAGGGGCTTTCACCAAATATAGTTGTTTTATAAAAATTGACACTTATACTATACATTTAATTTCTTTCAATCTCTTATCTAAGGGATAGATAGTTTTGGATATTAAAAAATCAACTACTATCACTATTACGTCAAGACAATAGAAAGCGTTCTCCAGCACCCTAATTGAATCATTTTGCGGGATAAACCATTGCTTCATATGTTTGAAAAAAATGTCTGCTCAACAACGTGAATAACGCAATGAATGTTGTTGAACTGTCAAAATGAAAGGGAATCCTACCGTTAGTGTGTTACGCAATTACCCCTGCCATTTAGTGATTTTAAACTGCAATTACCAATGCATCTTTTAAGCTTTGCACGATGTTATTAATGTAGCGGCCATACTTGCTACTATCACTCAAGTAGTAGTTTTGCTTTACAACAAAAACAGTTGGTAGCGGATCATCCCAGACGAGTTCTTTCACAAGAAAATCAAATTTAAAAGTAATTTGTCGAAACTAGGATGTGAATCATCACTTTTTGAACGTCAAAATTATATAAGACAGTTCCCCAAAAGGCCGCCCCTTCAGCACTTTCTAGTGCTATAGTTGGGAAGAAGAAGTGGCGCAACAAAATCCCCAGCAGCACAGCTGTCTGTTAAGTTAGAGGACGAGGAATGTCTACATTTATATCTGTAATTTTTATGGTGTACAGTCACGAGCACCAATATTTCAACACTTGGCAACTTTCAATTGCAATTTTTTCGTGAAATATCGAATGCAACGTTGAAATGCGACACATTACATAAACCTATGGGTTCGAAAATGCTATGTTCGTAACAACATACATTTTTATTAAAAAATAAAGGAGTAAATCGCTTTTGAATGGAGCTGAGTACTTTTGCTCGTGACTGTACATAATAAAGAGTATTATATCAAGCAACTGGAGATGCGTGCCCTGTCACCTGTGCACTTGATAATCTTATGACTGCGTCAGTTAGCGGAGTTCACGCAGCTGAATTTTGGGCCAAAGATGTATGAACTTTTTGCTCCACAACTACCAAAAACCAGTATTTTTGGAAAATAATGTAGATTTTGCAAATCCTTCAGTAAGGACTTGCAGATTTTACACTATTCTCTCTAAAAGACAGTGCCACAGTGTACAATGCCATCTTTAATCCCCTAAAGGAAAGCAATGTAAAATATGTAGATGAAAATACTGACGTCCAACAGATGTAGGTCAGATAGTTGCATGTGATGCACTCCGCTTTGCATTTACGTCAACGAAGGAATACGCTAAAGGATTGGCTCGACTCTGAAGGCTTTGGAGTCGATTTATTCGAGATTATTTCTTATTCTTTCCATTCGTGTAACGCCACAGATCCCTCGTAGCATTCTCATCTCAGCTGCATGCAATTATAGGCTGACTAGCTGCGCCCCGCGGTGTCACCCGCATACCTTTTGATCCCATGGGAATATCGGGATAAAAATTATCCTATATGTTATAAATCACCTGTGTGCCAAATTTCATCCAAATCCGTTCTGTCGTTTTTGCGTGAAAGAGTAACAGACATCCATCCATCCATACAAACTTTCACGTTTATAATATTGTTAGTAGTAGGATAACTCGCTTCTGCCCGCGACTCCGTCTGTGTATTATATGAGTCCTTTGTGCTAAACCAGTAAACTATACAGGGTGGACATCGACGCGCAAACTGAAGCCATGGATTCAATATATGATACTGAACCCCCCTGAATTAAAAAATATCGCCGGTTATTAAAAAAAATATTTGCTGTTCTTTATATTTTGACAGCATCGCATTTTTCTATGAAACAGCTGAATTTTTTTTGTTAACTGTAACAGGGTTTTTGGCTAACGGTAACAAGTTGGCGCCGATGACCCTGTCACCCTGTATGTACGTTCTAATCACTCAACACTGCAATATTCAATAGGCTTTCCTACTTTTAAGTTTGACAATCACAAATGCCTTCCTCCTCCTTCCTGACTACACGGTTGGCACAGAGGCTGAGCGGTCGACGGCTGCGCTGCGTGTCGCGGGTTCGATTCCCGCACGGAATAAATATTTGTATTGCCTAAGATAGTTGTTCCGGGTCTGTCTGTTTGTGTATGTGAGTTTAAGTGTTTGTAAACGCACCCACGATACTGCAGTGCAATTCTGTAACCCTCTCACCGTGAAAAGTTAGGTGAAGTGAGCTTGGAGTGAGCTGTCAATAGTGTCAATCCCTAGCATTAGTTGGAATGACAGCTCGCAGTGAGCTGTCATTCCAACTAATGCTAGGGTTAGGGTTAACTAATGTTAGGGTAGAATTTTACAGAATCGATCGGCAGGAGTAATCCCTAGTGTGAGAAAAAGACGAAAAAAAAAAATCATTGCCGTCACATGAAAACTAGAGCTTTTTAAACGTTCATGGTGAGGCAGGGAGGTTTTGTGGGTTTAAACTACTGACAGCCTTCTTGAAAAAGCAAGCAAGCGAGTTGCAGCTCGTAAGTTCGAACCCAGCTAGGTGCTTTACTTTCTGTAAATTATTTCATCACCATTAATCTCAAAACTGCAAAGAAAAACATCGCGAGGAAACCGTCATGTCCTAGAACCAAAAATTCGAAGACATGTGCCATCTACCATCGTGCATTGTGTCCGCGTGGCATAAAGCTATGAAGTTTTGTAATGGAGACCTTCACGACCTTCAGTAATAAGTAAGCGATCAAAAAGAAAGAGTTGGGCATTTATTTTTCTTGACCAAAAAGGTCCGTAGTCCGAACTCATAGTGCGCATACCCTTCAATAATGGTCAATGAATTTATCACCATAATTGCGATGAGGCTACATTATAATTCTAAATTTATTCAATAAACAGTTAGCAGATTCACATACCTACATTATACTTACTGTTATAATAATCTAATACCCCTATTTATCATCCTTGTAGCAAGCAGTATAAATAGATGACACGCGTCCACGACAAAGGCAACTGCATAAGCATACACATATAACATACACTCATGTGTATAAGCATAGCATAATCAGCATAGAATGTTCCCACTGCGGGGACACACTCTGTGAGAGGGGGCGGGCCGCAATCCACCATGCGGGCCCAGAGCGGGTTGGTAGATGTTCTAGGACATGCCGGTTTCCTTCACCGTTTGGAGGCATGAGGAACAGGGTGTAAAGTTCACTCAACCTCCATAGAAAAGGGAGGATCCTCCGACTAGACGGGTGTTGTGTCTGGCGGGCAATTGCCCAACGATTGATGTTGGGAAATTGTATCTATGCTAAGTGCGCGGTAAACTCTGCTTGCGAGATGCAGGATTTTCGTGACGTCAGTATGACGCGTTGTTCGCATGTGGCGTTGTAGATACCGCTACAACCGTTTTGAGAGTCGTGGTGATGAAATAAATAACACAAAGTAAAGCATTGGACTGGGTCCGAAATCTACGATCTATCTACAACTTATAAGTCGCGGCCGTTACCACCACACCTCTCATTTAACGTCCTTGCAGCTGGTGATTCGCAAAAAAAGCATTTGATCCAAGGAATATGTATTTTGTTTTACTGTCCTACGAATAATATAATGGCGCCGATTCCCTTGTTCACAAACTAAACTAAATTGAAGTTCAGTGCATCTTTTTCTTTCTATTTCACTAAGAAAAGGACAGAAGATAAACATTACTTTAGTCTTGTCTATTACTTGATAGACAGTTTAGACGTGATTAAAAACATGGCCACTAAAAATACGTCAATTTACGTCAGGCGCTGACTAATTTGACAGGACTAAACTAATAATAATCTTCTGTCCTTTTCTTAATGAAATAGAAAGAAAAAGATGCACTGAACTTAAATTGAGTTTAGTTTGTGAACAAGGGAATCGGCTCCAATATAAATGTGAAAGTCTATGTTTCGATGTTTGTCGCTCAGTGACGCAAGAACTCTTGAAAGCGGCTTAGATTTGCTGTTTCATTGGTGAAATTTGTCCTTAGTCCCTTCCTTCTTCTTCTTCTTAGCGTATCGATGTCAAAAAGTTCAAACATGAAGCTCAACTACGAGAACTCCGCTCACTGACGCTTTCATAAGATCACCAATTGCATAGGTGACATAGATTCATGAGTACTTTCAACCCGTAAAAAATAACAAATGAACTCAAAGTCAAGCTGTATCAACTCAGCCTATTGCAGTCCACTGCTAAACATAGGCCTCTCCCAGGCTGCGCCACAACACCCTGACCTCCACCTTCCGCATCCAGCTACCTTCTTTAGGTCGCCCATCCATCTAGCCGGAGTGGAGACCGAGTATCGGCAAGCATAGTATGGGACCCTCCCCAGCTAGATGGACGGACGATTAAGCTGTATAAACACTTCCAACTCATAGCATAATCCCACGTGCGCATTAATAAAGGTCCTACAAACTTAACCATGCACATTTCCGATCAAAATCCACTACATTTCCTATAATAACCTACCGATCTATGCCATCTCTACCCTCTTAGAGCTAGGCTGCTTTTCCACCAGAGAAATGCTATGCTACGTTGCTATGAATGCGTTTGATATCCACCAATCATATTCATTGGTCCACATACAAGCATAGCACTGATTGAAACGGGTTCAACTAAGCTATGTTTTTTATATGGAAGGATGCGTGCTATGGATAGGAGCTATGGATGCGCGATTGGTGCAGCTATGTGCAGACCAGAGTACTCCCCGTGCCTTCCTTACTATCGATGCGTCGCATAGTTCGAGCAGCGCATGTTTCTCGCACAGCTACCTCGCGGCGGCGCATTTTCCTAGCACATCTTACTCGCTCCGTTACACAGCTTAGCATTAGTGCAAACGGTTGCATAGTTTCGTTGCTTAGTTTTCAAATCTTCGCAGCATAGCTGCATAGCACATCTCTGGTGGAAAAGCCGCCTGACCCCCATCATTTATACACGTGGATGGTAATAGACCAATTGATGCAACACGAGCGCAGCCATAATGAATGACAATTATAAGCCACGTAACACGGACATATGGCCGTATCTGTCAGAGTTACTACCCGTGCAATAGGTCATCAGCTTTATTGTATAGTTTAATTGACGTTTAAAAATTGTGCCGCCATGTCGATATGGCACGAGTAAGCCCACGTTCATACGGACTTAAAAATATCGCGGCGGGATTTTATCGCGGATTTTCAACTCTCGGTGTTGAGCTGAGCGTTGAGAATCCAACAGAGCGCATCCCAGCGGGTCAAAAAAACACTGTTGGGTCTTCAACTCTTGGCGCTAAGGCGTCCGTAGAAAATTCAGTGCGCGAAATCGCCGCGGGAGAAACGCACCCGTACGAACTTTTTGCCGTTTTTGTGACACGCTGTATTCAGTAAAAATAATTTTATTCAGAACTAAAATAAATAACAACTGCATCATCTGCCTAGCCTTTTCCCAACCATGTTGGGGTCGGCTTCCGGTCAAACCAGACGCAGCTGAATATCAGTATTTTACATGGAGCGACTGCCTATCTTACCACCACAAGCCAGTTACTATGTAATACGGTACCCCTTGGCGAGACTGGTTGTCAGATTTTCGGGCTTCTGACACCCGTAACGACTGTCAAAGATTGACGAATGACGGCCAGGACGTGTTTTATGGTCACTCATCGACAGACCAACCGCAGCAAGCAAAAAAAAAAAAACAAACAAACAAATTATATCCTAAAACTAAAACTAAAATATGGAGTCTAAAAATTCCTCCGCATCGCAGTCGACAGGTAATGTAACCAAGAGACTGGCTTGGCTAGAGTTAGGTCACGGAAAGTGTTAACCAGCTGTTTGGCAGCCCACAGACAATAATGGACCATCTTCCATCCTGCGCCGCATGCTCTGTCACCTGTAGGACTGCGTCAGTGAGCCAAAGATCTTTGAACTTTTTGCCAATGATACTCTATACTCTAAGATGAAGATTAAACAAGACATCTTTATATTTTTAAATTTATTTTTTATTTTTACTTTTTTTATATAAAACGTTGCCCCACACTAGGAATTTCTCCTGTATCGTGGGTGCGTTTACAAACATTACAACTCACATACATAAACAGCCAGACCCGGAACAACTACTTGTAGGCCATACAAATATTTGTCCCGTGCGGGAATCGAACCCGCGACACACAGCGCAGCAGTCAATCGCATTAACCACTGCGCCAACCGTCACTAAATACTAACGAAAAGCCTTAATTACAATATACAAACTAACACCAAAATATATATTAATACTCATCGAGTATTTCGGGACATCGCCAAGCGATTGGTCGACTCTTCACGTGATGATTTTTTTGATGCCTAATAAACTGCTCCCTTTTTCTTTATTTTTTTATGATATACTTCTACATCTGCATAAGATCAAATATTTGAATATACACAATGGTCCCAATTAAATAAATATGGTGACAATTAATTGATTTGCATATCAATAACTGTTCTAAGTATGACGTCAGACGACACTTGTGAAATTAATCATTAAAAATCATGACGAACGTAGTATTGTTCTAATATAATATGAATGTGTTTAAATAATTTAATCAACGCCATGAAGCTATTGTTGTGTGTTATTAATTGCCAATATTAATACAAAAATCTATACCGCGAGATATGTTGGCCCCCGACCTACCGCGTCGCATCGCATCGTACGCCCGCGCTACTACTTCGTTTTTGCTTAGGCTTCTAAGGGTTGTAGCGTGATGTTAAATGGCATATAACCTTCTACTGTCCCCACAATCTCACAAATTCAAAATATTTTTATGTTGTTGAGTTTTCCTTTATTTTCTGTCCAGCATAACTCTTAAAATCAGTGGCATAGAGTCGATATTTTGGATTCATTTTGTAGGTTGACTCAAATACTTTTGACTAAATATGATGCAACATTCACGGGTTATTTTTAAAAATATATAAGTAATTTTTGTGTAAAATGCCGTATATCTGTTATTTGATTATTCAGCAGCCTCGATGTTTACCTTTAAAATAGGGTAGGTAGAAATAAGTCATTTGCACGTCTGTAGGCCTCTAAGATTCAAAGATATTACCATTTTATTGGACACACTATTTCAGCCGATTAAAAAAATATGGCTGCCATTCGCATATGGTTGAAAAACATGAGTATACAGGGTTAAATTAAATTAGCTAGTGAAACTCCACGGACGTGGTGGGTATTGATGTCTAAACATGATAAAACAAAAAAAAAATATTAGATGTTCTTTCTTGGGGTCAACGACTGGTCGTGTAGTTAGTAGTTAGATAGTTTTCAGGGCCAATATGGCTAGAGACCGCACAAGGTAGGGAGGCTTGGAAGAAAAAAGAGGAGGCTTTTGCCCAGTAGTGAGACACAATATAGTAATTGATAACCCATAAGAACACACACACAACATCACGCATTGTGGGATACAAAACCAAAAACTTTTTTGCAAAAAAAAAAAAACAACCGACTTCCAAAAACGACACTACAAAGTGAAAAATAACTTTAATTTCGGAAGTCGGTGTCGTTGGGTTCGCATTTTCGTTGTTGTCCGACTTCCGAAATTAAAGTTATTTTGCACTTTGTAGTGTCGTTTTTGGAAGTCGGTTGTTTTTTTTGCAAAAAAGTTTTAGTTTTCACTTTTTAGTTGTAATTTTTACCAGTAATTTTGGTTTAAAAACCAAACTACTGAACCGTTTTTGATGAAATTTCTATGGGACCATTTGGGAAGTATACCCTTTCCAACAAAAAAAAGAATTTTTCAAATCGGCAAACATCCGAATTGAGAACCTGCTCCTTTTTTAGAAGTCCAACAAGAAGATTTAAATAGGTCCTTGCCGTAGAGGTGGGAACAGAGGTGGCTCAGTGGTAACGACCCCGACTTATGAGTTGCAGGTGGTCGGGTCGAACCCAGGTAGGTGCTTTACTTTTTGTAAATCATTTCATCACCACTGCTTTAAAAGTGGTGAAGGAAAACAGGAAAACGGCATGTCCTAGAACCAAAAATTCGAAGACTTGCGATATCTACCAACCCGCCACTCCCTCTAGAAGAGAGGAGGCCTGTGTCCCAGCAGTGGGAATATCATACGCTGATTACTACTTCTTTTTAACCGACTTCAAAAAAGGAGGAGGTTCTCAATTCGACGGTACGTTTTTTTTTTTTTTGTTTGTTTGTTACTCCGCCTATTGTGGATCGATTTTCAAAATTCTTTTTTTGTTCGAAAGGAGATATTTCTGAAGTGGTCCCATAGAAATTTCATCAAAAACGGTTAAGTAGTTTGGTTTTTAAACCAAAATTACTGGTAAAAATTACAACTTAAAAGTGAAAAATAAAAACTTTTTTGCAAAAAAAAAAAACAATCGACTTCCAAAAACGACACTACAAAGTGAAAAATAACTTTAATTTCGGAAGTCGGTGGCAAACAACGAAAATGCGAACCCAACGACACCAACTTCCGAAATTAAAGTTATTTTTCACTTTGTAGTGTCGTTTTTGGAAGTCGGTTGTTTCTTTTTGCAAAAAAGTTTTTTTGTAAATCATTTCATCACCACTGCTCTTAAAAGTGGTAAAGGAAAACAGGAAAACGGCATGTCCTAGAACCAAAAATTCGAAGACTTGCGATATCTATCAACCCGCCACTCCCTCTAGAAGAGAGGAGGCCTGTGTCCCAGCAGTGGGAATATCATACGCTGATTACTACTTCTTTTTAACCGACTTCAAAAAAGGAGGAGGTTCTCAATTCGACGGTACGTTTTTTTTTTTTTTTTTGTTTATTTGTTACTCCGCCTATTGTGGATCGATTTTCAAAATTCTTTTTTTGTTCGAAAGGAAATACTTCTGAAGTGGCCCCATAGAAATTTTATCAAAAACGGTTCAGTAGTTTGGTTTTTAAACCAAAATTACTGGTAAAAATTACAACTTAAAAGTGAAAAATAAAAACTTTTTTGCCAAAAGTAAATAACCGACTTCCAAAAACGACACTACAAAGTGAAAAATAACTTTAATTTCGGAAGTCGGTGGCAAACAACCAAAATGCGAACCCAACGACACCGACTTCCGAAATTAAAGTTATTTTTCACTTTGTAGTGTCGTTTTTGGAAGTCGGTTGTTTTTTTTTTGCAAGAAAAGTTTTTACTTAATAACTTTTCGCCACGTCGTTCACTGCTCAACCTTAGGGGCAATTCTCGTAATTTTAAGAACGTTCACAGTCTGATCTGAGTCTCAATCTGTCAAACATTCGTCTAATTTCCCTACACTTTGACAAGTTTTTGACATTTGTTTGACACCGAGATGAGACTGCGACTAGATTTTGAACGTTTTAAATTACGAGAATACGCCTTTGTAAGTCAAATAAGACACCGCCTTTTGCCTCTTCCCTATACCTCTGCGTATCGGCAAGCGAAGTGTGGGACGCCCCTCAGCTAGATGGACCAACGCCCTTAAGAAAGTGTCTGGGACAGACTGGATGCGGAAGGAGGAAGGTGTTGTGGCGCAGTCTAGTAGACGCCTATGACCAGCGGGGTAATTGCGTATTCCACTAACAGTCTGGTAGAGGCCTATGACCAGCGGGGTAATTGCTATGACGAGCGGGGTAATTGCGTATGCCACTAATAGTCTGGTAGAGGCCTATGACCAGCGGGGTAATTGCGTAACCCACTAACAGTCTGGTAGAGTTCTATGACCAGCGGGGTAATTGCGTATGCCACTAATAGTCTGGTAGAGGCCTATGACCAGCGGGGTAATTGCGTAACCCACTAACAGTCTGGTAGAGTTCTATGACCAGCGGGGTAATTGCGTAGGCCACTAATAGTCTGGTAGAGTTCTATGACCAGCGGGGTAATTGCGTAGGCCACTAATAGTCTGGTAGAGTTCTATGACCAGCGGGGTAATTTCGTAACCCATTAACAGTCTGGTAGAGGCCTATGACCAGCGGGGTAGTTGCGTAACCCACTAACAGTCTGGTAGAGGCCTATGACCAGCGGGGTAATTTCGTAACACACTAACAGAAGGAACAGCTTTCATTTTGACATCTCAACAACATTCATTGCGTTATTTACGTAGGTGAGCAGACAAATTTTTCGAACATATGAAGCAATGGATTAGCAACAGTTTCAAAATGATTCAGAAATTAGTGTGCAGCAGAGGACTGCGCTATGCTGAATCGATTGATTGGTTGATACCGCTAAAGTTCAAACCAGTCAAACGCAATATATCGACGAGTTTCATCAGGCGAACATAGCGTCGCACGACTAACTAATCAACTCTGCCGGTGTCAGAAGTCAATTATGACTGCATTTGAGACAGCTTGGCGACTGCAACTGAACTGAGTTGCGTATGCAATCAATTTGTGGACTTTGTATTTGTGTGGTAGGCCAGTTGGGGGACTGCGGTTGCGAGAACGATTTTTTTCAAATTAAAATCGTTTATTGTTTGTTACATGTCAATAGATATGGTATAGTTATAGTTGTAATAACAATGTAACATACCTATAAGGTGTACAATATTTATGAAGCTTTGTTGTTTACTTGCGTTAAATAAAAACATTCTTACAGTCGATTTACTCATTTTTTTACATTAATATAAAATTGTACCTTAATAAATTATTGTAAAATTTAATTTGAATTAGTCAAGTTATACATTAATTAAAGTTAAATATACATTTTTATGGTTAGGAAGTTGTCATTTTTTTTATTTGGAGGTAAGGTTGCTTTTAAGGGGCAGCATAGCATACGCATAATCAGACTATAATGTTCCCACTGCTGGGACACAGGCCTCCTCTCTGTGAGAGGGAGTGGTCGGTAATCCACCACGCGGGCCCAGTGCGGGTTGGTAGATGTCATATGTGTTCGATTTTTTGGTTCTAGGACATGCCGGTTTCCTCACGATGTTGTTCTTCACCGTGTCGAGAGCAGTCTGTATAAAAACTTTTTTATAAAAAAAATAAATATCAATCCAAAAATAAACACTAAATACAAAGTGAAAAATATCTCTAATTTCGGAATTCGATGGCAAAAAAAAAACTAAAATACAGTTCCAAAGACAAGTCAATATAGGTTTTATTTTTTTTTAAGTTTTTATTTTTCACTTTTTAGCTATGGTAGTACCTACCCAACGCCAATTCGTATACCACTAGTTACTATTTAAAAACAGTGACCACATCATCAAGTTACACAAAGTGGATTACATACGTATTATCGAAGCTAACTCAAAAACTACCGAAGCAAAGTTAATAAAATTTAAATAGGACCATTCCTGAGGCATACTCTATCCATTAAAAAAATAATTTTTGAAATCGATCAACAATTGTCAGAGATATCGCGTAACATACATACAAAAAAATACAGCCAAATTTAAAAGGAAAAAAGAAAGTTTGGAAAAACTTATTGTGGTTGGGAGGCAAGCCATCGCGCGGTCTTTCACCAACACAATGGATTGATAAGATGAAGGAATGATCGTCCTCTAAATTCTACACGGTAGTAAGGGATGCGCTGGACAGAAACCGGTGGAGGCGGGTCATCCGCTCCAGATACAACTCCGAAGCTGACCACGATCCTCAGACGTGAGGGATCGACTACAGAGAGTAAGAAGAAAGAAAATACATTTATTTAGCACAGACTAAAATACATACAGCAGATGCATACATCAGATGAAAACATAAAAGATCAAATAAAAAGTGTAAAATCATCATCATCTGCCTAGCCTTTTCCCAACTATGTTGGGGTCGGCTTCCAGTCTAACCGGATGCAGCTGAATACCAGTATTTTACATGGAGCGACTGCCTATCTGACCTCCACAACGCAGTTACTGGGTAATACGATACCCCTTGGTAAGACTGGTTGTCAGACTCTCGGGCTTCTGACTACCCGTAACGACTGTCAAAGATCCACGAATGACAGTAACACAAATAAAAAGTGTAAAATCTGATGTAAGAAATTAGCACGAAAGTGTGCCTCACGGCTGCGTCAAAAAGGCCCAGTTCAGCAAAAATGCCAGACAAGTAGTGCCTGACGCTGGTTTTCAACTGGACCTGATATGTGAGGTGACGGATGTAAATAAGTTTTAAACTGCAACGTCTGCAACGGAACGTGTGTATGCATACTTAAATAAAATAAATTAGAACCTCCTCCTTTTTGAAGTTGGTGAAAAATAGCAATGTGAAGAAGATATCTCCTCCTAATCAACTCACCTATACATTTTAAACACGTAGGTAATTAATAATTAGCACCGTCACTATCCCACGCACAATATAATCTTCATACCGATGACACTGATAACAGGAATGATAACATTCCCTCTGATAATGATGTACAATATTTCCTAGGCCTATTAAAGATATAATTTAGATAAGTTATGAATTTTACATTTACTGCGTATTTTGTAGATTATGGAGAAATGTGTACTTTAACATCTGTTTAGCTTTTCTAGTGAAGGAATACATCGTGAGGAAACCGACAACAGTTATCACTGCTGGGACACAGGCCACCTCTCTGTGAGAAGGAGTCGACCGTAATTCAGCATGCGGGCACAGCGCGGGTATGTAGATGTCACATGTCTTCGATTTTTTTTTGTTTTAGGACATACTGGTTTCCTCACCATGTTTTCCGTCACCGTTTTGAGAGCAGTGGTGATGGAATAATTTGTACAAAGTAAAGCGCCTGTCTCCAGACAGGCGCTTTACTTTGTATAAAGGTTTGAGGATGGGAAATCATCAAATGACCCCTCCCGCTCTGGGTGGAGCAGAAGGGATTGTCAGACTCTTACTGACTAAAACCCACCCGTGTTCCTTCCTTAGCCCTTTATGTTCCAGGGCAGCGGTAACCCTTTCGGACAATCCCGCTACCCTGGCAGGCTTCGGCCCTATCGGGCCCCGTCACTCATGCTGACATCTCTTTGAGGCGCGCGTGGAACACGTACACGCCGTCCGGCACGGGCCTGGTCCTGATCGGACGGTGAGTTACCCATTACTCACCGCCCGCAGGCTCGCGCCTACGGTGGCCGGGAGTCGTCACGCGTCAATTGATGGTTAAAGCACAATTTTACAAAAACCGTGATTGTAGAGCATGTTCTTCTGTATCGTTGCTTGTCGATATAGTTATTATAAAATGTTTTTGTGAAAATACAAACAAATTTTTTTCACCATGTCTAATTTGAACTTGCATGTCTTTTGGGGGTCCTACCTAGTTGTTGAAGCTGCACCGTAATTGCGTAACACACTATTAATCTTAATCTGAATCACTTTGAAGGATATTCTTAATCCATTGCTTCATATGTTCGAAAAACGTGTCTGCTCCGCAACGTAAATGACGCAATGAATGTTGTTGAACTGTCAATATAATAATAATAATAATATCCCTGGACATTTCACACAGCGCCATCTAGTCCCAAGCTAAGCAACCTAATGCTTGTTACTTATATACATTTTTTTTTGTAAATACATACATACTATAGATAGAAAAACACCCAGACTCGGAACAAATACATGTAGGACTTACAAATATTTGTTCTGTTCGGGAATCGAACCCGCGACACGCAGCGCAGCAGTCCGATCGCTCAGCCACTGCGCTAACCGTGTTGTCAATATGAAACCCATTGCTAGGTACTGATAGTATGTCACGCAATTACCCCACAGTTCGTATAAGGCCATTAAGTATTTGCTAAAATCGCAAGTGTGTAGCCCGCCTAACAAGCTCGCATGGCAACAGAGGCGATCGGGCAATATTCTCGAGACAAATGAGAGGACACGGCTTATGTAACTCCTCTGTTTTATGTACTTGTAAGTACTCCAGTTTATATGTGTGATGCACTTGATTTTATATGAAGATGTAGATATAGGATCGAGTCACTTTGTATAATTTTTCTACTTTTATCAACTACTGGCTGACCCGGCGAACTTCGTACCGCCTCAGAAGCAAAGAGTTGGTGTTATCATAACGATTTATTTTGTGGTTTTCTTAGTTTTCTGGTTGTAGTGTGGATGTCTAGATGTCTACATCATCTGCCTAGCCTTTTCCCAACTATGTTGGGGTCGGCATCCAGTCTAACCGGATGCAGCTGAATACCAGTATTTTACATGGAACGACTGCCTATCTGACCTCCACAACCCAGTGACTGGTAATACGATACCCCTTGGTAAGACTGGTTGTCAGACTTTCGGGCTACTGACGACCCGTAACGACTGTCAAAGATCCACGAATGACAGCCGGGACCAACGGCTTAACGTGCTTTCCGAGGCACGAAGGGGTCTTGGTTTGTGAAGATGGTCACCCATCCACGGACCAACCACGTGAACCACGGCAAGCGTAGCTTAACCTGATCGATCGACCTTTGTGGCTGTTATTATTTAGCCACAAGCCCCTCGAATAAACACAGCACAGTGAATGATCTATTTACATCATTCATAAGCTAACCGTCTCTTTCTTAAGTAGATATTGTTTTAGCTGTAAGTTATCCATAGTTAATAAATAAATAAATTAATATCCATATTCATCCATTCATCATCCATCCGTAGTTAGGGAAAGGCTAGACAGATGATGAGAGGATGTGACCATTCACTGTAAATACAAATTTATAAAGAAATATGGTATTTTTAGACGTACTACCCACGATTTATGAGAAACACGAGTCCTTTCATTCTATTCTAAGATTTTCTCCTTTATAGTTGGGTAAACAATTCTCGAATGCCGTGGGTGTTTGGTAAAGTTTTTTATCATTTATCTGCAGTTTCTCATCAGTATTTTCTTTAAAGAAATTACGTTCCACGAAGTCAGGGCCGATCTCAGTACCAGGAACTGGGGCCTACTCTGAAGTGCAAAGTGCGAATGTTTGGATCGGACCGACACATGGCCGAATCAATTATTATTGAAAAATGCGAAAAAAGTTCGGATCGGCTCAGTTGGGTCGGGACCATAGTCAATATTCGAAAGAGTGTAGGAGTGTAGGATCGGAACCGACCGAACCAAATAGTAACTTAGCAGGAAACGGCTGAATATTCGGCCGATACTACTTCGGAGTAGACCCCCCGAACTCTTAGGAACGCAAGTTTATCACAAGTTTGTTTGCATCCCTGGTTCCAAGAAATGCCTGTTATTATCTAAGCTATTTATAGTACTATTTTTATTGTATTTACCAAGGTCAAAAAGACTGGGTAGATCGAGCTAAAGGGCTTCATGTATTATACTAGCGAGCTGTCCCTGCTTCGCACGCTTTTTAAGACTTGAAATCCGTTTCGAAGTATAGAAGCGAAAGCGAAAAACGGGGTTAAACAGACAGACGAGAAAAGCGACTTTAACTTAGAATATATTTACATATACTCGTAGAATAGATATTAAAATAAGTAGATAGCTGCATTAAGCTGGTACTCGGAGAAAATATACCACCCCCGCAAAAGAAGACTTTTCTTCGGAATGTTCTTTATGCTAATATAATAATCTTACGTTGCTAATGTCCTGAACAAAGAATACATACGTCTCATTGGTAATGTCAAGAATACATACGTCTCATCACTACAAACTGTATGCAGGTGCTGTTCGGGAACTGAAATTAATAACGATAAACTGTTCCTCCGAACGTTACGAAATTTTGTTTCAGTGGGGTAAGTGGAAGTACTCATGTGCCGTTCGCGGAAGTGCCATTCAAATCTGTGCTCTAAGTGGAATACCTCGAAAACTATTTAAAAATTTGTTTTCATTTTTATTTATTGCGTTCTATATTGTAAATAGATGTTACAAAAAAAGGCTTAAAGCTAGCGTTTTGGATGGCAAACAGGCAGGCGGCGGCTAAACCTTTTCAATACCAAAGGCGTCAGGTACAGACGCCAGCACATCAAGCTACTACAATCTGACAAATTTCTTTAATAGATAGCTTTATCGCTAAAGCGATTATATATTTAAGGTTCAGGGTTGATTGGGCAAAATTGACCCTTATGGTGCGACTCTGTCTGTCGATGTCGGTCTGTCTGTCTGTCACAGCTGGATATCTCAAGAACTACTAATGCTATCAACTTGTTTGGAATAGTTTTAGATGACGTTTGCCCAACAATTGCTTTTTTTCATATCATTCCTCACACAATTCATCCATTCCTTCTTTAGTCTTCCTCTCCCTCTTCATCCATCAACACTTATAAGTACTCATCTCTCTTTTACTCACACGATTTTCATTCCTCTACATCACGTTCACGCATTTTTTCTCCTGAACATCGTAAAGAAAACCTCACATGAACCAAACGAGATTTAAACAATTTCAAATTCAAATCACACCTTCAAAAGTCGATAAACTCTGGCGCATCGATTGAATCGACTCTCGCGCATAGATTCGATTACGATTACGCTCGCCTGCGTCATGGTGACGTATGTGCCGTCCTCGACACACATTAAAAACGTGAGCTGGATCAAATTGTATTCTAATACCTACACGTTATGATAGCGTATAGTTTCTTAGAAAGAGTGGGCAGAGTCGTAGGAAAGGAATCTTACAGCTTACCTACATAAATTAATTACTTTTTCCCATGAGATTGTGTGAAAAGAAGCGATAGTGACCTTTTTTTTTTGGGGTGAGAAATCATCAAATGACCTCTCCCGCTCCAGGCTGTGCGGAAGGGCGTGTCAGACTTTAGGGGCCACGGTATCTCTTTCGAACAATCCGCGGCCCTGGCGGCATCGGCCTTAGCGGATCCCGTCAGTTCGTGCTGACATCTCTTTGAGGCGCGCGTGGAACACGCCGTCGACCCGGGCCTGCTGGTCCTTACCGGGCGGCGAGCTGCCCATTGCTCGCCGCCCGCAAGCCCGCGCCTACGGTGGCCGGGAGTCGGCTGTTGACTCCCGTCCAGGGCATCTCCTGCGGTGACTAGGGGCGTGAGGGTGCAGTGATTGCCTTTCCCTCACGCGCTCCGCCTCCTCCTTCGCGAGCATTACTGCTTCGCAGAAGGAGGTGACGGCCTCCCATGCACTCTCTCTCCGTACCATGACCTGGACCAGGGCGGGACGGGAGATATCGCCGCCGCTGATCACCATTACCAATAAGGTCAGCAATAGTGACCTTATTAGTCCTTTAGAAAGATCAGGTTCATAGTATTCGCAACCGGTGTGCGTTACATAATCATAATCAGGTATGATGTTCCCACTGCTGGGACACAGGCCTCCTCTCTGTGAAAGGGAGTGGGCCCTAATCCACCACGCGGTCCCAGTGCGGATTGGTAGATGGCACATATCTTAGAATTTTTGGTTCTAGGACATGCTTGTTTCCTCGGTGGTCGGTAATGGTGATGACATAATTTACACAAAGTAATGTGCCTACCTGTGTTCGAACTAACGACCTACAAACTCGTAAATCAGGGCCGATATCTACCACTGGGCCACTCGTGTTGTCTCACAATTGTTATAATTTAGAAGGCGTCTTCAGATTAATGAAAAGCCTGTAACTCGTTGTGCAATTTTACGGGAAACCGGCTTTTCAAATGCATTTGATGCGATGCACCTCCATCATGCGCATGGTACGCGCTAGCCCCAAGAGCATCCTTAATGCTATAGCAGATAGGTCGGACAGCCCCATACTGGAACATAGGATACGCTTACACACCACTGTGGTGTAATAATATGGTGGCGCCGATTCTCTTGTTCACAAACTAAACTAAATTTAAGTTCAGTGCATCTTTTTCTTTCTATTTCATTAAGAAAAGGACAGAAGATCGAGATTATATTTGCACAAAAATAACTATAGATAGACGTATCAATTTGAAATAATTATCAGATTATAGGTACTTCCGTGTCTGGAATTATAATCTACGAATGATGTATCATTCGAAATAATGCGCAATTTTCAGTAATGTTGTAACATTACTGAAAATTCCGCATTGTTGCACACACGAAATTGGTCATGTCTAATCAGCTAGCTAAAACACCAGGCTAAAGCTTTTAATGCCTGAAATCTGGTACAATCTCTTTTTAGGGTTCCATGTCTCGGAACTCTTATAGTTTCGTCATGTCCGTCCGTCCGTCCTCGGCTTACCTTCCAAACGGTTAGTGCTAAAAAGATGAACTTTACATGGATATCACACAAGCACACACACACAAGCAAGCATAACACAAGCATTAGGTTGCTTAGCTTGGGACTAGATGGCGCTGTGTGAAATGTCCAAGGATATTATTATTATTATTATTATTATATGTGTATTTACCACGTCAAAAAAGTGCTAAAATAAATTCAATAAAAAAATTTTTTTTGGGATACTTTCACGTAAAGTGGGAATGATTTTTTTTTCTCGTGTCTTCCCCATAGTGTGGGGTATCATTAGGTAGGTCTTTTAAAAACATTGAGAGGTTGAGATTTAGGTATCTGTAGGCGAGATATTCAACTTTAAAGCGCATTTTTTTAATTCTAATTTAAAATAGGGCGTCGAAAAATTCCTCCGCATCGCTGTTGACTTCTTATGTACCCAAGAGACTGGCGGCATTGCCACGTTGTAGGTATGGTATCAAATCACTATCATTTCAGCTGAGAGACGTCCACTGGCATAGGCCTCCCCCAAGCACCGCCACTTCGATCGGTGATTTGCTTCCCTCATCCAGCGGATTCCTTCGACCTACACAAGGTCATCGGTCCACCTTGTGGGAGACCTTCAAACGCTACATCTTCTGATACGCGGTGGCCACTCCAGAACATTTTGGCCTCATCAGCCATCAGTTCTGCGAGCAACGTACCCTTTTTTTTTTTTTGTTTTCGGGGGGAAACCTTCGAAAGGCACCCGACCTCCGGAAAGAGGGGTCGGGGAGTGTGGGATTTTTACCTCACTAAAACCACCCCAGTGATCACCATCCGCACATAGGGGTGGTCCCGGTTCCTCTTAAAAGACCAACTCCGGAACCACCCCTGGAGCAACGTACCCTGCCCACTGTCATTTAAGTTTCTAACTGAACAGACAGCTGTGCTGCTGGGGAGTTTGTTGCGCCACTTCTTCTTCCCAGCGATAGCACTAGGAAGTGGTGAAGGGCGGGCGTTTTTGGGGGACTGTCTTTTGTAATTTTGACGTTCGAAAAGTGCTGATTCTCAGCCTAATTTGAATAAATGACTTTTCATTTTGGGAATTCTTCGAGCTATGTCGGTTACCTTGGATCTCCTGCGGATCTCTTAAAATCAGATCAATTCACAAAAAAACCTGATACTTTTGCAGTTACTTAGTTTGCCTCTAACAAACGCATGATATATCAGGAGGTAATTTTCAATAGCAGCCAAATCCATTATGATATGCCAAATTGAGAAAAGTGAACTTTTGTATGCCGTCATGATGTACGCTGTTGTGACGCTTTGGATGGTAAGTATTGATTACTATGGAGTTCAGGATTACACAGAAGTACAGGATACTAAAATGATTATACCTCGTAATTTCGCAGTTAACGTGACCATTTCGGTTGGTAATAACCGATGCTCACCGGTTATTATCACAGCGGGTCAAGTCACCCGGCCGCAACCAATTGTGTGGGGTTCTGAGGTTTGGTGACCAGTGAGGAGCAAGATATGTGTGGCGTTAAGCTGACCAAATCTACTCAGATTTTATTAGAAGCTAGATTGGCTCAGGATTTGAGAATTTTGAAATGCTCTTCAGTTTGATGGTCGGTGGCAATTCGCATTTTTTTGACACTAACATATACATGTACGCTAATTTACAAACTTATATTATTTCTAAAACAGCAAAAAAAAAAGTCTCTTCACAAAAATTGATCTCTGGCAGATAATTTATTTCTTTCGGGTCGCATAAAAGCTAGTATAGTTCGTACCTAACATCAGCCCAGTGACATACTGTCGTTAGTCGTAATAGCTCCTCACTTACAACGTCGTGTCGTAGGCTCGGTTGACAGCTCGGCTCCTGTCAGCGTGCCTATGAATGTAGCTACGTGTTGCTAACCTATTATCTACGATCAAGGTGGTTATTGTTTGTCATCTCTGCTCAGCCCTTCGGGAAATACAAATACAGGCGTGATGTTGTGTTATGGGTTAAATACCACACATAATCAACTTATAAATAAATATCAAATATATTTTTTTTTTATATTATAAACGTGAAAGTTTGTATGGATGGATGGATGGATGTTTGTTACTCTTTCACGCAAAAACTACAGAACGGATTTGGATGAAATTTGGCACACAAATAGTTTATAACCAAGATTAACACATAGGACTTTTTATCTCGATATTCCCACGGGATCGAAACTTATGCGGGTGACACCGCGGGGCGCAGCTGGTCAGCCTCTAATTGCATGCAGCTGAGATGAGAATGCTAAGAGGGATCTGTGGTGTTACACGAATGGATAGAATAAGAAATGAGTACATAAGAGGAAGTCAGAAAGTGGCATCGGTAACTGAAAAGTTGTGTGGAAATCGGTTGTCATGGTATGGGCATGTGTTACGGAGAAATGAGGAAAATGTCGTGAGGAGAGTTTTGAGTATGAATGTCAATGGTTATAAGAGTAGGGGAAGAACAAAGAAACGATGGATGGAATGTGTGAATGAAATGGTTCGAAAAGGGGTGAAGACCGAGATGAAGACTAATAGAGAAGTATTGAAGAAAAAGACATGTTGTGCCGACCCCAAATAAATTGGGATAAGGAGAGAAGAATGTTCACATAATCAGTTTATAATGTTTCCGCTGCTGGGACACAAGCTTCCTCAGTTTTGTTATACATATTTTTGGAACGAAGTTCCTTATAGCGCGTTGCGAAAGGGGGCTAGACGGAAAAAATTAAGACCAAAAGTTGGAACGACACTTTTTGCTATAGTTGTAAGCCGTGCGGCGTGCGCGTGTTTCTCTGTCTGTCTCTCTCTCTCTCTCTTTGAACTTCGTTCCATCCGGGTGTCCCTTGACACCTCTCAGGGTTTTTTTTTTTATTTTCTTTATTTATTACAATCTGTCTCCTTTGTGGGACATTCAGCAGTATGTTGGCTGGCGCGCTCGGTATGTGGCCTTTGTCAAATCCTCATTGTTAAAACAGTAGCTGTGTTTGCTGTGATTGTATTAAATCTTGAGGTATTTACGCTTTAAACGTCGCGTTTTATTGTGGTTTGCCATAAGTGGCCGGGTCAGAGTATTTAGGTGTCGTTCGACACGCTCTTTATAGGTTCTGGTATGGCGTACAATTTCCTGTTTAACAGTGGGCAGGCGTAGATCACGTATAAACCAGGGGGCATTGGTTATCATGCGGAGTGCTTTATTTTGAAACCTTTGTATGATTTCAATGTTTGAATGGGATGCAGTACCCCACAGTTGGATTCCATACGTCCAGACGGGGTTCAGTATTGCCTTGTACAGAAGTATTTTGTTTTCGAGAGACAATTGAGACTTTCTTATATATGTTTTTAGGGTTCCGTAGCCAAATGGCAACGGAACCCTTATGGATTCGTCATGTCTGTCTGTCTGTCTGTCTGTCTGTCTGTCTGTCTGTCTGTCTGTCTGTCTGTCTGTCTGTCTGTCTGTCTGTCTGTCTGTCCGTCCGTATGTCACAGCCGCTTTTTTCCGAAACTATAAGAGCTATACTGTTGAAACTTGGTAAGTAGATGTAAGTATTCTGTGAACCGCATTAAGATTTTCACACAAAAATAGAAAAAAAAACAATAAATTTTGGGGGTCCCCATACTTAGAACTGAAACTCAAAAATTTTTTTTTCATCAAACCCGTACGTGTGGGGTATCTATGGATAGGTCTTCAAAAATGATATTGAGGTTTCTAATATCATTTTTTTCTAAACTGAATAGTTTGCGCGAGAGACACTTCCAAAGTGGTAAAATGTGTGTCCCCCCCCCTGTAACTTCTAAAATAAGAGAATGATAAAACTAAAAAAAATATATGATGTACATTACCATATAAACTTCCACCGAAAATTGGTTTGAACGAGATCTAGTGAGTAGTTTTTTTTTAATACGTCATAAATCGTAACGTAACGGAACCCTTCATGGGCGAGTCCGACTCGCACTTGGCCGGTTTTTTTTATTTATTTTTTGGAGCCAAAAACTAGAATACCGCTATCGATGGGCAGATTTGGAAGTCTTCAGAAATAGATTAAATTCTTCTTCAGACGAAGTCTTCCACTCTATCACCTATCGGTAGGAAGTAAAGGTACTCTAAACTAATATAATAAAAATAAAAGAACTGATTTTTAACCGACTTCTAAAAAAGGAGGAGGTTCTCAATTCGGATGTTTGGTTTTTTTTTTTTTTATGTTTGTTCGCGCATAACACCGTCGCTTGCCAACCGATTTGAAAAATTCTTTTTTTGTTGGAAGGGGTATACTTCCCAAATGGTCCCATAGAAATTTCATCAAAAACGGTTCAGTAGTTTGGTTTTTAAACCAAAATTACTGGTAAAAATTACAACTAAAAAGTGAAAAATAAAAACTTTTTTGCAAAAAAATACAACCGACTTCCAAAAACGACACTACAAAGTGAAAAATAACTTTAATTTCGGAAGTCGGTGGCAAACAACGAATATGCGAACTCAACGACACCGACTTCCGAAATGAAAGTTATTTTTCACTTTGTAGTGTCGTTTTTGGAAGTCGGTTGTATTTTTTTGCAAAAAAGTTTTTTACTACGTTAGTATGTATGTTTAAAGTACTTTTACACTAAAACAGCTGAACGGATTTGGATGAAATTTGGCACATGGGTAGGTAGACCATGACCTGGAGAAGGACATATGCCACTTTTCATCCTGGATCGCAGACAAAACCGCGGGAAACAGCTAGTATTTTATACAAGCCAGAAATAATGGAAACTCGAAGTGTGCGACTCGAGTGGTCCTGCTAATCGAAAGGCTATAATAGGTCACCTTGGTCAAACCTTCACAGAGTGAACTTATTCCACTTTTTCTGGACGAAGGTCACTTCCGCAGACGCTGGCGTTAGTACCGACTGTTACTAGGTACAAGGCAGGAAACAATCGACTGCTCGGCAGGAAATAGACATGAGACATATATTTATCATGACGGAAGATATAATGGGAAACAGATTGAACAGATTTTATTTCTATAGAGGTGACTAAGAGAAGGGCCCGTGCCTAAATAATAACAGCCACACAGGTCGATCGATCAGGTTAAGCTACGCTTGCCGCGGTTGGTATGTGGATGGGTGACCTTTATATACCGAGACCCTTCCGTGCCTCGGAAAGCACGTTAAGCGGTTGGCCCCGGCTGTCATTCGTGGATCTTTGACAGTCGTTACTGGTCGTCAGAAGCCTGAAAGTTTGACAACCAGTTTTACCAAGGGGTATCGTATTACCTAGTAACTGGACTGTCGAGGTCAGATAGGCAGTCGCTCCATGTAAAATACTGGTATTCAGCTGCATCCGGTTAGACTGGAAGCCGACCCCAAAATAGTTGGGAAAAGGCTCGGCAGATGATGAGTGGTGACTTAGCGCATACCCCTTAACATTCCTTCCTGAAAGCAAAAAGTCTTCAACCGAATACGATGTGTAGTCTCCGTCTCTCGTCTGGAGAGCACTGGTGGCCCAGTAGTAACGGCCCCGACTCACGAGTTATAGCCCATGGGTTTGCAAAAAAAAAAAAACCCAATCAGGCGCCTTACTTTGTAATTCATTTCATCACAAAAAAAAAACACAATAAGTTCGAACACTTCTATCAACCCGCACTGGGCTCGCGTGGTGAATTACGGGTACGGCCCACTGCCTCTCGCCGAGAGTGGACCTGTGTCCCAGAAGTGGGCTGCAGGCAACATTATGGGCTGTTTATGCTGGTTCTAAGTATATAGAATTCAAGAAAGTGTGTGGAATTTTTGGGGCAAACGGAGAATGCTTTCCTACGTACAGTCAACAGCAAAAGTAGATGATCAAAATCAGAAATTCAATACTAATGAACGGAGTTCGCGTCAGAACTGTGTGGCGTCTAAGTGTTTCAAAAGTATGGCATTGTAAATTATACCAAACATTTACTACTAGTATAGCTATCATATAGCTGCGAACTCCGTTCATTAATATTGAATTTCTGATTTTGATCATCTACTTTTGCTGTTGACTGTACTAGTTAAAAAAGAAAAAGTATTTATTGGGACTCAAAAAGTGCAGACGCCAGCACATTTAAGCTACTAACTACAATCTGCCAAATTTCTTTAATAGATTTTCAAGTTTATCGCTAAAGCATTAGGTTCAAGGTTGATTGGGAAAATTTGACAAGTTCGGGTACTTAAAAACCTAAAAAATAGTACCCTATTCCGTAACTCTGAATATACACCTTAATCTGCCGATTGATTCTGTAAAAATCTCACTGTGAAAAGTTAGGTGAAGTGAGCTTAGAGTGAGCTGTCAATAGTGTTAATCCCTAGCATTAGTTGGAATGACAGCTCACTTCACGCTCACTTCACCTAGGTTTTCACCGTGAGATGGTTACAGAATCGCACTGCTGAATCATTTTGAAGGACATTACTAATCCATTGCTTTAAATTCGAAAAATTCTGCTCAATAACTGATACTCCTCTACTCTTTTTTCTACTGATAGTGTGTTACGCATATACTCTGCCGTTCCCAACAAACCCTTTAACAAAAAGCGTTAATAAAATATCAACCAGCAATACCAGTGGAACTGCTATTGCCAATATAATACACGTAATGCCGACAATTGTAAAGGTATGCAGACATTGAAATTTCTTCCCCATCCGGTGACTAGCCTCGGGTGTGGCCGCACAGTCGGTGGTGGCTAAAGTAACGGTATTGTTAAGGAGTGGCTCAAGTCTTTGTGAGATAAGAAGCGAAATCTGTGTGAAGTTCTCGGAATATATTGGATTACTTATACTGACATAATCAGTTGGTTTTGGTCTGAGTGCTTGTAATAGAAGGCGGGAGATCTGTTATCATTAATTGGGGACAAAGCCAGTCTCTAGAATTTCATAACTTGAATTTCTACAAACAATTGATCAAAATTTTACTATTGAAACGAAAAAGTCTTTAATTAAGGAGATATATTTTAATGTTAATTTGTAGCTTAGCACACTGGCGGGCGATTGGTTGTCTAAATAAAAAAGCCCAATGTGGAATTCTCGTGATTGCAGTTGTTAAAATCATAACTACTTTACCACTTTCAAATAAATAATAAAAATATTTATTTATTTCAGGTAAATAACATATAAAAATAACTCAAATAAAACTCCCAATAAATTGAAAATTCAGTAAGGTTCAAACTATCTTACTATCACATAGACAAATAAAGAAAGGCAGAAAGAAAACACTTTTAATTGCGTTCAACATGACGCAAAGAATAGCCATTAACACAAAAAAGAACAAGTTGAGGGAAAATATACGTACAGTCACACGGTTATTTCACCTCTGACAACAGCAACCCAACAGCAACTTTATAGTGACGACAATAAAGACCACTTTGATTTTGACAGACTATCAGTGGCAGCAACCCAACAGCAACTTTATAGTGACGACAATAAAGACCACTTTGATCTTGACAGACTATCAGTGGCAGCAACCCAACAGCAACTTTATAGTCACGACAATAAAGACCACTTTGATTTTGACAGACTATCAGTGGCAGCAACCCAACAGCAACTTTATAGTCACGACAATAAAGACTACTGTGATTTTGACAGACTATCAGTGGCAGCAACTCAACAGCAACTTTATTATCATGGGAATAAAGATTACTGTGAATTTGGCAGCGATGCTTAGTCAGTGTTGGTAAAATATTTGTGAAAGGACTGTAAATCTGCCTTGTTATTTTATGACATGCAAGTGACATAAAACCTTAGGTTGGCAATGCGATTACAACGTCGGCTCAAGAATCTAAGTTCATTCAACCTGCCGAAATATCTGCCAATAACAGCTGGCAACGGTAGATTGATTGATAAAATCCGGCGCAAGCCCGCTGGCTCTATGGCCCCATCAAATAGCGATTGTATGACAGTTTTATTGCAGACTCAATTGTGTACATACTATATAGCTATGTGTGTCAAGCGTTGCGTTACTTTATCGTCTACCACGTGCTTTTAAAATGGTTTTAATAGAATATGGTTACTAATTTGTGTCTCGTGATCTTAGCTGGTGGAAAGATTGTAGCTGTAGATCTCACTCAGGCGCGGATACAGGGGAGGGGCAACAGGTACAATTGCCCCCCCCCTGGGCTTTGACCAAACTGGGTGTAAAACTTTAATTTGGACAGTTTTATAACCTTCATTTTAACTATATACAGTATATTACTACGGGCTGATTTTACCATCGCCAGATAACTTTTATTCAAGGAATAAAATTGATGTTTGACAGTTTTTGTACCTGCGAAATAACTGTCAAAATTTCAAAATTATTCCTCGAATAAAGTTAACAGAAGATTGAAAAATCAGCCCTAAGATTTGAGAGATTTGTCGTCCACAACCAATCTTACCAAGGGGTATAGTTTTACTCAGTAACTAGATTGTGGAGGTCAGATAGGCAGTCGCTCTAATGAAAATATTGCTATTCAGCCGGATCCGTTAAGACTGGAAACCGACCCCAACATAGTTGGGAAAAGGCTAGGTAGATTGTGATGATTCTCGAAAGGGGGGGGGGGGGGCACTTTTTTGAGTTTACAGAAATTACTTGTCAAAGATTTTTTTTTAAGGGCTTTCACGGCTTGAGAAATTTCACGTCCTCCCAGAGATACATTTGCTTTCCTGGGCGAAAACCGAGATCCGCGCTTGAGCTATCGGTGATTTGCTTGCAATGATTCCCATATTGTATCTTCTAGGTACTATTACTAGTATTTAGGTTCGTGTGCGTAGCGAAAATATACATAAATACAGGGTGACTTTCACGCGCAAACTGTAGGTAACCATGAAATAAGCACGATTCCTACGAGCACCTCTAGCGTAGAAATTTTTCGTCGGTTACAAAAAAAAAAAACTGCTGTTTCATCATCATCATCAGCCTATAGCAGTCCAAAGCTGGACAAAGACCTCTCCTATTGCACGACATTCAACTCTCTGCTGTTTCATAGAAAAGTGCAATACCTACGGCGTCGAAATGCGTGGAACAGATTTTTTTTTGGCCGCAACAAACGGACAAGGAGACAAAACAATTTTTTTTTTTTTGTGTTATCAGTAAGTACCGTATAAACATTCATATTAATAAAAAGCTGATATTTTGACATTAAAAACAGAACTTAAATTTTATTTATTTGTATTTTTAACCGACTTCTAAAAAAGGAGGAGGTTCTCAATTCGGATGTTTGTATTTTTTTTTTTTTTTATGTTTGTTCGCGCATAACTTCGTCGCTTGCCAACCGATTTGAAAAATTCTTTTTTTGTTGGAAAGGGTATACTTCCCAAATGGTACCATAGAAATTTCATCAAAAACGGTTCAGTAGTTTGGTTTTTAAACCTAAATTACTCGTAAAAATTACAACTTAAAAGTGAAAAATAAAAACTTTTTTGCAAAAAAAAAACAACCGACTTCCAAAAACGACACTACAAAGTGAAAAATAACTTTAATTTTGGAAGTCGGTGGCAAACAACGAAAATGCGAACCCGACGACACCGACTTCCGAAATTAAAGTTATTTTTCACTTTGTAGTGTCGTTTTTGGAAGTCGGTTGTTTTTTTTTTGCAAAAAAGTTTTTGACATTAAAAACAGAACTTAAATTTTATTTATTTGTATTTTCCGTCAGCGTTTTCACAGTTTTAAGTGGCCAACACTCCAACCAATGCGTTGAAGGTAAATGCGCCATCCCAAATACCCCCTCTTCCCACGGTTATCCAAACGGTCCATTGTCCAGCTTCCGTATGACGCATCGCTGGCCATCGGAATGCTAGAACGTAGTAGTCCGAACTAAATTATTTAACCCACTGACTGCTTGGAATCGGATGCGAGGCAGATAAAAGGTCATATTTTTTTTTTTTTTTAAGAAAAAGAAAAATTGTTTGTTCTGTACAAACAAAACTGTTTTTCAATGGCTTTTTGCAAAAATGTTACAGATCAAAGATCCATCTAAGGATTTTATGGGCAACATCCTTGCTACAAATTGATACTTAGGTACAGACGCCAGCAGGTCAAGCTACCCGAAACTGTCAAATTTTCCCAATCAATCTTGAACCTTAATGCTTTAGCGATAAAGTTGAAAATCTATTAAGAAATTTGACAGATTGTAGTAGCTTGATGTGCTGGCGTCTGTACCTACTGTTTTTTTTTTACTTATCTACCCAGATTCTCCAGAAACCCGAGACTGATATACATGATTCTGTTCAATTAAGTAGAAGAAGCCGGAGAATATATTTTCTTATATATATTTACTGGTGTACAATAAAGTATAAATAAATAAATTTACTTTATATACATACTTTTTGAAGTAAAAACTTCTTTAGCGGCGTTGTGCACTTTTTTGTGATGGGTAAACGGAGCTCGCGTCAGGACTCGTGACCTGATCGAAAATTCGTAAGACGGAGGGAGTTTTTTGTGATGGGTAAAAAATGTTAAACTCGCGTCAGGACACGTGACCTGATCGAAAATTCGTAAGACGGAGCTCGCGTCAGGACACGGGACCTGATCGAAAATTCGTAAGACGGAGCTCGCGTCAGGACACGTGACCTGATCGAAAATTCGTAAGACGGAGGGAGAGTAGACGGCATTCCAAAATATCAAAAATGCACAACGTTAATATTCAAGTTTTCACTTCTGCCAGCACTCCCGGAGTGCAACCCGTTTTACATGCAGTGATTAACTGTCACTCCATGTAAAATAGTGGTATTCAACTGCATCCGATTGGTCTGGTAGTCGACTTCAACATAAAATACCTCACCATACCTTGATAAAAGAATAGGCAGATAGGTTTTTTTTTATTCAGTATTAAATTGGTTAAACTTACAAAGGTATAAATAATGTTAGATGCCTGTACTAGGATAAACCTGTATCACAGGCGGCATGAGCATACTTTATGGTAATTGTAGGACAATAAAATTCTTAACAATATTTAACATTAGAAGTCTTGATATAATGACAAAAAATTATTAATTCGTTATTTCATACCTAGTTTACTTAAATACTAAAAAAAAAGAACAAAAAAAGAAAGAAAAAAAGAAAGAAAAAAAAGAAAGAAAAAAAGAAAGAAAAAAAAGAAAGAAAGATCAAAATAACAAAAAGTCTTATATAGGTACGTAATTATGTAGTTGAAGATAAGTAAAATAATAATGTGACCTACCTATATCATATCCTATTGCTGTGGGCAGATGCAACAAATGACTTGCCACACCATGTTGAAAACAGACCAGCAGGGTACTCATACTTGTGTAACACATTTAAATAGCAATGCCTTTCATTTTGACAATTCAACGACATTAATTGCGTTATTTACGTTGTCAAACAGACAAATTTTTCAAACACATTTTTTTGGGAATTTCCTTCAAAATCCTTCGGATTGTGACATAAAGTGACATATAGCAATTAGGGTGTTGATGTGGAATTCTTCTCTCACTGTTGCGAACTGAGGGGCAATTCTCGTAATTTAGTCTGATACCAGTCTCAATCTGTCAAAACCTCTAATTTACCTACATTTTTGACATGATTATGACATTGATTGTCGCTGAGATGAGATTGCGACTAGATTTTGATAGTTTTTAATTACGGGGCGTTCAGGTCCAAAGGACCTCGTACCACGCGTTCAAAGTGTTACAAATTAAGATTGGGGCTTCCTTCCGTGGTTGCGCAATACATAGGTATCGGTGAATTCATCACGATAACAGGATGCTGATTAGACGATAACAATAAATTGTGCGTCGCAGTTATAATGTGCGTTTTAAGTAAAGGAAAATTTGGTGAAATGTTTTTTTTAGATTATAGAATAATCTAACTGCACCCTGTCCATTAGTTTAACACAACACAATACAACAGTATTTATTTCATTTATTTATTTATTTATCCTCACACTGGAACGCCATACGGTAATTACACCAACAGACCAAAAAATCACTTCGCTTTCGACATCGAACGAGTGGCGATGTCCACCGTGAAGTATACGCAAGTTTTTTAGACCTCAGCCGAGCTTTTGATACAATTAATTACAATATACTCTGGAAAAAGTTGAGACAAACCCATGCACCGAATAAAATAGTAGATCTGTTTGAATATTGGTTTATCAATTAAAGTAACCAAGTTAAATGGGATAACACCTTGTCGGAGACGTATAGGCTGGCCAGTGGCGTGAGACAGGGTGGCCTGACGGGCCCTGTGCTGTTCAACCTATATGTCAATGACCTGAAGGCCAATTCTCGTAATTTAAAACGTTCAAAATCTAGTCGCAGTCTCATCTCAGCAACAAACAAATGTCAAAATGTAGGGAAATTAGAAGTATTTTTTGACAGATTGAGACTGAGATCAGACTGTGAACGGTTTTAAAATTACGAGAATTGCCCCTCTGATCGAGGCGCTGAGCAGCACCAGAATCGGATGCCATATTGACGGTGAATGTTTAACCGTTTTTTTACAGCTGTCTTAGAACGTACATATTCCAGATTACGTAAAAGTAAACTTTAAAATGCGTAATAAAATAAATATATAAACTGCCTTATCTTATTGAATTATCTTATTTACGACTTTCTATACACATGACGGTATTGTAATGTGTATAGAAAGCCGTAAATAAGATAATTCAATAAGATAAGCTTATTGAATTATCTCTTATTTACGGCTTTCTATACACATTATCATACCGTACGTACATCAATCAATGTATTGTGCTGTAATCACTAGTTCCATTTATCATAAAACGGTTTATCTAATGGACAGGGTATTCAGGTAACTGAAGCATCCATCCATACTATCCATATTAATCATCACCAGCCTAGCCTTTTCCCAACTATGTTCGGGTTGGTCCAGTCTAACCGGATGCAGCTGAGTACCGTACGTATTATTATTATATACGTATTTTAAATGGAGCGACTCCCTACCTGACCTCCATAACCCAGTTACTAGATAATACTTCATCGCTTGGTAAGACTGGTTGTCAGACTTTCGGGCTAAATGAAGCCTCGAAGAGTGGCTCTACTTTAATGTAGGTACGTCTGACACGCCTTGGGTTTGTAAGTTATTGTAATGAGAATAGAGATCACTGTCATTTTTAAAAACTTGTCAATGATAGCAACCATAGATATTTTTTATGTCTATGGCAGCAACCAAAGACAAATTACTGTGATTTTGACAGAAATGCAAAATTATTGGTAAAATAACTGTGTCCGGACGGGATCTTGACTTGTCATCCGATCTATTCAGATAAAATCTCACCGTGAAATCTTATGTGAAGTGAGCTAGAAGTGAACTGTAAATAGTGTCAATCCCTAGCATCTGGTGAAATGACAGCTCACTTCACCAAAGTTTTCACGGTGAGATTTAACTGAATAGATTGACTGATCCTCTGACGATACTACTCGACCATCTTCTGCAACATTTATGTAGAAGATGGTCAAGTAGTATCATAAAACCAAATGTAAAACCAAATAACAAACTTTCACGCCAAATCAGCTTCCATCTGTCCGCATTCCAATTTTACATAAATCGATTTAACACCGATTACGATTCCCGGTATATCGATATAATTGCCGTTCATGATTAAAAATAATTGTTTCATCATCGCATCACTAACGGTTTTTTTCTTCTCCTATTTTTTAAAAACGATTATAAAATTCCATTGCTTGGTTTGAAGAAAAATGGTTGATTTTTTTTTGTACATCCGTAAGCTTGATGATAATTTGATTACTTATAAGATACATTATGGTCGATGGATTTGGTTTTTTCTATACGGATGTTGGTGATCCGTGTACCACAGTAGGTACTATCGCCAAAACCCATATTTGACCATTTTGAAAACAAAATCCCGTGCACATGATGACCACAGCTGCGTCCGTAAGTAAAACAAAAGAGGATCCTTTTTATGTCGACTAATAATATGCGCTGCAAGCAGAAATAGTCCTTACGGTGGTCAGATATAGATTTTGGCGATAGTACATCATGTCTTGTGAGTCTAATGTGCTCATCTCTACGATCAGGCGACCTATTCCGTAAAAATCTCACCGTGCAAACTTAGGCGTAGTGAGCTTGCAGTGAGTTGTCAATAGTGTCAATCTCTAGCATCAGCAGTGCGATTCTGTAACCATCTCACCGTAAAAACTTAGGTGAAGTGAGCGTGGAGTTAGCAGTCATTCCAACTAATGTTAGGGATTGACACAATTAACGGCTCACTCTAAGCTCACTTCACCTAAGTTTTCACGGTGAGTTTTTTACAGAAACGATTGGCGATAGGACTAGCGGTCATTTACCCGTGCAAGCCCTATGGTTTTAGGGTAAAAATGTATAGTTGCTTTTAATATGTTGGTCTTTATGAATAAGCAGACTTTATGAAGGACGAAAGTGACGAAGGAGAATGCAATGTGTTTTTCGCAATTATAACAAAATTCAAATTCAAAGGCGCGACAAGGTTCTTTTGGCGTGTGGCGAAAATCAGAACTAACGTCGCCATCTTGTTTTTGCTGTCATAAAACAATTGCACAAATGTTCATCAACAGCGGCCCCCTGTCAACGGCATTTGAGCGTCAAAGGTAGCACCTGTGTGGTCCTTGTTACTAACTATAGGAACCAATGTCATCCAGATTTTGTGGTAAGTACCACCAAACCTACTCTCTTTTGCTCTTCTTGAATATTTATGACTAGCTATGTCCCGCGTTTTCACCCGGATACGTCTCGGTCCTTTGCAAATATCAGGTAAAAAGTATTCTAAGTCCTAATCCAAGTCATGGTCTACCCATATGCCGAATTTCATCCAAATCCGTCCAGCCATTTTATCGCGATAGCGTAACAAACAAACATACAAAAAATCAATACTTTTCTCTTTATAATATTAACAATCGGGCATTTTTAACCTGGCTCCTTTTACTAAATAAGTTAGGCCCATATGTTGTCCCCCACGGCGTTTAACGTGTTAATTTAGATGTAGGGTTAACTCGTGTAGTCTATACCTTAAAAATAACTTTATCTTTTCAAATGATTTTTTGGATATTTTTCTTCTTGTGCTTGATGTGCTGGCGTCTGTACCTGGTGCACAGACGCCAGCACATTTAGCTACTACAATCTGTCAAACTTCTTTAATGGATTTTCAACTTTATCGCTAAAGCATTAAGGTTCATGGTTGATTGGGAAATTTTGACAGTTTCGGGTAGCTTGACCTGCAGCTGGCGTCTGTACATACTCGCACGTGTATGACCAGAAGGGCAATGCTAGTAATTTAAAACATTCAAAATCTAGACGCAGTCCCATCTCGGCGACAAAGAAATGTCAAAGCGTCGAGCTCCTTAAGTTTTGAGTTGAGCTGCACGATTTCTGACAAATGCGTGCACTGACTGGACAGGTCTTTTCAATCTGTGTGGTTCTTTCCTCAAAAGACTCATCTCAGACATCGATCAACATGGTCTGCATATGATCTGACCAAGATAATGTCTGGACTTTAAAAGAGACTGTGACCTCTGAGTTTGTTTCGGCCTTTCTTCTCAGACTAGTCAGATAGGAAACGCCGACCTCATCTAGTTTTAAAATATGATGGACGTGTAAAAACCTGTGTTTGTACAAACCTACTTACAAAATAAAATCATTTATCATTTATCAAAAATGTAGAGAAATTAGAAGTATTTTTGACAGATTGAGACTGAGATCAGTCTGTGAACGTTCTTAAAATTACGAGAATTGCCCCTCTGATGTATGTTCCTTCTCTGTATTGCCCCTCTCTGTAAACGAAGCAGAGATCAGGCGCAGGACCAATGACTTTAGGTGCCTCGGGAGGTTCGGGGGTATCACACCACCAACTTCCAAACTTCGGGCTGTTACTGAGAAATTCCCAATAGAAAAACCCAATAACATTGCCCGACCTGGGAACGAACCCAAGACTCCGTGCACAGCAGTCGCGCTTGAAACCACGAGACTAACGGGGCAGTTCTTCGGTTCAGGGTGATCTCTCCCCGGTCGTGTCGGATTCCCGTCCTACCGGTGCACCTGTGTTTGCGCACACACACACACTTGTGCACTATAATTATTTACTTACTTTTATTTATATTTACCTTTTTTTGTGTTTAGTTTCAACTACTTGAGAACGCTGTAAGAATCTAGTAATTATGTAAACTGGAAGCTTGAGATACAGGCTTAGGTACAACCTAGTTCAGGAGGCAGTGCCTGACATTACGAACGTAATGTTTATTTTATTTAATCAAGATTTAACTCTTAATACTTGAATATTAATAAGAATAATAACAATAAGAATAATGTACCCAGGATTTTGTAATAATATTTTGATTTAAAAGAGTGTCCTTGGAGTTTCTTGCCCGTTCTTCTCCAAAGAGATCTACGTTTTGGAATGGGCAACTAGCTTCAACTTTCTGACTAACTGACCGACTATTTAAAATGTTGACAATTTAAAAGTGCCTGAAATGGTTTAATTGAAATAAATGATTTGAGTTTGAGTTTGAGTGCGCTTATATGTAACTGTGTACTTACTTTGTTTTCAATAAAGCATTATAATATCTCCTGCGTACCTAGCTGACTAATCTCCGTTAAGACTGGCCACCGTGACCGAAATCGGTCAAGGGGATTATTATTAATAATAATAATAATATCCCTGGACATTTCACACAGCGCCATCTAGTCCCAAGCTAAGCAACCTAATGCTTGTGTTATGGTAACAAGATGGCTGATAAACTACTTAAATACATTTTTTTTTTGTAAATACATACATATATATAGATAGAAAAACACCCAGACTCGGAACAAATACATGTAGGTCGTACAAATATTTGTTCCGTGCGGGAATCGAACCCGCGAAATTATTAAACGAAGCAAAAGGAGTAAGGACACGCACGTGGCGTCCTGTAGTCTTTGCCTACCCAGCTATGGCCAGAAAGCGTGAGTTTATGTAAGTATGTATGTCAATAGCCTCAAAATCTAATTTAAAGTTTGCTGACCAAACATCTTAATTTTCTAGATTTCACAGAAACGCCAACATTACATACGTACATTTCCGAGTCAGCGATCAAATACTCGGTACTAATGAATGAATTATAATTTTTCTATTGAATAAACATACTTTGGTTGTATTTCGTAATATTATATTGTATTGTGCGTATGTAGTACTATTGCTAGTAAAATATCGAGGTCGTTGCAGATCACGCGATGTCGTATTTATGAATTAAGTCAGCGTATTGTAGAGAAGTGCTGAATAAAGGGTACGCCTAATGACCTAACTTAAGTCTACTTCAGCATTCTTCTTAGGGTTATAGAGGTATGAGGAACAGGGTGTGAAGTTCACTCATTCTTCAAGAGAAGATCCTACCTGACGATTTATGTCGGTATGTTGTATAATAATATGCTAGTCGCGCGGTAAACTCTGCTTGCGCGATGCAGGATTTTGTGTGACGTCAGTCATAAGTCATAAGTAATTTATTTCATAACAATATAGGTACATTGTGTTAAAAAATAAAAAAAATAACATTAGATATACAATTGCAATTAAAATAAATAATATAAAATAAAATTCATTAAATACATTTAGGGAAGTAATAAAACAATAACGTATGTAGTATGATGCGTAGTTCGCATGTGGCGTTGGTGATGCCGCCACATTAACATTATCTGCCTAGCCATAACAAACTATGTTGGGGCCCTCCAGTCTAACCATAAATCAGCCATCCATAGTAAATACTTGTATTTAGCTACATCCGGTTATACTGTGGAGCAGTGGTGGCCAAGTGGTAACTACCGCGACTTACTCGTTGTAGGTCGTAGGTTCGAACCCAGATCAGCGCTATAGTTTGTGTAAATTATTTTATCACCACTGCTCTCAAAACGGTGAAGGAAAACATCGTGAGGAAACCGTCATGTCTTAGAACCAAAAATTCGAAGACATGTGACATCTACCAAACCGCACTAGGCCCGCGTGGTAGATTACGACCCACTCCCTCTCAAAGAGAGGAGGCCTGTGTCCCAGCAGTGGGAACATTATAGGCTGATTATGCTCTCATGGACCGCAGACCTGACTGAAGTCTTCGCGGATGAATGGAAAACGATCATGTCAGTATGTCTGGAGTTCTGTGGGATGAGTGTATGAATTTTGTCTAACTTTCTTAGCGAATAGCCGTTTTTTGTCAACATACAAATAAATAAATAAGTGAAATTATAGCTCTTGGTAATACGAGAGAAAAATACACAAGGTCAAATAAAATTAGCTAGCGAAACTTTGCAGATTTGATCGGTATCGATATTATGTATAAAAGATAAGTGGTGTTCTTTTCTGGGTCAGTGACCGCTTATAGTTATGTAACTCGAAGTATGAGTTAAGAAAATCTATTTTCTTTTGTTTAAACGTGTTTAGATATTAATTCCCATCACGTATGTGAAGTTTACACAAATAAAAATTCAAATGAATATACTAACTGCAGTCAATAACCCCCAAAAAAAAAACATCAAATTCATTTCTTTTTTGTTTTACCATGTTAAATTATCGATACCCATCATGTCTGAGCAGTTTCGCTAGCTAATTTAATTTGACCTTGCATAACCTGACCTGTTTGAAGGGCATTAAAAGTAAAACAATTGTCATTTGATACAGAACCATTAATCACATTACAGTGAATGCTAACACAGTATAAAAACCGGACAAGTGCGAGTCGGACTCGCGCACGAAGGGTTCCGTACCATCTATAAAAGCCACGTCTGTTGTATGGGAGCCCCACTTCAATATAATATAATAAATAGGGTCCCGTTTTTATCCTTTGGGTACGGAACCCTAAAAAGGGTGTGAAAATACAACTTAAAATAACTTCGCGCTTCGATTGACGCAACCTTGAAATAATCAGACTTTATCGAATATTCCTAGAAGACGTTTTTGTAATTAAGTAAACTAGACCATACTAATTAGTCGGTTTAATGTTTAATTTTTTAACTAATCTAGCGTGTGGAGCGTTGAAAATTGGGAGCGATAAAAAAGTATGGTTTGAATAACAGTCCGTCGCCATTAGACTAAGGAGAAAGTTTTTTAGTAAATATTTAATAATATATTTTTTTATAATAATATAATATTTATTTCAGTTAACTTTACAAACTTCTACAATATACATAGAGGCCTCCTTTTAAGTACTGTGCAACCTTAATATAACGTACATACCTCAATATAACGAATTCCTCGATTTAACGAATTCTTCGTAATTCCCTTGAATTGTCTATAAGAGTCAATGTAAAATATACCTTTACATTGCGCAGATTTTTTGCAAACAACCTCTTTATAACGAATTTTCAACTATCAAAAAAAAGTGTAAACCTCTAATTAACGAATTTTGTCAACCCAAAACCTTTATACATATAACGTTCCCAATAGTACGCACAGCTACTCATCAAGCTATACATAACCAGTATAAGCTGACTTCTGATTGTACGAAAAATCGAAACGTCGCGAGGTCAGCTGTAACTGGAAATGTATAGCTTGATGTGTAGCCGTGTGTACGTGATTCAGTCGCGACAGGTTTCGACACGAATTTTAGACCAACCTAATCAATATAACAAACCTCAGTTTAACGAATTACTTGATATAACGAATATTTACTTGTTCCCTTTCGATTTGTTATATATCGAGGTTGCACTGCAATAAAGATACCTGGGGGCCTACTCCGAAGTGAGAAGTGTGAATGTTCGGATCGGACCGACACATGGCCGAACCGAATATTATTGAAAAATGCGAAAAAGTTCGGATCGGCTCAGTTTGGTCGGGACCATAGTCAATATTCGAAAGAGTGTAGGAGTGTAGGATCGGAACCGACCGAACCAAATAGTAACTTCGTAGCAGGAAACGGCCGAACATTCGGCCGATACTACTTCGGAGTAGACTCCCTATGCTGGGAGACCTCTTCTAAAACTAGAAACAATAATAATGTAGGAGTGTACATACAAAAGAAACAACAAACATACATCAACATACAACATGTCCCGGAATGAACGCACACCACCAGACACCCCAATTAGAATATTATATTATAATCATAATACATACACTAAAAAAAAATACTGGTATTCAGCTGCATCCGGTTAGACTGGAAGCCGACCCCAAAATAGTTGGGAAAAGGCTAGGCAGATGAAGATGATGACATACACTGAATTTTTATTATTATGTAAAAAACATTGTTTTTTAAATAAATTACTTATACTGATTGTGGGAGAAAATTATGGTCACATTACAAATTTACGCATACACACAGTCGCAATCGTATAAGGGTCTAGCTCAGGGTGTATTTCATCCATTTTGGTTTGTTTTGACTGCACAGCGGAAGTGTGATAGTAATTTATGTAGTTTTAATTATTTTTGGGATAAAATATTACCTATATTAAAAATTACAGAAATCGATTCAGTAAACGATTCTGAACAAACTACTTTCATAATGTGCATTAATTCAGTTACACATTGTATATTAGTAAAGATTGGTATAATTAAATAATAATAATAATAATATCCCTGGACATTTCACACAGCGCCATCTAGTCCCAAGCTAAGCAACCTAATGCTTGTGTTATGGTAACAAGATGGCTGATAAACTACTTTATACATTTTGTTTTTTTGTAAATACATACATATTATAGATAGAAAAACACCCAGACTCGGAACAAATACATGTAGGTCATACAAATATTTGTTCCGTGCGGGAATCGAACCCGCGACACGCAGCGCAGCAGTCAATCGCTTAACCACTGCGCCAACCGTGCCGTCAATTATATTTCTTCTTTTCGTTTCGATGGTACAGCACCCTAATTGTGTAACACACTATCAGCATACCTTGATCTAGCTACATATAGATACAGCTTCTGCAGCTTCTGATCTGTTTTTCAATGTCTGTTTATACAGGGTTATTTTTCAAAGACCAGCCAAATTTAAGGATGTAGTACAGACCATCAAACTGAACAACTTTCTCCATGGGACCAGCATCGTAATCGCGAATAAAAATTCAGCCGTCCCATACATTTAGGTCGAGTAGATATTGAAGTTTTCTATGGGACAGTTGATAAAATTTTCGCGATTACGCTATTTGTCGCTATTTGTTTGTGTGTTTTGGGTCGTCGTAATAATAGATTGACACAAAGCTAAATAAACCTAGATGTCACATGTCATCGAGTTTTTGGTTTTAAAATTACCAGATGTTTTTTTTTTTGTCGGGTCTGCCTATTTAACCTCCACATCCCAGTTACTGAGTAATACAAAACCCCATGGTAAGACTGTTTGTCAGACTTTCTGGCTTCTGACTACCCGTAACGACTGTCAAAGATCCACGAATGGCAACGGAAACCAACGGCTTAAGGTGGATGCTCCAAGGTAGCCTGCGAAATTCAAATTTACTAACGTTTTTAGCAAATTTGCTGGTCAGTACTAAGTTGTACGTTGATTAAATTATTATTCGCGGCCGTAACAAAATGTATTTACAGAATTACGAGTATAATCATTAAAGTCATTGTCACAACTCTCTAAGATCAAGTAATCCTACTGAATGACTATTTCATGAAATCTTAACATTTTAGGAGTTGTATTAGTGATTCTAATGATTATAACGTAGGTACTTTCCGAGGCACTTAGGGGTCTCGGTATGTCAAGATGGTCACCTAGCCACAGACCAACCGCGGCAAGCATAGCTTAACCTGATTGATCGACCCGTGCGACTGGTATTACTTAGCTACAAGCCAGAGGGGCTTGTAGCTAAGTAATACCAGTCGCAAGGTCAAGGGTAATGTTAAATAAATATAATAAAGAGGTAAAATTAGTGAGTTTGTATGTAGGTTGTCATCTTCCGAACTACGGAACCGATTCCAAAAATTCTTTCACTAATGGGAAGCTACAGTATAGCCGAGTGTCATAGGAGCAATTTTACGGTAAAACAAGAAATTTCACGGACCCGACCAAGCCACGATTAGAACGTTATGTAACTCAATAGAGCAGTACATATAGCCTTGATCTGGTTACTGTGTGGTCAATGACCCGGCCCCCGAATGCAACCGACCTTTAAATCCGAACTCAATGGAACACTTAACTGATTGCTTCGTGTGATTGACCGAAAATGCTAACCTACATACGGGTATTGCAATTTTTGTGAGCAGTTAGATCGGCGGTGATGTCTCGCGAAATTGACCTTTGTTGTTAGGAGCCTTTTTGACCTCGCACAGTGGGGTAATTGCGTCGTAACAGACTAACAGTAGCAATGGGTTTAATTTTGACAGTTCAACAATATTCATTGCGTTATTTATGTTGATGAGCAAACATATTTTTCGTTCAAATGAAGCAATGGATTAGGAATATCCCTCAAAATTGTTCAGATTTAGATTGATAATGTGGTACGTAATTAGGGGTATTTTTTTGTTGTTTTTAATGTAATTTTGTTAGTTTTAATTGCTCCTTTTTAACACGCTTTTATTAGTTTCGCTTTTAACTAACTAACAAGCAATGAACTAATTCTACTCTTACACTGCTCCTATCCTACTCCTACCCTACTCCTACCCTACTTCTACCCTACTACTAACCTACTTCTACCCTACTCCTAACCGACTCCTACCCTACTCCTAACCTACTCCTACCCTACTACTCCGGCGGGGGAAGTCGGTCTTGGGGGGGGGAGTCGGTCTTGGGGGGGGGAGTCGATCTTGGGGGGGGGTTAGGGCTAGGGGGGATTTATATAGATAGATAGATTTAATAACATGTCTGGAAAATGAATAAGATGAATGACGTCTACGTCTAGGGTTGCCAGAGGAAATAAAATGACAAAAGAAAAAAAGTAAAATAACATGATTTTTATTTTATTTCTATTAAAATAAAAAAAAGGAAATTACTACTTTGCTTAATAACTAATAACGATTTTTATTAATAATAATTCTTATATTCCACATCTTACATACGAATATTTAAAGATTTATTTAAATTAAATAATTTTAAACCGACTTCAAAAAAAGGAGGAGGTTCTAAATTCGGATGTTTGTACTTTTTGTTTCTGTTTTTTTTGTTTGTACTTTTATGTTTGTTCGCGTGTAACTCCGTCGCTTGCCAACCGATTTGAAAAATTCTTTTTTTGTTGGAAAGGGTATACTTCCCATAGAAATTTCATCGAAAACGGTTCAGTAGTTTGGTTTTTAAACCAAAATTACTGGTAAAAATTACAACTTAAAAGTGAAAATAAAAACATAAAAAAAAACACGACCGGCTTCCAAAAACGACACTACAAAGTGAAAAATAACTAATTTCGGAAGTCGGTGGCAAACAAGGAAAATGCGAACCCAACGACACCGACTTTCGAAATTAAAGTTACTTTTCACTTTTTAACCGACTTCAAAAAAGGAGGAGGTTCTCAATTCGACGGTATGTTTTTTTATTTTTTTTTGTGTGTTTGTTACGCGATTACTCCGCCAATTATGGACCGATTTTCAAAATTCTTTTTTTGTTCGAAAGGAGATACTTCTGAAGCGAAACTTAAACTTAACTTTATTAATTTTGGTTTTAAACCAAAATTACTGGTAAAAATTACAACTTAAAAGTGAAAAATATAAACTTTTTTGCAAAAAAAAACAACTGACTTCCAAAAACGACACTACAAAGTGAAAAATAACTTTAATTTCGGAAGTCGGTGGCAAACAACGAAAATGCGAACCCGACGACACCGACTTCCGAAATTAAAGTTATTTTTCACTTTGTAGTGTCGTTTTTGGAAGTCGGTTGTTTTTTTTAGTGTCGTTTTTGGAAGTCGGTTGTTTTTTTTAGTGTCGTTTTTGGAAGTCCGTTGTTTTTTTATCACTCGTTCTTTACGCAAAATCGTTCACTACCCCAACCCAACACTATAGTTTTAGTATGGTAACATTATTTTTCTTTGAACTTTCAAGTTACTGAATACGATTAAAAGTCGAGGTATAAACACGATAAAACAAAAGAAAACAGATTTTCTCCTATCATGCTTTAAGTAACAACAAACGCAGAAGCCGTTGACCTCCCAAAAAAAACATCGAATATTTTAGTTATATTTTTATTCAAAATTCAAAATTGTTTGTTTCTTCAACCAGATTACAACAATTAGTTTGTGATTGGAGCCTTCTTTAGAAGAAGAAGACTCCGAAAAAAAAAAAGAGAAAGACACACACACAGACATATTTGACATAGGTAAGTAGACAAGATTGGCATAAGTATAGTTTGTGTGTGTGAGTGAGTGTGTTTGAGGGGGTGTGTGTGCCTGTGTGAGAGTATAGGTTATGTCGTGGGTTTCAAAAGTTCTTCCGTTTCCTTATAAGTAAGTGGTTTGATCAATTTCAGTAGGTATATTTTTTTGCATTCATAATTTGGCAATCGACACATAATTTTTATTAGTGGAATAAAATTGACGTCTGACAGTTTTTGTATGGAATAACTTTCAAAAATTTAAAATTATTTCTCCGATAAAATTATCTGGCGTTGGAAAAATAAGCCCTAAGACAAGTATTGTTTGTGAATATGGGTGTTAGTGTCGCTTATCTATTTTGTTTGATTAAAATAAAGAAATTTCAAAATCAATAAAAAAATTGCCAAGTTTGCTAATCTCAGAGCTCATGTAATACATATTATATCAATCGTCACAAGATATTAGGGGCCAGGAAAATCTGACGACCCGACTAGTTATGGAAGTTTGTCGAAAAATACCTCCGCAAACTAGCCTGTAAATGTTTTATATTTATGTTCTGTAATTTGTATGGTGTACAATAAAGAGTATTCTATTCTATTCTATTCCTGTTCTTAACTTATTGGGATAGATTTCCGAACTAACTAGATGGGACTGAAATGAATACAAAGTCTTATCGCCAGAACGCGTAGCATGCATAAACATGATCATCAGCCCACTGCTGGGACTGCGGCCTCCTCCCTGTGCAAGGGAGTGAGCTGTAATCCACCACGCGGGCCCAGTGCGGGTTGGTAGTAGTAGATTAGTCACATGTCTTCGATTTTTTGTGATAATTGTTTCGTATTGGTCCATACCTGGGAACCTTTTGGTTACGGAGATAAAAATGGAAGAAGGTGAAAATTCCAATCTTTACTCATTTTACGAAAATAAGTTTTTAATTAATTAATTTATTTTATTTTTTATTTATGTACAGACGCCAGCACATCAAGCTACTACAATCTGTCAAATTTCTTTAATAGATTTTCAACTTTATTGCTAAAACATTAAGGTTCAAGATTGATTGGGAAAATTTGACAGTTTCGGGTAGCTTGACCTGCTGGCGTCTGTACACACAGAAAAATACATATTGATATGACATAATCATAATATGAGTACAAAGGTACTGCTTATTTCTCAAGAAATTTCTTCCAGCAGACCTGCGAAAGGAGAAGTAAAAAAGAAATGTAGACAATAGTGTGTGAGAACAAGAAGAGAAAAATATGAATGTGTGGAGTCTAAAACAAAAATATTAAATATACCTACACATATAACGCAAAAAATAATAAATACTTAAGTATACTTAAATAAATACATAATACAAAATGTTATAATACAACTTTAAATATACCCACGACCCCTGTACTTGTATGTATCCATAATTCCATAAGCATAATACTTTGCGTGCGTTACATTGCGCACTACCGCAAACAGCAAACTTTCACACCAATAATAAAAGTCGTTTCCCAGCAATAGGCTAGATGCCTAAAAAATCTAATTAGTCCGTCAGTTAGATTATCAAAAAATATTGGACCCGTATTTTTTCTTTTGTCAATTACATAAAAAATTATGAAGATATCGCCCGTTAAATTTCCGCGTGACGTCACGCCTTGCTACACTTTTTAGCAAGGCGTGACGTCACGACCCCCTACTCCCAAATTTTGACCCGCTTTATCTTTGTCATTTTTTGTTTGATTGACAAAAGAAAAAATACGTGTCCATTATTTTTCGATAATCTAACTGACGAACTAAATATAAGCTGTTGTTTTGCATTCTCGTCAAATTTCAGGAGGCTGTTATGAAAGACATAAATAATCAAATAAAATTACGATCCCTGGTAAATAATGAATACATACTTGTTTTTTAGTTATTTAAGTTTGACAGTATTTCAGAATACACCACTTTCAAAGAACAGAATCGCGTTATGGTATCGTATAAGCGGCAGCGTTTTTATGTGTGTGTAAAAGGGCAGATACAGCCTAGTGCGGTTTCAAACAGGCCGCGTTTTAAAATGCGTGTCCCACACATGCCGATTTCCGAAAATGTGAAAAAACAAAAATACCTATTTATTTTATTATTGATTCGTGTCAAGAATCAGTTGCATAGTTACCTCCTTGAATTTGACGAGGCTGCAAAACAACACCTTGTATAATAATATTTTTTTAGCCAGGCAACTACCCTATTATTTTTGTGCAATGTTACTTAGTTTGATGTACAGAATGCGTAATTGACAGCTATGTCATAAATCTTTTTACACCCTGTATAGTAGGTACCTACCTGTATTTGTAAGTACGTAGGTACTCAGTTTTAGAAATGATGTCATTGGCGGCAAAGTGAACATGATAATAAACGAATACAAATTGCCATTATTTGCCAATTAAACTTACACATTTAACTCAGTAACACAATCTTTATCTTTTCATGTTATTACGGAGTTTCTTTTATTGTTTCGAGGGCGGGACGTTCTGTTAAAGATATTGGTGTTTATTTATAAACAATGATAAAAGTTCAGTGACGTCAAAAATTTGTTCAGTTGCTAATCACTACAACGCTAACTTTAAGTAACGTTTATGAATGAAGGCGTAAACTTTTTATTTTAGTAATCAATTTCATAAAAAAAACGGGTTGCACTCCGGGAGTGCCGGCAGAAGTGAAAACTTGAATATTGACGCCACTTCTTCTTCCCAGCGATAGCACTAGGAAGTGGTGAAGGGCGGGCGTTTTTGGGGGACTGTCTTTTGTAATTTTGACGTTCGAAAAGTGCTGATTCTCAGCCTAATTTGAATAAATGACTTTTGATTTGATTGATTTTGATTTTAACATTGTGCATTTTTCATATTTTGGAATGTGATCTCCTTACGAATTTTCGATCAGGTCACGTATCCTGACGAGAGCTCTGTCTTACGAATTTTCGATCAGGTCACGTATCCTGACGAGAGCTCTGTCTGTCTTACGAATTTTCGATCAGGTCACGTATCCTGACGAGAGCTCTGTCTTACGAATTTTCGATCAGGTCACGTATCCTGACGAGAGCTCTGTCTGTCTTACGAATTTTCGATCAGGTCACGTATCCTGACGAGAGCTCTGTCTTACGAATTTTCGATCAGGTCACGTATCCTGACGCGAGTTTAACAGTTTTTACCTATCACAAAAAAAGGGTACAACGCAGAAGTTTTCACTTCAAAAATATTCATCTCCTTGATAATGTAATTTATTGTACAATTATATTAAAATGATATAAAAATGACACATAAACATAAAAATAATAATCAAACATTAAAATCAAATTAAATTAAAATACAGGATTAAAGATGAATTTACATTTGAAGACATTACATTTGAATTGAATATATGTGACTTTAAAATTGGGACTTATAACGACTACCTACGGAATTTTGTACTAATTTTTTAGGTACTCGTATAACTATAATTTATTCGAATCCTTGAATGAATCATGTGATTTCAGACGATTAGTTTTTAGTTATGTAATAGTTTGGTCTAGACTAGACACAAAGCATGAAGGAAAGGTTGTCTGTGACGTCATAGACGGACTAGGAACTAGCCATGCATAAAAACTTAGTGCTGACGAAGTTAGGTAATTCTCTGTTAATTTACTAGGTACCTACTTATTTAACTAAGTAATTTTAGTAGCTGAAGCTTGGACGAGACCATAGAAATGTAAAAAACAGGAGAAGTGGCAAGGAGGCGTGTCTGTGTTGTCGCGGCATGCCCGAAATGACCATGCACTAGGCAAATGGCCGTCTCCGCGAGCTAGTGCGCTTTCGACCGTGATCGTGAAAAAATATAAGAATGCCGTGTTGTTCAGTGGTTTCCTGTAAAAACCGAAGCCAAAACCAAAACTAAACTAAAAATAAATACTCGTATATGTATTTTACTATATTTGTCATTATAATCATGAAAAACCACAAATTGTAAAATATGTCTTGCTTTCACTACGTTAATTTTGTTTTCAACTAAACTGTACAACTGACTGTACCATTTTTGCAGTAAATACGTTGCTCCTTAACCACTGCCTAAATATGTCACTAAGTGACTAGACAAGCAATGTAAAATATATATATTATTTATTATTTAAATATAGATATTTCATTTATGCGGTGGATCGCATGGTACGGCCGCTGCTGGTTGCGGCCAGTTAGTGATGTGGCTGTGCAGATCCACTAACGTAGGCTATCGACAAAAATGTCGATTACCCAACGAATATATAGTTATTTTTACAATTTGTCAACCGTTTTAACCCAGTTGGAAGACCTAAAAAGATGACGTTTAAATCCGGTTGGAAGACCCTTGAGAAGATGTAATATACTGTTAAAACATTTTATTTACATTTTTTTTTTATTGATTTATAATATTTTCTGGACATATCGTTTTTTATTTATTTTATTTCAGAACCCTAATTTTTTTTAGTACAGACGCCAGGGTCAACCTACCCGAAACTGTCAAATTTTCCCAATCAACCTTGAACCTTAACTCTCTAGCGATAACGTTGAAAATCTATTAAAGAAATTTGACAGATTGTAGTAGCTTGATGTGCTGGCGTCTGTACAATAATAAGTGGGAGAATCGATAACTTTCCGATTTAGTCAATCACTAGCGTATAATATGTAAAATAAATGACTTTTTCATACCACTTGCTCAAAAAAGTGACATTCTATGCCACAAAAAGCGAACATAACAATAGTCATTTTTAATCTGTTAAAAACAGGGAAAGAAAATTGTACTGAATTTCATTCATCCTCTAGGGAGAGAACGTGATTTAAATTTGGAATACTTACCGAAATTTATACTGAACTACATCTGTGTTTACACCATTGAGTTTGTATATAAAGCATTATACATCTTTCTGAAAAAGGAATACGCATTTATTATGCAGTTATGATTATTAAATAAAATTACGAAAACCGACGAGGCCGTATGAGCCTTGGCTTTTCCGACAAAAAAATATTAGTCTAGGAATTTGCCAAGTTCCTCAGACGCAAGAACAGAGAAATACTCAAATCAACTCATCAACAATAAATGTACCAAACATAAATGTAACTCTCTCTATCAATAATTGGACCAATGTTTCGAATGTTAACTTTTACTTTTAATTGTCATTATTTTTAATAAATGCTTATCTCATATTATTATTGTGTTAATTTTTTCGCAAATGGTACGAAAAGTAGAGTATTTTCCTCGGTGATAAAGCTGTCTTAGTCTTGGGTGAACTTCAATCCCTCGCTACACTCAGGACTCGTCTTAAATCCCTCGCTTCGCTCGTGATTTAAGTTTTTAACACCCTCGCTACGCTCGGGAGTGAACCTCAAGTCCTTCGTTACGCTCGCGATTTAAATCGTCACCCGCGACAGAAGACACTGCTTTATCCCCTTGGTTAATAATCTACTATTGCACAGCACAACGATAGCGACAGATGTTTTGGTGTGAGTAAGTTGTGCATGGTAAATGCACGCTATGTTTGATCAGTTAAGGTTTATAATTGATTGTGTAGTACGTTCTGATTTATGAATTGCAAGTGTGTGCGCGACTTTGTATCTATTGCTTTTTCTGAACTACATGTGTAGTAGTCGCGCGGTAGTGGGATCTTCTTAGCGACATGGACTTCTGATACATTTTCAACTACAGGGCATATCTCCTTCTATCCTATATCTATGGACGAGACACACGGATACAGGTCACGGACAGGGTGGCGGGGATATCGACGTGCAAACTGTAACCATGAATTCAGCACATGATTCCAGATCGCTAGCGTAGAATTTTTTTTTCGTTTAAAAAAAAAGAGCTGCCTTTTCAAAGTGCAATACTTACGCGGTCAAAATGTATTGAACAGTTAATTTATTTTTAACAGCTGACGAAAAATTTCTTCGGCCCTGCGTTGCTTACGGATGAGAATCATGTAGAAACTAAACCCATGGTAACCGGATGCTCGTGGATGTCCCTGCCACCCTGTATAATTTACTCCTATCTATGGCAGATGTGAATATGTATAAGATTCCCATATTTTAACCGACTTCAAAGAAGGAGGAGGTTCTCGATTCAGTTAAACAAAAAAAAAAAAAAACTATAAAGTGAAAAATATATTTAATTTCAAAAGTCGGTGTCAAAAACCGAAAATGCAGAACAAATGACACCGACTTCCGAAATTAAAGTTATTTTTCACTTTGTAACTTAATGTTTTTTTTTGAAGACTGTTATTTTTTTTTTTTTGTAAAAAAGTTTTTATCAGTTTACATTTTAAGTCCCAAGTAATTACGGTTTCGGTAGACATTTTTTTATTGTAGTAAAAACATGACTCAATCACATCCATTAAATCTCAATTTACAACCAGTCCGAAATCATACAAGTATCATTTAACAGTTTATTTTTAGCACAAGTTCTCAATAAATGTACTTTCCAGCCCATAAAATCTGAACCGGGACTCTTTTAATCTGAGCTTTACTAAGTGAAAGTAACTTCTAAACTGGGGCATGCAGTAAGAATAAAGTTTTAAAATAAAGTCGGATTCAAGTTAATCTGAAGTGATTTGGTTAGCTTGCAGAGTAAGCAAACTGAAGTGGCAGTGGGCTGGCCATGTGGTCGAAGGACCGATGGCCGGTGGAGCAGACGAGTCCTGGAGTGGAGACCGCGTGTCGGCAAGCGCAGTGTGGGACGCCCCCCAACTAGATGGACGGACGACCTAAAGAAGGTGGCTGGAACAGACTGGATGCGGAGGGCAAAGGACATGGTGTTTTGGCGCAGCCTGGGAGAGGCCTATGTCCAGCAGTGGACTGCAATAGGTTGAGTTGATTGATTGATTGAGGTAATTCTAGAGACAGAGAAGAGAGGTGTGCATTGCAGGATACCCACACTCAGCTTTAGGTGATTCTAGAACAGTGATGGCCCAGTGATTGCCCGTGACATCACAGCGGGCCCTATCAGGATACCAGCGCTACGACATTTATTTTTTAAATGTCGAAGCATCATGCTGAAATAGGAGCCTTTTGGCCTCGTAAGGACTTTGTTTCATTTTTTTTTTCCTTTTGTTACTTTTTTATACAATTTGTTTTATTATTATTTTTAACTGTGTTTAGTTTAGTTTATGATCCTGTACGAGTCGCAATAAATACTTTTTCTTTCTTTCTTTCTTTCAGTGGAAATGGCCACACGTGCACTTGATGTTCTAAAGGACAATTCTCGTAATTTTAAGAACGTTCAGTCTGATCTCAGTGTCAAATTGTCAAAAATACCTTTGGTTTTCTTAAATTTTTGACATTGATTGTCGCTGAGATGAGATTGCGACTAGTTTTTGAACGTTTTTAATTACGAGTGGTCTTCTTGCGCCTGCGCCAGTGAGGTGTATTTTGGGCCAAAGATATTTGACCTATTTGCCATCAATACCTTGGCTTTGACTTACGAGTTGAAGGTTGGTTCGAAGTCAGACAGGCGTGTAAAATGATGAAATAATTTACACAAAGTAAAGGGACTTTGTGTAAATTATTTTATCATTTTACACAAAGCGAGCGCCGGATCCTCCGCTCGACTGTTGGCTTTTTCGTGAACTCCTTTGAAACGCGTTACAGTAGTCAGTGCAGCGAGCCGAGCCTCTCGATGCGAGCACCGTTTTTTAACAAGAAATGGAGCGCGCTCGATACATGTGCTCGAAGCGAGCGTTCGGGGTGAACGCTCGCTTCGAGCACATGTATCGATCTTATGTTGTACTAACCGGCGTTACAGGGCGTAGTGAAGCATTCGCAGAGCATCTCGTTACGCCGTGTGCTAAAATCCGTGTAAACATGCTCGTTTGGAAGTCTTTGCGCCCATGCTTTAGATTAGTTGCCACTCGCAGTCAAGGTGTCGGACGACGAAGTACAAATTCAAATTCAATTCAAATTATTTATTAGTGAAACATAGGTACAATATAATAGGATCTAATTCGGAAGTCAGAATCGCTATGTTTAGCCTAATAGGCATACAAATTTTGGATACTTATACACTGAGTTAATTTTTCTCATGCATTGTATTATTCAAATTATTAATCAAATGAAATTATACTATTAACCATTCAAATTAAATTATATACTAATAACCATTCAAATTAAATTATATTCTATTAAACATTCAAATTAAATTATAATTATATTATTATTTTATTAAATTATACGCAGCGTAGGTACTGATTGAAGCGCGTAAGACTCAAAGGATTCGCCAAAAAACCGACAGCGGATGGATCGCTCAATGAGCGGGTCGTTGCTCGCTTGTTTCCCCGTACTGACTGACTGCACGAATGCTCGCTTTGTAACATGTTACATTCTTCCCCGAAACGCAGGTCAGTAATCGCCGTTTTGTAACAAAGCTCGCCTCGAATCATTACAATCAAACGTTGCAAGTCAGCCTACACCTTAACATGCTGTATCGCTTAAGCACAGTGCTACCAAAATTACATCTCAAGAAAGACACCTGTCTGTAGGTATGTCAAAACCATATGGGCAGGATATCTCATGAACGATAATGTGCTAGGCACACATCCGTATTTATGGGGAAATACAGCTGTTAAGTAAATAGTTTGATTGGTGTAAAGTAGTAGGTACTTTACCTACGGTACCCACACAGTCAATAACATAGGTTAATGTAAACATAAATGTTCTATTCCAATAGGTATTACAAATGTGAAGATTGGATTTTTTCTATGTTTGTTTCTTACGCTTTTACGCTAAAATGGCTGAACGAATTTGGATGAAATTTGGCACACGGGTAAACTATGACCAGGATATAGGATACATTTTATTCCATTATTCCCACGGGATTTAGACTTATGCGGGTAAACCGCAGGGCGCAGCAAGTAATTTATAAACTAAAATAATAGCAGACTGGGGTGTTTTTTGCGCCACTTCTTCCCAAAGCACAAGGAAGTGGTGAAGGGCGGAGTTTTAGGGGACTGTTTCATGTCATTTTGACGTTCAAAAGTTTTGTTCTGGTTATAAATTATTTACGTCTAAGACCTGCAGTGCGATTCTGTAACCATCTCACCGTGAAAACTCAGGTGAAGTGAGCGTGGAGTGAGCTGACATTCCAACTAATGCTAGGGATTGACACTATTGACCGCTCACTCTAAGCTCACTTCACCTAACTTTTCACGGTGAGATTTTTACAGAATCGATCGGCTGTTTTACCGACACAGGTGAAGTTCCGGTTCATAGCTTAATCTAGCAGACAATAATTTAGTATCTACAAATACTGTCAATAACTATTAGCTGACTCGCGGAGGTTGCATGTAAGCACAACATAGCCTATAGTTTCTACAGTACGAAGGTATTTCGGAGTGCCCCTCGTTATCAGGGCGTTGACCTCGGAAGTCACATGATGTAATTAAAGACGTCGCATTCCTAACGTCTTCCTGATTATCAACATCCAAGGTCAGGCGTAATCGACGAATGCGTTACGGTTCCTACACATTTTTGAGACAGACTTTGTTTATTTATCATCCTTACAGCTATCATTACAGGCCTTACCTTAATGCTACAGTGTATTTATCAATTTAAAAAATAACTTATCTAACCTTCCTTATCTAACAACAAATAATATAACTTTTTACCTTACATAACATTTATTAAAACTCTTGCGAATTCACTCAAAGTGCACGAATACTTGTCCTGTCTCTGGTGAGGGGCGCTTTCGGCAGTAGATTTGTTCTGGTCACGGGCAGGTTTAGCAGTTGCAGGCGTTGCCGCCTCCACACGTACCGGACTTGTTAAAATCGCCCGAGAATGTGGAATCGTTGGAGTGTGAGGGACCCGTGGCTAAATAATAACAACTGCACAGGTTGATCGATCAGGTTAAGCTACGCTTGCCGCGATCGATTTGTGGATGGGTGACCATCTATTACATATCGAGACCCCTTTGTGCTTCGGAAAGCACTTTAAGCCGTTGGTCCCGGCTAGCATTCTTGGATATTTGATAGTAGTTACGGATCGTCAGAAGCCCGAAAGTTTGACAACCAGTCTTACCAAAGGGTATCGTGTTACCCAGTAACTGGGTTGTGGAGGTCAGATAGGCAGTCGCTCCATGTAAAATACTGCCCGAGACCGAGTGGTTGGGCTAAGTACTGGCCGAAATCAACAGGCTTTTGTAATCACGCCGCGGGCCCAGCGCGGGTTTGTAGATGTCACATGAATTTTTGGTCCTAGGGCATGCCGGATTCCTCATGATGTTTTCCTTCACCGTTTTGAGAGCAGTGGTGATGAAATTATATACACAAAGTAAAGCGCCTGTCTGGGTTCGAACCCACGACCTACAACTCATAAATCGGCGCTGATACGGCTGATACCGATGGACCACCACTGCTCTATGTTATCTATACCTACTGCATATTATTATAATATTATGATAAAGCGGAACAGATTATTTGAACGCGCAAATTTCTGGAAAAACCAGTCGGATTAAAAAAATATTTTTAACCGACTTCAAAAAAGGAGGAGGTTCTCAATTCTACGGTATGTTTTTTTTTTGTGTGTTTGTTACGCGATTACTCCGCCAATTATGGACCGATTTGAAAAAATCTTTTTTTGTTTGAAAGGAGATCCCAAGTAGCATTGCAAGCTGTATACAAGCTGTATTTAAGTTGGTTTTTATACTAGAAGCTGCATATTCAGGCTGTATATAGGCTGTTTAAGCGCTTAAACAGCCCCTGTAAGTAAAAAAAGGGCCCATATTATACAGCTTTTGTCGTTAGTAGAGCTGTATAGTAGCTGTACAAGCAAAAGAGAAGCTGTACAATAGCTGTATTAAAGCTGTTATTCGGTGTACAAAGAAACCATTATACTACAGATATTATCTTATAATTCTTTTGTAACGAAAAGTGTTCTAAATAGGTTTTTGAAGAGGATTACAAAAGAATAAAAATAAAACAAAACTATTTTCGATGACATTATGCGTGTAGTAGAAATGGCAACACTATTATTTAATATTTATCACTAGAAGTAAAAGATAACCGTAGACTTGTATATCTGATGTTGTTATTTGGTGAATTGAAAGTGCAAATTAAATTTATTGTGAACCTGTGTATGTTTTCCTTCAAAATATTCACGCGCCAGCAAAATAATCGAGCTGACATAAAGAAAAACACTAAATACGGTAAGTAAATGTTTGTTTTTAAGGTTAGAATAAAAAAATAATTTTAAAGTAATAGATATAAGGGCACAGTGATCATTATTCAAGCTGATTATCATGATGCGGCTTAAGGTTTTGTAAAAAAATCCTTTAATTATACTTTAAATTTTGTTATTAAACATTCGAAAATGGCGACAATTAGCTAAGCAGCCTACACGATATTTGGAGAGTATTATAGTCTGAATAGCTGTACTAAGTAAGTTATGGATTACATTGTACAGCTATTGGCTTTTAATCAGCTTTATAATAGAATATGTTTATTACTTAGGCTGTATATTAGTTCTCTATGCATAACTTATAATGCTCTTTAGAGTTACTTAAAGAAATGAAAAACCCTTTTTTTTTTTTTTTTTGAGGATGGGAAATCATCAAATGACTCCTCTCGCTCTGGGTGGAGCAGGAGGGAGTGTCAGACTCTTACTGACTAAAACCCACCCGTGTTCCTTCCTTAGCCCTTTATGTTCCAGGGCAGCGGTAACCCTTTCGGACAATCCCGCTACCCTGGCAGGCTTCGGCCCTATGGGGCCCCGTCACTCATGCTGATATCTCTTTGAGGCGCGCGTGGAACACAACACGCCGTCCGGCACGGGCCTGGTCCTGATCGGACGGTGAGTTACCCATTACTCACCGCCCGCAGGCCCGCGCCTACGGTGGCCGGGAGTCGTCACGCGGCTCCCGACGCCCGGAGCGTCTCCCGCGGCGGCTGAGGCGTGAGGTGCGCAAGGCGCGTTCTCTCGCCCACCCCGCCACCTCCTTCGCTAGCATGACTGCTTCGCAGAAGGAGGTGACTGCCTCCCACTCCCTCTCGCCCCGGACCATGGCTTGAACCAGGGCCGGACGCGAGAGGTCGCCGCCGCTGCCGATCGCCTCTACGAGGACACGGCGGTGCTCTGCCCAAGCAGGGCAGACCTCCACCGTATGCTCCACCGTGTCCTCTGGGCGATCCTGACAGTGGTGACACCCGGGCGTCTCCTCCCGCCTGATTATGTGCAGGAACCTCCCGAAACATCGGTGTCCGGAGAGGACCTGCGTCAGGCGGTAGGTGAGAGCGCCGTGACGTCTCTCTAGCCACTCCTCAAAGAGGGGTCTTACCGCCGCTATCGTGGCGTTACTTTATTTTCAGGAAAATATGCCGTTTAAAATCATAGAAACGTCTTGAAAAATTCTGTGAAGAGGAAACTCAGTAAGAATGAAAGAGCAACTAAAAGGATGAGAACCAAAAAAGATGCGCTTAAAAAAAAATATAGCTGAAAATGAATCAGATCAGGGAAATCGAGAGGAATCAAAATAAAATGGATACAGATGAAAAAGGTAAAATCGACAAAAACGCTACAGGCGAAAAAGAAATTATTGAAGAAGAGGAGGAGGAATATCTTTGTTAGTTTTACAATAATGAACTTTTATAGGGTGATCTTTTCAAGTGGTCAATTTACTTTTTAAACCTTTCATAGAGAAACACTTAATAATCATGTTAATTTGATTGTCCATTGTCCTTAAGTCACAACGTTTATGTGAATGTTATTTGTTATTAAATTTTGGTTATACGAGCTTGTTAGTATTTAAGAGAAACACGTAATCTCGTGGCTGTGGTTGTCCCGGAGACAAAAAATTCTATTGTTGTTTTTGTAGCCTTCCTAGTCATGAAAGAGGAGAATCTTCCACCTCTGAAGTGGAGACTAGGAAGAGTCATCGCCATACATCCAGGTACTGATGGAATTGTCCGGGTAGCAGATATAAAGACCTCTACTGGAGTCATCCGGAGGGCCTTCAACAGGATATGCCCATTACCAGAATCGAAGTCTGGTTGAAAGCTCGACTTTCAACGCTCGGGGGAATGTTGGAGCGCCTACGACATTGATCATAGCTCTAAGTGTTCCGCCCTACCTAAACTATGTATTATGTTTTTGTTATGTGCTCGTACGCACATCATTCATGTGTCACTTTTACTTGTTATTAAAAACTCATACACGTTACATGTGCCTGTTGCCTTTTTATTTAAATCACACTAATTTTCGCACATAATGAAAAAACTTCATTATCAGGTTCCGAAGGTTGTACTAAATCTACACATTTGATATAACTGTTATGATCATTATTATCACTGTTTAATGTTTTTGCTACGGAACCTTCTTCGTTGGACGTCGATGGAATAGGCATGATGACAAATTTGGAAAACTGATTTTTCAGGTTCAGAAATAAATATTATATACAATGTATATCAAATTTCTGCTTAAAATGAGGAATCAATATGAAATAAAATACATTTTACTTTAAATTTTTTTCATTTCCGCCAAAACGCTTCAATCTGTCATGGCGTCGCTTGTGACGTCACGTTCGACGTAAACATTGACGGCTAGTACGGCTACAGTATTAATTTTGCATTGTTTGTGTTTTAAAAGTTCTAAAATATGAGTTCGAGACCATATAGGTGTTGTGCAGTGCCTCTGTGTACTAATACAACTATAAAAAGCCCGGACAAGTTATTTATATTCGTTCCCTATGATAAAACAATACGAAATAAGTGGCTTAAACTTGCAAGACGTGATATAAAAGGAATATTGCCTAATACTCAGCTTTATTTCTGTGAAGATCACTTTGACGTAAGTATTTACTTATATTTGTAGATTCCACATAGTTTCCAAACCATTATAAATATAACGCTGTTCAATATTTAAACTTTGAGGTTAGGTTTCACCTTTCATATTTTTTTCTATGTTTTATCACAGAATACTTAAGTTTTATTTAAATTTCAGTTACCGAATGATATGGAAAACTATATGCAGTATCACTTGATGGGATCAGTGTCATAGATACGCTTACAGAAACAGAAAGTATACATAATATTTTGAAACATTTTGTCTTATGTTTATTCATTTATAAGTGATTTCATTGTATGATTTGTACTTACATGGATGTTTTTACATTCCTAAATTCTGGCGAACAAAAGTCTTTATTTGACCCTAGAAACGCTCCTAGAATCAACAAGTCGACTCTTGGCAAATTTGTGCTGGTTGCCTTTGTAAATCCTGGTTCCATTTTTGTATTTTCACTTTCTATTTTATTTAATATATTTATGAAAACAAACCAAATTATCCACTCGCTATAGAGGGAAACTAAGAAGAGCTGTCATTGTAGTCGAACGTGACGTAATTCGCTCTGATTGGCGTTGAACATAACATGGCGGATTGTCGTATTTTGTGGTTTTATTTTATTAAAATATTAAATAATCTCACTCATAATTAAAAAATAAATACGTTTTTTGCAATCCATAATTTACATTTCATTACATAGATGCATTACTTTAGTGACTTTTGTTTACTGTCATCATCCCTATTGACGCTTGACTGTAGGTTGTCCGATTTATTAATGATTCTCTTGCTTCCTCAATAAATGATGGTTCACTATCATAACTGTTACTTGGTTGATAATTTGTAATATTCAAATATTCCCTTTCAATCCTCCTCTTGACTGCACCAGATCTTTTTCTTTTTTTCCACATGTTGCATTTCTTCACAGTGAAAACATTAATTTTATTCGTCATGCAATCAAGTGACTGTGTCAGTAATACAGACTAAAGCTGTACTATAGCTGTCATTTATTTTTTTAGTTTTAAAACACCCTCATAGACAGAAGTCATAAAACCACTGTATTTACAATAGTGTACAATTACGCCATAAAAATAAGTTTGAGAACGGAGTTTGCATACACCATTGTACAGAAACAAGTATCAAGTGATACTGTAATAACACTTAGAGTTGTAATAAGTAAGTGATCACATGTAAAATACAGCCTGTATACAGCTTTAACGATGAAACCAGATTGAAGTGTCACAAAATACTTAAAGCTGTATAGTAGAATTTTAATATTCTGTTTAAGCACCCCAAGCTTACGCAGATCCCTCAATAAAGATTTTATACAGTTTGAGCTGTATAATAACTCATAAATCACTCTTATAAAGACAAAAGCATTTTATGACACTCTTGTACGTCTCTAAAAGAACTCTAAGTTCTAAATAGGTTGGTATATTGATGTTGAAAACGCTTGTGTGCTGCTTGGGTATACTTTTGAAGTGGTCCCATAGAAATTTCATCAAAAACGGTTCAGTAGTTTGGTTTTTAAACCAAAATTACTGGTAAAAATTACAACTTAAAAGTGAAAAATAAAAACTTTTTTGCAAAAAAAAAAACAACCGACTTCCAAAAACGACACTACAAAGTGAAAAATAATTTTAATTTCGGAAGTCGGTGGCAAACAACGAAAATGCGAACCCGACGACACCGACTTCCGAAAGTAGTTATTTTTCACTTTGTAGTGTCGTTTTTGGAAGTCGGTTGTTTTTCTTTTGCAAAAAAGTTTTAATTGCTTTTGAAAACCCCATTTTTGACAAATGTAATTACCATCACGCTACGACCTTTAGGAGCTGAGCTAAACGAAAAAAAAAATATTTGAAGATCGCTATGCGAAAACTAAGTAGTTTTATAGAAATGTAGCTGTTATTTTAGTACTTATACAACTTCCACGCGAACGAATATGAAAAAATATTTTTGCGTTTGATAGCCCAATTCTATTTAACATCACGCTGTAACCCATAGGGGCCGGAAAAGGGGGAAAAGTCAGCAAAAGTGCTAAGTGAACACGAAGTAATATTGCGGGCGGGCGATACGATGCTATGTTATAGGATACATTTTATATTATAACAACGCGGACGAATTCGTGGACAGAAGCTAGTAACTAATAAAATACGAAGGACATCTTTCTCTACGTGAGTTCATTAATAAAATAGTGTTTATCTTTCACATGGCGTACGAGAGTCGATTCCCGGGTCAGGCAAAGTGCTTTATTGGGGCGCCGACTTCCACGCGAACGAAGTCGCGTGTAGAAGCTAATCCTACTTCCTACTATCCTAATAATATTATAAACGTGAAAGTTTGCGAGGGTGGATGGATGTTTGTTACTCTTTCACGCAAAAATCCAAATCAAAGGCACACAGATAGTTATAACCAGGATTATCATATAGGATACTTATTATTCCGATATTTCCACAGGATCGAAACTTATGCGGGTGAAACCGCAAGGCACAGCTAGTCGTAATATAAAACCAGTAACTTCTAGAAGAGCTTTGGTATAGATTTATTTTATTTTATCTGAGTACACTTCTCCTGTAAGTAAACTATTTGTCTCTTCAGATCGTAAAATTATATCTAAGTAGTATTAACTTTATAACTGTGTCAATATTTTAACTGTAGGCACCACAATCTAAATGTAAGTGTTAGCTCTAAAGAGCTCTGTAGATAAGTGGACTATTAATATATATCTTTTTTGGAATGGTTGCAGAAATTACACTATATAGAAAATCAGAAACAGTAAAGAGACGTTCAGTTTTAAACGTGGCTGAAAGGTGACATGATGGGTTGAACAGAGGCACTTCTAGTTTGGCCCATATTCTATAAAAAAATCAGGTAGATAATATCACAAAATGCGGCAAAACTGCGTTCGTTTCCAGTTGAAACTAATTTCACGGATTGATATATTATAAATTACCCACTCACACAGTCTTAAAACCATAACTAATTTTAAAAAATATAGGTATAGATACTCACCGAATCCACAAATGATGAAATACCACGAAACACACAGCACGATTTATAATTATTATATCAAAAACACAAAACCACTTTATAGCAAAATATAAGAAATATTGTATTCTATAACCATTTAACATCTTTGTAAAGTTTTAATTTAAAATAAAAACAAAACACTAATTATGTTCAAATAAAGACACACGAAACGCGACGAATCAAGAAAAAAATACAACAAAAAAAAAAAAATCGATAAATGCGCACAGACTAAAAAATCACATGTGACGTTCCATTCACAAAATAGTGCTGTCCAACACCGGAAAGTTTTATCGAATATATCGATACGTGTTTTTCGTTCGAGTGCGAAGTACAGAGTGAGGAACTAGTGTTGCGCCGGCGACTTATCAGTGACTTAGACTGTAATATCAACATTGCAAGTAAAAGATTGCGCAGTTGTAAAGTTATATCGATTTTCGATGATTACGCATTGCGGGAAATCGGGTGACAACGTGGGAATCGGTTGAAACAATATCCATGTTAGTTAAAGGTAAGTTTGTTCTTACTATTGTATTATAATTATACATATATTTAGTTCGTTCACCTGAGGGCTAAGTCTCGTAATTTTAAGTACTTTCACAGTCTGATCTCAGTCTCAACCTGTCAAAAATACCTCTAACTCCCTACCTTTTAGACAAGTTTTTGACATTGATTGTCGCTGAGATGAGATTGCGACTAGATTTTGAACGTTTTTGATTACGGATATTGGCCTTCAGTTTATTGATCGCATCTAAGTATCTACGTTGATATGGCTAGAAAGGGGGTGACTACCGAGATGACGACTAATGACGAGAAGTATGGAAGAAAATACATGTTGCGCAGACCACAAATAAATTCAGATAAGGACAGAAGAATGATTTAAATAAAAAGTAACCTGTTGGTATTATCGCCAAAATCTATATCTGACCACCGTAAGGACTATTCCTGCTTGCAGCGCATATTATTAGTCGACCTAAAAAGGATCCTCTTTTGTTTCACTTACGGACGCAGCTGTGGTCATCATGTGCACGGGATTTTGTTTTCAAAAAATTAAATTAAAAATTTAAAAAACCCCCGACTACGTGAAACCCTATAAAAAGAAAAAAATAACCTTGAAATTATGACCCTACGTAAGTACGTATGAAATTTTTTGATTAAATGTTGTCCCGTCGGGGGACCGCTCTAATTATTAGCCTAACGTTCTGTTAAAGTTTAAAATAGTAGCGGTCCCCCGACAGAACAATATTTAATCAAAAAATTTCATACGTACTTACGTAGGGTCATAATTTCAAGGTTATTTTTTTCTTTTTATAGGGTTTCACGTAGTCGGGGGTTTTTTAAATTTTTAATTTAATTTTTTATTTCATGCTTTTTGTAGGGACTCCTTATTATTTCTTTTCTTTTATTTTCTTGCGTTTTAAGATTCAGGTAATTTGGTATTTAATCAGGTTTTTGTAATTCGCCATTTTGTGGTGGTGGCCATCTTGGATTTGAAATTTGTAATAGTGTATAGTATTCTACTAGTCAAGCCCTTTCATTTGATACCCATATTGAGGGAGTTGTGAAAAAAGAAATGTTATTTGTCATTTTGTGGTGGCGGCCATCTTGGATTTGAAATTTATCATAGTGTATAGTATTCTACTAGTCAAGCTCTTTCATTTGATACCCATATTGAGGGAGTTGTGAAAAAATATATAATCCGCCATTTTGTAGCGGCGGCCATCTTGGACCGATTTTCATCAAACATAGCTAAGAACACTCCCGACAAATACACCTTTCAAACAAAAAAAAACAAAATTAAAATCGGTTCATCCGTTCGGGAGCTACGATGCCACAGACAGACATACACACACACACACACACACACACACACACAGACACGTCAAACTTATAACACCCCGTCGTTTTTGCGTCGGGGGTTAAAAATGGTCAGACATGGTTTTGGCGATAGGTACCTATATTAAATCTTCAAGGTCAAAGTTAAAATAAATACCCAAATTGAATAAGTACTTATTTTTTTCTGACGCTTACCGGGATACAAAAATTATGTCGTCCTGACGAAGATAAGGAAACATACTTAGGAGTAAAAGACTATTAGAAGGGCCAATTTAAGATATAAAAAATAAAGAAAATTTTAGTACTTATGTTTTTTTGCGGTCGACAATGACGCAGAAAAAAAAACACAAAAAAGAACTAGTTCGTAGGAGCGTTATGCGTTGCGTCACATCCATGCAAAACCAGCCTAAAGCTGCGACCCTATGTGAGACAGGGCCCCGCGCTGGTTATCAGTGACAGTCGGCGTTGACGTGATGACGTCAACTGCTACAGCATACGCTGATAAATAACATAATAAGAAAAATAAACAATACCTAGTACCTATGTAGGTATTATTATCTGCCTATTAGGTATGTTTTGGCAAATAATTAACTGATCCTCTAAAAAAATTATTGAGCTTCTGATGATGAACACTTTTTTAAATGAATGAACCTCTAAAAATTTTTTGCGGTTCTCATGATGACGGGACCAACTTGACGCTTATATGAAGGATTGCTCCATATTGGTTCAGGATCGAGTTGAGTGAAAAAAGAAATGGGAGCCCTTAGCCCCACAGTAGGACAATACAGGCTGATTATTATTATAATAATGCATAGACAGAGAGAGGGGGAAGAAGAGTAAGGTGGCTTTTGCCCAGCAGTGGGACATTAATGTCTAATAAAAAAATAAAAAATTGCACACTTTTTTTAAATAATTGAGCCTCTTTTTAACTTTTTGGCCTTTTCTCCCAGTAGGTTGCAGTAACTATATCAGTGTTCATAATCTCAGATAATTTACATTCCGACTTTAGTTCAATGTATTCAAAGTTGATTTTTGAGTGACCATTTGTTACAAAAAGGTCCTAATAAGTTTTTAATTGTAATGGAATTTGAACTTTGTTGCGTATGACATTCATTTTTTTGTTCCATAGCTTGAAAATTATCTCAAATTCACATTGTCTTTACATGATCTGACCAAGATTATGTCTGGACACAATTTTTCGCTATTTCTTCTCAGAGGTAATCAGATAGGAAATGTCGACTCCATCTAGCACATTTTTAGGGTTCCGTACCCAAAGGGTAAAAACGGAACGGATTTAAATGAAATTTGGCACACAGATGGTTTATAACCAGGATCAACATTTAGGATACATTTTATCCCGATATTCCCACGGGATCGAAACTTATGCGGGTGAAACCGCGGGGCGTAGCCGGTAGTAACATAAAATATCTGTAACTACTTCAGGAGAAAATCACTTTAAAAATCCTAAGTGTCTCAGAAAGCACGTTAAGGCGTTGGTCCCGCCATCCCGGCTGTCAGTTTTGGATCTTTGATAGTCTTACAACCAGTTTTACTAAGGGGTATCGTATTACCCAGTAACTGGGTTGTGGAGGTGAGATAGGCAGTCGCTCCATGTAAAATACTGGTATTCAGCTGCATCTGCACCCTAATTGCGTAACAGGCTATCTAATCTCAATCTGAATCATTTTGAAGGATATGGCTAAACCATTGCTTCATATGTTCGAAAAATGTGTCTGCTCAACAACGTAAATAACGCAATGAATGTTGTTGAACTGTCAAAATTAAACCCATTGCTACTGTTAGTATGTTACGCAATTACCCCTCTGGTTAGTAGACCATCGAGGTAGTCAAAACGATTTAACATATAAACACATTCAACCTTTAAGGTGGTAATGAAATTCTTTGGTCGAGTATACACAAGAATGATGCAGGAACCTGATTCCCGACCTTTCCCAACCTCATTTCCATTGAAGTCTTCCGTTCATAATCAACAATATTACTTTAATAAGGTCAGGTACAATTTCTGAGTAAAAATCACATTTACTGCTGCTCACACGTTATTTAATTAACAAATGGAGGTATACAACAAATCGATCATATATCGCGGTGACCTGATTTGAGTTCTAGGAACTTGCACCATACGGGCTTGTAAGCAAATAGCACATTTGAGGGTGCCCTCTAAAGTGTCGATGAATTTATTTTATATAAGGATGTGAATGTTGCAGTAGTATGAATGGTGATAGATATTGGCATCATCACTGTGTTTGGCTGTATAATGGATTGTAGGTAAAATTATCACTATCATCAATTTATAGCAGTCCACTGCTGGACATAGGCCTCTCCTATTGCACGCCATTCAACTCGATTTTCGTAAAATTATAAAGTAACGCTTATGTACAGACGCCAGCACATCAAGCTACCCGAAACTGTAAAATTTTCCCAATTAACCTTGAACCTAATGCTTTAGCGATAAACTTGAAAATTTATTAAAGAAATTTGACAGAATATAGTAGCTTGTTGTGCTGGCGTCTCCACAAGAAATAGAACTAGAAAGTGGTGGAGGGTGGGCGTTTCGGGGGACTGTCTTATGTAATATTGACGTTCAAAAAGTTCTGATTCTCAGCCTAGTTCGAATATATATATATTTTTAATACATATTGCGCTACGCCGACCCCAAATATATTGGCATAAAGGCAGGAGAATGATGACTTATTTCAAACTTATTGACAAAAAGGATAATGCTAACCAAGAAAACAACCATACCTTTTTATTTTATTTAAGTGCATCCTAAAACTATTGTGGTGAGCGTTTAAATTGTAACCCTTGTTTTTTATCTGGCAGGAAGACGTCATCTCATCTAGCAAAATACGTAAAGCTTTTATATTATAACACCCACGACAACATCTAAGAGGGTGTCAGCACAAAAGGAAACTGTTTTCATTAGATTTAACGTTGTCAAAGGTTGTTTTGTTGTGTTATACTTAATATCGTTGGTCCAGATGAACAGGGTATTAACTCAAAAAAGCCTATTTTTCAGGAGAGCGATTTGAAGTTTTTAAATCAATATATTTCCATTTCTATAAATAATTGGTTAACCTCACCTATATATTTTTCAAGCTTACTTTATTGATAACGTTTTTGTTCAGTTCATGACTTTCTCAATTATGCTATTAATGAGAAAAAATAGAAATTCTACAGACAAGAACATAATAATACCTTTTTACACAAAAAAATACTTATATACCAAAGTACTAACTAGAAAATTAAATTTTCTTAAAATGCAATTTTAAGGGTCTATGTTCGATCTTTCGATTATTTTTTTAAGCCACTATTTTAACATAATGTTTTTATTTGCTATGCCATCCTATTTTTTATGATTTTTTAATTCATTTAGTTATATCTAAGGAACATTCATAATACTACCATGTTCCACAAATATGAGGAATAAGTTTTTAAAATAATACAAAATAAAAACAGAATTTTAATAATTAAATGTTTATTTATTTTAAAAAAATCACATGGAAAATAGTTTTACAACCTGTTTTTAGCTATGCTTATTATTTAAAACTAATTTAAATCACTAGCTACGCTTTGAGCACACAAAAGGCCGTCGTTGGTTTTGTACTAATTTATAACAGTTTTTGTGTGGAGTACTTATAATTAACTTCGTTTATAATTAAATGATGGCACATTGCAACAATTCACTTACTTTACTAATCAGTTAGGCTCAGTTTAATTCGACTAGGATTATAGGAACCAGAATAAAAATAATCATAATGAAATCTTCACAAAATCTTATATTAGAGAGAAAATTAGACTTAAAAAACATAAAGAGTACTTCTAAATAAAATTGAAAGATAGGTGATAATCATAAACAAGTAAATAGTTTCAAAACACAAGTCAAAGTCAACTGTTTTATATAAAAAAAAAATAGTTAAAGGTTTTCATAAAAGCTTCTATAATACTGAGGAATTATATTTTTTTCAATTCAATTTATTTATAACTTAACAAGCAAATACAATGTTGATAATCTTTAAAGGAAATACCCATAGATACTTAAATATAAGTAGGTATATTAAATATTTATACATAAATATAGGTATATCATTTAAAAAATACCTTGAGTAGACATACCCAAGGCCCCATCATGAGAAACTGAAACGGATACTTCTCTTGGGTCAGGTGGTTTGACAGCATTTCTGATTAACCTTATTCTTTGTGAAATCATTCTGTAAAATTAAAACTGTAGTTATATAGAAAAGAGTTTTTTGCATAATTCAAAGAAATACACCACAAATTATGTTGAAAATAACACTTTTTAGTTTAAATTCTATTCTTTTTCATTTTTTTCTAAACGATAAAGAATCATAACCAATACAAACCATAAAAATCAAAATTATTTTAAATTTACATGATATTATTTCACGATTAATAATTTTTCATCGAGAAAGAATTACACTAAATTCAAAAAAACTTTTGTGAACATAGTAGTATCTCAAATTAGTTCTTTAATCTAAAAACACCCGTTAATAACCAAATGCAACAACTTATCGCAAAGAGTGTATTATCTTGAAGTTATTGCTCTATTTCACAAAATAATAGTATTCAAACAGAACTCACCTTTTAATGCATACAGCGTTTTTCAATGTTAAAACTGTGTACCACAAACGAACGACGTCTTCTCACCACAACTTCGCGAGTAAGACTGAATACGACAGTGTTGTTCAAACGGGCAGGCAAAAAAGTGCGAAAAGGACGAAGATACTACCCCGCACCCCCGCCAATCTGACGTTATATCGTTATGCAACCACGTTCATTACAAAGATCGCATGATATTTAGTAGAACTGTGTTTTTAGGTTAAAAATCGTAAATTTTGAGTTAATACCCTGTTCATCCAAACGAACGATATATCATTTTTGCTAGAAGGCACTGCGTGGGTAGGCTGACAAAGTGTCAGGTACCTTTGTTGGTGATGGTCTTCAGAAAGGTCAGGAGCGTAGTATTCGCCTCAAAACTTTTCCCGCCCCGGGAATCCAACATATCCTCATCCTACGGTTCTTGAAACCAGTGTATTCCCACAATATTCACTTACCATGTTAGCCTTCCCACGCTGTGCCTTCTAGCATGCTTAATCGCTATATACCTATACACAGTTACATAAACTCACGACTTCTTCCCATGGGGGTATACGAAAACTACAGAAGGTCACCCTGCTATGATCCTTACATACCTACTCCTTTTGCCTCGTTTGCGTTTATATGTCTGAAGGCAATTCTCGTAATATAAAACGTTCAAAATCTAGTCGCAGTTTCATCACGGCGACAAACAAATCAATAACTTGTCAAAAATGTAGGGAAATTAGAAGTATTTTTGACAGATTGAGACTGAGATCAGACTGTGAACGTCCTTAAAATTACGAGAATTGCCCTCTTGGTTGGTCCCAATTGGTCATACACGATAACACGACCAGAGGGCTATTCTTTCTAAAGAACATCATTATCAGCGGCAGGTATATGCGGAATAGGCTCGATGTAGCTTTGCTGTCTCCACTCTGTCTGAATGGAGTTCAGATTGAATACGCACAAACGGTTAAAAACCTGGGGGTGACCATGGACTCCTACCTGTCGTGGACTGCTCATGTTGCTCAAGTCAGTCGCAAAGTGCACTATACTTTCCATTTACTCAAATGTCTCCAGGGCTTCTTGCCCTTGAACACCAAAATCTCTCTTGCTCAAACCCTCATTCAGCCTATTATTGATTACGCCGATGCCTGTTACTTGGATACCACGGAGGAGCTTTTAAATAAACTTGAGCGTTTGCAAAATATCTGTATTCGTTTTGTTTTTAACCTTAAAAAGTTTGATCATGTCTCCAACTTTCGCAAGATACTCAAGTGGCTCCCCATTCGACTTCGCAGGAACTCTCGGATATTGTGTCTGCTATTCAATCTCCTTCACAACCCTAAAACACCAGCCTACCTGCGGGAGCGTTTTTCCTACGCCCGTCCTTCAGATGCACCTTGCAGGTCGCATCTTAAAAACCTTCTCAAGTCCCCTCTCCATTTCACCGACTTCTACTCCTACTCCTTCACAGTGCACGCGGTGCGATTGTGGAATTCACTACCGCCTGACATTAGGGACTGCCAAACTATTGCAGTTTTCAAAAGAAGAGTGAAAGAACACTATCTGTCCACTTCATCATAGTTGTGTATATATTTATTTTTTTGAGTATGATTAATTTTTACCATTCTAGTAATATTTATTTTAGAAGTATTTATGTATGTTTATTTGTATGTATGTTAGTATATTCTCGTAATTTTTGTTTAGTTTTCAAGTGAATTGTTTTTTTATTTTTATTCTATGTATTATTTTTTGTCTCCTTTGCTCTATCACACGCTGTCTACATCTCTGTATCTATTGTCCTATCTCAGGTATGCTGGAAGAGATTTCTTATGAAACAAGCATCACCTCTGTACCTATTTTTTCTGTTCTATTTTTCAATGTCTGTTTATATATGTGTGTACATAAATGGTAAAATAAAATAAATAAATAAATAAACATCACCATTAAGGTCACTGTATGTCCTTCTAGCGCGACACCTGCCAGCATTTCCTCTCTTTCAATGGCTTCAGGGAAAAAAGCATAATATCACTTACAATAATATAATTTTAAGTACTAAATAATACTGCAATTTGGTCGGTACTACCTTATCTACACTCTCAATAACCGGTTATAACTCGATACGACGCGATATGACTTAATTACAACGATTGTTTTACAAAAAGCATGACGCTTTACAATTAATAGATGGCTAGCTGTGAATCCTGGTTCTACCTGCGAAAGGATCACTTTTTTTAAGTTTAGCAGTTTAGAATAGAATGGAATATATTTATTTGCTTTAAAACATGGTACATTAAGTATATGGTACATTAAAATTGCGTAACACACCAAATAATGTGTAACGCAATTACCCCGCAGGTGATCTGATCACCAAAACGTCTACATTTCCCTTTGACCATTCTACTTCTTAGCGTGTCGATGGCAAAATTATAGTTTTTTTTCTTAAATATATTTGGCCCAAAATTCAGCAACGCGGATAGCATTCGCCGATGCAGCGATTAGGTCCTCACGTGTGCAGGTGACAGGGCATGCAGTGCAAGATGAGAGGTGAGCCATGGTCTGTGGAGAAACACCACATAAACACATTGAGAGGCCCTTACTTTAATGGGCTAACAGATAATGATCATTGTACACAGTCATGATTTGTATATTAACTGATACAAAAGCACCTTTTCTTAAGTATAAGCATTAATAAAATGTAAGTAGGTATATATCGCATAATCAGCGATCACTCAAAGTATATTTCGTCGCCAATTAAGTTTAGTATTACAATATCAAGCGAAAGGTTCACAGCCGGAAAAACTATTCAAATTAAATAAGAATTATATTTAAAAATAGTTATAACTAAGTCAACCATTTTTAATTTATCTGTCAAAGCTACGTCGATTTCGTGTAGTGGTGTGCTTCTTATCGATACTTTTTTAAAACAGTTGTTACTAAGTAAACCATTTTTTCGTTATTCGTCGTGTCTCCTAAAGTGCGTCAATTTTGTATAGTGCTGTGCTTTTTATCGATACTTTTTTAAAAGAGTTAAATCTAACCAAATTTCTTTATCCGTCGTGTCTCATTTATTATAAAGTTTAGTATCGTGCCGTTAATAATAAAATTAAACTATTATTATTATCGTGTGTGCTGGTCCTGTTCTCATGATTTAAAAGTTGAGTGAATATTGATTTATAGTTTAATTATACTGTTATTTATTAATGACTTAAGATTACACCAACACAATAAGGTTACGTATGTTGATAACTTTAGCCGATTAAAACCGGATTGATCTTGATTAAAAAAAAAAGAAAAGTCAGGTGTTTGTAGGTAGTTAGTATATTATTATAATTTATATGAAAGTAACTGTTCCCGGGTTTCACGCCTTTACGGCTGAACGGATTTCGAAAAAAATTGGCACTCAGGTTAGTCTAATCGGGGTTAGAACGGACAGGATACTTTCCCGGTAGGTAGTACGTTCTTTTGGGATAATTCCGGGGGAAAATAAGGGGGGAAGGGTGGGCGATGCCAACCCTAGAAACTTCTTTGCCCACTCTAGAAAAATCGACAGTATTGAAGAATGATTTAATACTGCATTCGTGATTTATTTACGAAAAATGTAAGCAAATATGAGTTCATGGAAAAATAACTTTAATCAATAAAGTTCAGTTTACACTACAACTTCAAATATTTTTATGACATTTTCAGTAGTGCTAGTCACTCTGAAATCAACTTAATTTTTATTAAAATAAAGTTGATATTTCTTTAACTTGAAATAACATCAATTTGAAATATGAATTTGAATTAGATATGAGCGCCGATGGCCAATTCCACGGCGGCGGCTTGGCCTGAAAATTTCCACGGCGGCGGCGGCGTCACGGCGGCGCGGCGTGGCCGGCTGTGGGCCTTAGATATTTTTTTACCAGGGAGAGATTTATATTTTTTTGATTAAGGAACGTATTTGTTAAATACAATTTAACAGTCTTCTAAATAATTGGAGATCAGGTTTGTGAAAATTAATCATTTTATTATTTTCAGTTGAAGAGACACTGAGCGTTTTTAATTTTTAATCACATCACTATCTATCTATACATATAATAAAAACTAAAAAGAAAATATTTATCAACATAACCGTTAAATATGTATAATTAAGTAAATTCTATAATAATGTAAAAAACTAAGAACATAAAACAATCATATATAAGTAATTAAAGTAGTATCATCTAAGTGAGTAGGTATTGCTGGCTCTTGATATAGAAAAAATAAAATATCAAAATTTCAATAACAACAGCACATAGGTAATTATAATAAGATATGACGGACGTAACTTTATTCCTACATACTTACACCAAAAAGCAAAATACATAGCTGTCATGGATAAATAAATACTGGCCCTGATTCCCTTGTTCACAAACTAAACTAAATTTAAGTTCTGTGCATCTTTTTCTTTCTATTTCATTAAGAAAAGGACAGAAGATAAAATATTAGTTTACTCCTGTCAAATTAAGATACTCCATATACAGATTAGACGTGATTAAAAACATGGCTGCTAAAAATACGTCAATTTACGTCAGGCGCTGACTAGTTTGACAGGACTAAACTAATATTTATCTTCTGTCCTTTTCTAAATTAAATAGAAAGAAACAGATGCACAGAACTTAAATTTAGTTTAGTTTGTGAACAAGGGAATCGGCGCCACTATCTTAGTTAGCCTCAAAGGATTTAGTCGTGAACGTTTCGAGGTTATCACGAGTTCAGCTGTGGAAAAGACTCGCACGGGGCGTGCTGCTGTTGGCTGGTATATTCAAAATTGGGCATGTAAGAGCATACAGTGCAGGCATAGAAGTTTTCCTGTCTTAGCAGTACTGTAGAACGTCTCCACCGCAGTTATTTTCGTTTTATAAAAATCAATAGTAGTCGAAGTTGCTGCCATTGTTAAAACTAAACAACAACACACGTTCACTCGGTGAAATATTCGACTCAACTGAGTGAGCGACGAGCGTGGCGAGGCAACTAGACGAACTAATGCGGGCGGGCCGCGCGTGCGTGCGGGAAAGCTAGTTGCGACACGTCGCGACGACGCGCGACGGCGCGCCGCGTGCGCCACTCGGCGACGACGCGTCGACGTGAACTCACGGCGACGGCGGCGCGCCGGCGCGGCGCTCATATCTAATTTGAATAGACTTTAGGTACTGTTTACTCGCTTTTTATTAGAGCCGTGCATTTTGATCAAGATGTAAGGTTTGTAGAATCAGGCCTGGTAGAGTTAGGGGCTTGGCTCTACATTGGATATGGTAACTTTTCAACAGTGAAAGCGTTATTTAAGTGTTGGCAACCTACTTTAAATGAAATGTTTTTGGTTTCATTATAAGTAATGAAACCAAAAACATTTCATTTCATCATCATAAATGACGCCTCGTAATAAGTTACGAGCCGTCATTTATGATCTCTCATTAAATGACTGTCGTTAGTTCAGCTAGACAAAATCTCTAAAAGTCCATTTAAACTAATGTTTCAAATTGATGTTATTTTAAGTTAAACAAATTTCAACAATATTTTAATGGTTATTAAGTTGATTTCAGAGTGACTAGCACTATTGAAAATGTTATAAAATGTTTGAAGTTGTAGCGTAAACTGAACGTTATTGTGTAGGAATCAAAGTTATTTTTTCATAAACTCATAATTTGTTTACATTTTTGGCAAATAAATTGCGAATGCAGTATAGCTATGACAGTGTACTCAATGAATAACCTTCGTCGTCTAGTCAATGACTCGGCAACCCATCATAGTATAAAAATAGTGGCAATCCTTACCAGTGGACTAATCTATCACTTACTCAGTAACCACTAACGACTTGTTTCCCTTAGTTTACTCATCCTACGTATCATTACGACAGCTGGCATTTAGTGCCTAGGTAGATTGATATCTGACATAGAGTCATCTGCCCTAGCTAACATATAAAACGTTCAAAATCTAGTCGCAATCTCATCTCAGCGACAATCAATGTCAACAACTTGTCAAAAATATGGGGAAATTAGAGGTATTTTTGACAGATTGAGACTGAGATCAGACTGTGAGCGTTCTTAAAATTACGAGAATTGCCCCTCAGAGCAGTTATGGCCCAGTGGTAATGGCCGTGACTTACTTACGACTTGGGTCGCGGGTTCGAACCCAGACAAGCGCTTTACTTTGTGTAAATTATTTCATCACTACTGCTCTAGAGAAAAACAAAGGAAAACATAAAGGAAAACATTGTGAGGAAACCGGCATATCCTGGAATCAACAATTCGAAGACGTGACATCTAGCTACCCGCACTGGACCCGCGTGGTGGATTACGGTCCACTCCCTCTCACAGAGAGGAGACCTGTGTCCCAGCAGTGGGAATGTTGTAGGCTGATTGTGCCATTAGTTAGTGCTACAAAATTCCCGGGTCGCAAGCGCGATTGCTGAGTAAAGTATTTTTAGGTTTTTCCATTACGAATTTCTAGATAGTAGCCCAGAGTTTGGAAGTTGGCGGCGTGACACCCCCGTGCCTTGAAAAGCACGTAAACCCGTTGGTCCTGCGCCTGATCTCTCCCGCTCGTGTCGGATTGCCGTCCCATCAGACTATGAGAGTAAAGGAACAGAGAGTGTGTCTGTGTTTTGGCACACACTTGTGCACTTTAACTCCTGCGTACCTGGCTAATCTCCATTGAGATTGGTCGTCGATACCGACAGCATCATCTGCCTAGCCTTTTCCCAACTACGTTAGGGTCGACGTCCAGTCTAACCGGATGCAGCTGAATACCAGTATTTCACATGGATTGCCTATGCTATGACTTCCGTTACTGAATAATTCGATACCCCTTGGTAAGACTGGTTGTCAGACTTTCGGGCTTCTGACGACCCGTAACGACTGTCAAAGATAAACGAATGACAGCCGGGACCAACGGCTTAACGTGCTTTCCGAGACACGGAGGGGTCTTGGTATGTGAAGTTGTCACAAAGCGTAGTTTAACCTGATCGATCGAACCGTGCAGCTGTTAGTTCTAGCCACAAGCCCCTCTTCAGATTTCTTATTAGTACAGATTCGTTTTCTGCGGTGACGAATGTACTTACGAATGTAGCTAGCTCAATCGGAGTGGGAAAACCCTCGAATGACGCACCAATTATAATCAACTTAACTTGATCATTAGGGAATGATTCTTCTAATATTTTATAGGTACTTAAAAATTATGATAAAAAATATGTGAGAATTTTGTCCATGAAAAAACTGTCACGTGCTTAATGTTGGGTTCAGTGGCTATTGTAGCTAACAACATTTTTAGAGTGTTGTGTTGGATCATGTAGCATAATCAGCCCATACATAATGTTGCCATTGTTGGGACACAGGCCTCCTCTCGGTGAGAGGGAGTGGGCCGTAATCCACCACGCGGGCCATGTTGCCATTTTTGGGACACAGGCCTCCTCTCGCTGAGAGGGAGTGGGCCGTAATCCACCACGCGGGACACCCATAGGCAGTGAACCGTGCACCTAGCTTCTGACGTTTTATAAGTGCCCATGTAACTTTATATGAAATAAAATATTTTGATTTTTTGATTGAGTGGATTCACAATGTTACTGTTTATTACTTACTCATAATCAGCGTATAATGGTCCCACTGTCGGGACATTGACCTCGTTTCTTTAAGAGGGAGAGGAACAGAATCCACCACGCAGGCCCAGTGCGGGTTGATAGATGTCACATGTCTTCGGATTTAGGTTTTAGGACATGCCGGTTTTCTCACGATGTTTCCTTCACCGTTTTGAGAGCAGTGGCAATGAAATAATTTACACAAAGTAAAGTGCCTGCTTGAGTTCGAACCCCCGACATACAACTCGTAAGTCGCGGCCTTTACTACTGAGCGACCACTACTTCCTACTGCTCTGTTGGATCATTTAGCTCTCTTCAAAATGGTTGAGCTGAATGGTGCTAATCCATGCGTCATGTGCGTGAACGGTTGCCGTCAGTATGACTACAATGGTCACCTCTCAGCTACCATGGATTATTTTAATAATTTATATAAAAGCTTCTGACGCACGTAGATCAATACGGCCCACTCCTTCTCACAGAGGGTAGGCCTGTGTCCCAGCAGTAGGAACATTATACGTTAATTATGCTGATGATATAGTATCATTATTAAAAACCCTTTTTAATTTGCATTGGTTGTTTAAATGCTGGTCCCTAAAAACTAAGCTTCTTAAGTTGACGTATTTGATGACGCATGTAGAGTTGACTAGGTATGCTTGGACAACTAACTACCTACCTATTTACTGAAGCTCGGTCTGCACTAAAAATAGGAGCATCAGGCGGAAACTGGAAATATTATATAAGCAAAATACAAACGTGGGTAATCCTACTAATATTATAAACGTGAAAGTTTGTATGGATGTTTGTTACTCTTTCACGCAAAAACTACTGAATGGATTTGGATGAAATTTGGCACACATTCCCACGGGATCGAAACTTCATCATCATCTGCCTAGCCTTTTCCCAACTATGTTGGGGTCGGCTTCCAGTCTAACCGTATGCAGCTGAATACCAGTATTTTACATGAAGCGACTGCCTATCTGACCTCCACAACCCAGTTACTGGGTAATACGATACCCCTTGGTACGACTGGTTGTCAGACTTTCGGGCTTCTGACTACCCGTAACGACTGTCAAAGATCCACGAATGACAGCCGGGACCAACGGCTCAACGTGCTTTCCGAGGCAAGGAGGGATCTCGGTATGTAAAGATGGTCACCCATCCACAGACCAACCGCGGCAAGCGTAGCTTAACCTGACCGATCGACCTGTGCGGCTGTTATTATTTAGCCACGGGCCCCCCCGGGGCCACCCGCGGCCCCGGAGCCCTGGCCCGCGGCTTCACCCGCATAAGTTTCGGGATCGAAACTTATGCGGGTGAAACCGCGGGGCGCAGCTTGTACATAAATAAATAAAGTCCTCCAGACCGTATTTCGGCCACGGGCGTCCAATATCAGCGGAGACCAGCCTTCGGCGCGGGAGATATTATAGTGTACAAGTGTGCGCACAGACACAGGTGCACTCCCTCTTCCCTCACTCTCATAGTCCGATGGGACGGCAATCCGACACGACCGGAGAGAGATCAGGCGCAGCACCAACGGCTTTACGTGCTTTCCAAAGCACGGGGGTATCACACCGCCAACTTCCGAACTCCGAGCTGTTACTAAAAAATTCCTAATTTAAAAACTCAACAACACTGCCCGCCGCGGGAATCGAACCCACGACCCCACGATCAGCAGTCGAGACCAACGGAGCAGTTCGAGTAATACATAATAATAATAATAATAATATCCTTGGACATTTCACACAGCGCCATCTAGTCCCAAGCTAAGCAACCTAATGCTTGTGTTATGGTAACAAGATGGCTGATAAACTACTTATATACATTTTTTTTTTTTTGTAAATACATAGGTGTTATAATACAGCTTAGCTATATTTCACTATTCAGCATGCAACATTTATTAACATTCACTTAAGTTTATCCAAAAAACAGATCCATCAATCCAGAGTAATTCAGGCAATTCTTTTCTCTGATAAAAACTCAGTCACACTATAGTACGTTTTATCTATTAAAGTTTTAAATTACGAGAATTGGCCTTCTGAGCGATCGATCCGTGCGGCTGTTATTACTTAACTACCCCTATTTCAATAAATACTTAGGGGTTTATTTATAAACGATGATAAAAGTTAAGTGAAACGTTTAAACGTCAAAAATGTATGGTTAAACCATAGATATAGGATAGAAGGAGATATACCCTGTATTGAAAATGTATCAGAAGTCCATGTCGCTAAGAAGATCTCACTACCGCGCCACTATTACACATGTAGTTCAGTAAAAGCAATAGATACAAATTGCAAGTGTGTACCACTTGCAATTTATAAATCAGAACGTACTACACAATCAATTATAAACCTTAACTCATCAAACATAGCGTGCATTTACCATGCACCGTACAACTTACACAAAAACTTCTGTCGCTATCGTTGTGCTGTGCAAAAGCCATTTATTTTACATATACGAGAACGCTAGTGATTGACTAAATCGGAAAGTTATCGATTTTCCCATATAGTATTGTACTAAAAAAAATTGGGGTTCTGAAAATAAAATAAATAAAAAACGATATGTCCAGAACATATACATATATATGAGCAAAACATAAAATTTATACATAATATTTAAGATTATATTACAAAAAAAAGTAAAACATAATACATTTACACTCATTGCACTAAAATAAATCATAATAAAATAATTAATTGCACGTAAGTTAAGAAAACTGGTAAGTAATAAAAAGACGAAACAGAAATATGAAATGACTTGATCAAAATTAAAAGAGAAAAAATAATAACAAATATAAGTCTAATTAAACTTCTTTCGTGTTTTCATCCTGTGCTACATTATTATTTCAGTCATAACCTACATAATAAAAAATATATATATTGTAAGACCCACAAGATCCATAGTTTTGTTAGTATTTATTACTTATACACGACTTAAGAAACAATTTTATTAAAATAATAATAAAAATAATAATTTAACTTATATTATTAGTGCACTACAGGTACTTATAAACTATATTAGTAACAATAATGCACACACAATCAGTTCATGTACCGTCCGCGCTCACCTGACACTCCGGGCACATGCACATGAACATGTACCCAGTTAGCCATGATGTCGCAACACGGCTTATCACTAATGACCTTCAGAATGCTGTTGGTGCTCTTACGCACTCTGCACATCATGGACGCCATCCGTTTTCGTAGGATGGTATTGAAACACGTACACGTGTTTCAGCAAACATCCCGGAGGCGCTGCAGTAACGTGGAAGCCCCAACAACACCCTAAAGGTGTTATTGTACTGAACTCTGAGGGCGTTGTATGCCCTTTGCGTATACCGAACCCACAGAATGCACGTGCACACCGATTGGCAAAAAGCCTTAAAAAGAGTTGATTTCACCTCTGGAGTACAACGCGCAAACCCGCGAGCCAGCATATTGCATCGGACAGCCAACGCCCTCCGTTCTCATATCGGCATCGCCCTTTAACTCCTCCGTGTAACTGTTACACGTTCAAGAACCACACCACTTAATATAACAGGGGGTATACGTGCTGGTTTTTTTTTGGTTTACCCCAAAAACAAATAGTTTGCTTTTTGGAACGTTATAACTAAGACCATGCGCCTCAGCATACGCCCCGCAGACGGCCAACTCCCTGTGTGCATTAACTGACGGACCCAGCAGCACCATGTCGTCCGCATAACTAATGCTATTGACACATAGACCGTCAATAGAACAGCCAAACTGTGTGCTACTAAGCCCGACAATCAGCTGGTTTCCGTACAGGTTGAAAAGCGCCGCTGGCGAGGACAATCCACTGTACTCCTCAGACACATCATTCGCCCATCTAACTTGGTGGGTTTGGTGCCATAATGCCTTGCTACGAACAGAAAGCGAATGAGATATTCAAAAATTTCGACAGCTGTATCAATAATTATTTAACCAATGAATAGTAATTAGCGTCCTCATTTTTGACATACGGGTGTGAAGTTATATTGATGTAAGAAAATCATCTTTATAAATAGGTATTACAGTCACGACCCGGCGAAGGGAAACGATTTCTGTGTTAAGTTAGCTACTCATTAGGGTTTCGTACCCAAAGGGTACCAAAGGGACCCTATTACTAAGCCTCCGCCGTCCTTAGATCCATCCATCCATCCACCCGTACGTCTGTCTGTCAGCGGGTTATATGTCATGAACCATAATAGGTCAACAGTTGAAAATCACAAAAAGAGTAGGTATTTCTATTGCTAGAACAACCAATAATAAAAAATAAAATAAAGTTAAAAATCAAAGGACTTGGGGAAGGCCGTTACCCAGCAGCGGAACAGTATAGTTTAAACAAAAAAAATAAAAATAACTGAAGGGCTAAAAATAAAAATAATGCCTTATGGTACGGAACCCTTCGTTTGCGAGTGCGACTCGCACTTGGCCGGGTTTTTTTTAATGGTATTGGTTAAGCCTGGTTTCTGCTACGCTGTTTGTGAAAGACTGGTCGTTGTCGATGGCCCGTGGAGCAGACGAGTCTTGGAGTAGAGACCGCGTATCGGCAAGCGTAGTGTAGGATGCTTCTGAAACTTCACGCAGACGAAGTTGCGGGCAGAAACTGGTTTTAAATAAACTAATTACAGGCACTTTTTAATTGTCAAGGGAATTGCCCATTCCAAAGTGTAGTAGGTACAGACGCCAGCACATCAAGTTACTACAATCTGTCAAATTTCTTTAATAGATTTTCAACTTTATCGCTAAAGCATTAGGTTCAAAGTTAATTGGGAAAATTTGACAGTTTCGGGTACACCCGGGGACACAATTCTAAAATATTGGTTACATCATCCATGTAGAAATTATACATACATGTGAGAACGATATAGAAAGGTGGGCACGTTCAAAAATTACTATCTACGACAAAACCCAGGGCCGTCTTTAACCTATTGGAGGCCCTGGGTACTTAAGGATCACGGGGCCCCTGTGTAGACAAGAGTTTATAAGCATAATCAGTCTATAATGTTCCCACTGCTGGGACACAGGCCTCCTCTCGGTGTGAGGGAGTGGGCCGTAATCCACCACCCAGTGCGGATTGGTAGATGTCACATGTCTTCGAATTTTTGGTTCTAGGACATGCCGGTTTCTTCACGATGTTTTCCTTCACCGTTTTGAGAGATACGGTGATACCAAATAAAGTGCCTGTCTGGGTTCAAACCCACGACCTAAGACTCGTAAGTCGCGGCCGTTACCACTGAGCCACCACCGCTCCAGTATATAAGCAAAATTCTAAAATTATTCAACAATTTATGTATTAAAGAACTAGCAGCGCACCACGGTTTCACCCGCATAAGTGTCGATCCCGTGGGAGTATCAGGATAAAAAGTATCCAATGTGTGATTCTGACGTATAAGCTATATTACTATAAAGTTTCATTGAAATCCGTTTAGTAGTTTTTGCGTGAAAGAGTAACAAACATCCATCCATCCATCCCACACTGCAGTTTGTGTAGCATGACAACATTTTAATAACAGTGTGTAACATTTTGCTACAACATGTTAAAAATGTTATGTTATAAACGCTCGCACACTGGTTCAACTCGTTGTGTAACAACGTATAACATTCTGTAACCATCAGTTTGGTTCTGCAATCGAAAAGCGCGAGGAAATTCCTTCCTGCACCTTTCCGCTAACGTCCCGCTGTCGCTCAGATGATGTTATACAACAAAAGTTATAATTAAAAAAAAAAAAATCTGCTGTTCCCTACATTTATCTTCGTATAACTCGTCAAAATGTAGGTAACACCGGATTTTTGTTTCGCGATTTCGGGTTTGGTCCCATAGTAAAAGTTGTAAAAGTAAAAGTCATAATGATGAGTACAATGACACCCTAGAGTTATGGGATATATAAAAAAAAACATGTTGGTATAACGTTAGAAAATGTTGCATAACATTTGTTGCCTAACTTTTTTTTTACAAATTGTAACAAAAGTTATAAATTGCTAGTTATATAACTTCATGTAACAAAATGTTATGCAACATGGTATAATAAATTATAACTTTTGTTGTATAACATCATCCGAGCGACAGCGGGACGTTAGCGGAAGGGCGCAGGGAGGAGTTTCCTCGCGCTCTTCGTTTGCAGAACCAAACTGATGGTTACAGAATGTTATACGTTGTTAGACAACCAGTTGAACCAGAGTGTGCGAGCGTTTATAACATTTTTAACATGTTGTAGCAAAATGTTACACACTGTTATTAAAATGTTGTCATGCTACACAAACTGCTGTGTGGGAGCACCTTAAACAACAACATTACAATTTGTCTATCTCTATGATGTCTTCTTGACATTTAAAGTTAGCGTTTTTGACGTAGTTTGTTCGTTCTGGGTGTTTGGGATAATTGAGGATCAAGTGGGTATGGAAAAAAACAGTAAAATCAATCTATTTTCAGAAAGGACTCCTTAAGACTTTTGACTTTCCAACTGAATTTCGACAAACCGTGATTCCGCCGTTCTTGTTCCGCCCGAAAGTTATAATAAAAATGTTTAGGGCATCCCATATACATTTTTATTATAACTTTCGGGTGGGATAGTTATTTTTTAATAGATAACCTATGGGTAATGGGTTATCTATTAAAAAAAAAATATATTACGAACATACATAAAAAAAAAAACAAATTGAGAAACTCCTCCTTTCTGGAAGTCGGTTAGTAAAAAGTATAATAAACTTAAAAGCCGGCAAAGTGCGTTTCAGTCCACGCATAGAATAGGGTTCCGTAGTCAGCCATTTCTACTTACTTATATAGCCTGTATTGTAACGAAACCATACCGCGATTCAGAAATCAATCATCAATACATTATAACTTAACTGGTCGCTGTCTGTACATGGAAGATACGATAAGTGTCCCGTGTCTAGGAAAATCACTGTCCATTCTAAGGTTGCCTGGAAGAGATCGCAGTAATGCGATAAGGCCGCCCATTGTATATTTTGTAGTGTGACATGTATTTTATAAGCCATGTATTTTTGTGGTGTACAATAAAGCATATATAAAGAAATAATGATTTTTTGTATTTTTGTCTGTACGTTTGTGCACGCTAATCTCAGAAACGGCTTAACCGATTTAAATGCGGTTTTCTATAATGCGTTTTGGTTTGCTGAATAAGTAATAATAAAAAAGTTATATCAATCTAAAGCATATAAAATGCTATAGAATAACCGATCAGTTGAATTGGCTGGAACTTTACGTAGGTATTACATAATCATTGAAGTATATAATACAATGAGGCATTAGCGAGAAACTCGATGGCTTTGTGGTCCTAGCGCTAACTCATAATATATTAAGCAACTCCGGTCGTGGTTCCAACTAGGATGGGTGAACACAGGGTTTTCGAAAATTGACGAATGCTTTATTTCCGACATCCACGTGGGCGAAGCCGCTGGCAGAAGCTAGTTTGGAATAAATGCACAACGCCATCTATCGAGTGTCGTTGTAAACTTTTAAGCCCCTAATTTTATTTATCCTCTTTAGAGGATTCAAATTGAAATAAAATGGTGTCCAATAGATAATTATCTGCTGTACACTATTTTATTTCAATTTGATATTAAAAATAGAATCACACAATGACATGTTCACTTATTATTTCGTTATTTTTGTTCAAAGTTTTCCAAGTAAGCGCATTTTACAAGTGAGGCCTCTATAACTCCTGAACTAACAAAGTTATCTAAGCCGTTATAGTTTTTCTTTAAAGTTCATCACATGGACCTATTTTAACAAAAAAAATCGTTTTAAGTTAAATATCTCGCAAACGGATACCTAAATCAAAAAATCGTCTTAGCAACCTCTCAATATTTTTAAAAGACCCCACATTAGGGGGTAGACGTGAGAAAAAAAAATAATCCCTACTTTACACCCCTACGTGTAAAGTGGGGATGATTTTTTTTTCTAAAAATCATCCCCACCCCAAAAAAAATATTTTTCGTGATTTAATTTTAGCACTTTGTCGACGTGGTAAACACACATATCCATGCAAAGTTTCATCTTTCTAGCACTAACCGTTTGGAATGTAAGCCGAGGACGGACTGACAGACATGACGAAACTATAAGGGTTCCGAGATGTGAAATACGGACCCCTAAAAAGCCACAGTAGTCAACCACTTTCTAGTTATATCATCTCTTGCATAATACATCCCGGCTGTCATTCGTGGATCTTTGACAGTCGTTACGGGTCGTCAGAAGCCCGAAAGTCTGACAACCAGTCTTACCAAAGGGTATCGTATTACTCGGTAACTGGGTTGTGGAGGTCAGGCGCTCCATGTAAAATACTGGTATTCAGCTGCATCCGGTTAGACTGGAAGCCGATCCCAACATAGTTGGCAAAAGGCTAGGGAGATGTTGATGATCACTTGGTGAATGAGAGCTAAGCCAAAAAAAGTGCAACATTTCGACTTTTATTTTTTTCATTTAGTTCACTCTTAAACGATGTTTATTTATTTCACTGTGCCTGTTATTTAACCCTTAGTATTGAACGTGGATCCACACGAGACACAATGGCTTTTAATTGATTCTGTCACAATTGTTTTAACAGGATTTGGATGAGATTTGGCACACAGATGAAAGAAGGACAGAAAATACGTTTATTTGCGGTAAACATGACGCGGCAAAGAACATAAAACACAAAAAAAAAAAAATAAGAAAGGGTTGAGGGAAACATGCCCCACATCCATGCAAAACGGCTATCGCTTAGCATTATGCTGCGACCCTATGCAAAACAGAGCCCAATTTAGTTTATTACAACCTGGATTAACACATAAGATACTTTTGATCCCGGTAATACGTTTCCGTGGGATAATTCCGATCTCCACGCGGGCGAAGCCGCAGGCAAAGTTAGTACATAATTAGATAAATAACTATCATTAAAGAATAAATAAAATCTAAAACGTTGTGTGGTTACTTTCTTTCTCCCAAATGTGTGTACACTTTCTTCCATTGAAACCGTAATTACTGTAGGTACCCACACAAAATCAAGCCCTTGATAGCAAAAGAGAAAGTTCCATCAAAATCTATTTAATAATTTCCGAGGAATGCGAACACACATTAAAGGTACAGACGCCAGCACATCAAGCTACTACAATCTGTCAAATTTCTTTAATAGATTTTCAACTTTATCACTAAAGCTTCGGATAGCTTGACCTGCTGGCGTCTGTACATAGACTAGTGTATGACCACGGTTTTGTCCACGTTCAGACACGGCAAATTAAATACCTATTATTAAACTTTCTACGTTGAAAAGCAGATTTATGTAATAACTAGCTGCAAGCCGCGGTTTCACCCGCATAAGTTTCGATCCTGTGGGAATATTGAGATAAAAATTATCCTATATGTTAATCCTGGTTATAAACCATCTATGTGCCAAATTTCATCCAAATCCGTTTAGTAGTTTTTGCGTGAAAGAGTAACAAACATCCATCCATCCATCCAAACTTTCACGTTTATAATATTACTAGGATAGGAAGTAAATAGGATAAAATAGGACAGCCCTGAAAACTATCTCTGATCTAAGGACCTTATTCGATGAATCCATACGACTGGTATGGATTCATCGAATTAGGTCCTTAGATCAGAGATTTCAAAACTCAAACTAAATTAATGCACCGATTAATTACCATACAATCTATTGGATGTGAAGAATTTATGATTCAGATTGTTAAGGATAGTGTATTATGCAATTAGGGTGCCGGTCAACAAAAGAGATAAATATGCAGGGTCGTCGGATATAGTTGAAGTTTAGTAAGAAACGGATTGATGTTTTCGGATAAAATTTTATTTAATTAATATAAATCAAACAGTTCATTTATCAAACTAAATTTCATTCGAAAACATCCATCGTTTTTTTCACTAAACTTTGACTACGTCATATATCCGAGGACCCTGTATACTTATCTCTTTTGTTGACTGTACGTTCCCATGGGGTATTTTCCAGCTCCAATAAAGTCCCCAATAAATCGTACAATTTTCACTTAGTAACGTAATACATTTTATATATTGAAGAGAGTTCAGTTAATCTAATAAGATATGATATCTCAGCCCAGTGAACATTCCTTATAGTCTAGCGCTTCCATTTTTATTAGAAATAGTTCGAAAATATCATTCACGCGCGTTTGAACTGACATAAATGTCGTTACTGCGAGAACTTAGACCCGCCGCTGTTTGACATACATGAAAACATCGAGTTTTCTGTACTATATCTAAGTTAAATATTAATGTATTATACATATAAACAAAAAGAGATACCAAAAAGCAAAAAAAAGAAAAAAACAAAGGAAAATAAAACAAAAAACTTGAGAGGTGTCAAGAGACACCCGGATGGAACGAAGTTCCTTTCTATAGACAGACAGAGAAACACGCGCACGCCGCATGGCTTACAGCTATAGCAAAAAGTGTCGTTACAACTTTTGGTCTTAATTTTTTCCGTCTAGCCCCCTTTCGCAACGCGCGATAAGGAACTTCTTTCCAATACGAAAAAAAAGGTCAAAGATATTTCTTTAGAAATAAGCATCACCTTTGTCGACCGTCGACGACAGAGGCAAATGCATCCTTCGACGAGCGTCGACGATAGACTACATCTGTCCACTGCAGCTGGCGACAACCTTGGACGCCCACACTCGTCGATGGCTGTGCCGCTCGTAAGATCATGCGGATCTATTCTACTTAGGTACCAAACGAAAGTTAAATAAACGTTGCATGTAAAATTATGTTACTGTAAAAGAAAAAACATTTCTAAATAATGACAGGTCGGATCAGCACTTCCGCAAAATTCTTTTTTTTTTTTTCTTGCACTCTGCTAATGATCGCAGGATGTAGACAATTTTATATGTATTATTTGTATACTAGCATACTATTTGACTTCGTTCAACTTGATATTATAATTTGCGATGTCTGTAAAAATTTGAATGATAATGAGATGGATATATTAAAGTATTACCTATATGTCGATCATTTATTTTCTTACTTATTAAATGCATATTTTAAATATATATTTTTCACAAAAAACATTGACAAATATAAAAAATTGTGGTCCATCGGCATAAGAAACAGGGTCCAAGCTGCCGGTGGCCAGGGCTCCAGAGAAAGGAACCTCCTCACTATCCAGGAGTACTGCTTTGTGAATCAAGCCCTTGGCTCAGCCGCGCCATGAGAGCCTCCTGAGATGTTGGTTTTAATTGTTGGGTCGTTTTTTGGCCAAAAACATAGCATTGCCATACAACGTGGCAATGCTGCCAGTCTCCTGGGCACGTTTCCGGACGTCAGCGATGGGAACGAGAACTTCGACGCCTAAATATCCTTTTGTTTTTGTATTTATTAATATAGTTAGTTAGTTAGTCTTTTAATTTAGTACCTAGTGTACATAGTTAGTTAAGAGATTATAAAAATAAATAACAGTTTTAATTGTTATGAATGTGAGGAGAAATTATCAGCTTTCCCATACAAAACTTGGATACCTACTCGATCCAAATGAATGGGACAGCCGACATTTTGTTCGCGGTTACGATGTTGGTCCCATACAGAAAGTGGTTCAGTTTGGATGGTCTGTACCACACCCTTAAAAAAGGCTACACGTTTCAGAATGGGTAATTCCCGTATTATAGAGAACGTTCACAGTCTGACCTCATTCTCAATCTGTCGAAAATATCTCTTATTTCCCTACACCTAGTACCTGTTTGTTTTATTTTATTTTGTTACCTATAGTACGAATCATTTTGATCTGACTTGGTTTCCGTACGTCCTTTTCGGATAACCATTGAAAATCAACGCTGTGCTGTGGGTCCTTAGCATAGCATCATGCTGAGTGGAAGCCTTTTTGTCACAGTCATCATGACGTGCAGCCGTTGACTATTTCTGCTTTGTGTTCGTGATTATAGATATACAAGCTGTTGTTTTGCATCCTCCTCAAATTTCAGGAGGCCGTTATGAAAGACATAAATAATCAAATAAAATTACGATCCCTGGTAAATAATGAATACATACTTAGTTTTTTAGTTATTTAAGTTTGACAGTATTTCAAAATACACCACTTTCAAAGAACAGAATCGCGTTATGGTATCGTATAAGCGGCCTCGTTTTTATGTGTGTGTAAAAGGGCAGTTACAGTGCGGTCTCACACAGGCCGCGTTTTAAAATGCGCGTCACACACATGCCGATTTCCGCAAATTTGAAAGAAAAAGATACCTACTTATTTTATTATTGATTCGTGTCGAGAATCAGTATAGGGTAACTATCCTTGAATTTGACGAGGATGTAAAACGACACCTTTAAATTTTGTTTTTAGTTTTCCTAATTAAGTACCTATTAGAATTAATTATCTTTTTTTATAAAAATAAATAAAATAAAACTCGTTTAATTCAGACTATTTAAATGTCCATATTTTGTTAGAATTACATTATCTTAAAACTATGTTAGTACATACATAAAAATCGACACAAATGTTTGAAAATAAATTAAAATTATATTTAAATAAATAAATAAAAACAAATAAATTAGATGAAATTGAAATAAATAATTTAAAATGAATATAAAATTAAAATGAAAATAAAGAATTTAAAATGTACTAAAATGAAAATTACATTGAAATAAGTAGATTATTAAAGAATCATACATGCAGACTGATGAGCCTTCCCACAGCTGCCGAATCTGGTCTGTCTGCAATCATCCGTAGGACTCCGTCGCCACTCCCTCGAATTCGGTGAATCAGTGAGGCTGACTTTTTGCGCATTATAGCATAACCCAAGCAGCACACAAGCGTTTTCAACATCAATATACCAACCTATTTAGAACTTAGAGTTCTTTTAGAGACGTACAAGAGTGTCATAAAATTCTTTTGTCTTTATAAGAGTGATTTATGAGTTATTATACAGCTCAAACTGTATAAAATCTTTATTGAGGGATCTGCGTAAGCTTGGGGTGTTTAAACAGAATATTAAAATTCTACTATACAGCTTTAAGTATTTTGTGACACTTCAATCTGGTTTCATCGTTAAAGCTGTATACAGGCTGTATTTTACATGTGATCACTTACTTATTACAACTCTAAGTGTTATTACAGTATCACTTGATACTTGTTTCTGTACAATGGTGTATGCAAACTCCGTTCTCAAACTTATTTTTATGGCGTAATTGTACACTATTGTAAATACAGTGGTTTTATGACTTCTGTCTATGAGGGTGTTTTAAAACTAAAAAAATAAATGACAGCTATAGTACAGCTTTAGTCTGTATTACTGACACAGTCACTTGATTGCATGACGAATAAAATTAATGTTTTCACTGTGAAGAAATGCAACATGTGGAAAAAAAGAAAAAGATCTGGTGCAGTCAAGAGGAGGATTGAAAGGGAATATTTGAATATTACAAATTATCAACCAAGTAACAGTTATGATAGTGAACCATCATTTATTGAGGAAGCAAGAGAATCATTAATAAATCGGACAACCTACAGTCAAGCGTCAATTCCATCGACGTCCAACGAAGAAGGTTCCGTAGCAAAAACATTAAACAGTGATAATAATGATCATAACAGTTATATCAAATGTGTAGATTTAGTACAACCTTCGGAACCTGATAATGAAGTTTTTTCATTATGTGCGAAAATTAGTGTGATTTAAATAAAAAGGCAACAGGCACATGTAACGTGTATGAGTTTTTAATAACAAGTAAAAGTGACACATGAATGATGTGCGTACGAGCACATAACAAAAACATAATACATAGTTTAGGTAGGACGGAACACTTAGAGCTATGATTAATGTTGTAGGCGCTCCAACATTCCCCCGAGTGTTGAAAGTCGAGCTTTCAACCAGACTTCGATTCTGGTAATGGGCATATCCTGTTGAAGGCCCTCCGGATGACTCCAGTAGAGGTCTTTATATCTGCTACCTGGACAATAGGCATGATGACAAATTTTGAAAAACTGGTTTTTCAGGTTCAGAAATAAATATTATATACAATGTATATCAAATTTCTGCTTAAAATGAGGAATCAATATGAAATAAAATACATTTTACTTTAAATTTTTTTCATTTCCGCCAAAACGCTTTAATCTGTCATGGCGTCGCTTGTGACGTCACGTTCGACGTAAACATTGACGGCTAGTACGGCTACAGTATTAATTTTGCATTGTTTGTGTTTTAAAAGTTCTAAAATATGAGTTCGAGACCATATAGGTGTTGTGCAGTGCCTCTGTGTACTAATACAACTATAAAAAGCCCGGACAAGTTATTTATATTCGTTCCCTATGATAAAACAATACGAAATATGTGGCTTAAACTTGCAAGACGTGATATAAAAGGAATATTGCCTAATACTCAGCTTTATTTCTGTGAAGATCACTTTGACGTAATTATTTACTTATATTTGTAGATTCCACATAGTTTCCAAACCATTATAAATATAACGCTGTTCAATACGTTCTGTATGATTTATACTTACATGGATGTTTTTACATTCCTAAATTCTGACGAACAAAAGTCTTTATTTGACCCTAGAAACGCTCCTAGAATCAACAAGTCGACTCTTGGCAAATTTGTGCTGGTTGCCTTTGTAAATCCTGGTTCCATTTTTGTATTTTCACTTTCTATTTTATTTAATATATTTATGAAAACAAACCAAATTATCCACTCGCTATAGAGGGAAACTAAGAAGAGCTGTCATTGTAGTCGAACGTGACGTAATTCGCTCTGATTGGCGTTCAACATAACATGGCGGATTGTCGTATTTTGTGGTTTTATTTTATTAAAATATTAAATAATCTCACTCATAATTAAAAAATAAATACGTTTTTTGCAATCCATAATTTACATTTCATTACATAGATGCATTACTTTAGTGACTTTTGTTTACTGTCATCATCCCTATTCCATCAGTACCTGGATGTATGGCGATGACTCTTCCTAGTCTCCACTTCAGAGGTGGAAGATTCTCCTCTTTCATGACTAGGAAGGCTACAAAAACAACAATAGAATTTTTTGTCTCCGGGACAACCACAGCCACGAGATTACGTGTTTCTCTTAAATACTAACAAGCTTGTATAAACAAAATTTAATAACAAATAACATTTACATAAACGTTGTGACTTAAGGACAATGGACAATCAAATTAACATGATTATTAAGTGTTTCTCTATGAAAGGTTTAAAAAGTAAATTAATCACTTGAAAAGATCACCCTATAAAAGTTCATTATTGTAAAACTAACAAAGAGATTCCTCCTCCTCTTCTTCAATAATTTCTTTTTCGCCTGTAGCGTTTTTGTCGATTTTACCTTTTTCATCTGTATCCATTTTATTTTGATTCCTCTCGATTTCCCTGATCTGATTCATTTTCAGCTATATTTTTTTTAAGCGCATCTTTTTTGGTTCTCATCCTTTTAGTTGCTCTTTCATTCTTACTGAGTTTCCTCTTCACAGAATTTTTCAAGACGTTTCTATGATTTTAAACGGCATATTTTCCTGAAAATAAAGTAAAACAGATATAATATACACAACACACTAATAATACTTTGCAATAAGTTTACTTAGGTATAATAATGTTCATACAAAACAATGTATTTTATATGAACGAGTTATAAACTCTACTTTTCACTTCGATTGCGAGAAAATCAAACAGTGATATAGCAAGTTAACATATATTTTAGTTTAAATTAACAATTTTCGGAACAATTTTTCAACTTTTTTACCTGAGTAAATAAACATTAGGCTTGTGTGTAGGAGAACTATACTACCAAATCACAAGTGCGTTTTAATAAAATATTATTGATAAAGTGAGGAACGGATCAAAGTAATTTTGAGCTCAGGGCTTTTCATTTCTTTAAGTAACTCTAAAGAGCATTATAAGTTATGCATAGAGAACTAATATACAGCCTAAGTAATAAACATATTCTATTATAAAGCTGATTAAAAGCCAATAGCTGTACAATGTAATCCATAACTTACTTAGTACAGCTATTCAGACTATAATACTCTCCAAATATCGTGTAGGCTGCTTAGCTAATTGTCGCCATTTTCGAATGTTTAATAACAAAATTTAAAGTATAATTAAAGGATTTTTTTACAAAACCTTAAGCCGCATCATGATAATCAGCTTGAATAATGATCACTGTGCCCTTATATCTATTACTTTAAAATTATTTTTTTATTCTAACCTTAAAAACAAACATTTACTTACCGTATTTAGTATTTTTCTTTATGTCAGCTCGATTATTTTGCTGGCGCGTGAATATTTTGAAGGAAAACATACACAGGTTCACAATAAATTTAATTTGCACTTTCAATTCACCAAATAACAACATCAGATATACAAGTCTACGGTTATCTTTTACTTCTAGTAATAAATATTAAATAATAGTGTCGCCATTTCTACTACACGCATAATGTCATCGAAAATAGTTTTGTTTCAAAAACCTATTTAGAACACTTTTCGTTACAAAAGAATTATAAGATAATATCTGTAGTATAATGGTTTCTTTGTACACCGAATAACAGCTTTAATACAGCTATTGTACAGCTTCTCTTTTGCTTGTACAGCTACTATACAGCTCTACTAACGACAAAAGCTGTATAATATGGGCCCTTTTTTTACTTACAGGGGCTGTTTAAGCGCTTAAACAGCCTATATACAGCCTGAATATGCAGCTTCTAGTATAAAAACCAACTTAAATACAGCTTGTATACAGCTTGCAATGCTACTTGGGAAAAGTCATTCATCATATTAGTATGCACGTGTTTCTGTGACAAATTAACCTATTTTTCTTTCTTACATTTATCTGACATTGACTGTCGCTAAGATGAGGTTGTGACTAGAATATGAACGTTTTTAACCGACTTCAAAAAAGGAGGATTTTTTTTATGTTTGTTACCTCAGAACTCCGTTATCTATAAACTGATTTGCAAAATTTTTTTTTTTATTTGTAATTTCTATGGGACCACTCTGATTGAGATTGGTCCCATAGAAATTTCATCAAAAACGGTTCAGTAGTTTGGTTTTTAAACCAAAATTAATGGTAAAAATTACAACTTAAAAGTGAAAAATAAAAACTTTTTTGCAAAAAAAAAACAACCGACTTCAAAAAAAGACACTACAAACTGAAAGGAAAGTCGGTTGCAAACAACGAAAATGCGAACCCAATGACACTGACTTCCGAAATTAAAGTAATTTTTTGCAAAAAGTTTTGTACATAACAGGAATTACCTCACTGATAGACGCTGTATCGCTCGACTTACAAACAAACACACTTTTATATTATGGATACGCTTAAATATGCTAAGATATTTATGATTGTTACCATCCACATGTAATTTATCTACCGTTTTTATATGACGAATAATTGTGGCTATTTCCAAGATATTTCCCGTCAAACATAATAAGTACGTATATACATACAAGTGAGGGGCTTGTGTCTAAGTAATAACTGCCGCACGGGTCGATCGATCAGGTTAAGCTACGCTTGCCGCGGTTGGTCCGTGACTCGGAAAGCACGTGCCGATGGTCCCGGCTGTCATTCGTGGATCTTTGGTCTCTATCATGTTTGCGTTTTTGTTTTCTAATAATGTTATAACAGTAAACATTACGATACCTTTTGTGTGTTATTTTTAGCACCTCGTTGTACCTATGGATCAAGCCTAAGTTTCTTTTAGGTTTAGGTTTAAGAACAACTTCGGTCAATCAGTAAGTGAATTATGTAAATACTTCACTTACTGAGAAACAATATCTAAAACTAAGATTAATAATTAAATGTTACGTTTATAAAATAACAAAATAAATAAAAAAATGTGGATCTTTTGCATACGATTTCGATTCAAAATACAGCGCAACAAGTCAATTGTCATCCATGATTTAGGATTCTATTTTTCAATGGTATATTCATAGAAATTGTACTGAGTGTGACACAATTTTGTAGTAGGTAATTCATTACGTTATTTGTGAGCATGCTACGGTTATGTAGTTTTAATAGGTCCGATATGTTACTGGCTTTGAGGAGCTCAAGCCCCTTTTCCGAATTAAAAACTCCAAAAGATATTTGAGAATTAGATTTGTTTATATGCGCATTTCATTCGTTTTTGAGATTGTAGCGGCACATATGGACGAGTCCTGTAAGTTACAGATTTTTTATTTTAGTTTGACGAACAACAGAAAAAAGTGGTATCAACGACTGGTATCATCCCGAAACAACTATTTATCAGTTTAAATGCATTCAATCTTTCCATATCTTATATACATATCTTTCCAAAGATACAGGAAGCAGCTAAATTAAACACACGTTGCATAGTTCAATTAGATTTTGGGCTAATTTTTCCAACGCCAGATAATTTTATCCGAGGTATAATTTTAAATTTAGTTTTTCCATACAAAGTCTGTCAGACGTCAATTTTATTCCACGAATAAAAATTATATGTCCATTGAAAAATTTTCCCTTGGACAATCATTTCGATGCAGTACAAAACACCTAATCTACTCAAACTTAAAATCTCACCTTGGTTTACACCCGTGAGATTCTAAAACATACCATCTAGGAACCTGAGAAAAAAACAAAAAGTAATCGAATCTATTAAAAATCTATACTCTATATCTTTATTCTGGATATGTATATCTATGTATCTATTTTAGTGTATTGTATACATAATAATTGCACCCACAACAGCCCCATTTTATGTCCAGGAAAATCACTGTCCATACCAAGGTTGTCTGGAAGAGATCGCAGAAAGCGATAAAGCCGCCCATTGTGTATTTTTTAGCGTTTGATGTATTTTTTTATGTAGGTAAGTAATGCATTTTTGTGTTGTACAATAAAGCATATATAAATAAACTAGCAGTACTCCGCTGTTTCAACCGCATAAGTGTCGATCCCGTGGGAATATCGGCATAACAAGTATCCTATGTATTATTCTGATGTAATAATAATAATAATAGGATAATCAATCAGCAACTTGCTCTGAAATACAACCTTGTGGAATCTGAGGTGCCGTACTACAGGTATGTGTCCGACCCAGCTCTCGAAAATGGAAATATCCCATTGTACTGGGATTGATCCATCATCACTGACAGGACTATTATTGCCAATAAGCCTGATATAGTGGTGGTGGATCGATCAGAGCGGCGATTTCATTTGATTCAGAAAGCGGTACTCCTGGACACGGCTTGCATTGTCAGGAGGTTCCTCTCTCTTGCTTGGACCCTGTTCCCGATACCGGTGGGCTACTATTTTTTATATTTTTAAATGTTTTTATACTTTTTATATTCTAATATTTTTATTTCGCAAAAATACAGGTAGAGACCATTTAAACCACATAAAACATTTGGGTGCTGCAGAAATCTGTACACAACAATAATAATAATAATCGTTTATTTATAAAAAGGGAATACATTTACAATAGATTAATCTCTGTCTCTTAAACTAGGGTATCCTGTATCTTAAGAGACAGTGATTCACAATGAGGTTCTAATTGATATTATGTATAAGTGGACTGTGTCAATTTACCTACAGAAGGGAAAAAATAAAAATCTCACCGTGAAAAGTTAAGTGAAGTGAGCTTAGAGTGAGCTGTCAATAGTGTCAATCCCTAGCATTAGTTGGAATGACAGCTCACTCCACGCTCACTTCACCTGAGTTTTCACGGTGAGATGGTTACAGAATCGCACTGCTGGTTTTAACTTTTTGTGAGAGTATGTGGGAGTGTGCGGATGTGTGTAAATGAAATTATATGAATGTGATTATTGGTGTGTAGGTGTGTGTGAGTGGGGATAAGTAGGTGATGTGGTGTTGATGTGTAAGTGAGTGGGGGAGTTGTATATGCGAGTGTGTATGAATTCGAGGATAGGAGTATTCGTGCAAGCATGAAGATGAGTATGCTTATTATTATTATTAGTATTAGGCGATGTAGGTCAGTAAATGTCTCCGTTGCGGCATAGTCCTGTTTAAGTAGCCATTCTGTCACTTTTCATTTTAGGTTGTGTTTGTTGAGGTCTAAGCTATAGGTATTACTGTAAAGTTTCATTAAAATCCGTTAAGTAGTTTTTGCGTGAAAGAGTAACAAACATCCATTCATCCATCCTCATACACTTTCGAGTTTATAATATTAAGTAGGATAAATAAAAATAATACGTCATGTTGTTGTATTTGTGTTCTTTTCTGGGCCGAGCTTGTATGGGATCGTTACCCATTATCTTTGGTGATCATAGCATCCCCATGGAGCTAGTGGGACATATAATCCCACTTGTCCCAGCATGGGACTAGTGGGACAGACCGGGACTAATTAATTAATTAATTTAAAAAAAACGTTGCCCCACACTAGGAATTTTTCCTGTGTCGTGGGTGCGTTTACAAACACTTAAACTCACATACACAAACAGCCAGACCCGGAACAAGTACCTACTTGTAGGCCATGCAAATATTTGTTCCGTGCGGGAATCGAACCCGCGACACAGCGCAGCAGTCAATCGCTTACCCACTGCGCCAACCGTGGCGTCAAAACATGACTGTCTCATTCAGCAGTAGATGTTTACAAAATAATGTGATATTCAGGGCTGTGCTAACAAGGATTAGCAGCCATTTTTTCCTCGAAATAAAATACAAACATCCTAATAATTTATTTGATACCCTCCTGAGATTACAGACTCAATTAATAATTATTAACTTACTGAATATAACTAGAACTATTAAATGTTATCATAAGTAAATAATAGTGCAGAAGGTCCGTTATTAGTATGGCGGCTTCTACATCGCCACATGCAAAATATCACACCGCCGAAAAAAATCTTTTAATGCCATGACTATGTGGGATATCAAAATAAAAGGCTTAGGGCGATTCCTAAAATATAACAATCTCTTTGAAAGGTGAGCTTGTCAGAAACATTTTAGTGACTTTAAAAAAAATATACAGGGTTATTTGTAAAATACCAGAAACCTCTTAAGAGGTCTTTGTACTCATCATTATGAACAACTTTTACTATGGGACCAAAACTGAAATCGCGAAAAAAAAATCAGCTGTTCCCTAAATTTATGTTCGCATAACTCGTCAAAATGTAAGGAGCAGCTGATTTTTTTTTCGCGATATCAGGTTTGGTCCTATAGTAAAAGTTGTTCATAATGATGAGTACAATGACCTCTTAAGAGGTTTCTGGTGTTTTTCAAATAACCCTGTATATATTCACCACCTCAGTTCCAAGCCTGACCTCCGCACATGTCTTGTGCTAAGTAGGGTCATGAAATTGGTATCTAATTTATCCCTGTCTTTTGAGGATGGGAAATCATCAAATGACTCCTCCCGCTCTGGGTGGAGCAGGAGGGAGTGTCAGACTCTTACTGACTAAAACCCACCCGTGTTCCTTCCTTAGCCCTTTATGTTCCAGGGCAGCGGTAACCCTTTCGGACAATCCCGCTACCCGTCTTTACTAACCCTTGGTATCGTTTTAAGTAAACCTTTTGTATATTTCCTGTTTTGTGACACGATAATCTAATTTCACTAATTAAACCTCTGGCGCCACTATTAAAATACTCCAACACAATATTGAATGGTGTCAACTCCAATTGGTGGTAGCTCAACGCAAGTTCTGAGTTGAGCTACACGATTACTGCTTGCATTGAGTGCAGTGGTAACGGCCCGACTTACGAGCTGTCGTGGGTTCGAACCCAAACAGGCGCTTTACTTTGTGTAATTTATTTAATTACCATTGCTCTCAAAAACGGTGAAGGAAAACATCGTGAGGAAACCGCCATGTCCTAGGACCAAAAATTCGAAGACATTTGACATCTACCAACCCGCACTGGGCCCGCCTGGTGGATTATGGCCCACTCCCTCTCAGCCAAAGCAGGCCTGTGTCCCAGCAGTGGGAACGGTATAGGTTGAATACGCTATGCTTGCACTGACTGGACAGGTCCACTCAAATCTGTGTCTCAATCTACATGGTCTTCACATGATCTGACCAATATTATGTCTGGACTTTAAAAGAGACTGTGACCTCTGAGTTTATTTCGACCTTTCTTTTCAGAGTTGTCAATTAGGAAACGCCGACCTCATCCAACTCATAATTTTTTTTTTAAATATGACGTGTGTAAGACTAACTAACTAACTATATAAATAAATACAAAAACAAAGGGATATTTAGGCGTCGAAGTACTCGTCCGCATCGCTGTCATCCGGAAACGTGCCAAGGAGACTGGCAGCAGGAGTGAAAGAGTAACAAACATCCATCCGTCCATCCTCACAAACTTTTGAGTTTATAATATTAGTAGGATAGTGAGGTTGCTTTAGCTTGCCAGAACATTAATAAAAGATACTTACACGTGTTTACTAAAATAATCTCAATTTTGCGCCAATTACACACACTTCACAGATACGTCCACAGGATATAATTAGTTTTGTCAATAGCTCGGGACACTTCGTCACAGCTCTGAAAGTAACTTAAGATAATTGTAATTATTTGTCGACGATATAGAGAAAATGGAAGGACTTCATCATCGCCTATCAATCAATCAATCAATCAACTCAGCCTATCGCAGTCCACTGCTGGACATAGGCCTCTCCCAGGCTGCGCCACAACACCCTGTCCTCCGCCTTCCGCATCCAGTCTGCCCCAGCCACCTTTTTGAGGTCATCTACATCTAGCTAGAGGGCGTCCAACGCTAGAAAGAAAGAAGATAAATTTCATCAGAGGGGCAATTCTCGTAATTTTAAGGACGTTCACAGTCAGAGGGGTAATTCTCGTAATTTTAAGAACAGTCACAGTCTGATCTCAGTCTCAAACTGTCAAAAAATACGTCTAATTTCCCTACATTTTGACAAGTTTTTGACATTTGTTTGTCGCCGAGATGAGACTGCGACTAGATTTTGAACGTTTTAAATTACGAGAATTGGCCTTCTGATACACACATCAGATAGCAACAAATACAAATCAAATAGAAAGTGTAAAGTCCGATGTAAGAAAATAGCAGGAAAGTGTGCCTCACGGCTGCACCAAAAAGGCCCAGTTCGGCCAGACAACTTGTGCCTGACGCTGGTTTTCAACTGGTTAGATGTGTGAGGTGACGGATGGACACGCTTGCCGATACGCGGTCTCCACTCCAGGACTCGTCTGCTCCAACGGCCATCGGGTCTTTGACAAACATGACCACCCCACTGCCACTTCAGCTTCCTTGCTCGGCTTGCTATGTCGGTAACTCCGGTTCTTTTCCGGATAACTTCGTTTCTGATTATATCCTTTAAAGAAAACTTTATAAAGCGAGCATAGCCCGCTCCATATCTATCTAACTACCCCCTAATGTCCCATTGCTAAGCAATGACGAACTTTTCCCGTTTTCACAAACGTCTCATCCTTTCAGCCGAAAGACATCCACTGGGCATGGCCTCGTCCAAGCAGCGCCGCTTCAACCGGTTCTGTGCTTCCCGCGTCCAGCGGATTCCTGGTCCCCTTGGTGATGACCTTGTGAAGACCGCTCCGCCGAAGACCGCTTCCTTCCAATGCTACGTCTTCCGGTACGCGGTCGCCACTCCAGAACCTTTCGGCCCCATCGGCCACCTGTTCTGCGAGCAATGTGCCCTGCCCACTGTCTGTGTCTTTTATCTGATGAAAATGTAAACAGATGGACCAGAAAGTAACTGTGGATGCCAGAGCGATATCCACAAGTAAAGCGCGTGTGGCTTCCTGACATAAAATACTGTACTACAAACGAAGCGTGGTTTAAACAGTACACGATCTAGTAGGTATCTGTTTACTTATCCATTTGTTTCCGCCCTAAATATAGGCTGCTGTCACTAAGTCAACGATCACAGTTTTATCACTTGTAGTGTGTGTACAGTGTAATTACAGTCCTTCCGAGAAAACAACCCCCTGTGTACAGATACTGAATAACAACCCCGGCTATAATTACTTACTTTGTAATTATATTTTATTTGGCGGTTTGAGTGGAGATTATTTTACTTCGAAGTGTTATTTAAAATAGCTTCTACGTCGAAATTAATGAAAATGTTGTACAGTCACGAGCATAAGTATGTATACAATTGGCTGTATTCAAAAGCATTTACTCCTTTATTTTTTTAATGAAATTTTATGTTGCTATGAGCATAGTATTTTCGAACGCATAGGTTTTTGAAATGTATCGTATTTCATTGTTGTTCTTGTTATTTCTTTTTTTATTTGAAAGTTTCCAAGTGTTGACATATTAGTGCTCGCGCCTGTACTGGTCTATTCTGGAAAGTTCTCAAACTTTGAATATTAAGCGAACTAATTTCGTACCTTCGAGGAACACGCGGATCCATGCGAGACCCAATGGCTTTTTAATTGTTTCTGTAAATACGGCAATCAACTGTAATAGTTAAAATAACTAAGTCATCGTGAATTCACACCTTAAATTCAAGCTTACATTGTGACAATTCAACAACATTCATTGCGCTATTTCCTTAGTTGAGCAGTCAAATTTTTCTAACATATGAAGCAATGGATTAGCAATATCCTTCAAAATGATTCAGGTTTTTATTGATAGTGTGTTACGCAATAAGGGTTTTGGTCTTTGCCATCCCTTATCCTTACTTATAAATATAAATAACATAGATTAAGTCCATCCCAAGGTATTCGCGTCGCCAGGGTAGCGGGATCGTCCGAAAGGGTTACCGCTGCCCTGGAACATAAAGGGCTAAGGAAGGAACACGGGTGGGTTTTAGTCAGTAAGAGTCTGACACTCCCTCCTGCTGCACCCAGAGCGGGAGGAGTCATTTGATGATTTCCCATCCTGAAAAAAAAAAAGGTATTCGCGTCATAAGCTCGGTTCGTCCTAATCGAGATGTTTGGTCAAGTGTTATCTCATGCTGGGAATCAATTGCCAATGCCCAATATAATTAATCTGCGGGGAGCAGATTATTATTGATAGCTTTTTATTAGGGTTCCGTGCACAAAGGGTGGCAACGGAACCCTAACACTAAGGCTGTTCATCCGTCCGTCTGTTACAGGACTGTAACTTTTCAACTGTTTTTACTTGAAATTTTCTACTATGGCCGCTCCAACGCATAATAAAGTTTTTAAAAAGTGTGTGGTCGGGGAACCCCCGTTAGGCACATAATTCTTTATGCGACTGCACAGAGAGAGAGAGAAAGAATGTCGCATGGAGGGGACATAACGCTTTTACCTTACGTGTCGATTTCTACCTGTACTACCGCAAGTCGCAAAAATTAGAGGGGTCTTCGTACAAGAAACGTGAACGAAGCGTTTTTCGAGAAAATATTGCTAAATATTATATTGTGGTACAGAACCCTTCGTGTGCGACTCCAGCGCTTTTTTTTTTTTGGGTCAGACGCCATGTCGATTTTCGAGTTTGAAGAAGTGATAGTCGGTAAACAAGTTGTTAGGGATTAATTGCCTCCTGTGACTTTGTGATCTTATATTATTAACTCTTTGATCAAAAACAATTAGCTAATTAAACAGTTGGTACATCGGTAAGAAGGCGGTCTTTCAGGAGATAGTTAGAACCTCGACTTTTCTTCGTCAAACCAGGATCAAAATTAATAACCTTTTTTTCTGTTAGTTTTAATCTGTGGTTTTAATCATGGTCTGACAGTTTAAGTAATTTATGTGGCCTACCCAAATGTCCTTTCTGTGGTATTTTTCGTCGAATCGTTAAGCTGTTTAATCCCAATGAATATTTTGAGTGTAAAATGTAGAACTTATTTATTATAATTATTATGGCATCTACATATTTAATTACTTAAATAATCTAACTTACTTTACTAAGAAATTAATCACATTAAAGGTACATTTAAGCAATAAAAAAAAATTACACTATATAAGCTAACATTTAAAATAATAACACATATGTACATGTGAAAAAATAAGCCAAAGAATCATAGGGCATTAAAAAATTCGTCCGCATCGCTGTCAACAGGAACAGTGCCCAAAAGGCTGGCAGCATTGCCACGATGTATGCTAATTCTTTGCCCAAGAAACAGGCCAGCCCTCTGGACACGTGAAGAGTCGACTAACCGCTTGGTGTTATCTCGAAAAACCAAGTGGGCAATCGGACCCCGTGGTCTTAGTGTTTCAACCCCAAACGTCTCGAACATATAACTCTCAATCAGGTTGGAATATTTTCGCCGTTTGAGGTTTTATGCTCCTGCAGCAGCCGCTCCAGCACAGCCCACCGTGCTAGGAAGATGGGATAGCGCAAGGGTGTTGACACAACCCAAATTAATTAATTTAATTGGTATTTTTTTCCATGGAACGATTCCATCACCTCCATAATCCAATTACTGACCTTCACAACTCAAATATAGCATAGGTATATACGAAAATAAAAATACAATTTTTATGATTTAAAGAACCCATGGAGATTGCTGCGGTCCGTTCCAGCTAAATCAATAGGAAGCGTTTTTTATTGATGATTAGCTACTATGTTTTGTTTTAAAACCTTTTCATGGTATTAAAGGTTTTCTTCACGCGGTTAAATGGAATTGGGCTGGACACATCTGCCGCATGTCAGACGATCAATGGGCTAAAATTACAACCCAGTGGGTCCCGCTTAGTGGCAAACGACATCGCAGCAGGCCCAGACGGAGATGGCGGGATGAGCAGGACTCCTTGAATGATTGGTCCTTGGCGGCTCTGGACAGAGTGAGGTGGAAGGAGGCTACTAGTAGCTTTTGCCTAACAGAGAGACATTAAGGTCTTGTAAAAAAAAGTTTTCTAGTCTTTTTTTTTTTTTAATGTTATAAACTAGCGCTTGACTGCGATCCCGTCTGATGGAAAGCAGAGATGTAATCGTTGATGGTAAGCGCACTAATTTATTATGAGCCTATTCACTCTAGCCTTGAAAACACCCAAATTATAATCGGACGGGAAGACCGCTGCAGGCAAATTGTTCCAGTCCTTTAGCTATATATAATAATTTATCATGTTTAAAGAATATCTAATACATTGCATTTTATACAAACGAGGGGCTGGTGCCTAAGTGGATCTTTGACAGTCGTTACGGGTCGTCAGAAGCCCGAAAGTCTGACAATAACCAAAGAGTATCGTGTTACCCAGTAACTGGGTTGTGGAAGTCAGGTAGGCAGTTGCTCAATGTACAATACTGGTATTCAGCTGTATCTGGTTAGACTAGAAGCCGACCCCAAACATTACAGACTATGCTAGAGTTTCCCTACGTGATCAGAAATGAAGAGATCAGCAGGAGAACTAAGGTAAGGCCTAGCGCATACATACAACTTCTATATCGACTAAATTGTTAAGTCGAGTTGTGTTCATCTCGTGAATTCCACACAACTAAACTATTACCTCTACCTGGGTAGTTTGGCTCGGATCGGCTTCGACCATCTCTTTCAATTCATTGTTATTCACCTGTGTGGGCGGTCTTCCACTTGGTTCGTTCTTCAAATCAAAATTTCCATGACGAAAGCGTTTAAACCAAAATCGCACGGTGCGTTCATTAGCAGTTCCCTCTCCAAACGCAACATTGATATTGCGAGCTGTTTCTGCCGCGTTAGTTCCGCGTCGGAACTCGTATTCAAAAATAACTCGAATTTTCGAAGTATCCATCTTTCTTGTCTAAGCTGAATAAAAAAAAAACAACTGGAAATCGATAATCGAATGTTGCACATTTTTTAAAAGAAGAACTTCATAGGTACAGACGCCAGCACATCAAGCTACTACAATCTGTCAAATTTCTTTAATAGATTTTCAACTTTATTTCTGAAGAGTTAAGGTTCAAGGTTGATTGGAAAAATTTGACACTTTCGGGTAACTTGACCTGCTGGCGTCTGTACCATGTGAAAAACGTTTCACTCAAAAATCTTAAACCATGAAGGTTCTATGTCAATTCGAAGTACCTATTACAATAAAACGGCAATTTCATACTTTAACCCCTATTATTAAGATCGATGGAGGTGCGCATACAATTGATTAGACGATCGTCGATTTTTTTTATCTCCTAAACAAACCGACCTGTCTTCTCTCGGCAACTTTTAAGACAAGGTGCTACATAATATATCCACAATGTCCATTAACAAGAAAATTAGTTTGTGCTTTGCTTTATAGAAATTTTAAAAGAGATTATAGAGGACATACTGTGTACATCCTATACTCAGTGACAGATTATCTGGTCGAATATTTCATACGTTACATTCTAAGCTAAAAGAGCACCCAGATAAGTCTTTTAAATATGAATATGAATGAGTAAAGAAAGTTAAGCTAATGTGAGACTGACAGTCACGGATCGACTATTTAGTCGATGTTATGCGCACATTAATACACTGCAATACAAATCAAGCGTTTGATCGATAGTTGTCCAACTTTCTAATCAAAAGCAAATCGATTGGGCTTTTTGATTCTTTTGTCAAACAACTATCGTGTTGACAGTTTGCGCAAGTTCTCTGAACACAGTATATTTCTATAAACTTATGAAACACAAAAAAATTGTTGTTCAACTAAAAATTGTATGTATGCGGTTCCCCTAACCGAAATAGCTCGAAGAATTTCCAAACTTAGTGACAGTGAGCAAGGCACATTGTTCGCAGAACAGTCGGCCGATGTACAGCCGCATAATTACGAAAATACTAGGTAAATTGCATTTTTGCATTTCTTCAAAACATATAAGGAAAACAAATAAAAAATTCACAGCGAAAAACATCTGACGCGACGATACTATGCCATGGATTTAAAAGCCAAATAAGTTCTGAACAAATACGAGCCATCTTGATATATTGAGAGGTACATTTAACATATCATCCTCTAATATATTATAATTTAAAATTAGCACATTTTTTGGCGATCCTTAAGCAAATGTTTCTTTGTAGACAGAATGTCTATTGATGCCTGAAAATTTCCACTGTTGCCCTTGGCTTTCGGAAAAGTTTTATGTTATTACTTAGGTATTTATATTTCCACATTATTTAAAAGCCACTACCTACAGTATTTGATACGTATTCTCAACATTAGCTACTGCCTGCGACTTCGTCTGCGAGCCAGGATTAAAAGTAGCCTATATACTAACCCGCACTGGGCCCGCGTAGTGGATTACGGCCCACTCCCTCTCACAAAGAGGAGGCCTGTGTCCCAGCAGTGGGAACATTATAGGCTGATTATGCTTTATACTAACTCAGACTACCCATGTGTCAAGTTTCACCCAAATCAGTTCAGCCGTTTTAGCGTGAAAGTGTAACAAACAAATAAATTTACTTTTGCATTTATAATAGATATTATAAATGTTTATAATGACTCCGTTCATAAAGATTGGTTCTTGGCAGCTCTGGACATAGCGAGGTGGAAGGAGAGTACGGATGCCTTTGCCCAGCAGTGGGATAGTAACGGCTATTAAAAAAAAAAATTAGTTAGGATTACTGCGTGTCGCGGGTTCGATTCCCGCATGGACAAATATTTGTATGGCCTACAAGTAGTTGTTCCGGGTCTGGCTGTTTGTGTATGTGAGTTTAAATGTTTGTAAACGCACCCACGATACAGGAGAAATTCCTAGTGGGGCAACGTTTTTTTTTAAAAACAAAATGTATATGTATATATTCGTATAACATACTGCATGCTGGAATTTGACAATACTATTTTCTCAGCAATTCAAAAATGTTATATAATATAGCAGCGCCACGCGGTTTCACACGCATAAGCTTTGATCCCGTAGGAATATCGGGATAAAAGTATTATATGTGTTAATCCTGGATATAAACTATCTGAGTGACAAATTTCATCCAAATCCGTTCAGTAGTTTTTGCGTGAAAGAATAACAAACATCCTCACAAACTTTCGCGATTATAATATTACTAGCAGCGCCCTGCGGTTTATCCCGCATAAGTTACGATCCCGTGGGAATATCGGGATAAAAATATTCATAACCTGCCTAGCCTTTTCCCAAAATTGTTGTAGTCGGCTTCTAGTTTATCCAAATGCAGCTGAATACCAGTATTTTAATTTTACATGGAGCAACTGCCTATCTGACCTCCACCAGCCAGTTACTGGTTAATACGATACCCCTTGATAAGACTAGTTATCAGACTTTCGGGCTACTGACGACCCGTAACGACTGTCAAAGATCCAAGAATGATAGCCAACGGCTTAACGTGCTTTCCGAGGCACGGAGGGGTCTTGGTATGTGAATATGGTCACCCATCCACGGACCAACCGCGGCAAGCGTAGCATAACCTGATCGATCGACCCGTGCGGCTGTTATTTCTTAGCCACAAGCCCGCGCCTATACTATCAAAAGACACACAGTACAGTCACGAGCAAAAGTATGTATACACTCGACTTTTTTCAAAAGCGATTTACTCCTTTATTTTGGAATGAAATTTTATGTTGTTACGAACATAGCATTTTCGTACCCATAGGTATAAACCTATGGGTAACGAATGCAACGTTGCATTCTTTATTTCAGGAAAAAATTGAAATTGAAAGTTGCCAGAGACATAGGAGTATGTACACCAGATAAAAACAAATAAAAAGTGTAAAGGCGGATGTAAAAAATTTGTAGGAAAGTGTGCCTCACGGCTGCGCCAAAAAAGTCCAGTCCAGCAAAAATGCCAGACAACTAGTGCCTGACGCTGAATACATCCATATTTGTCCTAAATTTAAACCAGAGCTAATTCTGTCCTCATTTTGTCGTACTTTACATTTACAAGGACTTGGGGACAGCGAACTGTTCCAGTTTAACAGCACTTTCAGAGCTTTGAACCGATGTTTATATGAAAACTAAATATATTCAGGTCAGGAGATAGTTGAACCATTCGTTTAGTTTTTTGCCTTTTAGCATATTTTTAGGTTTCGTTTTTTAAAAAAAAAAAATAAAAAAAAAATAATAAAAATTCATTTATTTTCCACACTAATCAAAACACAGTACTGACTTAGAATAGATGGAGTGGACTGGAGCCTAAACGAGGGCAGCCCTGTATTTCAGGACTCCAGGTCTTCCTCCCGCGGCGAGTGAGTTGGTACACTTTATTAATGAATGACAACTAGAGGTGTGTAATTAATATATATTGTGTGTGTTTGTATAAGTGCGTGTGTGTGCTGTGAGTGTGTTCGTGTATGCGTGAGTGTGTGTGTTGTGAGTGTGTTCGTGTGTGCGTGCGTGTGTGTGTCGTATGTGTGATGAGTGAGAGTACGGTTGCACGTATCTTTGTTTGTGGGAGTATGTATATATGTACTCGTATGCGTGGTTATGGATGAGTGAACTTTGACTCCTCTTGAGTTACTACAGAGAAGTTATTTAGAAATTATAAGTAAGGATTCCGTGTCATTGTAATTTAAATTTAGAAGATATTTTTTGATAATAGATTTACATTCATGCGAGATTTTTGGGAATATATTTAAAAGAGAATTAAGTTTATTATATAAATAAGGAGCAAGGAAACATTTAAGGTTGATATGTAAACTAATATCTTTATACAGGGTGTCCCGAAACTCAACGATAACCTGGTACCGGGCGAGAGGCCAAGGTACTTATACCAGTTAAGAAAAAAATCTAATTAATTAATTTTAATTATTTTTTATTAATTTTCTAATTCTCTTAATTCTTATGTACGTGTCCCTGAACTCCTTTACGGCCGGACCGATTTTGATGTTGAGATTTGATTTTTTTGTATGTTTATTGGTTGCGCTTTCACGCGAAAACGGCTGAACGGATTTGGATGAAATTTTGCACATGGGTAGATCATGATCTGGGTTAGGACATAAAATACTTATATCCCGATAACCCTATGAGATGGAGACTTATGCGAGTGAAAACACGGGGCGCAGCTAGTTTTTAAATAAAGGTGGTTTTAGATTAGTTTGTTTTAGACAAATTGAGATATCAAAAGGACTTGTGTGTTTCAGCTTCATATAACTATTTTTATCTCCATTCTGCGGCGAGCGGAGGAGTCTGTCGCATACTATCGCCCGCCCGCGCTCTTACTTCGTTTTATGTCTTTTTTTCTGTTTGCTCGCTCCTAAGGGTCGTAGCGTGATGCCTTTAACCTTCCTGAAAAATTGAGCTATTATTTGATAGCAAAAATAAATTTTTCAAATCCTACTGGTAGTTCCAGAGAATAGCGCGTTCAAACAAACAAACAAAAAACCATGAAAACTCTTCAGCTTTATAATTAGTAAAAATATATAAATATATTAATAAAAATGTATTTATTATAATTTTATAATTTGCCACAAAACAACTCACAATCAAAAAGCTACATACGGAACCAACACAACACTAAAATCAGATTCATCACAGATTACAGTAAATCTTTCTCTGACAACAAATGCCCCAGACATTACCAGAACGAATGGCAGACGTACTATGACCATATTGTTTGACATTTCCATTTGTATTTCAAAGTTTAGAAAGACAAATGAAAAAAACATATGAACATCTGCTTTCAAGAATTTACGTGAATAGTAAGCATGAAAATGGGGCTGATTCCCTTGTTCACAAACTTAACTAAATTTAAGTTCACTGCATGTTATTCTTAATATTTCATTAAGAAAAGGACAGAAGATAAATATTAGTTTAGTCCTGTCAAATTAAGAAACTCCATAGACAAGTTTAGACGTGATTAAAAAATTGGCTACTAAAAATACGTCAATTTGCGTCAAGCGCTGACTAATTTGACAGGACTAAACTAATCAAAATCAAAAGTCATTTATTCAAATTAGGCTGAGAATCAGCCCTTTTCAAACGAGAAAATTACAAAAGACAGTCCCCCAAAAACGCCCGCCCTTCACGCAATGTAATATTGTGTTATATTTATCTTCTGTCCTTTTCTTAACGAAATAGAAAGAAAAAAATGCACTGAACTTAAATTTAGTTTAGTTGCTGAACATGGAATTGGTGCCATTGGCTGTTGTTGGTGAAACTTGAGGATTAGGGTGTGCAAGTCCGTCACCATTTTGGAAACATTGCTTGAATTGATGTTACTGATTTTCATCACAGTCCTACGTAGGTCATCATCACCATCATCAACCTACAGCAGTCCACTGCTGGACATAGGCCTCTCCTATTGCACTCCATTCAACTCCATTTTCGGCAACTCTCATCCAGCTGCTACCAGCCGTCCAGCGAAGATCGCCGCTCCACCTAGCCCGAGGGCGTCCCACCTTACGTTTACCGAATCGCGGTCTCCACTCCAGAACACGTTTACCCCAACGGTCATCGGTTCTACGGCAGATGAAAGGGCTAATTACAATAGTTTTTTTTTAATCACTGTTCCTCTCAACCAAAGCACCTGCCATCTTATCTCTTCACCACCCTTGGTTGACCGGTAGAGAATGCCTAAGGCAATAATGATGAAAAATTATTGGCAACATTTAGGGAAAAAGGCTTATTTAATACAGAACTCAGGTACCTACAGAAAGAAAAATGAAAAATATTTCTTTTAGGACACGCACAGGAACACACTAACAAAATCAAGAAAATTATTTAAAAAAAAATATTAAAACTTTTAATATTAAAACTAACGAAATAGTAGCATAATGCAAAAAAGTAGCATAATTGGTGTTGGTGGTTTTGGGACACAGATGCCCCAAAACATGCAGCCAAGTGACTTCTGCTGTTTAGTCCACTCTCGGCCCCTCAACCCCCAATAAAAAATATTTCCACTGGACCCCTAACTATAGTTTATTCTCGACCCTTGGGGGTCGAGTTTGGATTTTCATACAAAGGACAGGCATACCTCGCGCTGCCACCGACAACGCCGTGAAAGTGGCAAAGTTTTGGAAAAATGACATTTAAAATACAGTCGTGCCAGCGAAACGGAGAAAAAAAGATCTTCTGAACAACATTTTCCCTATCAAATACCCAAAATTCCCTCTGTTTTGCCGTTTTCATACAGCTGTATGTCTTCCCTGGTCTACGCATTTCTCTTAGAGATTGTGTCCATACCAAAAAGCCTCGGCGGGTGCGTCTCATAACGTATAAACTCATTTGGTCTAATTTCATTTTATTATCGTTCATAAGATATAATCAACGTGAGATATACCAACTGTTGATATAATTTCTTTACAAATAACATTTATTTATTCTAAAACTTAATTAGTATAACATTGTTTGACATAACGTTTATGTAATCGAAAATCATTTGGTTTAACGTTTATTATGTTTAATGTTTATTTAATCGAAAATCATTAGGTCTAACGTTTAATATGTATATTGTTTATTTAATCGAAAATCATTAGGTCTAACGTTTAATATAACCTCAAGGTCTAACATGTCTCGATTTAGTAAAATGGCAATGAGAACTTAGGATGCAAGAGCGAGCGAAGCGAGCTCGGGAATTGGGGCACCCCGACTCGGATAGGTTAGGTTCGAAGGGGGCTCGTTCGCTCGCTCCGCTCGCTCACTTGAGCCCCCGTCATCCCCTTCATGTTAGGTTCCTTTAAACCCTGCAGACAGAAATAGGGGCCCCGCGAAGCGGGGCTCCGTCGACCACGCCTTATTATTATTATTATGCTAAATAAAGTTATGCTTACAAATAATAAAACAAATAAAATATACTTTTAAGTATTTATAAAACAAAATCAAAAGTTATTGTTTTTTTAATTAATATAATAATTGCATTTTTAAAGGAATAATTAAATGATTATTATTTAACTGAGCAAATTACCTACGCACACTAAATGGCAACTAACAATAAATTTTGTTGACCTACCCACAGGCCATAAAAATAATACTAAATAAACTAACCACCGTGTTTATGCAATTTTGCTGTGTTTTTAACCGACTTCAAAAAAAAGGAGGAGGTTCTCAATTCGGTTGTATTTTTTTTTTTTTATTTTTTTTTTTTTTATTTTTTTTTTTTATGTTTGTTACCTCAGAACTCCGTTGTTTATGGATCGATTTGCAAAATTTTTTTTTAACTTTGAAGGATATGCTTCCAGATTGGTCCCATTTTTTTCAAAATCCAGTTCTGATGATGGGATCCATGAGGAATCGAGGGAACTCCTCAAATATTATAGGCAACTATATAGTAATTTTAATATTTTCATCGAGAAATCAAGCGTTTACAGTCAAAAAGTAACATTTGATGAAGTGGAACTGGTGAAGAAGATCAGATATGGCTAACGGAACTTGTCACTCGCATAGATATCACAATCAAGATAGTTAAGCAACTATGACAATACAAATAAACATACAACCCTGAATAGTTATATTGAAAATGTTATCATTGAACTGATCTGATGATCATGATGGAGCCGGAAGACAGGTACCGGAACTCCGTAATTAATCAACGTATTCTAGCCGTGTTTGGGCTTATTAGAATTGTCATGAAATGCACTTTGGCTATAAGTTACTATCGAACTGATCTGATGATGGAGCTGGAAGGTGGAAGGTTGGCATGAGAACTTCAAAATAAAACAATGTATCCTAGCAGTATTTGGGCTTAGAACTGTCATGAGATGCACTCTGAATACAAGGTGCCATTGAAAATCTAGTTTTGATGTTATCATCAATGTGTCCACAAAACAACTTCTGAAATATTAAAGGCATTTTGCTTACAATGTTTAAAAAAAAATCGCTTCTATTATTTACTAAAATAAAATTGTATTCTTGGTAGTATGCACACGTTTCCACGCCACCTATGAAGTAGTGTGCTGGGCGCGTTTTTTTTAATGTGGTTTCCCCGGTAGGCCTATTCCATGGCACGTTATGTGTTGTCTTGATTATCAGATGGCAGATTCCGCAACCTTGTTATCTCTGTCATCGCTCGATCATCGTGTGGTCGATTCAATAATTTATTGGCGTCTAAATCTGATAACACTATGCCTTCCAAACTTCTGACACGACTTAGCGCGACATATATTTGTCCTTTTGCAAAGTTTTTTTTACCAAGGTCGATCACAGCTCTCTCGAGGGTGGTCCCTTGTAGTTTATGGACTGTTACCGCCCAGCTCAATATTAGAGGCAGCATACGACGCATAAGAATCGACAGTATTTCATGCGTCATATTATCATCTCTCTACGGGATCAAATTAAAGATCAGAAAGTAGACAGTAATATGTACCTACTTGTATTTATTGGTACTTCTTCAAAATAATATTCTATGTAGAAAAGATATTAACTACGTTGCCATTATATTATAATAAAAAATACACTAAACGGCTAGAAATAAAAAAACTTTTTACAAAAAAAAAAAACCGCCTTCAAAAAAAGACAAACAAAAACGTTCCTGCACTAAAAAGTAAAAAATAAAAAATTGAATTCCTGTAAAGAAACTTAATTTAAAGGTAAACTTATTTGACATTAATATTTTGCAAATATTCAAAATTGTTTACTTCTTTTTGGAGTCGGTGCCAGCCAAGGCAAGGAAATACGTATGGGCAACAATACCTCGAAAAACGACCTCTAACATTTACTATAAAACTACCAAGATACCTATTACATACCTAGAATAATTAAAACACAAAATAGACTAGACTGTACTCTAAAACAAATTGACACAATTTTCACAATAATTTCTTTTAAATAATAATAATTATACATACGTATAAAAATCCCCTGCCACTTTTTAAGTACTTTGAAATTTTTGAAGCATTAAGTTTGTAAGCATCTGTTTTAAAATTTTATAATCGCGAATTGAAAAAATAAATGGCACAGGATACAACTGCTGGCACCGACTCCAAAAAGAAGTAAACAATTTTGAATATTTGCAAAATATTAATGTCAAATAAGTTTACCTTTAAATTAAGTTTCTTTACAGGAATTCAATTTTTTATTTTTTACTTTTTAGTGCAGGAACGTTTTTGTTTGTCTTTTTTTGAAGGCGGTTTTTTTTTAAATAGGCGTTTTCATCATATTGATAGACCAAATAAGTTTTATATCTTTTGAGTGGTATGTCAAACGATTTTATATTTAATGTATGTTATGTCAAACGATATTATATGTAATGTATGTTATGCTTATAAAAATTAGGTCTTTTAAAATTATATCAATCGTTCATTATATTAACTAATCGTTATATTAAATAAAATTATAGGTTCCGTTGTTATATGTTGTTAATATTAGAGATTTTGTTGTTATATCATCTATTACTTACCCAGCCTCGGCACAAATCTATCACTCAATTCGATTTTTATATCGATTAATAAAATTTTATTCTTGTGAAGCGACCCCATTACAAGAATAAAATTTTCTTTCTGCATCAATCAACCGTCATAAAGTCAGTCCATCTGTCAGAAACATAACATATTATCACGCGTATATTCCCCGAAGGGGTCGGTAGGAGTGTGAAGGGCGGACGTTTTTGGGGGACTGTCTGTTGTCATTTTGACGCTCCAAAAGTGCTGATTCTCAGCCTAATTTGAATAAATGACTTTTGATTTGATTTGATCAAACGCCAAAAGAGATTGACCAAAAGTCATACTAAACAGTTTCATGCAACACGATCAAAATATTATAGTAAATATTTTCATATTTTTTTTCGACATTACGCGCCGGAGATTCGATTTTTGAACAGGGAATTTAGTGAAAAATTTTTAAAAAATGCGTTGATCTGGTTTTATTCTCTTTACATGACGTTCCGTTTCACATCATACGATTAATATTATAAACCTTGAATTTTGAAAGGATTATGATCACGCCTTTCAAAAAACATGTAAAAAAATTATACTTTGCCAATTTTACATTAATAAAAAATAACTAGAATAGAATAGATTTTTTTTAGATCAATATTGGCCGTTCGTGTATGACAAGTCTAACAAAATAAAGTACCTAGTTTTTAGGTTATTTCGATTTCATTGAAAATCTCCGAAACCCGAGTTTTCTTTACAAAAAGAACTTTTGTAGGAGTTAATATGATAAGTGTAGTCTATAAAAGTTTGACTTTGACGCAGCATGGTACGGGATTCCATACATCCATGAGCATTTTCCTTTTGCCAGTTATATTAAAAGTCCGATTTAATATCTGGATACCGAACATGTTGGCATTTTCCGGACCAGACAGCTTTTGTGAATTCCTAATGGAGAGCCCCAAAAACACTGCACGTCCCAGAGATGGAACCCAGGGTCAAGCACTCTTGACTTATAACTAGCAATTAAAAACACTAATAAAGTGAAAAATAACTTTAATTTCGGAAGTCTGTGGCAAAAACAGCCACACGGGTCGATCGATCAGGTTAAGCTACGCTTGCCGCGCTTGGTCTGTGCATGGGTGACCATCGTTACATACCGACACCCCCCCGTGCCTCAGAAAGCACGCTAAGCCGTTGGTCCCGGCTGGCATTCGTGGATCTGTGACAATCGTTACGGGTAGTAAGAAGCCTGAAAGTCTGACAACCAACTGGTCTGGGTATCGTATTACCCAGTAACTGGGTTGTGGAGGTCAGATAGGCAGTCGCTGTATGTAAAATACTGTCATTCAGCTGCATCCGGTTAGACTAGAAGTCGACCCCAACATGGTTAGGAAAGGTTAAACAGATGAAGTGGTAAAACTGGAGGATTGCAAAATAGTTTTAATAAAAAATAAATTGTTTATTCTCAGACAACTTACAGTCCATAGAAAAGGTTAGTCACATAAATCTTATAAACTATGTTAGTACAATTAAATAACAGTGGGAAACAATATACATACGTACTTCTTCACTAACCTGCACCCGTCACATGCAGGTCAGTGAAGCGACGCATGACCGCCGAGTCCATTCTATCCGCTATCATTTTCAGGATGCTGTTACGGCTCCCCCTCATACTGTGCACCACAGACATGGTTTTCCTACGCATAATTGCATAGAAATTATCTATGTGCGCATCTGCAAACATGCCTGAAGCACTACAGTACCGCGGAAGCCGCACCAGAGTCCTGAAAATGTTATTATATTGGTCGCGGAGTGCATTATATGCCCGCTTCGTGAAACTGACCCATAGACCACCCGTGTAGAAATTTTGACAGTATGCTTTAAATAACGTTAATTTAACGTCTACTGTACAACGAGCGAATCTCTGAGCCAGCATATTTCCACAGACTGATAACGCCCTCCGCCCGCTCTCTCTCTATATCCTGATCGTCAGTTAATGAACCCACCACATTCAATAGAATAGCTCTCTCATGTTATATTCCTGTACTCTATTTGAATTGCAAGTAATGTCATGTAAATAAAAACATGGCCGCATATGAACTCGGGAAAGTGCGGCCTCGCCTTCCCTTGCATTGTTGTGGTCGACTTTAGTTATGGGTTATGAGTAGATTCTAGAATATTTTTGTGAGTAGCAGTGTCGATCTTGCTTAGCTATGCATCATACCTATTGCCGTGCTTAATCTATGCGTCATGTTCGTGAACGGGCGCCGTCAGAAGGGACTGGTCAACTCTTTGCTGCCATGGCTTATTTTGATTTAATTTAATATTTGAATTGTTTTTTTTTTATCTTTTCAATACGGACGCTTTTAACATTCCGCGTCGTTCTCACATGTATAATTTATAACATGATTGATGTAACCAACACTTTGTAAATATATTATTGTGATCTAAAAGAGTGTCCATGGAGTGGCAGTATTGTACATGGAGCGACTGCCTATCAGATCTTCACGATCCAGTTGCTGGGTAATACGACACCCCTTGGTAAGACTGGTTGTCACACTTTCTGGCTTCTGACGACCTGTAAGACTGACTTCTGTCCTTTTCTTAAAGAAAAAGATGCAATGAACTTTAATTTAGTTTAGCTGGTGAACCAGGGATTCGGCGTCCTTTATGTTAATTAAAATACCAAATACCCAGAAAATTTTGAATTAATGACGTAAATTGATAAGCAGAATCACAATGAAGTAATCCTTTTCCTGAAATAAATCTAAAAAAGTCCACCATTAACCTACAGACACCTAATGTTAGTACATATTTAATCATATAATTTTCCTTGATTTTATTATTACCCTTTATGGTTTATAACGGTTCTTTATGGTGAAATACCTCTTTTTAGGGTTCCGTAGCCAAATGGCAACGGAACCCTTATGGATTCGTCATGTCTGTCTGTCTGTCTGTCTGTCTGTCTGTCTGTCTGTCTGTCTGTCTGTCCGTCCGTATGTCACAGCCGCTTTTTTCCGAAACTATAAGAGCTATACTGTTGAAACTTGGTAAGTAGATGTATTCTGTGAACCGCATTAAGATTTTCACACAAAAATAGAAAAAAAACAATAAATTTTGGGGGTCCCCATACTTAGAACTGAAACTCAAAAATTTTTTTTTCATCAAACCCATGCTAGTGGGGTATCTATGGATAGGTCTTCAAAAATGATATTGAGGTTTCTAATATCATTTTTTTCTAAACTGATTAGTTTGCGCGAGAGACACTTCCAAAGTGGTAAAATGTGTGTCCCCCCCCCCCTGTAACTTCTAAAATAAGAGAATGATAAAACTAAAAAAAATATATGATGTACATTACCATATAAACTTCCACCGAAAATTGGTTTGAACGAGATCTAGTGAGTAGTTTTTTTTTAATACGTCATAAATCGTAACGTAACGGAACCCTTCATGGGCGAGTCCGGCTCGCACTTGGCCGGTTTTTTTACATAATCTCCTTTTAAACCGTTTTAAATATAGGGAGCCTAAAATGACGTAAATTGATAAGGAATTTTAAAACCTACGCTTTTATAAACTCAAACCATTTATTTCAAACTAGCTTCTGCCCGCGGCGAACGTGATAACAGGATAAAATGTACCTATGTGCTTCCCCAGACTGCCATCTATCTCACGGGCCCTTTGTGGCTAATTACAATAGAAAACCAATTGTGTCTCATTAGTGGTGATTAAGAGGGTACCTATATGATATCTAAAAAAAAAAACTCAATAACAGAAAATTAAATACCTACCTACCTAAATAAACCTATTTCTGATGATAACTAATCCAAATTCAATAAATAAGCAAAATCCCTAAAAACTAATATCTATACGAATGACTAATCCTACCTAACAGTATTATAAAATAACCTACGGTCACTACGTACACTATCAAATATACTACCTATACTTTAAAATTAAAATCTATACCTACGACTTACATAAAAATAAACCTAAATAACTCTAAAAACTAAAAGGAATAAAAATGAACTCCATTGCGGGTGACTTAACCTACGACAAACTTATTATTTGCGGTTGGTGCAGTAATCGGGTATAGGGATCGAACCGCAAAATTAAGTTTGTTTTTTATTGTATATACTTTTCCGGGATAAAAAGTACCCAGTGTGGTGCCCAGGATATTAAAGAATAATTATACCAAGTTTCAACGTAATCGAAACGGTAGTTTTTGCGTGATGCCTGAACAAACAGACAGACAGACAGACAGACAGACAGACAGACAGACAGACAGACCGACAGACAGACAAAAATTTTTTTAATCACATTTTTGGGTTCGGTGTCGGTCTAGTAACACCCCCTGCCATTTATTTTTTTGATATTTTCAATGTACAGAATTTTCACTTCTACAGATTTATTATAAGTATAGAAGATAAACCAATTACAGACACTTCTGAATTGTCAAAGGGGTCGGGCAGTCAGAAAGATGAAGCTAGTTGCCCATTCCAAAGCGTAGTACTATGAAGAAGAACGGGCAAGAAACTCCACGGACTCTCTTATACATATAATTAACGTAGTATCACCAGCTCGGAAAAATAACCCAACAAAAAAAATCTCTACAGTAAATCGCCCATGTTTTTTTTTGTTAATCCTTTTAAAAGTTAAGACAGGGCTTGACTCGTATTACCTGCACTACTAGGTTACTCCCCTACCGCCTCGGCGTTATGCTACGCTTCTAACGTCACGTACGCACTTGTAACTTTAATATTTCTCTACTTTTTTTTTTATCAACACCACCAAATTCTCCTTTTTTGTGGCCAGCTTTTGAGAAAAAAGGTTGTATATTATAATACTCTTTATTATGTACATCACATAAATTACAGACATATCAATATAGGTAGTATGTTTACAAAGGGTGACACGATGGGCGGTCGATATGATCTAATAGCACTGGCTGTTGAAGAAGCTTGCCGACAATTGATTTAAAAAAAAGGTTATGTCATTTTGACAGGTGGTTTAAAATTGGCGGGAATAACTTTTATTTAATTTCATTGATGAATCATTTTAATAAAAATTTTATACGTTGATATAGTTTAGTGGGAGAGATTATGAACTGTATTTTTTTTATACCGGTCAAAATTGACATTTTGATAGGTTTCAAGTTGCCGGGAATAACTTTTATTTCATTTCATTGATGAATCATTTTAATTACAATTGAGTAGGTTTAATTTGAATTGACATAGTTTGCTGGGAGATATTATGACCTGTACTTTTTATTCTTTTATGTCGGTAGGTAACAATAGGTACTTTGTTTAAAAAAAAAGAGGGACTTTAATTCTATTAATTTTGGCGTGTATAATAGTATCTTGGCTGCTTCTTTGTCCGGGCCAGACAAAAAACTATACAAATTTGTATACCTAGATCATCATCCTCAACTGCCTAGTCTTTTCCCAACTACGTTGGGGTCGGCTTCCAGTCTAACCGAATGCAGTTGAGTACCACTTGTACACTTAGATATTAACCGTAAACAGATATTGAGGGTGACATGGTCATAATAATTTTGATTAGTATGACCATTGTGTCTAGGGCTGTCCCGGAAAAGAAAGCAGCCAATATACATACCAACATTAATAGAATTAAAACCGTTTTCTATGAAATAGTCGTAGTTACTCCTTTCAACTTCGTTTCGACGCACACCGCACGTACTTCGGTAATAGTTTATCCTATCTTACTACTATTATAAACGCGAAAGTTTGTAAGGATGGCTGGATGCTATGGCTGGATGGATGGATGTTTGTTACTCTTTCACGCCAAAACTACTGAACGGATTCTGATAAAACATTACGGGAATATAAGTAGCTTATGCATTGGAATAACACATCTAGGATACTTTTTATCCCGATATTTTATCCCACGGGATCGACACTTATGCTGGTGAAACGGCGGCGGCGGGGCGCTGCTAGTGTATGATAAAATAAACTATCTTCAAGTAACCTAACACCGGAAACCACATAACTTTATCTTATTTTACGTAATAGTATTATCCTTATTCGTAAAATTGTCGACATTATGTATTTCGTAATTTAAGACTTAACCTCTAAAAATACGTGAGATTGCATTTCTAAAATAACAAATTCCAGATTGCCATAACACAAAAGTTTCTTCGTAAGACTACAATTATTTCCTGATATCACACAAACAGGTATTTTTATTGCGCGGTAGCACAAGAATGCCGTTCATTCGGACGATCGTAATCAAATTTATTCCCTACGTGATAACTGACACGAGTCAAAAGATCAGCATATTTAGAAAAGATTATGCCATGCGATTTAGAACCTTATTCCGTAATGACTACACACTGTATCTTGACACGCGGCAAAATATGCAACTAAAATAAAACGTATGGATTTTGACAGATGCTGTGACATTTTTCTCTACTAGTGGCGCCATTATGAGAGACCAATTTTAAATTGACATTCGAAAAGTTATAAGCGCCATCTTGGATTTGTCCGTACTCTAAAACTGTCGCGACTAGTAAAAAATGCGTTCACAGTTTTTTTTTACGCCTTTTTATGAATTACTCGGAACTATGAATGAGTCATCTAAGTCGTAATAATTATAATAGGTGTCATGGAATTCCTAGCCAGTTAATTAATATGACGCAATAGTAGATACGAGAACTTTTTTATCTCGTTGTCAGGACTTCCGTAGTTCCAATCCAATTAAAAGGTTCGTGGACGGAAATTTAAAAGCGTCTTCATTCATTTCCATACATTTTACTTCCCTGTGTTATCATGCTGCATGACGTGGACGTTGACGTCCACTATAATATTGTTACGTTAGAAATTAGGTATAAAATCGGGTAATGGTTTAAATTCAAAATCAAAATATTTTATTTCATATAAACCTGCTACATGGTATTCAGCTACATCCGGTTAGACTAGAAGCCGACCCCAACATATTTGGGGAAAAGCTAGGCAGATGATGATATAAACCTGCCAAATGGGCACTTATGAAAGGTCAGAAGCTAGGTGCACGGTTCCAATTGGTCGTTTCCTATGGAAAAGAGCCGGCAAGAAACTTTACTCTTAAAAATAATTGGCTTTTACAATGTTTTCAAATTACAGTAGGTATGGGAGGACAGCGTAAGCCTGTCAACAAGTGCCAGGTACTTGATACAATAAAAAATGATCTACATATCTAGTCTAAAATAAAAAAAAAAACGGGTTGCACTCCGGGAGTGCCGGCAGAAGTGAAAACTTGAATATTAACGTTGTGCATTTTTGATATTTTGGAATGCGGTCTACTCACCCTCCGTCTTATGAATTTTCGATCAGGCCACGTGTCCTGACGCAAGCTCCGTCTTACGAATTTTCGATCAGGTCACGTGTCCTGACGCGAGCTCCGTCTTACGAATTTTCGATCAGGTCACGTGTCTTGACGCGAGTTTAACATTTTTTACCCATCACAAAAAAGTGCACAACGACGTTAAAGAAGATTTCACTTCAAAAAATAAAATATAAAAGCCTACCAAAACCAAGTGATATGAGTGAATCGTATTGTTAATACAAAAATAATTCTGTCTGATAGGTTTAAAAACTAAACGGACATTGATGACATTGGACATGGAGATAAGATTACGCCTGTAAACCGGCGGAGGTTTAACCCTCAGGCTAGGTGGAGCGACGATCTTCGCAGGACGGCTGGTAGCAGATGGATGAGAGTTGCCGAAACTGGAGTTGAATGGCGTGCAATAGGAGAGGCCTATGTTCAGCAGTGGACTGCTATAGGCTGATGATGATGTACCTATAGTAAACCCAAAGGACCCTTTTTTTCTGGCTTTGTTTTTTGGGTATAAAATAATAATAATAGTTTATTTATTTTCTCTCACAATGGTTTGTAGTACTTAACAGTTTGAACAACATAAATTCACATTGTGAGTGCTGGTGCCTGAAGTAGGTTTTAGAAAAAAACCTGTATTACAGGTCACCAGGCCCCACTTAGTGGCATCATACAAATAAACAGATTGCCCTATGATTCTTTTGCTTGTTTTTTCACATGTACATGTGTATTATTATTTTAAATGTTAGCTTATATAATGTAAACATAATTGTTTTAATAATCCGAGACTGCTTCGGCTAAAAAGAAATGTTGCTGAGTCGGCGTTGTCATTCACAATAAACAGGTAGGTAACATGTATTTCTACTAAACACTTAGGTAAAACAAAAAAAAAAAAAATGAGAAGAAATAAAAAAAAAATAAGACAACATAAGCAGTCAGAGAGAGGAAATGGTCGAAACTTGAATGATGTCCTTTCCTCAGTCATGTTTAAGTTCCAATTAATAGATAGCGAGGCTATTGTCATCCAACCGGGCACAATTGCACACATTCCTTATGGAAAAAACCGATAGCATTTAGCCCGCAAAAGACGCGCATTTAATTAATAATGGGAATGAAATTGGGTGTTGTAGTTTCTAAGAAAAGGCAGAAAGTTGCGAGTTTTACGCGGAAGAAGCCGCGGGAAAAAGCGGGTAGTATTTTTTGTTAGTACGGTCAGCAACAAAAGTCAGTTAACACTTTAGTTGTTTAAATCTTAATTATTGAGCAAAATATTTTTAAAAAACATATAGTGATAGAATATATATGAATAATTAACTCTTTGCTATTACATGAAATAGACAAAACCAATGTATCACATCATTTTGTATCAATTTAGATGATTTGTAAAAGTAACAGTGTTAATTGACTTTTGTTGCTGATTGTACCGTCTGCGTTTCCAAGTAAAAAGGTAGATAAGATTATTTAAAAAAAATATATGAACCTAGCTGCGCCCCGCGGTTTTACCCGCATAAGTTTCGATCCCGTGGGAAAATCGGGATAAAAAGTAGCCTTTGTGTTAACCCTGGTTATAAACTATCTGTGTGCCACATTTCATTTAAATCCGTGTAGCAGTTTTTGCGTGAAAGAGTAACAAACATCCATCCGTCCATCCATCCATACAAACTTTCACGTTTATTATAAGTAGGATGTGTGTGTAAGGGTCTAACTGAACAGATAACTGTGCTGCTGGGGAGTTTGTTGCGCTACTTCTTCCCAGCGAAAGCACTAGGATGTGGTAAAGGACGGGACGGGTTTTGGGGGACTGTCTTTTGTAATTTTGACGTTGGAAAAGTGCTGATTCTCAGCCTAACTTTTAATAAATGACCTTGATTGTATGTGTGTGTGTATTTGAATATTTTTCCTTGTGGAAATTCTCAGTACTCACCCAACCCTTTGTGCTCAATTAATTGTATTAAGCTGCCCTGTTACGTGGGAGTTAAAAATTTAACTGACTGTGGTGGGTGTACTTCTGCCTACCGCTTCGGGGAAAACAAGCTTGGATTTATGTTATGAATGAATTTATATTTAGCGAGTAAAATAGACTAGCACTTTAATTTGTGTAAATTCTTTCATCAGCACTGCTTTCATAAAACGGCGAAATCAAAATGAAAAATAGCTTGCAGAATGAGCAAGCTGAAGTGGCAGTGGGCTGGACATGTTCGTCGAAGGACCGATGGCCGATGCGGCAGACGAGTCCTGGGGGTCTACTCCGATGTAGTATCGGCCGAATGTTCGGCCGTTACCTGCTACGAAGTTATTATTTGGTTCGGTCGGATCCTACACTCCTACACTCTTTCGAATATTGACTATGGTCCCGACCCAACTGAGCCGATCCGAACTTTTTTCGCATTTTTAATAGAAAGAAGAAAGAAAAAGCATTTATTTGCGGCAACATGAGGCATAAAAAAAGGACATAAACACACAAAAAATAACAAGTTGGGGGTAAACATGCGTCACATAAAATTTGGTTCGGCCATGTGTTGGTCCGGTCCGAACATTCGCACTTTGCACTTCGGAGTAAGCCCCCTGGAGTGGAGACCGCGTATCGAAAGCGTATTTTGGCCCCCCAGCTAGATGGACAGACGGCCTAAAAAGAAGGTGGCTGGGACAGACTGGATGCGGAAGACGAAGGACAGGGTGTTGTGGCGCAGCCTGGGAGAGGCCTATGTCCAGCAGTGGACTGCGATAGGCTGAGTTGATTGATACTATTTTAAAGGCACTTGTAACATTAAGGTGATGACAGTCATAATGCTGATATCAACCGACGGCACCTTGACACAATTATTCAGAATCATCAGAATGAGGAATAGAATACAAAGTACAGATATATCTAACGTAATAATATGTGATATGTCTGAGTTTAGATAAAAGATAATGAAAACTATAATCATCAGCTATCATTGTTAGGCTGGAGGTAAGATTTGTAAAGGTTTTATTTATAAGTCTTCAAGTTTATATATTCTTTTTGCTAATTGAAAGAAAATACGTTTACTTGCGGCAAACATGACGCAGAGAAAGAACAGAGACACAAAAAAAGAACAAGTTGGGTAAAAATATGCATTACATCCACGCAAAACGGCCATCGCTCAGCATAATGCTAAGGCCCTATGCGAGACAAAGCCCAACGTTGGGTTTAATTGTATACGTTTCTGGTTTTTTAAAAGTTAGGCCTTCACTCATTTCCTTTCAGCCCTTTTTTCAGTCATTTACATAATCAACCTACAATGTTCCCACTGCTGGGCTGGGGCACAGGCCTCCTAACCGTGAGAGGGAGTGGGCCGTAATCTACCACGTGGGCCCAATGCTAGTTGGTTGATGTCTTCGAATTTTCAGCTTTAAGACATGTCTATTATGCATATTAAATCAAAACTAAACAAAACAATCGATTTTAATGCGGTTTTCACCATCATTTAGAGCATTTATTCCGGAAGGTATATTTATTATCATACACTTGTTGCGCCCTGCGGTTTAACCCGCATAAGTCTCGATCCCGTGAGAATATTGGGATAAAAAGTATCCCATGTCCCTATCCATGTGCTAAATTTCATCCTTCTTCGCTTAGCCCTTTAAGTGTGAAAGCGTATCAAACAAACGTACAAAAAATCAAATCTTTTCTCTTAATAATATTAGTTTAATTTAATATTAAACTTAGATATAGCACACAAATCTAACTGTTTTAATACGTCTCCATTGCACTCGTCCAAAGCACGCTACATACAGTTACTCTATAAAAAATACAACAAAAAAAAAACATTTCGTACAGCCTAAACCGACCTTTGGAATGTAAACCAAGTAGTTTATCAATCTATTATCTTGATATACGCTGGGGGCTCGTCCCGCCGGCATGCGCTTACGCCGGCCGTAGGCAGCCAATCATGTGACGTAGACGATTGCACAATAGTAGCCGTGGATGACTACATCGTCCTTATCTCGCTTCATATATACTCGCGGCGCCGCACTTCCGACCGTTCGATTTGATAATCAAATTTTTGATTATTTGTTAGCTGCAAGGTAAGCTGCATGACAGTGATTAAAAAAAACTAGTATAAAGTGGCCTTTTATTCTTGTGGACTTGTCATCTATTAGGTTTATCATCATGATCAGCCCTATAATGTCTAATGACGACAAAAAACGGTGGTGGTGGTGGTGGTGTCGTGGATTCGATTCCCGCATGGAACAAATATTTGTATTGCCTACAGGTAGTTGTTCCGGGTCTGGCTGTTTCTGTATGTGAGTTTAAATGTTTGTAAACGCACCCACGATACAGGAGTAATTCCTAGTGTGGGGCAACGTTTATAAAAAAAAAATGTTCCCGCTGCTGGGACACAGGCCTCCTCTCTGTGGAGGGAGTAGGCCATAATTCACCACCTGCGGGTTGCGCAGGTTGGTAGATGTCACATTTCTTCGAATTTATGGTTCTAGAATATGCCGGTTTCCTCACGACATTTTCCTTCACCGTTTTGAGAGCAGTGGTGATGAAATAATTTATACATCGCGGCAGGCCCAGACGGCGTTGGCAGGATGAGCTGGACTCCTTCAACAAGAACTGGTCCTCAGAAGCTTTAAACAGAGAAAAATGGAAGAATGCCTTTGCTCTGCGGTGGGACATCACAGGCTTTTAATAATAACAAAGCGCCAGTCTGGTTTCGAACTTAAGACCTCGTAAGATTCGTAAGTCGCGGACGCGGACGTTTCCACTGGGCAACCACTGCTCTCCCAGGCTTATTAAGAGCTCTTTGATCAAATTATATACTTAATTATAGGTTTGTAGGGTGGCAGGTTTCAGAATACCCTATAGCTTATTATAAATAATCGCATCAGGTATCAACATGATAGAATTAATTGTTTAAAATTCGGGCGTGAATTAGAACAACAAGCTTTCAAAATATTATTATCTCATTTGACGTGTCAAAGTGTTTCTCCGAGCCAATTTACATAAATAAAATATCATTTATAAAATACATAGTCAGTTTTTTAGAACCAATTTACAGAAATAAAATATAATTTATTATTTCTAGGAGAAAAAGACAGTTTTTTACTACCAATTTACAGAAATAAAATATAATTTATCATTTCTAGGAGAAAAAGACGGTTTTTTACTACCAGTTTACAGAAACAAAATATTATATGGAAAAAAACCTCATCAGGTAAAATGTTATAAGTGGTACAAACGCCACTCTACAAAACCGATTTTTTTCTAAAACAACATTGTTACAGACCATAAACCCATTATTTTCTTAAACTATTTCCATAATTAACGGACGCAACGCCGTGACACGTAGACCCCGAGGTCGACGTGACTTTAGAGGTGTTGCACTTTTTAACCGACTTCTAAAAAAGGAGGAGGTTCTCAATTCGGATGTTTGTATTTTTTTTTTATGTTTGTTCGCGCATAACTCCGTCGCTTGCCAACCGATTTGAAAAAATCTTTTTTTGTTGGAAAGAGTATACTTCCCAAATGGTCCCATAGAAATTTCATCAAAAACGATTCAGTAGTTTGGTTTTTAAACCAAAATTACTGGTAAACTGGTTACAACTTAAAAGTGAAAAATAAAAACTGTTTTGCAAAAAAAAACAACTGACTTCCAAAAACGACACTACAAAGTGAAAAATAACTTTAATTTCGGAAGTCGGTGGCAAACAACGAAAATGCGAACCCTATGACACCAAACACCTTTTTTTTGCAAAAAAGTTTTTTTACATTGACCGCTCAACAACAGAAGGGTAATTCTCGTCATTTTATGAACGTTCACAGTCTGATCTTAGTCTCAATCTGTCAAAAATACCTAAATTTTTCCTAAATTTTTGACAAGTTTTTGACATTGATTGTCGCTGAGATGAGCTTGCGATTAGATTTTGAACGTTTGTAATTATGGGAATTGGTCTTCAGGTGGGTTAATATACTTACATCCGATCATTTACACCTATATTTATAAACGATACTTATAGTTAAGAGACGTGTAAACGTCGTTAATCATGTGGCTAAGTTTTAACAGCCGCATGGGTCGATCGATCAGATTAAGCTACGTTTGCCGCGGTTGGTCCGTGGTTGGGTGATCATCTTCACATCCGTGCCTCGGAAAGCACGTTAAGCCGTTGGTCCCGGCTGTCATTCGTGGATCTTTGACAGTTGTTAAGGGTCGTCAGAAGCCCGAAAGTCTGACAACCAGTCTTACCAAGAGGTATCGTATTACCCAGTAACTGGGTTGTGGAGGTCAGGTAGGCAGTTCCACTCCATGTAAAATACTGGTATTCAGCTGCATCCGGTTAGGCTAGAAGCCGATCCCAACATGGTTGGGAACAGGCTAGGCAGATGATGATTCAAATTCAAATTCTAGGCTGAATGAATTAATGAGTCGTTAATTATAAGGTGGTTAACTTAAAGCAACGTTTATAAATAAATCCATTACGAAGATACATACCATCACGCTTGCATTCTTCGATGGAGTCGGTAGAGGATTATACCTATTAGTTACATCCAGATTCCGTAATTATTTTTTTTTAAAACGTTTCCCCACTCTAGGAATTTCTCCTGTGTCATACACAAACAGCCAGACCCAGAACAACTACTTGAAGGCCATACAAATATTTGTTCGGTGCGGGAATCGAACCCGCGACACACTGCCTGCGCCAACCGTGGCGTCAATGTCCTCCTATCTTACCTATAGAGGGCCTGCCTATCGCCATTTATCGGGCATAAAGCTACTACTGAGACGTAAAGGAAAAACCTTATAAAAATTTTCCTGGCCCGAGAATCGAACACAGGACGCCCACACTGAGCAGTCACGCTATCGACCATTACACCAACGCGGCAACGAAGCAGTTACGTCATTACTTTACAGATTTTTATTGATTTCTATATACTTTATTTTTATTGTAGAAGAAAAGAAGAAAGAAGAAAGAAAGTCACGAGCACCAATATGTCAACACTTGGCAACTTTCAATTGCGATTTTTTTGTGAAATAACGAATGCAACGATGAAATACGACACATTACATAAACCGTTCGAAAATGCTATGTTCGTAACAACATAAAATTTCATTAAAAAATAAAGGAGTAAATCGCTTTTCAATAAAGCCGAGTGTATACATACGTTTGTTCGTGACTGTACACTAGGAAGTACATAACAAAAAAAAAATACATTTAACACTACGAAGCATACAATGGGGTGGCGTTATCGCTTCCTGCGATGTCTTCCAGGCAACCTTGGAATGAACGGTGATTGCGTAGCCAAAAAAGTGCTTAAAACCCAGTTTTAACTTTGATCGACCCAAGAATCGAACCCAGGAAACCTACTCTCAGCAGAAGTTCTATCAACCATAAAACCAACAAAGCAGTCACGTCATTAAATTTAAGATTTTATTAATCAAGGGCCCATTGTCTAAACACCTACGGGCATACGTCATTATGCCTAAACCATAAGGTAAATTAATCACCATAGTAATTAAAGATAGAGTCACAGATGTGTGGGATTCCTGTCATCCAGACGTACAGTAATAATTCTTAGTAGTAATTAAATCAAGCTGAAAAGATCCTTGTCTTAACAATGAATTTTGTAACTTTGAGGAAAATTACTGGGGAAGGATAAGTAGTAAACTGAAGAGAGCAGTCGGTTTTCCTAAATTACATTTTCGGGAAATCCGAAAATGTAATTTAGGAAAACCGAGGTCGTATGATTGTTATTGTTTAATTACTTAAACAACGATTGCGCTGAAGAAAAACATCGTTGATTTAAAGCTACATTAAATGCTAGGGATAAAGACTTGATCATAATAGCGAATAATTACTAAAAACGTAATAATTAATATCTAATAATAATAATAAGTAACTGGGTTGTCGAGGTCAGATAGACAGTCGCTCCATGTAAAATACAGGTACTCAGCTGCATCCGGTTAGACTGGAAGCCGACCCCAATATAGTTGGGAAAAGGCTAGGCAGATGACGATGAATGACTGAAAATGTCCAATCCATTCTCTATAAAAGATACAATACTATTCTACGCTAGAAGCTACGATTCATAGAAATACAATTTACATTTATTAAAAATAAATTCCCTTTCCATTCCTCTGATAACGCAACATAACATCCTTAATCACAGAAAATTAAATCATTAAACAATCTTCCATTCTTTGTTAATAATCATACCACTTAAATTATTAAACAATTCTAAACATCATCAAAAAAAAAAAAAAAGTACATAAATAAAATAAACTTTCATTCCTCTAAGTACACACACCGCTACACAATAACCTCAATCAATCAACTCTATTCTTATTAACAATCAAACCACTTAAAAAATTAATCAAATCACCAAAAAAAAAAAGAATCAAAATTAGTTTTCCAATCATACACTATACGAAAGCGTAATATTAACAAGAAAATTGTCTCGCGAAAGCGCGCTGAGGAGGCCACAGAGTACTCAACTCAGTAAACCGATCCGAGCTATATATAAGGGGTGGCGAAAAGGAATTGTCCATACTCCAATACCTACTCCCAAACGGACAAGAGCTCAAGGAATTTTGTATTTTTATATTTTATCGTGTGTTTTGTGCGAACGAGATTAATAAGGTTAGTTTTTTTTATGATTAATTAAGTGTTTTTTACGATTAATTTTAGGGATTATTTTTCGATTGATTTTTCTTCTGTGGTATTTTTTTTTGTTCAGTTTTTGTGACTTAAATGTATGATTAAGTAACTTTTGTGTTTAAAATCAATTTGACGAAAAATAACTGCGAATAAAAAAGATATTGAAATAACTTTCCACAAAAAAAAAATAGGAAAAAACTTTACAAAAAGTCATTCATTTTCACTAAAATTTTCCTCCACTATAAAGCTAAATTTTAAAAGAAAAAAAAGATAATTTTTTTACAAAAGTAATAATAATAAACGCGACAAATTATCTAATAAAAATACCATTTGATAAATCGTACACGCGCCGTCGGTAAGGTATGTATCGTAGCGCTTACAACTGGCACGGACTTGTGGTTACTGAATTATGACTAAGTGTACCTACCGTGGACACTCAGTCACTCACTGTCTAGCCCACTTACTAATTTATGCTGTTTCAATTATAAAAAAAAAAAACTCGCAAGAAATGTCATATAAATCAAATGACGTTCAAATAAAATCTTGGAACTGTGAAACGTGAATTATACGAAAGTGAGATAATGGCCAAGTTTAACATGACAAACATTTATGAAAAAAAATTTGTTTCTTAACTTTGTCAGGTGCATTTCGTCATATTAGGGCTGATTTTTCAATACCTAGTTAAAACTTTTATGTGAAAAATAAATGACAGTTTGATAAATTTTCCATACAGCTGCTAGCTTCATATTTTTCCGACTAACCGGCTCCCTGACAATTCAAAAGTGCCTGTAAATGGTTTCATTTAAATAAATGCTTTGAGTCTGAGTTTGAAGCTGTCGAATCGCAATATTTATTCCTGAGACAAAAGTTATCTGACTATTGAAAAATCCTCATTTCATTAAACTACATAGTTTATGACAGTTAGGTTTTATTGATATCACAAACGTTTATCCTACTAATAATATTATAAACGTGAAAGTTTGTATGGATGTTTGTTACTCTTTCACGCAAAAGCTACTGAACGGATTTGGACGAAATTTGGCACACTGATAGTTTATAACCAGATTAACACATATGATACTTTTTATCCCGATGTTCCCACGGGATCGAAACTTATGCGGGTGAAACTGCGGGGCGCAGCTAGTGTTAATAAATACGAGTATGTAGCGTTAATATGTAGGATTTTATTAACTGCTTATTTCAGCATTTTCTGATACAGAAATTCCTACAATTTTGTAGTGTTTTATGAAACCAGACTCTACCTCTATCATGTCACAAGGTATAGTATTTTTATAGGTACCAATAAAAGCCTTTAATATATTTGATACTACTTAATGTTAATCGATAACTTTTGATACTGCAATATTGCAAATACATAAGTTGTCAGTCAGCCTTTTAAATTTGTCCATAGAATTCAGACTATTAGTCTCTATTAGCACCTGTAGAGACTATCGGTAGTCAATTGGGTCAAGGGCTTGATTTAGCAACACGTCACATGACACGTATCGTATTGTTAGGAGAGGAGGGCCCTCTCTCAGGAGCCCTGACCCCCGGTAGTTTAGACCTCTGGACTAAAATTATAAAATGAAAAGATTTGATTTTTTGGGTGTTTGTTTTTTATGCTTTCATGCTAAAACAGCTGAACGGATTCGGATGAAATTTGGCCCATGGGTAGACATGACCTGGATTGGGATATAGCTTACTTTGATTCCGATATTCCCACGGTAGAGAGACCTATGCAGGTGAAACCGCGGGGCGCAGCTAGTAACTTATAGAATAGAATACTAACTCTTTATGCAAACCATACCAAAAAAAAAACAAACCGAACCAATCTGAATCCAATCATATTCTGAGTTAAAAGTTTTCTTCTAGAAATATTATTTATGAAAAGAAATATTAAATTTTTTAACATACAGTTATCAGTTTTCCTCTATTGAGTCAACTTTTCTCGGAAAACCATAGGTATTTTTGTAAAAATAGATTTCGTCTCATACCGCAGTTGTTGTGAAAGGTGACTAACTATTTTTTTTAAGGGCTTGTCAGTTTACTATTTGCTCATAATATTAAGACCAGTGAAATGGTAGACACTGATCTCAGCGTTATGGTAACGTCATATCGTCATCAAAAGTCTTTAAAAAAAGTAAACATCAGATTTTCTCTCGATGTTTTGTTTCACCGTAATCTCTGTAATGATTCAATTAAAAATAAAAATTCACATAAACCTACATGGGCACTTTTATAAAACGTCAGAAACTAGGTGCACGGTACCAATTGGTCGTTACCTATGGAGAACAACCGTCAAGAAACTCCACGGTGACACTTTAAAAAAAAATCTATCATACGTCATAACAATTTCGTCATATTTAGATCATGAAGAATGTTGCAATGACGGTCATCGCTATTTGGTGACGTATTCCCAATTCTAACTGGAATCAATTTAGGCTTGGTTCAGACGGGCATACTGACGCACGGTGACGCTTCACTCATAAGAAAGAATGGGACTCTCACCTTATTTTACTATCTTCATTTGTTTGAGTCAGCTCATTCCTAGACCATAGCCTCAAGCCAACATTCTCCGAAAGGATAGGCACGGGTGTGTTGCGACTTGTCCCTCACCAACACCTACATTTGCCCCGTTAGGTATATTAGAGAGTCAGCCTTTTCCCGTTAGCCAGGCATAAACCCAGACTCGAAACTGGGTGATGAGTTTGTAGCGCCACTTCATCATCTTCCCAGCTAAAGGAAGTGGTGAAGGGTGGGAGTTTTGGGCGACTGTCTTAAGTAATTTTGACGCTCAAACAGTACTGATTCTCAGCCTGGATTGAATAAATGACGCTGACTGAGAAATTCTTAACAACATTTTGGTCGACCTGGGAATCGAACCCCGGTACCAGTGGGATCTGCAGTCACGAATTCCAGCACTGGACTAACGAGATGCTTTAAATCGTATCAGGTATTCGAATTACATGTTACTTGAACAGCACGTGGCACCTCAAGTTAACATCTATTTTATCATAATTAATCACTGTCAGATTTATCGATAACAAATCGCAGGTATTTTGATAACACATCTATCTACTTTTGTGTATAAAGTTTTCGCCATTCGTCACTATCGCAATTGTTAAAACGTTGCTCTACGCTAGCATTTCTCCCGTATGATGCACAGCCACAGTGTCGCGCGCATTTGTCGACATAGCTCACAGAATAAGCAAGCTGAAGTGACAATGGGGCGGCCATATTAGTAGAACGTAGAACCGATTACCGTTGCGGTAGACGTGTTTTTGAGTGGAGACCGCGAATTGGTAAACGCAAGGTGGGACGCCCTCAGGCTAGGTGGAGCGACGATCTTCGCAGGATGGCTGATAGCAGCTGGATGAGAGTTGCCGAAGATCGAGTTGAATGGCGTGCAATAGAAGATGCCTGTGTCCAGCAGTGGCTGATGATAATGATGATAGTGCACAACCCACCTATTCTGTAAAAATCACTATTAAAACTTAGGTGAAGAAAGCTTGAAATGAAACCCTAGGTGGCATGACAGCTCACTTCACCTAAGTAAGTTTTCACGGTGAGATTGTATGGAAAAGACGGGCTGGTGAGTTCACGGCTCGCATACACAAATACCTAGTCAGAGTCCGAACATATACAAATACATGTTAAATTAAAAAAAAAATGGAACACGCGACCCGAGCTTACAAAGCCTTCAGCCACTAAGCCATCCATTTCAGCGAATTATTTCAAGTTAATTCACACAATACTTTTCACTGCTATTCAAACACTGGCTGCGCCCCACGGTTTCACGCGCATAAGCTTCGATCCCGTGGGAATATCGGGATAAAAAGTATCCAATGTGTTCATTCTGGTTATAAACTATCTGTGTGCTAAATTACATCCAAATCTGTTCAGTAATTTTTGCTTGAAAGAGTAACAGACATCCTTTCATTCATCCACACAAACTTTCGCGTTTAGAATATTAGTAGGATATCCAAAGATTATCTCCTTTTAACTATAGAAAAGCAATGTTTTAACTGAAAAGTTTAAAAGCAAAACAAGTAATTTAGCGATGGCGAAAACTTTTCAGATCGTTTGATCAGTAATTTTCACATGGTCCGTAGTCTTAACTTGCACATGAATCGGTAACCAGTGAATCCATGCAGAGACAACGTAATCTTCATGAGAAATCATTGAGTGTCCTCATCCATGATAGGTAGCACATGTTTCTAATAAGGAAATTAAGCGCTAATTGGAAACGCGTGTAAAATATAGGTAGAATATCTAGATAGACTGAAGTCAACCATAAAGTCTAGGAAAAATATTGAATTCCCGCAACCTGGGTGTACCTGACAGTTTGACATCCACCAACCCGCACTGGGCGCGTGTAGTCCTACTAATATTATAAATGCGAAAGTTTGTATAGATGGATGGATGGATGGATGTTTGTTACTTTTTTACGCAAAAACTACAAAATGGATTAGGATGAAATTAGGCACACAGATAGTTTATAACCACGATTAACACGTAAGCTACTTTTTATCCCGATATTCCTATGGGATCGAAACTTATGCGGGTGAAACCGCGGGACGCTGCTAGTGGATTCATTTCATTTCATCACAACTGCTCTCAAAACGGTGAAGGTAAACATTGTGAGGAAACCGACATATCCTAAAACCAAAAATTCAAAGCCATGTGGAGATCAGATAGGCAGTCGCTCCATGTAAAATACTGGTATTCAGCTGCATCCGGTTAGACTGGAAGCCGACCCCAACATAGTTGGGAAAAGGCTAGGCAGATGATGATGACATCTACCAACCTGCACTGGGCCCGGGTCGTGGATTACGGCCCACTCCCTCTCACAGAGAGGAGGCCTGTGTCCCAGCAGTGGGAACATTATAGGCTGATTATGCTTTATGCTAATAATAAGCTTACAATGTTTCCATTGGTAATGATAAAATTCCTCGCTGTTACCACTCTGACTAACATACTTTAACGGCGTTGGAGGTTTTCTAAAAATGCTTCGTTCGATGTAAGACAAAATTCAGTAATACGCGGGTACTATAAACCTGTAGGAAAGTTTTTATTCTGTAAATTGATCCTGGCCGGTTATGGCACGCGGCAACCTTTGCAAATGACAACTACAATACTTACCATGGTTGTTAGTACGTTTATGCATTTTCTCACAAAAAGTTTTTATTTCAAAAGCTCTGTCAAACACAGGATAATCCGTAAGGATCTTAATCAGTTCAATGATAAAGACATTATATTATATACCTTTTTCTAAAACTCAAAACGGCTCTTAGTTAGTTAAAAACATTATTAATATTTCCTTCATTTTTTTCAGGCTGCAACTTAATACTCAACTAGCGACATCTATTATCGAATAACAACAATGATGAACTCACTTTCGCTACTCACCGCTCTCTTAGTGTCGCTGCTGTGCACTTTCGCGAGTGCTCATGTGGCGGACAGCAGAAAAGGATTAGACAACAACATACAACCCAATGGTAAGCTATTATTGATTTTACACATAAACTAACTTTATATGATGAAGTCAAAATTATCCAAGAACAACTCGTGTACCCGATGGAATTTCCCGTTTACAAAAATGACGACCTTCCATACAAACTTTTATTATTCATATTTATTTATTTATCTTCTTCTTCTTTCTTCTTTATTTTTATCTTCTACTTAACCTCTTTAGAAGGTGAATTTTCAAAAATCCTTACTTCGCGCTCACTTTCGTTACACGAGGAACTCTTGTGCAAAACTACATGATTTTAGACTAAGCAGCTCAGTTTGTGCGATAACTTTATAAAGATAAAAATATGTAGCGTATTATACGACTCAGTGGGTCCCGCATAATGGCAAACGACATCGCGGCTGGTCCAGACGGAGATGGCAGGATGACCTAGACTCCTTTCATAAAGATTGGTCCTTAGCAGCTTAGGACAGAGAGAGGTGAAAAGATCGTAGGAAGACCTTTGCCCAACAGTGTGTAATAAAAAAAAAGATGTAGCGTAAGCGTCACTATTTTAACAAACAACCAACATCTACACGGAGGTTTAGGGGTAAAGAAAAAAATTTTTTAGATAGTTTCCACAGGTATAAAAAAATTCAATCAGGTCTAAAATTTTCAATAGATCCTTACCCCTAAACTACCTGTATATTATTACCCTCCTTGGCCCAAATAGGGTAGTGATAATGACAGAACCTCAGCATGAATAAAAAAAGAGGTAAAAAAATTAAAATTGTGTCTAAAAGGTGCCTACATGAAATCATTGTTATTTTCAGGAATATTTCGTATTGATTTATTCTAAATGATTTGACTTTTATGACTTCCCTGTCGCCATGTTGTGAGTTGAGCTCTTTTGAAATTAGAACCGTGACTGTCGTTTAATGGGGCTAGATGTGAAACGGTAGTATCGTGGAGTTATATTTAAAATTGAGGTGTAAGTAATTATCCAGACCGAACTTTATTTTAGTATTCATAATCATCATGACCATCAAAATATTTTATTTCACATAAACCTACATGGGCACTTATGAAACGTCAGAAGCTAGGTGAACGGTTCCAATTGGTCGTTTCCTATGGAAAAGAGCCGGCAAGAAACTCCACGGATACTCTTTTAAAAATAATTGGCTTTTACAATGTTTTCAAATTACAGTACGAATAGGTTTGGGAGGACAGCGTAGGCTTATCAACAAGTACCAGGTACTTAATAAAATAACTCAAATTCAAAACATTTATTTCAAATAAACCAATTACAGGCACTTCTAAATTTTCAAAGGGAGTCAGAATTCCAAAGCGTAGTAGGTACCTATGAAGAAGAACAGACAAGAAACTCCGCGGATTATATTATCCGTCGTGCTCTTGTCACCGCCGGGGTGCCAGCTATTTTTAACCGACTTCAAAAAAAGGAGGAGGTTCTCAATTCGGTTGTATATTTTTTTTTTTTTTTTTTTTTTTTTTATTTTTTTTTTTTTTATTTTTTTTTTTATGTTTGTTACCTCAGAACTCCGTTGTTTATGGATCGATTTGCAATTTTTTTTTTTAACTTTAAAGGATATGCTTCCAGATTGGTCCCATTTTTTTCAAAATCCAGTTCTGATGATGGGATCCATGAGGAATCGAGGGAACTCCTCAAATATTATAGGCAACTATATAGTAATTTTAATATTTTCATCGAGAAATCAAGCGTTTACAGTCAAAAAGTAACATTTGATGAAGTGGAACTGGTGAAGAAGATCAGATATGGCTAACGGAACTTGTCACTCGCATAGATATCACAATCAAGATAGTTAAGCAACTATGACAATACAAATAAACATACAATCCTGAATAGTTATATTGAAAATGTTATCATTGAACTGATCTGATGATCATGATGGAGCCGGAAGACAGGTACCGGAACTCCGTAATTAATCAACGTATTCTAGCCGTGTTTGGGCTTATTAGAATTGTCATGAAATGCACTTTGGCTATAAGTTACTATCGAACTGATCTGATGATGGAGCTGGAAGGTGGAAGGTTGGCATGAGAACTTCAAAATAAAACAATGTATCCTAGCAGTATTTGGGCTTAGAACTGTCATGAGATGCACTCTGAATACAAGGTGCCATTGAAAATCTAGTTTTGATGTTATCATCAATGTGTCCACAAAACAACTTCTGAAATATTAAAGGCATTTTGCTTACAATGTTTAAAAAAAAATCGCTTCTATTATTTACTAAAATAAAATTGTATTCTTGGTAGTATGCACACGTTTCCACGCCACCTATGAGGTAGTGTGCTGGGCGCGTTTTTTAGGGTTCCGTAGCCAAATGGCAACGGAACCCTTATGGATTCGTCATGTCTGTCTGTCTGTCTGTCTGTCTGTCCGTCCGTATGTCACAGCCGCTTTTTTCCGAAACTATAAGAGCTATACTGTTGAAACTTGGTAAGTAAATGTATTCTGTGAACCGCATTAAGATTTTCACACAAAAATAGAAAAAAAACAATAAATTTTGGGGGTCCCCATACTTAGAACTGAAACTCAAAAATTTTTTTTTCATCAAACCCATACGTGTGGGGTATCTATGGATAGGTCTTCAAAAATGATATTGAGGTTTCTAATATCATTTTTTTCTAAACTGAATAGTTTGCGCGAGAGACACTTCCAAAGTGGTAAAATGTGTGTCCCCCCCCTGTAACTTCTAAAATAAGAGAATGATAAAACTAAAAAAAATATATAATGTACATTACCATATAAACTTCCACCAAAAATTGGTTTGAACGAGATCTAGTGAGTAGTTTTTTTTTAATACGTCATAAATCGTAACGTAACGGAACCCTTCATGGGCGAGTCCGACTCGCACTTGGCCGGTTTTTTTTAATGTGGTTTCCCCAGTAGGCCTATTCCATGGCACGTTATGTGTTGTCTCGATTATCAGATGGCAGATTCCGCAACCTTGTTATCTCTGTCATCGCTCGATCATCGTGTGGTCGATTCAATAATTTATTGGCGTCTAAATCTGATAACACTATGCCTTCCAAACTTCTGCCACGACTTAGCGCGACATATATTTGTCCTTTTGCAAAGTTTTTTTTACCAAGGTCGATCACAGCTCTCTCGAGGGTGGTCCCTTGTAGTTTATGGACTGTTACCGCCCAGCTCAATATTAGAGGCAGCATACGACGCATAAGAATCGACAGTATTTCATGCGTCATATTATCATCTCTCTACGGGATCAAATTAAAGATCAGAAAGTAGACAGTAATATGTACCTACTTGTATGATATTGGTACTTCTTCAAAATAATATTCTATGTAGAAAAGATATTAACTACGTTGCCATTATATTATAATAAAAATACACTAAACGGCTAGAAATAAAAAAACTTTTTACAAAAAAAAAAACCGCCTTCAAAAAAAGACAAACAAAAATGTTCCTGCACTAAAAAGTAAAAAATAAAAAATTGAATTCCTGTAAAGAAACTTAATTTAAAGGTAAACTTATTTGACATTAATATTTTGCAAATATTCAAAATTGTTTACTTCTTTTTGGAGTCGGTGCCAGCCAAGGCAAGGAAATACGTATGGGCAACAATACCTCGAAAAACGACCTCTAACATTTACTATAAAACTACCAAGATACCTATTGCATACCTAGAATAATTAAAACACAAATACAGACTAGACTGTACTCTAAAACAAATTGACACAATTTTCACAATAATTTCTTTTAAATAATAATAATTATACATACGTATAAAAATCCCCTGCCACTTTTTAAGTACTTTGAAATTTTTGAAGCATTAAGTTTGTAAGCATCTGTTTTAAAATTTTATAATCGTGAATTGAAAAAATAAATGGCACAGGATACAACTGCTGGCACCGACTCCAAAAAGAAGTAAACAATTTTGAATATTTGCAAAATATTAATGTCAAATAAGTTTACCTTTAAATTAAGTTTCTTTACAGGAATTCAATTTTTTATTTTTTACTTTTTAGTGCAGGAACATTTTTGTTTGTCTTTTTTTGAAGGCGGTTTTTTTTTTTGTAAAAAGTTTTTTAGAACCCAATGACCTGGCACGTGACTATGGGAAAAGACCACACGGAATGACCATAATGCCCTGGTTAGGCAGACCTTTGGTGTGGGATGCAACATGTGTCAACACCCTTGTGCCATACCATCTTCCCAGAACGGTGGGCTGTGCTATAGCGGCTGCTGCTGGTGCAAAAAATCTCAAACGGCGAAAATATTCCAACCTGATTGGGAGTTATAATATTCGAGCCGTTTGGGGTTGAAACACTAAGGCCATGAGGTCCGAGTGCCCACTTGGTCTTTCGAGATATCGCCAAGAGGTTAGTCGACTCTTCATATGACCAGAGGGCTGGGCTGTTTCTTGGCCAAAGAATTAGCATCGCCATACAACGTGGCAATGCTGCCAGCCTTTTGGGCACGGTTCCTGTTGACAGCGATGCGGACGAAGTTTTTGATGCCCTATGATTTTTTTTGCTTATTTTTTTACATTTACATATTATTATTTTAAATGATAGTTTATATAATGTAAATCTTATGTCATGAATAAATCACATACAATTTATATTATCCTACCGAATAAAAAACCATGTTGCTAACCCATTTTATAACTCAATATGTATATCAAGCAGCTTTATCCCCAAAAAGGCCTCATATTTAAGTGACATTTCTAAGCTAAAATCAAAATGGATATATCACATATTTCAACAAAAAATGCTAAAATATAAAACTGTTTTATTCAGAACTCAGCGACAGATATAATACGAAAACTTTAAATATACCTATACTCTGAAATGATTGATTATACTTTGTAATCGTTTGACTGTAGACTGGCGATGTTTGCAATTCAATCGATGTATCGGCTCCAACCGTAGTATATACTTATGTGTATAATATGCCTACATCTGGGAATTATTCCTTATATTATTTGAATGTCAAATTTTATGTCTGCCCCAAAATGTGACATGATTTTTTTTTAATCAGATTTTTGTCAGTGTCCTTTGTGATTTTTTTTATTCGGTCACGGCTTAATTTATGTGATTTTATAGTATTTAGGTAAACTTCACTGATTCACATTTAAACGATTGTTGGTCAAAGTCGACTGACATAAATACATTTTTATTATTTACCTTAATGACGACCATAATCCTCACTAATGCTATAAATCTGTCTGTTTGTTGTCTGTACCTTTTCACGCCTAAACAAATGAACGGATTTCGATAAAATTTGGCATCCTGGGGGAGTACATAGCTACTTTTTGTCTGGGTAGCACGTTTCCGTGAGATAATTTCCCCGCGGACCAAAGCTAGTATTTAATATTTTGTGAAAATAATAGAATTATTTCCAGTAATGCAGAGAAAGTTTAAAGTTGCCTTTATAGTCATCATTATCTCACTCATCATAATCATTCGGCTGAAATACGTCCACAACTAGACATAGGCCTTTCCTAAGCACCGCCATGACTACCGGTCCAATACTACATGTATAAAGAAAGCCTTCTACGATATTCAAACTCAAAACATTAATTTCAAATTAAACAGGCACTTTTGAATTGTGAAACGAGTCGGTCAGTCAGAAAGATGAAGCTAGTTTCTCTCAGTCCAAAGCGTAGTAGATTCCTACGGAAACACTCTAAGGACAGTATTCATGTCAATTCACAATCACTTTTTCTACAACCCCTACTATTCTTCTTTCCAGTAGTAACCCCCAGAAGGCGTCACCTCCGCGACATGGTCCGCATCAGGACCGCGCCCCCAGAGACTATCCAGTTCGAGCCAGGGACCCGGCTGGTATTAGAATGTGAAGTGCTCGGCAAACCGGCGCCCTCAGTGCAGTGGATGAAGAATGGAGAGCCTATTGTTGATGTGAGTAAACTGGAGAATCTACTAAAAAAAAAGTTGTAAAGTTGTGAAATACGAGTACCTACTTGAAAGCCTCAAATGGTGTCGTCGTTTCACTGTTTTTAACATTCCTGCCGAAGTTGAATTATATAGTTGTACAAGAACTGTTGTATGGTTAAAATTTGAACTGATCCATCTTGTTTTTTCAATACATTTTCACTACTCAATCATACAAAAGTTTACCAACAGCGCCACCCTGTCAACGTCATTCTAGCGCCAAAAGATCAATGTAGCAGTACAAACTGTCATTCCAATAACATATTCATTTGCGAGCATTACAAAGCTGTCGTGAGTGCACGCCGTGCACGAAGTGTCTTTAGTAAAGATGTTCCATCGTGGAATACCCTTTTGATCCACAATCGGCAATCATAATATGTATGTATTTACAAAAAAAAAAAAAATGTATTTAAGTAGTTTATCAGCCATCTTGTTACCATAACACAAGCAATATGTTGCTTAGCTTGGGACTAGATGGCGCTGTGTGAAATGTCCAGGGATATTATTATTATTATTATATTCAATACAATTCGGTGAGGATGCACATATTTAAATCGTTGTACCGAATCCTGGCTCTCCATTTCACATACATACTAAATGAAGACGAATACACTAAAAGGAATATTTTCTTAATAAAACATCAGACGAGATCAGCTTTTTAATTAAGTATTCCATAATCACTAATTAAGATTAATCGAATTATTATTTAATTTATTTTACAGTATGAAGTGGAAAGCAACGACATCCTGCCCGCTGACCCATCAAGCTTCGCTCAGCTGGCTAGCAAACTAATCGTAACGTCATCGAACAATGGTGACGTATTCACGTGCGTGGCCACCTCTGCGCTTAATCAGAAAACCGCTTCGACGACTGTGTTTACTGTTGAAGGTAACTATTTAAGTATACTCGGCATCGAAATTTCTAAATAAAATTACATGATTTTTTAAGATAAAAATGGTAATGTCTCAATAATTGCAATCAGCGCCATCTAGTAACAAACGATAGCACCTGTGCTGTGGTTTTACTATTCGATAACAGATGGCGCTGCTTGTATGATTTGAAGCACTTCTAAAGCTTAGAACTTTTCGATTATTTATTTGTCATTACAGCTATTTATCACCGTAATGTTGTTTGAAGTTTTTTAAATTTTATTTAATCTTTTTTTACAGGAAGCGAAGAAGAAAACCTCTTAACCATACAGAAACTATTCCGCATGCCAACGAAACCAGTGATCACTTCTTACTACACAAACATCTTCCAAAACATCGGTTCTGATGTTGTCCTGCCATGCCGAGTGGACAGTGTCAGCAAGTCCCAGGTCTTCTGGCAAGATAACAATGACGAGCTCGTGTTTGGCAACCCTAGGATGCGGGTAAGGAGAAAAAAAACAATCTTTTTACCTACTAATCGATGATGAGTACGAAATTATTGTACTGAAAAAATTGCGTTACTGACCAAATTCTTCGTATATTTTGTTAGGGTGGCTTAAATATTATACAAAAGTATTAGTAAAGTAAATTACAACGAGCTATTTACTAGCACCCAAGTGGCCTGAAAGTTAAAATTATCACCGCAAATGTCTCCTAGTTGCATTCACTTTGTCGTTACCGAAAGATAGATGGCGCTGCTTGACTCAAATTATGAACCTTTTCCCAAAAAACTATGTTAAATTCATTGTTAAGCAAACTGACTATGTAACTTGAAATATCCGAATAATCATCTAAATAACAGACTTTCAGTCTTCAAGTGCTATTTTCGAATAAAAGAAAGTATATTGACTGTGAATATTGTCTTAATGATTTTCCATCTTCAACAGGTACTCCCCTCCGGCGACCTCCTCATCAACCCCCTGCTATGGACGGACATGGGCAACTTCACCTGCATAGCGAAGAACGTGTACGGCAAGGACATACAGACGACCTTCGTCTACCCTCTGAGACCATCCAAAGTATAATGGTAAGTTTTCATTAATTATTTTCCTAAATTGCGAAGACATTAGTGACATCCACCAACTTGTACTGGGTCCACGTGGTGGATGACGGCCCACTGCCTCTCATGGAGAATTCTGTATCCTGACAGTGGTAACTTTATACCAGAGACTCATTATGCTATGCTTAGCTATGCTACGTAGGGTAGATTTTGGTAACGGAGCTTGTCGGGAACGCCGCAACCATACCTATTTCTGCTGCTAAGCATGTTCTGTTATGTTCTGTTTTGAAGGGTATGGTTGCCAGTGTAATTGCAAGCACATGGCAGATTTCAGCTTTATATCTGAGATCGCAAGTTACCTGCGAAGTTTCTGGTTTTGCAGACTCATAGGTGCCTGTGGTTATATCTTAATTACATAACAAAAAACTTATGCGATCGCGGGAAATCCTAAAATGTTAAATTCATTGGACTCCATTAGATTCGTATCTTGAACGAAGTTCCTTATGCAAAACTTCGTGCAATCGAATATTGTGGGTGTACGCACACATAAAGCTATACATAACCAGTGTAAGCTGACTTCTGATTATACGAAAAACTTATACAATGCGAGGTCAACTAAAACTGGAAATGTATATGCTTGATGTGTAGCTGTGTGTACCAATGTAGGTACACCATCGGTGGAAATATGTGAACAATTATGGCACCATTTTGTATAAACTATGTACAGTAATTATATCTTTACTAAAGTTATTTATTTTCATTGTTACAGCGCAAAAACATCAACAGTTTGACAAGACACGTTACCCGCCGATTTAATCTCGATGTTCCTATTATTAAGTGACGTTTAAGTATAACTTAACTTATTGTTAGCCCCTAAGCTATGATGTATACAACAAAGTAATTTAAGTACTTAATATATTGAAGAATATACTTTATTTGTATGCCAAAATGACATTCAGCCGCGCCGAAACTTTTGCCGGAGTTGTGTGACCAGTTTTTGAAAAAAATATGTAACTAACAAAATCAAAGCCTGTTATTCAAAATAGGCTGAGAATCAGCACTTTTTAAACGTCAAATTACATAAGACAGTCCCCCAAAACGCCCGCCCTCACCACGTCCTAGTGCTATCGCTGGGAAGAAGAAGTGGCGCAACAAACTCCCCAGCAGCACAGCTGTGTTGTTTAGTTAAATGTGCTTGACTCAACATTCAACAAATATGATTTAAATTGTTTTTATTTATCATTATTTCGACAATCAATTAATTTATTTATTTGACATTTAAAACTATTTAAAATGGTTCAGGGACTTATTAAACTTGGCAGAATAAAAAAGTAACTTATATTTTTATTTGTATTTTGCGACTGTTTATTAAGATATTAAGTTATTATATTGTGATTTTATTTTCTAAGGTTATTTTGTACATACATACAATGATATTATATAATTTATAGGTATTGTACAGTTGGCAGCATTTCTCGATTGGTTTTGCTGACCATATGAAAACATACAATTTCAAATTTTTTCTTCAACCATTTTTCATAATATTATATTTACGAAATAGACATTCCCCTTCAAATATATTGCCTGTACCAATTCTGCTGTCTTACTTAATCATTACTTAACTTACAAATACAATTCCATTTCTGTTCTGCTGACTGTACTTAGCATAAAAACTTGATGTGAATACATACGATCTCTGTGATTTTTGAAATAAATGTTTTATTATTACACAACTTTGAGGTATTTTGATTAAGACTAAACCTATAGATATTATTATAATAGGTTTGGGGTAAGGACACCATTACAGTGCGGTCGACAAGAGAATGCGTTCTTGACATCTTTTTTTTTGGTTTCGCGGTGGAAATCCTCATGGACTTCCTCCATCATGGATGTCAGTTTCATACAAGCGAATACGCGTATTATTTCGCGAATATGATCTTTATTAGATACTATAATAATTATAGAATTGTCAATTCTAGTATCTAAGTTATTGACGCCTGTCAGGAACGCATTCTCTCGACGGCCGAACTGTCGAATAATTTGATTACACTGAAAGTATAATAAAATGGGTCTCCAAAAGACCTTGTTTATCAAAAATGTTCAAACAAAATATCATCATAATCACCACTCTTGGTTACACAAGGTGGCAGGGACATCGACGCGCAAACTGTAACCATGGATTCAGCACATGAGTTTAAAACCCATAGCGTCGAAATTTCTCGTCGGTTATTAAAAAAAATATTAATAATAATAATAGTAAGTAGATACAACTCTGCGCACCTTCCTGATGACGTGTATGGGGCAATGGAGGACGGTCCTTTGCTATCCAGGATGTCGAAATATCCAGAGGAATAGCGAGCCGATAAGGATCGAGCGAGGCATATTCCAGGGCGACAGTTTGAGTCCGCTTTGGTTCTGCTTAGCCTTGAATCCTCTAAGCACGCTGCTGGAAGATTCAGGTCTAGGCTATCGGCTGAGGAGAGGTGGTCAGGTTATATCTCACCTCCTCTACATGGATGACCTGAAACTTTTTGGCCCCAACAATTTGCAACTGATGGAGCTACTGAATATTACTGAAACTTTCAGTAGCGCCATCAGGATGGAATTTGGTGTGGACAAATGTGCGGTCATGCATGTAAAGCGAGGGGAGATCGTGGAATCCGTGGGAACACAACTCTCGGATTCCACAAATCTTAGAGCCCTCTCCGCATCCGAAACCTATAAGTATTTGGGTATGTCGGAAGCGTTGGGCATCAATGTAACTGACATGAAGCAATCGTTGAAGGAGCGCTTCTATGGCCGCCTGAAAAAAGTATTCAATAGTCTTTTATCAGGCGGAAACAAGGTGCGCGCTTTCAACGGTTGGGTCATGCCGGTTTTGATGTACTCTTTCGGCATACTCAAATGGACTCAGACCGAACTCGACGCCCTGGATAGGAGGGTCCGTACGCTGCTAACTGCAAATCGAATGCATCACCCACGTTCATCGGTAATGAGGCTGTATGTCCCGCGAAAGTGTGGAGGTCGAGGCTTTTTAAACGCTAAGACCCTCCACAATCGCGAGATATGCAGTCTCAGGGAATATTTCTTAGAAACCGACGTGGGGATGCATCGAGATGTGGTCGCGGTGGACAAGGGCCTCACCCCGCTCTCCTTGGCTAAAGAGAACTGGCGCAAGCCAGTAGTGCTTGACACCAATGATCGCATGGAAGTATGGCAGAGTAAGGAGCTTCACGGACGCTTTTACCGGGCCCTACATGGGCCCGATGTAGATCTACTAGCGTCCGTAGCCTGGCTGCGTTTCGGTGACCTCTTTGGAGAAACCGAAGGTTTTGTCTGTGCAATTATGGACGAAGTTATGATGACGAACAATTACCGGAGATTTATTGTGAAAGACGGCACGGTTGACATCTGTCGGGCATGCCACCGGCCGGGAGAATCAATCAGGCATATTATCTCCGGGTGTTCTCGTCTAGCTAACGGAGAGTACTTGCATAGACACAACCTTGTAGCTAGGATAATCCATCAGCAACTTGCTCTGAAATACAACCTTGTGGAATCGGAGGTGCCGTACTACAGGTATGTGCCCGACCCAGTTCTCTAAAATGGTAATATCACATTGTACTGGGATCGATCCATCATCACTGACAGGACTATTGTTGCCAATAAGCCTGATATAGATAGTGGTGGTGGATCGATCAGAGCGACGCGCAATGATTGTTGACATAACCGTCCCGCATGATGAGAACCTCGTGAAAGCCGAGAAAGATAAACAAATCAAGTATCTTGACTTGGCTCGCGAGGTTGTCGACATGTGGGATGTGGACTCAGCGATCATTGTGCCGATAGTCGTGACAGCCAATGGCTTAATAGCCAAGAGCCTCGACCAACACCTGAAGAGGCTCTCGTTGGGCAGCTGGATCAAGGGCTTGATTCAGAAAGCGGTACTTCTTGACACGGCTCGCATTGTCAGGAGGTTCCTCTCTCTAGAGCCCTGACCACCGGTAGCTTGGACCCTGTTCCCGATACCGGTGGGCTACTATTTTTTATATTTTTAAATGTTTTTATACTTTTTATATTCTAATATTTAAAAATATAATTTATATGATTACATTGAAATAAAGGATAATAATAATAATAAAGTTTATTCTTCAAAAAGTAAAAATACAATGTTACGGATTCGGTGAGCCCCAAACTAAGCATCGCTTGTATCTTGTGGCTCTGGAGTGCAATTTTACAATATTAAACATTACATTACAGTTTGAGGATGTTAGATAGTTACAGAAATGAAAAAGATAAGTGTTAAAATAAATAAAACATTCGTGCGATTCTGATCACAAAATAAAATATTTAGGTATTGGTTTATCCTAGGCTTTTACTATGGTGTGTGTGTGTGTTTGTCTGAGTGTGTGCGTGTTTGTATGTGTGTTTGTAGGGGTGTGTGTATGTGTGTGTAGGTGCTATATCAAAGCTTCGGTGGTGTCGTATGAAAATTGCTGTTCCATAAATTTTGACTGCGTAGATATTACACTTTTCTATGAAACAGAATATATATATTTTTTTTGATAACCGACGAAAAATTTCGACGCTATGGGGTCTAAACTCATGTGCTGAATCCTACAGGCTACAGTTTGCGCATCGAGGTCCCTGCCACCCTGTATACTTAAAGGTAGGATTGGTATAATCAGCCTATAGTGTTCCCACAGTTGGGCACAGGCCTTCTCTTGGTTCTCACCAAGAGGAGGCCTGTGTCCCCCTCTCGGGAATGGGCCATAATCCACCACGCGGGCCTAAGTGCGGGTTGATAGATGTTACATGTCTTAGATTTTTTGTATTTTGACGAAACTTAATATAGACATTTATAAACTTAATAGCTTAATGACTGGACTGTATAAAATAAGGTTTTTATTTAAATATGTGTGCAGTACGCTTGTGTAAACTGCTGCATTTCTATTTGGACAGTTGCCTTTGCAATATTTGCCTGAGATGTGTATAATTTCATAATTCTTAGCTTTAAACTGAAACGGTTACAGTCTTGTGGTTTTCCTGTCACAAAATGTGGTTTTAGTTTCAGAACATTTTCTGTGTTTTTGTAACAATCTTATTGGGTGGTGAAGTGCAATCGTAATTAAAGTCTACACCTAACTTCCGTATTTGAAATGCAATGTATACCTGTATTAGATAAAGTTCTCAAAAAATAAAAGGCCCGTTTTGACATTTGAGAAAGCGTTCTTCACATCTGTCAGTTTCATACAAACAAATACGTGTTCTGCGAATTTGATCTTTATTAACTACTAGAACTGTCAATGTCAAAACGGGCCTTTTTTATTTTTTGACAACTTAACCATTAAATGCATCGTAATACATCCATATATCTATACTAATAAGGGCGTATTTCACCGAGCTATTATGAATGGAATATTTATACAACTTTTGAACTTTTACACACTCCTACACACTTAGAGTAAATTTTGAAGTTTTGACAGTTTTTCCATATCAGAACTATATATACAGATAAAAGATAACCGTTCTTACCAAGGGGTATAGTATTACCTAGTAACTAGGTTTTGGAGGTCGGATAGGCAGTCACTTCATATAAAATACTGGTATTCAGCTGCATCCGGTCAGGTCGATCGGTCAGGTTAAGCTACGCTTGCCGCGGTTGGTCTGTGGATTGGTGACCATCTTTACATACCGAAACCCCTCCGTGCCTCGGAAAGCACATTAAGCCGTTGGTCCCGGCTGTCATTCGTGGATCTTTGACAGTCGTTACGGGTAGTCAGAGCCCGAAAGTCTGACAACCAGTCTTACCAAGGGGTATCGTATTACCCAGTAACTGGGTTGTGGAGGTCAGATAGGCAGTCGCTCCATGTAAAATACTGGTATTCAGCTGCATCCGGTTAGACTGAAAGCTGACCCCAACATAGTTGGGAAAAGGCAGGTAGATGACGAGAAGACGTCTTTCAACTGACGTTCTAAAAACTCACAAATCGATCGATCCAGCTGATTATTATTTAACCACGGATCCCTCTATAATAATCTCGATTATTTTAATAATAATGTGATGTCGCAACACTGCATTCGTTTATCCGAAGGTTACAAGGTGACTGCACCAATTCTCGTCCAACCTTTCTAATAAGTGATGGTCCTTTGAGTTCGGCGGCGAGCGGCTGTGATTTTGCGGTTACTTAATAGGTCCCTCTACCTTAGTTCATTATGTTATGCACAGACTTATATTGGCTAGATAACGCAAGTCTCATCGTCTGTATAGAAACCAAGCGTGCCATTATTTTTCTACCTACTGTGACGTCACATGAGCGATTTAGTGATGGGAACTCCCTGTCCGCGAGTAAACGATTCAAAACGATCCGTGTTTCGCCTCGCTCGTCCGCCAGTACTCTTTGGATCGAGAGGTCGCGTGCGCGCACCCCTCCGCTTGCATGTTATTGTTTAAGTTCGCCGCTCTTCAAGTTACACGATGTATCCTCATTTGACGTAGACGGCTGGTGAATGTCCTGTAACAGGAAATTAACTATTAAATAATCCTAATATCAGCGTCAAGATGTCCACATTTTCCGACCCGTTACATTTAGAATGAAACGAGTACCTACTAATCGATTTTTGCAAGATAACAGTGATAATTTAACTTTGGGATCACTTGGAAATCTGTAAATATAATTAATAATATTCTAAACAAAATCACTAAATTGAAACATTGCAGTAAAAAAAAATTACATGTCACAAAATACCCAACGCAAACATTATCATTCCTCTGTTTCCAAAATCGATTAGAATCGAGAACGAACTGTGTGTACAACACTATTTGCTTTATTTGACAGAAAAATGAGAATAGCTACTGTACCACGAAGCTGAGCGATAAGTGAAAATATCGATCATTTTAATTTTCATTGCGTGTTTTAACAGACAAGTCCTATGTACTACCTTGTAACTAAAAACGGTAATGTATCATGAATTATTCGATACACACTCAGTTGCATAATGTTCATTGTACGACCACAATGAACACAAAATAATTGAATTTGCAATAAAAAACACATAATTTAATAACAAAATGACTTACCGCTGAAAGGAAACGTTTCCACTGTCTCGTCCCACTTTTTTTGTGTAGTTTTTACAGCTCAATACCGCACAATTTGGCATTTTTTAGTTTTTGTTTGACGTCTAGCATCAAGAACGTTCGAGCGCGGACTGATTAGAAATGACGCTGAAGGAAGTAAATTTTACTCCCTTTTTACACGCGAAGTACATACACTTGCGTCGTCTAGCCAATATAAGTCTGTGATGTTATGTGAAGTATGAGATTGTTCATGAGATGTATTGTGGTTTGTGGTATAAGAAAATTGTAATAATGAGAACCCGGCAATATTTTGGTAAGTATTCCATAATAGTTTTTCAAAGGTCTTAATTTATTACATTATTAATTTATTTACACTAGTTTCGTCGAAAATTAACTAAACGCTGTCCGTTATGTAAACCGTTTTTTGACAGATGAAACTAGTGATTGCAACCACACACAATACATTGATTGTTAAACGTAAGGTATTATAATGTATGTAAGAAGCCATAAATAAGATAATTCAATAAGATCAGGCAATTTACATACTTATATATATATATATATATATGTTTATTATTTTATTACGCATTTTAAAGTTAACTTTTACGTAATCTGGAATAGTTCGTTCTAAGACAGCTGTCAAAAAAGGTTGACCTACAACTAAACGGTTAACGACAGGGTATAACTTACGAAATTCTATGATTTAATTCATGGATTTTCCATACAAATTTTCATTTACTTTATCACCTCCTATAAAATTATTTTTGAGTAAAAAAGTAGCCCATGTCCTTCCACAGGTGCTATCATCAATCTCCTTGCCAAATTTTGTCGAAAACGCTCAGGGGTTTAGGCGTGAAAAGATGACATACACACAGACCGACAGACAGGCAGGCAGAGTTAATTTCAAATTTATAATATTAGTATGTATAATTTAATATTATAGAACCGATGACCGTTGGGGTAGACGTGTTCTTGAGTGGAGACCGCGAATCGGTAAACGTAGGGTGGGAAGCCCTCAGGCTAGGTGGAGCGACGATCTTCGCAGGATGGCTGGTAGCAGCTGGATGAGAGTTGCCTAAAATCGAGTTGAATGGCGTGCAAAGTGGACTGCTATAGGCTAATGATGATAATGGATAATTTTAAAAGCTAACAGTCTTAATAATAATATAATTATATACCAGTCCTTCCATAGTTATAGGTAACCAGTGCACTTTAGCCACTTAAATCCATAGATTGGAATGGATTTGGGTAGCTAAAGTGGCCTTTTTTCCATTTCCGGCAATAGTCCTACACCAACCGGGGTTGTCCTTGTGTGCACTTGCATATTGTGTACAGGGATAATCGTCGGTTGGTGCCTCATTTCATCGAAAGCTTCTAACTTCTCTTTATTTCCGTAGTTATCGGTTCTACACAATGGCTAGACCACCATCTCACCAGATGTAAAGTGATAATGCTATTCGGAGCAAATACTCCTCAGCCATACTCCATTATTCCATCACGAGTTCAGCCTTTAATGTTCCCACTTGAAGGGCACAGGCCTCCTCTGTGAGAGGAAGCTACCATCACCACTGCTCTCAAAACGTTAAAGGAAAACATCGTGAGGAAACCGGCATGTCCTAGAACCAAAAATTCGAAGACATGTGACATCAACCAACCCGCACTGGGCCCGCGTGATGAATTACGGCCCACTCCCTCTCACTGAGAGGAGGCCTGTGTCCCAGCAGTGGGAACATTATAGGCTGATTATGTATGCATGTACTCCTCTGCATAACCCTTTGAGGTACACAGGCGAAATGATATGTTTTAATCATAGAAACACTCATTGCTAAATCAAGCGCTCTTATCACAAGTGACAACAGCCTTGCCGACCCCCCAGTTGTTCAAGTGTGAGGTATTCGCTATTTAGTATGAATAGCTAACATTCGTGCGGAAGAAAGCCGCGCCTGCGCCGATAGCGAGCCAAGGTAACGCGCAGACGAACTTACCAGCACAGAATATTGGGTGGCGTGGAGACGGTACTGTGGACTGAGGAATTATGATTTGAGGACTAGGTAACCAAGAAGGTAGGATGAAAATGGGTAGCTGTTGAGACAATGGTGGTCCTAAGACAAGATGGAGGAAGTCACAACTAGCTTCAACTTTCTGACTAACTGCCCAACTCCTTGACAATTCAAAAGAGCCTAAAAATGGTTAAATTGAAATAAATTCTTTAGTTTGAGTTTATAACTGAAAAACATCGTCATCATCATTTCTGCTTACCCACTGCCTGGTATCCTCCCCTATCTTCTGCCATACTTCCTGGTTTCATGTTTTCCTCCTCCAGGTTTTTCCCGTGACTTTGTCTATATCTTCAACCCAACGGGCATTTGGACGACCCTCGTTTCTTTGGCCTAACCTTAGCTACCATTCAGTTACAGCTTTACTCCATCGGCCATCTCCTCGTCCAGCATATGTTCTGCCTGTATCCAACGCTCCAACTTATAATGCCACTGCAGGCGAAAGCGTGAGCTCTCTCATTCGGTGGACATAATCTGACCAAGATTATGTCTGGACTTTAAAAGAGACTGTGACCTCTGAGTTTGTTTCAGCCTTTCTCCTCAGAGTAGTCAGATAGGAAACACCGACACTGGCGCCGATTCCCTTGTTCACAAACTAAACTAAATTTAAATTCAATGCATCTTTTTCTTTCTATTTAATTTAGAAAAGGAGAGAAGATAAATATTAGTTTAGTCTTGTCAAACTAGTCAGCGCCTGACGTAAATTGACGTATTTTTAGCAGCCATGTTTTTAATCACGTCTAATCTGTCTATGGAGTATCTTAATTTGATAGGAGTAAACTAATATTTTATCCTTTTCTTAATGAAATAGAAAGAAAAAGATGCACAGAACTTAAATTTAGTTTAGTTTGTGAACAAGGGAATCAAAGCCACGATCTAGCTTCCTATTTACAGAATAGCTTAGCTTGCAGAGTAAGCAAACTGAAGTGGCAGTGGGCTGGCCATGTTTGTCGAAGGACCGATGGCCGGTGGAGCAGACGAGTCCTGGAGTGGAGACCGCGTATCGGCAAGCTTAGTGTGGGAGATCCAGCTAGATGAACAGACGACCTGAAGAAGGTGGCTGGGACAGACTGGATGCGGAAGTCGGAGGATAGAGTGTTGTGGCGCAGCCTGGGAGAGGCCTATGTCCAGCAGTGGACTGCGATAGGCGAGTTGATTGATTGATTTTGATTGATTGACTCATAAAAACGAGCACATTGAATCACCACGCTTGCCTATTACATGTTGACGGTTCCAGCTATGTATCTAGAGGCAGCCTTTACAGTATCATAAAAAATATTACTATAGTTCGGCTGACGAGAAAATGCTTCCTTGATACTTGTCAGTTTTGATCTTTATAAGCTACTAGAATTATCACACTGGCAGCTGTCAGGAATGCACTCTCGACTTTAAGCTAACGACGCAGCGACTTTAAGCTAAAGCTGTGTCTCCTGCGCATGTTTTATCGAAACATTACACAAAAAACCTTGCACATAATTACTTAACATAATACATATGTTTTCATACACAGCTGTCTCCTGCGTATTAAAATATGTTTAGATTAATATGTCAACTATTCACAAGACAATATAACCTCAAAACCTGTGTCAGTTGGAATTAAGCTTTCAAATGCTAAATGCTAGATGTGCGCGGTGCGCGAGGCGGTTGAAAATGAAACCCTTCCCCTCTTCACCCGCGCGGGGAATGTTTTCCATGTAGCTCGGAAAACAAAAACATCGTGTTTTCATAGACAAATGACCACGCCTCTTCGTTTTGACGTTTTTGTGTAATGTTTCGAAAAAACACGCGCAGTACGGCTTCACCCTAACATTATTTTGTCATCAACTAACTTGACCTTTCAACCAATCATTATTCATATTGTTATAATGTCTATGCGACTAACGAGATAATCATTTAAGTATCCAAACTTTCTTTTTAAAACATGCAAACAAAAATTACATAAGGAACTACAAAACAATGATTACAAATTAACTGTTGCCTGCGGCTTTATTCGATTCCTTGGGAGAACTACTTCAAGGTTCGGTCGGCACAGGTTGGTTAGATCAGTGGTGGCTTAGTGGTAACGGCCGCGATTTACAAGTTATAGGTCGTAGGTTCGAACCCATTCAGGCGCTTTACTTTGTGTTAATGATTATATCAGCACTGCTCTCAAAACGGTGAAGGAAAACCTCGTGAGGAAATCGGCATGTCCTAGAACCAAACATTCGAAGACATGTGATATTAATTTACCAACCCGCACTGGGCCCGCGTGGTGGATTACGGCCTGTGTGCCAGCAGTGGGAACATTATAGGCTGTTTATCTGTCTGTGTATAGGCTGTTGTCTGGATGGTGATTATTAGTTTGTCCTGGAGGACGTGGCATCTGACAAATAATTGAATTCCCATTAGTTAAAACAATTTGGGATTTTCTATCAGGAGATGTAATTGGGATGATCTACGCGAGAGGGAGTGGGCCGTAATCCACTACGCGGGCCCACTGCGGATTAGCAGGTGTCACATGTCTTCGAATTTTTGTTCTAGGACATGCTCGTTTCCTCACGATGTTTTCCTTCACTGTTTTCAGAGCAGTGGTGATGAAATTAAATACACAAAGTAAAGTGCCTGCCTGGGTTCGAACTCACGACCTGCAACTCGTAAATCGGGGCCGATATCACTAGGCTACGACTGCTCTCACATATCTAATAATAATCCTTTTAATCCTTTCACAAAGTTTTCTCGCAAATCGAAAGGCATTCCAACAGTAACCAGTTCATCAGCGAATAGACAGGACCTTAGACTAGTGACGATATTTTTTATGTCCTTGAAGTTATTCTAAATTGTAATGGTTTTAATATTAGTAAAATCTGTCCTCTCCATTCCTCTCCTGTGTCTCAAACGCGCAGCCTGACCGGGTAACATTTGACAAAGGCTAAGTTTAACCGAACGATCACATAACTGCAGTTAACTGCATGTTTAACTTATTGACGAATTGCGTGTTATGAGGTCAATTGAGCTAGCGTGGTGTACTGTGGAAATGTGAGCGTCATTCTAGTTTATAGTTTTATGAAATGATTAATATCTGCCTGTAATTCATATATGACTGTCTCGTTATCGTCAGCCATCACACTAACGTCGTGCATATTCAAAGTACTTAGAGGGAAGGTACATAATGCGGACATCTTAGGGCACATAGGTTTGTGTGTTCTGGACAGGTACGTGTGGCGGCGACGACGACAGCCACGGATGCTGGCGGAGACGCGCGCGAGCACCAATCTTTTAAGTGAGGCATCACTGACGCGTGCACTCCGTGCTCTAAACTTCATAGCTAGTGACACGGACCTATTCTGTTGTTCCCTGAGTGAGTTCACAAAGAATACATTGTTTGTAATAAATTACAATAATAATAAGTTAGTAATAAGTTAGGATAAGAGTTTAGATATATACACTATCGCAATAGGCTTCTCTGTGATGATAGATGTACCTAAGTTGGAAAATAAATAAATACCTGAAATAAATACAAATATTTTAACTATTGTGGGCGTGATATGGGTAGAGTTGGTTATTGCGCAATAGAAAAACCGTTTGCAGTTCAAATCAGATTACAATTTTATGAACAAATTCATCACACTAGCGAATCACACACTGTAGTAGGTACACGACACAACTAGATACGGAACGCGAGATAGTTTCTGAGCACATGTTGACCTTACGATGTCCAATGGTCAAGAGAGATCCACACTGTAGCCTTCTCGTCGACTCCCACGAACTCAGGATAGACTGTCGAACGCCACTTGGTGGCACTGGCGTCCCGAATAGTCAAACGACTGACGTATTTCCGACATAATACGAAACACAATTAATACACGACTGCCCAAAAAGAGTTTTTATTTATCCTTTACTGTCCAACTGATGGGCAAAGGCCTCCCAAAAGTCCTTCCAGGATCTCCTTCCCCGCGCCACCTCGAACCAGCCCTCGCGATACGCGTTCAGGTCATTTCGCCACCGCTTTCTGGGCCGACCTCAGCGGCGCCGTCCATCTTCAGGCCCCCATTGTGTGGAAACTATTGCCTAGCAGTGCTATGTTTTCGAAAAGATCTCTTGATGACCCTTGGTCACTGTCTCTCAAAGTGATTTCAGAACATTTTCCATCTTTCAAGAACCTTCAACTATAAGTCAGTCAGCAAAGTTGGCGCGAACCTATTTGCATAATCAGCCTATAATGTTCCCACTGCTGGGACACAGGCCTCCTCTCGATGAGGAGTGGGCTGTAATCCACCACGCGGGCCCAGTGCGGGTTGATAGATGTCACATGTCTTCGATTTTTTGGGTCAAGGACGTGCCGGTTTCCTCATGGTGTTTTCCTTCGCCGTTTTGAGAGCAGTGGTGATGAAATAATTTACACAAAGTAAAGCGCCTGGTTGGGTTCGAACCCGCGACCTACAATTCGTAAGTCGCGGCCATTACCACTCGGCCACCCCTGCTCCCGAGACTATTTAGTCTAGGGTTTTTTTTCACGATACCTTCCTTCATCGCAAGTCAAATATGAAGTGAATTATGAGATCTGAGGGTCGCCAGAAGGCCAATTATCGTAATTAAAAACGTTCGAATATTTTTGACAGATTGAGACTGAGATCTGAATGTGAACGTTCTTAAAATTACGAGAATTGCCTCTCTGGTATGAGAGACACGTGCAACATCAAGGCATTTATTGTAAAAACAAAGTTAAGTATTTTTTTATTTAAAGACAGTAAAAACTTTTTATTCAGATTATTATTTTATAATCCATAGAACGTTAGTACAGTAAAACTTATGAAGTGTTAACAGTTAAAACAAATTTATAATTACTAATTAGTGTAAATTGTAAAAAAAAAATATCTTGATCTGGCATCAAAATACAGGCATAAGTAAATATTTAACTTAAGTGATAATAATGTTAAATGTATTGTTTTATTTAATAATATGGCAAAAATGGAAATGTAAACAATGTTTAAATTTTAAAATTAATGTATCTAATGTACTTAATTAAAATGTAAATTGAAAATTTATGTAAGAACTTCATTTAATTGTAAATTGATTTTGCATACCGTTAAAACGGTGAGACATGTAGCACTCTGCAATGTTATGAACACCTTTCTAAACACCATGTTTCTGGCAAACAAATGTTCTTTTCCTAATGTGTTTATTTACTCAAAGCTGTACGTAAGGCATCTCCAGTCTATCTTCAATAACAAGTGCCCTAATTGCGTACACTATCAATCACAATCCGAATCATTTTGAAGGATATTACTAAACCATTGCTACATAAATGTATGTTCGAAAAATGTATCTGCTCAACAACGTAAATAACGCAATGAATGTTGTTTTACTGTCAAAATTAAAGCCATTGCTACTGATGGTGTGATACGTAATTATCCCGCTGGATGCTGTTGGTGCTGGCGCTCACCCTGCAGAGCTTGCGGGTCAAGATGTGGAAGCTGGCAACATGTGCGTCTCATGTGGGTGTGTGTGTGTTTTGTATATTACAAAACAAAAAAGCAAAGCCTGAGTCTTGTCTACCGACATGTGAAACTCAAACTCGAAGCATTTATTTCAAATAAACCATTTACTGACTTTTGAACTCTCAAGGAGTTGGTTAGTCAAAAAATATGAAGATTGTCGCCCATTCAAAATCAAAATCAAAAGTCATTTATTCAAATTAGGCTGAGAATCAGCACTTTTCGAACGTCAAAATTACAAAAGACAGTCCCCCAAAAACGCCCGCCCTTCACCACTTCCTAGTGCTATCGCTGGGAAGAAGAAGTGGCGCAACAAACTTCCCAGCAGCACAGCTGTCTGTTCAGTTAGAAGATACTTGATACTTGATTGTATAGAAAACTAGGCGTTAAGTAATTAATATTTCAAGGAACATAACATAAAATTAAATTACTTGCAATATGTCAGCTAGCCACGCCAATATACCAACAAATATAATAAAAACTATATGTACTCAAGCTGGAAAGTTTAATTAAAATGTAAATAAAAACTTACTACCTAAATAAAAGCCTCCAGGCATAAAGGGCGTGACAGCTTACATATTTATGTATTGCTGGGTTCTGGTCACATAGCTGTCACTTGAAGTCACAGATGAAAAACTAGGACCATCGAAGTAAAATAAATAAATAAGTTAATACTAATAAAAATAAACTGTCAGTAAGCTAATTCTGGAGAAAGAGCATGAACATTGTCTTGAGTTAATTAGGGCGACCAACTATTCTTATTGTGTAAGTAGTCGTTGATGGAATAGTAAGCCTTTGAACAAAGGTTGGATTTTACTTGAGCTTTAAACACATTAAAAGGCAAGTCTAGCAAAGAAGAGGGTATCTTGTTATAAAAGGTTATACCAAGCCCAACAAATGAGTTATGAACCTTATGAAGCCGGTGAAAAGGGGCACGTAGTTTGTCCTATTCCAAAGCCTAGTAGGTAAGTACCTATGGAGAAGAACGGACAAGAAACTCCATGGACACTCTTTTAAATTAAGTATATTGATATACCCTGTCTATTAGGTTAACCGTTTTTTGACAGCTGTCTTAGAACGTACACATTCCAGATTACGTAAAAATTAACTTCAAAATGCGTAATAAAATAAATATGTAAACTGCGTTATCTTATTGAATTATCTTATTTATTCTTCTACTTCTTACAGAAATTATAACACCGTACGTGTATCAATCGATGTATTGTGTGTTGCTGCAATCACTAGTACCATCTTTCAAAAAACGGTTTACCTAATGGACAAAAATATTAGTGATATAGGATGACAAGTTCTTTTACAGTCAAACAACGCAGCCTATCGCCCAGTGCTGGACATAAGCTTCTCCCAAGTTACACCACAACTTTACTGATCTTTCACAATCTCCCAATAAAGATATAATTAGTTCCCACGTTCCAGCAGATAGATTCAGCGGTGAATATTTTAAGTGTGACATTTACTGATGCTGTAGACCTACATGCATTAAGTCGTAAGGTTATTGACCATAAATATATAAACTACACAGGTAACCTATATTGTCGAAATGGCAGGTGATGTTCCACAGTATTTATGTGGTTAGTTTAAATCTGTCATAATAGTATTTATAAAGTAAGAAAGAGTATTTATTGTGACTCATAAATCAATAGTCATAGTCAATAATCCACTATAGCCACCCAAAGCCACAGCCCAGTATACTTTGTTTCCATGTTCTGCAAATAATCCTGCACCAAACGGGGGTTGTCCTTGGCTGCACTTGCATGGTGCATACAGGGATAATCGACGGTTGGTGCCTCCTCATCATTTAGAATTGTGTAAAGGACTTTGGCCCCTAGTACGTTCAACGGTCTGGGACCCCAGGGTCCCGAGATATGTCAAAGACAACAAAAATAATAATAATAACTATAATATATATGTAACTCTGTCCACTAGGTTAACCGTTTTTTGACAGATCGAACTATTGAGTAATTATATGTATGTTTTTTGTCAAAACTGATATACGTACGGTATTTTAATGTCTATAAGAAGACACAATTAAGATAATTCAATAAGATTAGGCAGTTTATATATTTATTATATCCGGAATAGTTACATTATAAGGCAGCTGTCAAAAAACGGTTAACTTAGTGGACAGACTATAAACACAAAAATAAAAAAAAAAAATAATTTATAAAGAAAGTAGAAAAAAAAAACAGAAACTCCAGTACGAGGCCAAAAGGCTCTATTAGTATAGTATTAGTTCGAAAATCTCAGCATGACAGCTATTTAGACGTCTTTTAGGAGGGGCTCATGGCTAAATACAGGTGCGCGGGTCGATCAAAGGTTCATCTACGCTTGCAGCGGTCGGTGCTTGGATGGGAGGATCATCCATTACATATCCTCCGTGCCTCGGAAAGTGCGTTAAGCAGTTGGTCCCGGTTGTCATTTGTAGATCTTTGACAGTGGTTATTGGTCGTCAGGAGCCCAACAGTCTTACCAAGGGGTATCGTGTTACCCAGTAACTGAGTTGTGGAGGTCACATAGGCTGTTGCTCCATGTCATCATTATCATCATCCTGACTATAGCCTGACGTCACCCACTGCTGAATATAGCCTCCTTTTTATGTGACATTCCCCCCGCCCCTGTGCCAGCCTCATCCAGGGGGTCTACTCCGAAGTAGTATCGGCCGAATGTTCGGCCGTTTCCTGCTACGAAGTTACTATTTGGTTCGGTCGGTTCCGATCCTACACTCCTACACTCTTTCGAATATTGACTATGGTCCCGACCTTTTTTCGCATTTTTCAATAATATTCGTTTCGGTCATGTGTCGGTCCGATCCGAACATTCGCACTTTGCACTTCGGAGTAGGCCCCCAGGTTTTACCCGCGATGGATGGTAACAAGGTCGTCTGCTCATCTCGGCGCTGCTCCATGTAAAATAGTGGTATTCAGCTGCATCCGGTTAGACTAGAAGCAGACACAAATATAGTTAGGAAAAGGCTACATAAATTAAATAGGTTTTGGACGTTAGCAACAATTGCACCAGTGCTTTTTGTGGACATCATTATTGATTAGCTAAGCACATTGCAGACGCATTGGATCGCAACGAATCGCATTCCAATACCAAATATATCCATGAATACGAGTCCGGGGAAGAAAGAATAGCCAGGGCAAACACTCGTAGAAAGGACTTTAAAAATAAAGTTGTACCTAATTTTAACATTGTCAAGCATAGCCCTCATTACCAAGCTGTACAAATATTTAATAGACTGCCAGCGGATTTGAAGATTTTATTAAACACTAGAGCTCTTTTAAGGCTAAGCTCAAAGCATTTCTCTTGGATAAAAACTTGTACTCAATGGACAAATTGTAATTTAATACTAATATTCCAATTTGGGAAAGGCTAGGCAGATGATGATGATGATTCCAATTTTCTATAGAAAACAAAAATTGCTATCTATTGATTATTACAGATTTTTATAAACATGTTTTTTTATTTTTATTTTGAATTATTATTGTGCATGTTCAGTTTTAGAATTTATATTAAATTTAATTAATTATGATGTACCTACGTAATGTAAACTAATATATCAAACACAATATAAATTGTTCCTGATATCTATACTTATAATAAATCTGTAGAAGTGAAAATTCTGTACATTGAAAATATCAAAAAAATAAATGGCAGGGGGTGTTACTAGACCGACACCGTACCCAAAAATGTGATTAAAAAAATTTTTGTCTGTCTGTCTGTCGGTCTGTCTGTCTGTCTGTCTGTCTGTCTGTCTGTCTGTTTGTTCAGGCATCACGCAAAAACTACCGGTTCGATTACGTTGAAACTTGGTATAATTATTCTTTAATATCCTGGGCACCACACTGGGTACTTTTTATCCCGGAAAAGTACATACAATAAAAAACAAACTTAATTTTGCGGTCCGATCCCTAGACCCGATTACTGCACCAACCGCAAATAATAAGTTTGTCGTAGGTTAAGTCACCCGCAATGGAGTTCATTTTTATTCCTTTTAGTTTTTAGAGTTATTTAGGTTTATTTTTATGTAAGTTGTAGGTATAGATTTTAATTTTAAAGTATAAGTAGTATATTTGATAGTGTACGTAGTGACCGTAGGTTATTTTATAATACTGTTAGGTAGGATTAGTCATTCGTATAGATATTAGTTTTTAGGGATTTTGCTTATTTATTGAGTTTAGATTAGTTATCATCAGAAATAGGTTTATTTAGGTAGGTAGGTATTTCATTTTCTGTTATTGAGTTTTTTTTTCAATTAGGTAGGTACTTAGGTAAAGATATCATATAGGTACCCTCTTAATCACCACTAATGAGACACAATTAGTTTTCTATTGTAATTAGCCACAAAGGGCCTGCGAGATAGATGGCATTCTGGGGAAGCACATACGTACATTTTATCCTGTTAGCACGTTCCCGTGGGATAATTTCCGACATCCACGCGGGCGAAGCCGCGGGCAGAAGCTAGTAAATAAATAAACGGCTCTGATCATTTCTTCTCGACCCTAATGACGTCTTCATAATAACGTTCTTTTGTATTGAGTCCACTCAGAAGTATGGCAGAAATTTTACTGATTTGAAATAAAGAAAAATAGTTTTATTTGTCTCACAAATACCTGCATACAAAACGATAATTAACTCTAGTAATAAAGAAACTACTTATTTACAGGTTTAAATCAATGCCAAAAGGTGCTGCAATATAAAAGACCTCAAAATATCCTTGTGCAGTAATGTAATAAAGATTAATGGCATTTTACACTCTCCTACGATGAAACAGAAAATATTATACAGACTATGTGTGCTCCTAAGCTCACATTTACAACACACACACACCCAAACACACCCCCACACTTACACACTACACTTTAATTTATAAAATCGATTTCATAATAATATAATTGATTCGATTTTTGTTCTACAGAAATAGTTGACAGCTGCACGTCATGACTGTGACAAGAAGGCTCCTACTCAGCATGATACTGACAGGCAACAGTTGAAATGATGATTTGGGTATCAAAGCCTTGACCTCACTCTGCATTCTTAACCTTTAACTATTGAACCCATTCGTAAAGGTACTGCAAGGTACTTCCCAACTTGCTGCAATAAAGAAACATGAAGTTATGAAATACCTTCAAAACAGTTTAAAAATAAACTATTCTTATTTAGCACACAATAAAAAATCATTTTAATAGATGATGCTATTAACACTTTACCTAGTATTATATGTATGTATATGATTTTAAAGTGATTGACATACATCTGCATACGAATATAGTGCTACCGATAGACAGCTCTATAAAGATATAATAATTATGTCTTGTTATATAATTGTATATAAAAAGTGATGCGGTTTTACACAATACTCTAGGCCTTCTTGATCTGGTAATGGATATCACCGAATGCCTTTGTGAACGAATTATAGGCTCTCTATCAAAGGTCAGGGTTATGGATTTGATACCCCCAAGAACAGACAAAGTATTATTTGAATCGAGCAATGAGGTTATATAAATATGGTTATGGTCGGCAACGCAGAATAGAATTGCACTTAGCGCACAATTGAAGTGCAATTAGGGCACAATGTTCTGCTTTTTGGGCTATCGTTCCCAAAGGGCGCCAGCGCTCAGTTGTCTCTGCTGTCCGTCTGTCTCTCTGTCAGCTGACTTTATCTCATGAACCGTAATAGACAGACAGTTGAAACTTTCACAGGGCATGAATTCCTATTGCCGCTAAAGCAAAAAAAAAGAAAAATAATTTAAAGGGCCGCCGAAAAAGTCTCCTTTAAAAAGTCCTTTTTCGTCGTTTTTGCCTAGTGGTTCGGAACTCTTCGTGTGTGAGTCCGAATCGCACTTTGTCGGTTTTTTTACTTCTTGCCAAAATGGACGATTCAACTCTGTTGTTCCTGCATACTTAGCACTCAGTATTTTACTCAAGTACCATTATTATTCTTGCAACAGCACATCTAAACTAATATTATAAGTTAAGAAAAAAGATTTGATTACCAGGATTAGGAGATAGGATACTTTTTATCCCGATATTCTCACGGGATCGAGACTTATACGGGTGAAACCGCTGGGCATAATCAGCCTATGATGTTCCCACTGCTGGGACACAGGCCTCCTCTCTGTGAGAGGGAGTGGGCCGTAATCCACTACGCGGGCCCAGTGCGGGTTGGTAGATGTCACATATCTTCGAATTTTTGGCTCTAGAACATGCCGGTTTGCTCACGATGTTTTCCTTCATGGTTTTGAGAGCAGTGGTGATGAAATAATTTACGCAAAGTAAAGCGCCTGCCTGGGTTCGAACCCGCGACCTACAATTCGTAAGTCAGGGCCATTACCACTGGGCCATAAATACTCCAGCAACCGCTGGGAGCAGCGAGTTAAATATAAAAGTTCATCGAGCTAAAAATACTCATCGTCAAAGCATTTAATTTAAAAAATAATGGATAAATAAACAAAACCGGTAATGACAAAGAGGAAATGTCAATGGCCACGCGGTCTACGAAACTAACAAAACATAATATTTTTAAACATATGCGCAGTAAATTGTCGTGAAATCTGAGATTGCATCCATTAATCATTAACATATGTACATTTAATTTGTAACCTTAAAAGCCATGTTATTTTGCATAAAAAAAATGAATTTGTGTACAGCTTTCTTGCTGTTGCTGTAGGGGTATCGCGTGACCCAGTAACTGGGTTGTGGATTGTAGTTGGGAAAAGGCTAGGCAGATGATGGTACCTTATTTGCTGACTGTTTCATGTGTTTGTTTCAAGTAATCTATCTAGCTTTTTCTCAACAATGTTGGGGTCGACTTCCAGTCATAACGGATGCAGCTGAATATCAGTATTTTACATGGCGCGACTGCCTACCTGGCCTCCACAAGCCAGTTACTGGGTAATACAATACCTTGGTAAGACTGGTCGAGAGTTATAATGCTTTGAATTCGCCATCACCCATTAGTTTTGATCCGATCCAGCTGTCCCTGTCCCGTCCTCCAGCAACGTCCTAAGCCAAGGTCCGTACCCCACAGGGGGTGCCCTTAGCGTGTAGTCGCTTAGTTTATAAGTTAGCGAGCTGCACCTCGCCGTTTCACCCGCATAAGTTTCGATCCCGAATATGGGAATATATAAAAGATACAGTTTGATTTTTTCACAGCTCCAAGGGTCAGTAGTCCTGAGTATTTGATATGAATTCCAGCTTGATACCTCCACGCGTTCCTGAGAAAAAGGGTCTTGACAGACAGACAGACGGACGAACGGACGGACAACAAAGTGATCCTATAAGGGTTCAGTTTTTTCCTTTCGAGGTACGGAACCCTAAAAAAAGATTCTGGCGATTCGGTGAAGAATACAACACGCAGTAAGCAAGTGCCGATCAATGCTCATCAATAATCAATGATCTCCATGACCAGAACCGAGAGAAGAGGCGTTTGCCCTGCAGCTACACAATTGCTAGCTAATATGTACGTGTGGGTGAACGATAACATATCTTCACAAAGCGAGGCCTAATGTAATTTTGTTTGAATTTAACTCCGACACTATTTAAGTTAAGCAGTAGGTAGATATATGGGTATTTAAAGCACCTACAGTTCGTCAGAGATATCGGTAGTAGGAGTTTAAATCATCTTTACACCACTTCAATTGGCATGATGGAGTGTTTACAATGTCAGAGGTAATCAGCACATGTGTACTAAGCACACTGTTTAAAGTATAGGTAGTAAGAGAAAAAATTCTGAGATGACGACTTATAAATATGTTTTGTTGGATAATGATGGAAGATTGACGATAATTTGAAAAAAAAAACGATAAATAAATTTAAAAAAAAATGTGTGTTAAAAAATTCTGGTATTATTAAAAGAGATTGAGAGGAAACGCCGGGAGGTGACTTCCTCAATCATAAATGATTTTATTTTTGTAAGTAGGTTTGTACAGAGGCCACATCAAGCTACTACAATCTGTTAAATTTCTTTAATAGATTTTCAAATTTATCGTTAAACCATTAAGGTTCAAGGTTGATTGGGAAAATTTTATAGTTTCGGGTAGCTTGACCTGCTGGCGTCTTCTGTACAAACACTTGTATACGTCAATCATAAAACTGAATGAGGTTTCCTATCTGACTACTTTGAAAAAAAAGGCTGAAACAAACTCAGAGGTCATAGTCTCATTTTAAAGTCCAGACATAATCTTGGTCAGACCGGGTGAGGACCATGTACCTAGATCGACATCGACACACAGACCTTATTACTACTAACTAGCTGCGCCCCGCGGTTTCATCCGCATAAGTTTCAATTCCGTAGAAATATCGGGATAAAAATTATCCTCTGTGTTAATCCTGGTTATTAACTATCTGTGTGCCAAATTTCATCCTAATCCGTTCAGCAGGTTTTGCGTGAAAGAGTAACAAACATCCAGCCATCCATACAAACTTTCACGTTTATAATATTCAAGACCTTTTTCAAAAGGGGTCAGGCAGAATTATTAAACGTCAGTTGCAAAAATCCTCACATATTCCATTTGCTTCATCTATTCACCCGTCGAAGTATCGACGGGTGGGAGGCTTATGTCCAGCAGTGGCCGTTTTTAGTCTGAAATGACAATGATGTCATTCATACAGCTGTTATTCGCGCACGCTACTTCTATTCTGACATTTTTAGAAAAAAAAGAAAAAAATGCGTTTTTTTGCGGTAAACATGACGCAGAAAAAGAATACGAACACAAAAAAAAATTAACAAGTTGGGGAAAAATATGCGTCACATCCACGCAAAATGGCCATCGCTCAGCATAATGCTAAGACCCCATGCGAGACAGAGCCCCAGCGCTGGTTTTCAGCGACAGCCGGCGTTACGATAAAGATATGATTTTTGAAAGACTATACAAATTCTGGGGTGTTTCCACTGACATCTGCCTTATCAATGGCCTTTATTTAATAGTTACAACACCTGCAACTAAATCACTGTCTAATAGCTCAGACTCGACGGCGTCTTCAAAAGCTTTTTTATTATCATCTGACTTTTTGTTGGCGTGGGACGATAGCATTATTTATAAAGTAATAATGGAGGCGACTGCATTATTATTAATAACATCATTCATAATGGTCGTGATAGGGCATGTCTGAGCGATGATTTGCTGAATTCAGATCAGTTGAGCTGGGATTTCGTAAAGCACGGGCGGTGCGTTAGAGTGCGTGCTTTTAAGGTGAAGCTAAAAGTTATTTTTTCTTATGAAATGAAATGAAATGAAATAATTTATTTGCTATGAATGTAGGTACAAAAGTATGGTGAAGTAAGAGAAGGATCCAGTACATTCTACCGTGAGGCATGCAAATTTTTTTTATAGTAGAATTAATTATGAAATAATCTTAAAAAATCAAATATTTAATGAGTATCAAATTATTAAGATAGTCAATAAAAATATAAATCATTCAATTTCTAAGTTCATTGAGTGGTAAACAATGTCAATAATAAGTTAATAATTGGTCAATATTACAATGTCAATAATAAGTTAATAATTAGTCAAAAATGCAACAAAAACTTAACCTGTGTTTTTACGTAGGTACCCAAAGGGAACGGAACCTTCTTACTAAATCTCCACTGTTTTTCCCTTTGACTGCCTGCGAGCTGCATCTCATGAACTGCAGACAGTTGAGATTTTCACAGAGTGTGTATTTCTATTGCAGATATAACAACAAATATTAAAAATTAAATTAAAGTTAAAAATTAAAGGTGGTCCTCATAAAAAGCGCTTTTAAAAAAAAAATATGTAATGTTAAATATTGTACGGTGGTACGGAACCCTTCGTATGCAAGTCCGACTCGCACTTGGTCGGTTTTTTAAATTGCTCGTCCTAGCTTGTCTGTTACAATTAACGGAAGAGCGGGTGGACCGGAAGCAACTCATAAGGCAGAAGCTGGTACTCCATCTAAAGCTCGTATATTATGGCCCCGGAATAACATAGAACAAAATAATTATGAAAGAATTGAAAATTATTGGACAATTTTTAGACCATAAATATTTATTTTAATATTATGTATGTATCACGAAGTAAAATAGATAAAAACACGATATTATAACATTTGAATACAATGGTACTACTTATTTCTTAAGAAACTTCCAGCAAACATGTGAAAAAAAATCGAGAAAAAGAAATGTAGACAATAGTGTGTGAGAACAAGAGAAAAATATCTATAAAACCAATCCATAAAATAAATATTCTTAACTAGCGGACCCGGCAGACGTCGTCCTCCCCGGTTGACCGATATACCGATAGCAGCGCCACCTACCGGCTCCAATTGTGTTTTCAAACCATCCAGGAACCCGTTAAAATTTACACACAAAATTTCATCCGAATCGGCCCAGCCGTTCTCGAGTTTTAACGAGACAAACGAACAGCAATTGATTTATATACATATATATATAATATATATATAATCATTTAAACGTGTTTGCCACCTAACTCCTAAACCTAAGCGGCTGAACTGACTTGGATGACCTTTTGTGTGTATATTTCAATGGATTCCTGGATGGTTTGAAAACACAATTGGACCCGGTAGGTGGCGCTGCTTTTCCGAGCAGGGACAGCGATGGCATGGAAGCGATGGCAGGGACGACGTCTGGCGGATCCGATAATATAATATATAAATACAAACCCCATAGTTCAAAGACAGTGAAAAATATCCAACGTAAGTAATAGTTTACTTGGATAAGTAGACTTTTCCCGGTACGCAGATTTTCCTAGTTGCTGTCCGCACCAACATATTTTTTTTTTCGCAAAAATAAAACAGGTAAAAAGAAAGAAAGAAAGAAAAAGTATTTATGGCGACTCCTACAGGATCATAAACTAAACTAAACACAGTTAAAAATAAAAATAAAACAAGGTAGATACTTACAGTCTTAGCTATCATGGCTGAAATAATTTGTCCTGCCTGCGTAATACCTGGAACAAAAATACACATATAAAAAAACACAAAAAAAGATTTTATGTATTTTTTTTGTCACTACTCTTTCACATGGAGCTATCTACATCTCTCTATCTATTGTCCCATTGCAGGTATGCTTGATTGTTTTATACTATTTTTCTGTTCTGTTTTTTTTTATGGTAAAATAAATAAATATAGTACCTATTATCAATTTTTTTTTGTACTTCAATCATTGCACTCTCTCCTAGCGTACGAACAATTCAATTGAGTCGATATTTTTGACGTGAGGTTAAGTATGCTCGTTCAAGTACGCTATGCGTGACACAGTTATTTCAGTGTGGCGCCATTGCTGATCGATGTAGTCGACTGCTGCAATAGAGGGGTAGTGCACTTAGTGTCTTATTAGTCATATCAGTGGTAAAATATCTATACATCTATTTAGCCTGTAATGCTGTGCTAAGGCAGTATTTTTTCAGAACTGATTTGGCTTTTAAACCCATGGCGTAGTATCGACGCGTCAGATGTTTTTCGCTGTGAATTTTTATCGTTTTCCATATAAGTCTGTAAGAAATGCAAAAATGCAATTTGCGTAATAATAGAAAGAAATACCTACGAAATATGAGATTCTCCCCTTTTCAGTATGTATAAATATATATATATAGTAATGACAGAGGTCCTGAATCTATTAAATTGGTTATAAAGAAAGAAAGAAAAAGAAAATGCATTTATTTGCGGCAAACATGACGCAAAAAAAAGGAAACTTAAACACACAAAAAAAAAACCAGTTGGGGGTAAACATGCGTCACATTCACGCAAAACGGCCATCGCTCAGCATAATGCTAAGACCCTTTACGAGACAGAGCCCCAGCGCTGGTTTTCAGCGACAGCCGAAATCGAATCTCAAGTGATTTTTTTTTACTGGCCATTGATGTCCCACTCTGGGCAAAGGCCACTCTACTCTCCTTCCACTTCTTCTTCGTCCAGTGCTGCCAAGGACCAATCTTTATCAAAGGAGTCGAGATCATTCCGCCATCTCCGTCTGGGCCTGTCGCGATGTCGTTTGCCATTAAGCGGGACCGAGTCGTAAGTTTGGCTCACTGATCGTCTGACATGCGACAGATGAGTCCAGCCCAATTTAGGTAATTTAAGCATGGCAGCTTTCCGAGTGAAACCAGTTATTAATATCATAATAAATAAATAGAAAATTTATTCAAGTATAAAGTAAAGTAAAAATATGATTTACATTCAATCGAGGAAAGTTAAATTCTAACTGTAAAGTAGACCTGCCTGATCTAGGTTTATGAAAAACCTGTGTTTCAGTCCATCAATTTACATCAAACATTTAAAAAGAAGACAACAATAAATGTATTAGAAGCTAAATTGAAGAGGTATAATATTTTTTTAATGACTTAAACAGTGTTAATATAATTATAGTTAACCAATTACATCACCGAAGAAGACATGTGACATCTGCCAACCCGCACCGGGCTGGCTGTGGATTACTGTCCACTCCCTCTCACCGGGAGGAGGCCTGTGTCGCAGCAGTAGGAACATTATAGGCTGATTATGTAATCAAATCATGTAACAGTAATTTTGACAACAGATTCGCATTTCAGGAACCGGTTACTATACTCGTACATAATTATATTGAACCACTAGTTTGTGGCTCAATATATGTACCATCCAGTGTATCATTTGTTACCCTTCTTATGACACTACTGACATGTGACTTAGCCCTATCCATAACTAACACAAAATGTCAAATGCCTATCTTATTATTAATAATAACAACAATAATTAATCATGCATAGTGACATTCTTTAGATAATTAGATTATATGGTGTAATAATAGCTTCCGCTATGATTGGTTTTGCAGGTGTCTCTTAAATTTGAAGTGATCTACATTCTACTACGCAATACTACGTAGGATAGGTAGGTACCGAATGAGTTTTAACCCTTCATATGAACTTGGATCCACGCGAGGCACAATGACTTTTTAATTGCTTCTGTAATTACGGCATTCAATCAGTTCATCTGCCTGCCTTTTCCCAACTATGTTGGGGTCGGCTTTCAGTCTAACCGTATGCAGCTGAATACCAGTATTTCACATGGAGCAACTGCCTATCTGACCTCCACAACCCAGTTACTGGGTAATACGATATCCCGTGGTAAGACTGGTTGTCAGACTTTCGGGCTTCCGTAACGATTGTCAAAGATCCACGAAACGGCGTAACGTGCTTTCCGAGGCACGGAGGGGTTTCGGTATGTAAAGATGGTCACCCCTCTACATATCAACCGCGGCAAACGTAGCTTAACCGGATCAATCGACCTGTGCGGCTGTTATTATTTTGCCATAGTATATAGATATATATTTTATCATTTGTAAACGTTTTTGTAGCTATTCCAAGAAACTCTTTGCATCGTTAATACTCCACTAATTTCGTAGTAAGTAATGCTTGTCTTTCCAAATCTTCGTGACAGATCATCCTTGATGAATTCTCAAAATGATTTCACAAAAGGCACCTACTTACCCGTTACCATTATTTTAGTAGAAAACCAAACACGACGGACAAAAAGATCGCATTTAAAGATTACCGCGAATATCGACAAGGTTCTAATCATCACGACGTTTTACCAAAACGGATCCCTAAAAGGATTACGTAATAGTATAAGACAAGATTGTTCTGATTTGTAGAGATTGATAGGCAAGGTTAAGTACGGTCAGTTTGTGGATGGGTGAAAATTCTACAGAAGTTAAGAATAAGAAGCTTTCTCACATGCATAAATTCCCAACTCAAATACAGGGTGGCATGGACATCGACGCTCAAACTATTACCATAATTCTGGTTAACAATAAACTGCACCCTAATTGCGTAACACACAATCAATCGGAATCGGTTTCATTTTGACAGTTCAACAACATTCATTGCGTTATTTACGTGTTGAGCAGACAAATTTTTCGAACTTATGAAGCAATGGATTAACAATTTACTTCAAAATTATTCAGATTCCGATTGATCGTGTGTTGCGCAATTAGGGTGCTGGACTGCGATAAATTAACTGAACAAAGTGGACTAAAAGTCTATAGGTCCTATAATTTACCCAGACATCCCATTACCCACTTATTCGGCTCTAAAGCACCCAGAACATATAAACTCACCTCTCAATAGGCTCAACCGAGAGATGAATTTTTATATAAAATCCACTCCAGATGTTGACATAATTCATGACTCCGTAAACAGCTTTAAAACTCAAATTTTAGGGTCCCAAAGCACGCAACCCACACAATCTAAGGATTCATTGTTTTAGTGTGTAAGTATTTCTGGAAACCTCTGTAACTTATTTCTTGTGTCATTTTATATTTCTGTTTATACAAATTATATGTAGTTTGTCACCACTTAATTCTTATACATTTCGAACTTATTTTTTTTTTTTTCTTAATTTTTATACTTTAGGTTATCACTGTATTTGAGAATGCTGGTTGTTGTTGAAGTTGCCAATAACTGGTGAAGTTTTTGGCAACTGTATAAACCCATGACTGTTATCTACTGTTATTTGATATTTTGTATACAGAAGCTGTTGGTGTACTTTTATAAATAAATAAATCCCCCTGCGAGGAAATTTTTATCGGTTATCAAAATAAAAAAGCAGTACAATACCTACACGGTACAAATTGTATGGCACAGCAATTTTTTTTATAGGGCGTCAAAGTCAAATCATTTATTTCAAATAGGCACATAAAAGACAATTTGAACGTCAAAATTACAAAGAAAAAAAAAAGAATTGTAATCGATCGAATTCTAGTCGCCCCTTCCAAAAGGTAGTTTTCGTATGGAGAAGAATGGGCCAGAAACACTGCCGTTACTCTTTTAAAATGGTTTACAAGGTTTTATATACATTCATTATTTAATTATATGTGAAGACGATACACCTACAATAATATTACTCTACCACAAAAGGTAAAAATAATTCAAAATAAAGCAATGACAGGTAAATCAATTATGTGATAGATCCATGGTGCTCACATACTTACAAACATTGTAAAAGAGTAGATGACTACTGAACAGACAGCTGTGCTGCTGGGGAGTTTGTTGCGCCACTTCTTACCAGCGATAGCTACTGCTATCGCTGGTAAGAAGTGGCGCAACAAACTACAGTCCTTCACCACTTCCTACTGGAAGTGGTGAAGGGCGGGCGTTTTTGGGGGACTGTCTTTTGTAATTTTGACGTTCGAAAAGTGCTGATTCTCAGCCTCATTTAAATAAATGACTTTTGATTTTGATTTTGACGTCTAGAATCAAGTGCTGAATTCATGGTTACAGTTTTCGCGTCCATGCCTGCCATCCTGTATAGGCTCGGGTCGGGATCCGAACTTATGACTTTACAAGCCACAACTTATGACTGCAAAAGCCACAACTCCAACCGTACCTTTAAAGCTCGAAATAACTTAATTAAAAGTACTGATAGGGTTTTTGTAATAGGTACATAGAGCTTCCACCATCTTACCTCTGCAAAATCCTATTTAATTACCCACATATCCTGAACTACAAGCTAGAGGTGACCGCACTATCGATAATTATAAACACCAACACATCATGTTCACTAGAGGTGACCACTTATCGATAAACCCAATTTATCATTAGCAATTTACATTTAATGACACATATCATCGACACAGGCCTATCGATAAGGACGCGTACTCTAACAGCTAGTAATTAATTATACTACTTGATTAAGATTAATTTAGTCGATGATATTAACGATTTATTGCAACAGCGGCGTTTTAAAGTGTATAATGTTAATCATACAGTATCTGAGTTTACAATCTAGTTGGGATTTATAATACTGAGCGGGGTAAATAAATAACATCATAATTCAAAAGAAATAAACATGAAATAATATTACATAGCACAACCAGCCTATAATGTTCCCACTGCTGGGACACAGGCCTTCTCTTCCAGGCGAACGTTTGCAAACAGGCCCAGTAAAAACCATAAAATCAATTGTTGGACAAATGATTTGGCTATCAAAAATTCGTCCGCATCGTTGTCAACAGGAAAAGTGTCCAAAAGGCTGGCAGCATTGCCACGTTGTATGGCAATGCTGATTCATTGTCCAAAAAATAATTCTTCAGATAAACGTGGCCTAGCGACAGAAAAATCACTTAAGCGTACATAAAGTAAAAACCTATTAAGAGTTAACAGTAGCTATCAATTTGATTTATTTAATTAGTTCTGCCAATAATTTAAAAGGATCTTTATAAGGGGCAAACCTAATACATTTTTGTAATAAAATTGTTATGCTTTCTAAGTAACTTTCATTCACTTAACATACCTACTCCAGTTGTTCATTCGAAAATGGCGGTTGTTGAATAAAAGTGAAACTTTTATTTGCTGAAAAGCTTTTATTAGCTTTTAAAGAAACTGCCGGAAAATCTAAAATCGCTAATCATCATTGAGTAAGTAAGTGGTGATCAATGTTTGTTCCGTCACCGTGTCAGAGGTCCATCGTATCTCTGAATAATGTTTGGCTGAAATTATTTTAAAATGTGTCAGAAAGTAAGTAAAATCTTTTTTTGTCATAATCAAAACATTGATTTCAATAAATACGACAAAAAGCTCTTTCAAATTGCAAATTTCTCTTCAATTTCAATTTTCTTAATTTCAAATTTCTTAAAAAAAAAAAGGGTTTTTTTTTCAAAGCAATTTTACCTCAAGGACAAGTCATGAGTAGGCACTTTTAAAACTTTTTAAAAACAATTCTACACGTGTAAAACAAATACTTAACAATATCCGTGACCCGTTACCTAAAAAAATTTAAAAATAATTTGTTACATGACCTCATGTGAGCCAAATTACACGTTATAGTACATCGTTAGTTAATTGCGTTAGTTCAAGGTTCGATTCTTAGGTTATGTAATAACAAGCACGATATTTTGTGTAACAAGTTGATTTCTTGCAGTCAGAAGTTTTCATAATTTTCTTCATCAGTCTTTATGTTTATACTGACAGCGGTGAACGTAACATGGCGAGGAAACCAGGACTTATAAGCAGCTTCTGCCACGTCCGCGTGACATTTCTTATTCCCCCGACCCACTCCGTCGCATCGCATCGCATCGCCTGCCCGTGGTTACTTCATTTTCACTTAGCATTCTTTTCGACTTTTTCTTCTTTTTGCTCAGCTGTAGCGGTTCTAAGGTTTAAATAACTTATAGGCTTCCTCAAGAATCAGGCTATCAAATACTACTATAATAATATTATAAATGCGTAAGTTTGTATGGATGGATGGATGGATGGATTTTTGTTACTCTTTCACGCAAAAACTACTGAACGGATTAGGATGAAATTTGGCACACAGATAGTTTATAACATGCGCTCGTGAGATCGGCCGCACTTGGTGATGGGGCCCGCTTGGCATGGCGGGCTGATACCAGTCGGGGGTGCGGTGAATGTACAAGTATCTCCCGGACCCCCGACTCATGTTACTAGAAGGAACAGTGGGGTTTTGGTCGGTAAGAGTCCGACATAACCCTCCGTTCTTCCCAGACGGAGGGTATACAAAAAGGTCAGTCAAAATGACACGAAATGTCTAAATTGGTGACCCATCGAAAAATTGATCTCGGCAAGCACAGCATACCATAACAAAATATCTTCGCTCCTGTATTCCTCAAAGAGATAGCACACCCGCATTTCTTCAGTTACATTCAATGCTCAGTACCAATTAACCACGAGCTTCTCAATCGAAGGCTGTACACGATAAAATCTAATTAATAGTCCATAATAATTAATAATTCCTGTTTATCTTATTAAAGATGGTGACATGCTTCGACTACGATTAACAAGTGATCAAGCTGCTTAGACCTCGTAATTAACGGTCGGATTAATTAGATTCTGCATCTATTAAGAAATAAACTATTAAATCAGCAGCTGGTGTCAGTGGATATACATATATGTAGATAGGTAAATCATCGTCTACCTAGCCTGTTCCCAACTATGTTGGGGTCGCCTTCCATTCTAACCGGATACAGCTGAATACCAGTATTTTACATGGAGCGACTGCCTATCTGACCTCGACAAACCCGTTACTGGATAATACGATACCCCTTGGTAAGACTGGTTGTCAGACTTTCGGACTTCTGACTACCCGTAACGACTGTCAAAGATCCACGAATGACAGCCAGGACCAACGGCTTAACGTGCTTTCCGAGGCACGGAGGGGTCTTGGTATGTAAAGATGGTCACTCATCCAGGGATCAACCGCGGCAAGTGTAGCTTAAACTGAAATCGCGAAAAAAAAATCAGCTGTTCCCTACGTGTATGTTCGCATAACTCGTCAAAATGTTGGGAGCAGCTGATTTTTTTTCGAGATTTCAGGTTTGGTCCTATAGTAAAAGTTGTTCATAATGATGATTACAATGACCTCTTAAGAGGTTGTTGGTGTTTTACAAATAACCCTGTATATAATATTTAGTAACACACATTTGGCCAATATATAGCATGCAATAATACAGGTCTTTACAGTTAATATATTAATTACTAAGTAACTACATTTTGTCAATTTATATCTACTTAACAGTTAAATATGTCTGTGCATTAAAGTATAAAATTAACAGGGACACTTTTGAAAGAACTCATCTATCGAATAAAAACACTCTAAGAACCACTTCCGCAACGCAACACAAAACTTATTGAAGGGCAGTTTTTTTTTTTTTTTTTTGCAGTTGAGTAATTGACCTAGGCAAAGCATTGTAAATTAGGAAAGCCCCATAAATGCAGCTCCGCCGAAAAAGTACTAGCAGTTACACACTGCCAAGCGGTAATGGTTTGGCTTTTGAAGGAGGGACTGGTTATTGTATGAAGTTAAAAAATAATTAACAAGAATACTAAACAACACAGTCTCCTCATCATCATCATTAGCCTATAGCAGTCCACTGTTGGACATAGGCTTCTCCTACTGCACGCCATTCAACTCGATTTTCGGGAACTCTCATCCAGCTGCTACCAGCCGTCCTGCGAAGATCGTCGCTCCACCTAGCCTGAGGGCGTCCCACCTTACGTTCTCCACTCAAGAACACGTCTACCCCAACGGTCATCGGTTCTACGGCTAATATGGCCGGCGCATTGCCACTTCAGCCTTCTTATTCTATGAGCTATGTCGACAACTTTGGTTCTCTGCCGAATCACTTCCTTGCGGATAACACAGTCTAAAATAATAAAATGTGTCTACCAATAAAACAAAATGAGTTTTCAAATTGGTTTCAACGCAAAAAACATACCTACACAGCTACAAGAAGTATTTTGGCTCTTAAATGACATTGATAGGAGGGCGCTATTGTTTAACATTTGCGCAATTGTTTTGGTTTATTGAAAACCAAGATGGCGATGCTAGTTCCAATTTTGGCCACGCGCCACTTGCGCTATAACAATGGCAATACCTGTCAAAAGCTCATCACTTACCATGGGAAAAAGATGTGAAGTACAACTTGCATTTAACTAAGTTATGCGAGGACGATCAAACATGACTCCCATCTGTCGGAATGTTCGTCAAAGTCGTTCATGCTATAGGTCATGATCATGACGTACGTTAGACACTTGCTTATAATGTTTTAGATAGCGTCATAACATCACGTCTGGTTTTCCCAGAGGGTGGGCAGTGTTTAGTACAACCATATTTCGTAGCAGTTATGAATTATGATATGGTTAAAAAGGGGCTGACTACCGAGATGACGACTAATAGAGAAATATGGATGAAAAAGACATGTTGCGCCGACCGCAAATGAAAGAAAGAAAGAAAGAAAAAGCATTTATTTGCGGCAAACATGACGCATAAAAAAAAAGGACATAAACACACAAAAAATAACAAGTTGGGGGTAAACATGCGTCACATTCACGCAAAACGGCCATCGCTCAGCATAATGCTAAGACCCTATACGAGACAGAGCCCCAGCGCTGGTTTTCAGCGGCAGCCGGCGCAAATAAATTGGGATAAGCGCAGGAAATTGATGATGATGATTTTTTTGCAGTTATGTTTATGTACAGTCAGCAACAAAAGTCAATTAACACTGTTACTTTTACAAATCATCTAAATTGATACAAAATGATGCGATACATTGGTTTTCTCTATTTCATGTAATCTTTCTTGCAAAGAGTTAATTATTCATAAATATTCTATTACTATATCTTTTTTTAAGAATATTTTGCTCAATAATTAAGATTTAAACAACTAAAGTGTTAACCGACTTTTGTTGCTGACCGTATAACGACTTTGACCATGTAAAATAAATAAATATAGTACTCCAGACCGAATATCGACCTTGGCGACCAATCTCAGCGGAGACCAGCCTTCGGCGCAGGAGATATTATAGTGCACAAGTGTGTGCGCAGACATAGGTGCTCTCTTCCCTCACTCTCATAGTCTGATGAGACGATCATGTAATAGGGGGTGAGCTTATAGCTTAATCCAGACAGGTCTGTTACTACAAAACAACCCTAATAAAAAAATTAATAAACATTCTGTTTCTTGGCCAAAGAATTAGCATCGCCATACAACGTGGCAATGCTACCAGCCTTTTGGGCACTGTTCCTGTTGACAGCGATGCGGACGAATTTTTTGATGCCCTAAGATTCTTTTTTTTTCACTTGTACATATGTATTATTATTTTAGACTTAATTTGATTCTTATGAGAATAAAATAACTTATACTAATAATAAATTCCCCATTGTAAAACTAGTTTTCAGATTGATAATAAACATTCTTGACCAAAGGATTCTCAGGACTCCAGAAGTTACGTCTGTGACCACTAACTGCCCAAAGCAGTCAAATAACTATATATTTATTTGTAATACAAGTTATGGACATAACAAATTTAGCGTTCCCAATGCTGGGATACAGGCTTCCTCTCTGTAAGAGAGTGGGCTGTAATCCACCACGTGGATCCAGTGCAGGTTGGTAGATGTCACATGCCTTCGAATTTGTGGTTCTAGGTCATGCCGGTTTCCTCGCGATGTTTTCCTTCACCGGTTTAGTAGTTATGGTTATACTAAAGGTCAGAGGAGCCAAGTTAAGAAGCCAATTTCCGTTAACACGATGATTAGAGCTAGGTAAAGTGTTGGGGTCACCGGATGCTGGTGAATACCAGTACTTTACATGGAGCAACTATCTGCCTTCCACAGCCCAGTTACTGGGTAAGACCCTTGATACCCGGGGGGGTTACCCCTTGACTGGTTGTCAGACTAGACCGGTTGTCAGACTGTCGGGCTTCTGACTACACGTAACGGCTGTCAAAGATCTACGAATGACAGCCGGGAGCAAGGGCTTAAAGTGCTTTCCGAGGCACAAAGAAGTCTCGATATGAAACGGATTGTCAGTCATCCGCGAAGTCTGCGGCAAGCGTACTTTAACCTTGTGAGAACCATAACTTTGTAGATTAAATTTGTTGACGATTTTCTATTTTGATAGTACATACCTGTTGACAGGCCTACACAGTCCTCCCATATCTGTTAACACTGTAATTTGAAAACATTGTAAAAGCCAATTATTTTTAAAAGAGTAACCGTGGAGTTTCTTGCCTGCTCTTCTCCATAGGAAACAATAGACTGAAACTGTGCACCCAGCATCTAACGTTTCATAAGTTCATGTTGGTTTATGTGAAATAAAATATTTTGATTTTTGATTTTGAATAGATCGACTAGTGTGGCTGTTACTTAGCCACGAATCCCTCATTAATGCTAAGTATAATATTAACTAACGTAACGAGCCATGAGAAAACAGCTTTTTATAAATTCGGCGCGAAGACACGGCTTAAATCGGATGGTATGCGCTCGTCAGTTGTTTATTCGCACAATAGGTCACGAATATACTTAGCGACCTGACTGACATTGTTATAGTGATTTTAATACGATTATTACAAGGTTATAAAGGTGTGTTTTGATTGTGATGGATTTAAGAATGTTGGCTGGTGTAGTGTCAGATGAAATCAGCCTGTACAGGATGACATTGAATAGGTGCGCTAAATTAAAACATCTCATTCAACGTGATTTAGAGCATGTCAGTAAGGAAAGGGATGCACATACGGCAAGCGGTTTAGCAACGTCACTCGTCACGCGCCTTTTTTAACCGACTTCTAAAAAAGGAGGAGGTTCTCAATTCGCGTGTTTGTATTTTTTTTTTTTATGTTTGTTCGCGCATATCTCTGTGGCTTGCCAACCGATTTGAAAAATTCTTTTTTTGTTGGAAAGGGTATACTTCCCAAATGGTACCATAGAAATTTCATCAAAAACGGTTCTTTAGTTTGGTTTTTAAACCAAAATTACTGTTAAAAATTACAACTTAAAAGTGAAAAATAAAACCTTTTTTTTTCATAGAAACGGTCAAAATTATGTAAATACCGCTAGTTCAACGCGTTGCCAACTTGCTTCATGTTATGAACTCTGCGATGAATACATACTCGTAGATTCCTTACCTATCGGGCGCGCGCTAAAATTGATACTCTAATTTTCTTATTTGTTTATATAATTTTGAAAAAAAAAATCTGGAACGACGATAATTCGTGTCTACTAGAAGTTTGCACTATCTAAGACGATGTTTACACAATATTTTTCTTTTCAAAAAAATTAATTTATAATGATTATGTAACAGTTACTGCACTTCATATTTCGAGTTGGCACAAGTTTTCAATTTTATCCTGTACTAGCTGCGCCCCGCGGTTTCACCCACATAAGTTTCGATCCCGTGGGAATATCGGGATAAACGTGTCTTAATCCTGGTTATAAACTATATGTGTGCCAAATTTCATCCTAATCCGTTCAGTAGTTTTTGCGTGAAAGAGTAACAAACATCCATCCATCCACCATCCATCCATACAGACTTTTACGTTTATAATATTAGTAGGATACTTTATGTAGAAGACAATGGAGTTCGGTTATCGGCAAACATTAGATAGGACGCTCTCAGGCCCTCAGACTAGGTGGAGCGACGATCTTCGCAGGGTGGCTGGAAGCAGCTAGATGAGTTGCCGAGAATCGAGTTTAATAGCGTGGCTATTGGAGAGGCCTATATACAGTAGTGGAGTGCTGTAGGCTGATGTAAATATTGATGAACAGTTGCTTATATGTCCGCGAATTCGTTCGCGTGCAAATCAAAAAAAAAAAAAAAATTGGATTAAGTACATGGGTTATTAATTTTTTTGCGGGGAATCCTTATTATTTAAACAAAAATAAAGTAGCCTTAGTTACTCCTTATAACTTAAGAGGGGCAATTCTTGTATTTTTAAGACCATTCACATTCTAATCTCAGTCTCATTCTGTCAAAAATACAATCAATTTCCCTACATTTTTGTCAAGTTTTTTAAATTAATTGAGATGAGATTGCAACTGGTATTTGTGTGTACCTACGAGAATTGGCTCTCTGCTATCGGCCAGTGAAAGTCACATCAACATCGGTCCAGCTGTTTCGGAGATTAGCCGGAACAATCAGACAGACAGACAAACGTGGGTGAGTTATAGGTACTTACTATAAGGTTGTCTGCTAAAATCGAACTTATGTAGTGTAGTCTGGCAATAAAATAACTTTGGCCGGATTCAAACAGTCAAGCGAGTTTCGAATGAGCTTTAAAAATTTGTATTAGGTTTTTGTTTGAACGGAAACAGTGAAGTGAAGACGTTCGCTTTAAAATAACTCTGGCCGGATTCGAACAGTCAAGCGAGTTTCGAATGAGCTTTAAAAATTTGTATTAGGTTTTTGTTTGAACGAAAACAGTGAAGTGAAGCTGGCCAAGTGCGTGTCGGACCACGCACAATGAAGGGTTCCTTGAAATGAATAATTATTGTAGTTGAAAATCATGTTCTGTCATACATAGCAGCTGCAACAGTAAGTTGGTTGACTGTTACTCGTAAACTTGTAAAGCCTACTTAGCTGTGATACTTTTCCTTTTAAATTCGAAAAACAACCATTTAGTTGGCAGGAGGGTGGGGGGCAGTTGACTCTAACACTTTAAAGCTTAATATTTCACAAACGATCCCTGAATCGAATAATTATTTTTGAAAGACCTATCAAACGATACCCCACGCCATGGAGTATACGCGAAAGAAACATCCCCACTTTAAGTGTAGAGGATCTATCACGGATACCTTGGGAGGTACCCTAAAAAAATTTTTTTTTGCCACTTTGTCGGCCTGATTAATATGTATATGCCAAATTATAGCTTTCTACTACTAAGAGTCTCTGAGCTAAGCTGCAGACAGACGGACAAACGGACATGGCAAAACTACAGGGGTTCTTTGTTAACTACGGAACCCTAAAAATTAACGTTGTATGATTTCTACAGTACACCTCTGCCTAGCACTTTGGGCATTACAGCCGTGATGTCAAAGTCAAAGTCAAATCATTTATAAAAACTTTTTTGCAAAAAAAAACAACCGACTTCCAAAAACGACACTACAAAGTGAAAAATAACTTTAATTTCGGAAGTCGGTGTCGTTGGGTTCGCATTTTCGTTGTTTGCCACCGACTTCCGAAATTAAAGTTATTTTTCACTTTGTAGTGTCGTTTTTGGAAGTCGGTTGTTTTTTTTTGCAAAAGTTTTTATTTTTCACTTTTAAGTTGTAATTTTTACCAGTAATTTTGGTTTAAAAACCAAACTACTGAACCGTTTTTGATGAAATTTCTATGGGACCATTTGGGAAGTATACCCTTTCCAACAAAAAAATAATTTTTCAAATCGGTTGGCAAGCGACAGAGTTATGCCCGAACAAACATAAAAAAAAAAAAAAATACAAACATCCGAATTGAGAACCTCCTCCTTTTTTAAGTCTTTTAAGTTAAGTTAAGTTTTAAGTTTTTTAAGTCGGTTAATAAAAGGCACTTTTTAACGTCAAAAATAAAATTGATTCTAGTCGATGTTTTGTTATGTGTAATTATAACAATCAATACTCCGTACTGAGAGAAACATCTCGTAAATTACTACAAAATCTCCACGTATGTGTGCCAAGGTCGCTGGAGAAAGGACCGCATTGTTTCGCTGAGCGTCTGAACAATGGACGTGGACAAAACGGTTGAATTGTTACAGATTCAACTGTTTACACAACTTTTTGGATTTATTGTCTGTTTCACGGCTTGCAGGGTAGGTTGTATTAATTGGAGGCTATTAGGTGTGGCCTAGATTAATAGAAAAAGTTAAAAAGGTCGTAGGTTCGAACACAGACAGGCACTTTACTTTGTGTAAAGAATTTCATTGCCACTACTCTCAGAACGGTGAAAGAAAACATCATGAGGAAACAGGCATGTCCTAGGACCAAAAATTAAAAAATATGTGACATATACCAACTCGCACTGGGCCCGTGTGGTGGATTACGGCCCACTGCCTCTCACAGAGAGTAGGCCGCAGTCCCAGCAGTGGGAACATTATAGAATAATTAGGTAAAAGTCCCATGATAATAGGCGATTGGACTTTTTCTATAAACAGGGCAGAAAACTAGAACTCCGGACAGCAGCATAAGAAACTCAGTAGCAACTGAAAAAAATCTTCTAACTTTGTCCGACATTTTTTTTTTTTTTCAGCATGGGAAATCATCAAATGACTCCTCCCGCTCTGGGTGGAGCAGGAGGGAGTGTCAGACTCTTACTGACTAAAACCCGCCCGTGTTCCTCCCTTAGTTATATAAGAATGACATTTCAATATTTGTACACCATAATTATGTTGTGGTAGAGTGTATAGAACTTAGGCCCGATTTTTCCAACGCCAGATAATTTTATTGGAAGAATAATTTTGAATTTTTGACGGTTCTTCCATACAAAAACTGTCAGACGTCAATTTTATTCCACGAATAAAAATTATTTGTCGATTGAAAAATCAGCCATAGAAGATATTAACACCACACTATGTAAAACTACATTCTTACAAATAAATAAATTCTAATTCGAAATTGAGACTTTGAGACACCACAAGTAATTCACTCAATAATTACATTAGCCCTAAGACAGTATTGCAAACGATGGTTCTACCATGAATTTAGGGTCCCATTAATATTTATATCGCTACATCTGGTAGTCCGCGTATTAACCTACTGAACCTCACGGCATCCAATGATGGCCGAACTTGAGTTACGATCTGCATCGAGAATTACTTTACATAACTTTATAGAAGTTGGTTTTACTTGCAGTATGTTTGATGTGTATATCGAATAATAGACAATTTCGGACACCAAACTACATGATCTTCACATGATCTGATCAAGATTATGTCTGGAATTTAAAAGAGACTGTGACCTTTGAGTTTGTTTCGGCCTTTCTTCTCAGAGTAATCAGAAAGGAAACACCGACCTCATCTAGTTTTTAAAATATGATTGACGTGTAAAAGTAAACTGGCAAACACTGGAAACTGTCGAGTTAATGCAACTGTGTAATCGGCAAAACTGACGAATCAGTGAAACTGACTAATCAACGACACTGGTGAATTAAATAAACTGATGACTGAGGGACACTGACCAGTGATACGCGGAGTCGTAAACGTGTTTGTGGAAACCTACAGTTAAAAAATCATGTATCATTTATATAATAATATCATCATCTTTCCGCATCTTAGCTGTTGAGGAGTTTCTTACGCTACTTCTTCTTCCCTGCTAAAGCGCTAGGAAGTGGTGAAGGACGGTCGTTTTAGGGAACTGTCTCATGTAATTTTGACGTTTAAAAAGTGCTGAATCTCAGCCTAATTTGATTTGATTAGAGCCAATCGTAAAACTTTCACGGCTGGACATAGATCTCCTCCAAACATCGCCACATCGACTGGTTTCATTCTTCTAGCACAAAAAAAAATAACATAAGATAATAGCAGGAACATTTGCTCCGAATTTCACGATCGCTTTGCAGGCGAGACGGTTGTCTAGCCATTGTGACAAACCGACAATCAGTAAGATAAACATTGTAGGCTTCTCTGATAGTGGAACATTACTAAACACGAAGCACTATAAGACTGGAACTTCCGTCAACCCCGTTACAAAATAAAGTGTTAAGAAAACTAAATTCCCACGGGAAATAGACATCGCCACGGGGCGAAACTGTACGTTAGATAAGACTTGTTACATTAAACTGTCCTTAATTAAATGCATAAAATGGCCATTTTAACGAGACCTCTCTCACTTGCACATTACCAACTACATACAACTTTATATAAGGGGAAATAGAGTTCAATTTCGAATAGAGGGTGATGGTTTGATAGGTCTTAGTGATTGGTTATGCGTAGACGCAGTTTCTAAGAAGATTGAAGTGACCGATGTTTATCGGGTCAACTGAATTAAAGTTTTGTTGTAATGTTAAACAAGTTTTGTGCAAGATATGTTGTCGGTAGGTAGCATTATTTTCTATTTATGTTATTTTTGATTAACTACATAGGCTGTCAGATGGTTTCCGATATCAAAGGTGCCATTAAACTTAGGTAACTTTATGTCAGAATAATCAGCCTATAATGTTCCCACTGTTGAGACACACTTCCTATCTTCGAGAGAAGTGGGCTGTAATCTACCACGCGGGCTCAATGCAACCCGCATTGAGCCCGCGTGGTAGACGTCACATGTCTCCGAATTTTTTGGTTCTAGGATATGCCGGTTTCCTCACGATGTTTGCCCTCACTGTGAGAGCAATGATAATGAAATTATTTACACAAAATAAAGCCGGCCTGGGTTTTTTTTTTGTATGTCGGGGCCGTTATCACCTAACCTATAATTTACTAACCGTTATTAGTTAAAATTAAGACTCTTGAATCTTTACCAATAATGAAACAAAAACCTCATAGCTTTTATTTACACAAAATAAAGCCGGCCTGGGTTTCTTTTTTTTTTGTAAGTCGGGGCCGTTATCACTGGTAAGTCGGGGCTGTTATCACTGGTAAGTCGGGGCCGTTATCACTGATAAGTCGGGGCCGTTATCACTGGTAAGTCGGGGCCATTATCAATGGTAAGTCGGGGCCGTTATCTCTGGTAAGTCGGGGCCGTTATTACTGGGCCATTGCTCTGGCGAACAATGTTGATGACCATAAATGAAAAGTTCTCGCGTAGTACCTCGATGACTTACAACAGTTACAATTTTATGGACTATATTTGTTTCATAAACCCATTGTTTTATACACAACAAAGTTTCTGATCGCAAATGCCAAAAATTTAATACGCCGTACGCAATTGGCCAGGAGACCCATGACACAAGTAATTTACTTAGTATGGGCTCCTGTCTCCCTTCCATGTTTTATCATTATATTTAAATTTAAGAAACTTAGAGGGGCCCGTGGCTAAATAATAACAGCCGCACAGGTCGATTGATCAGGTCAAGCTACGCTTGCCGCGGTTGGTCTGTGGATGGGTGACCATCTTTACATACCGAGACCCCTCCGTGCCTCGGAAAGCACGTTAAGCCGTTGGTCCCGGCTGTCATTCGTGGATCTTTGACAGTCGTTACGGGTAGTCAGAAGCCCGAAAGTCTGACTACCAGTCTTACCAAGGGGTATCGTATTACCCAGTAACTGGGTTGTGGAGGTCAGATAGGCAATCGCTCCATGTAAAATACTGGTATTCAGCTGCATCCGGTTAGACTGGAAGCCGACCCCAACATAGTTGGGAAAAGGCTCGGCAGATGATGATTTAAATTTAAGAAACGTATGTATCTTGTGGGAGAAAATAAATGAAATTATTATTATTAATTGGTATCATCTTGAATCCAATCCTAATAGTTTGCCATGGCCGATGGTGCCGAATGGTTCTGGAATCGCGACCTACATACCGGAAGACGTATGGCCGATGGGGCCGAAAGGTTCTGGAGTGGCGACCACATACCGGATGACGAGCGTTGGAAGGCGTCCCACAAGGTGGACCGATATCCTTGTGAAGCCGCAGGAATCCGCTGGATGCGGGAAGCACAGAACCGGAAGAAGTGCCGGTGCTTGAGGGGGTCCTATGCCCAGCAGTGGACGTCTTTCGGCTGAAATGAATAAATGACTACCTTCTTTTGTACCATCCAGTACCTGTTTTTTTTTTTCAGGATGGGATATCATCAAATGACTCCTCCCGCTCTGGGTGGAGCAGAAGGGAGTGTCAGACTCTTACTGACTAAAACCCACCCGTGTTCCTTCCTTAGCCCTTTATGTTCCAGGGCATCGGTAACCCTTTCGGACGATCCCGCTACCCACCATCCAGTACCTTCGGTAACAAAACCTTCAGCTTCCAACCTTATAAAACTTACGGGTCTATTGAAAAAACCCATTGTACTTTATACACAACAAAGTTCCCAACCGCAAATGCCAACATTAATACACCGTACGCAATTGGTATCATCTCGAATTTAATCCTAATAGTTTACTGGATGATTTTCATCACCTGATGGTGCCTATAATCGAAGTCGTGACAGAGGCGACATTGGGAATATGTATTAAAGGATGTTTATGTTTACAATATAATGCAATACCGTGAACTAGAATGAGTCTGCAAAATTACTGATGAATGAAGCAACATGGCATTATCAGCCTATAATGTTTCCACTGCTGGGACACAGGCCTCCTCTCTGTGAGAGGGAGTAGGCCGTAATCTACCACGCGAGCCAGTGCGGGTTGGTAGATGTCACATGTCTTCGAATTTTTGGATCTAGGACATGCCGGTTTCCTCGCGATGTTTTCCTTCACCGTTTTGAGAGCAGTGCTGATGAAATAAATTACACAAAGTAAAGCGCCTGCCTGGGTTCGAACCCACGACCTACAAATCGTAAGTCGGGGTCGCTACCACTAGGCCACCGCTCCTCACTGGACTGCGATAGGCTGAGTTGATTGACTGAGTATTATTTATCCTGAGATCTTTGTTCATCTCACGTTCCTTATGACTGAACTCTATCCACCATCTTTGAAAACTTAATTCAGATTCAAGAGCTTGTTGTATTCGCTCATTGAGCTGGTAGTCAAAGGTCATAATAACACACTCGCAGATTCCGATCACGCTATACAAACGTATAGGATATATCTCACGCACCAATCTTCAGACAAAGATTATGTATATGTAAGTATACAGATGGATAGAATCATGTGATCAGGTTTATACCTATCTACAAGGTATGTTGGGAGTTAGGTTAAACTTGGAAGTCGTGAATTGAATATAACATTTATAAATTAGCCAGAAGCCTAAAAAAGGCCACTGTTTAGTGTGGGCTTGTCACTGAAACCATCGTCATTGATGTCTCTTCTATGGTGGTATGATACGTTTCTGAACCAAATTCTGTCTGTTATCTGTGTAATCTTATGACTGCAACATGTTATAGGATACAACAATGTTATTAATTTATTTTATTTAAATATTTCACCAAAAATAATACAACGGGTTACACATATTTATAGGTCAATACTTGGAAGTATATAACATGGGAGTAGCCGAACTCGGGCGTATCTCGGCATACAGCGCAAGATCCCTCAAAACAGACAATAGACCAAAAGATGCATGAAGAATAATCTAATACCAAATAAGCTACAAATTATTAAAATTAAAATATAATATACTATACTAACAAAAACTATTAAAAAACTAAAATATAGCGTCGAAATATTCCTCCGCATCGCTGTCGACTGGTACTGTACCCAAGAGACTGGCGGCATTGCCACGTTGTATGGCAATGCTTAACCTCTGGCCAAGGTACAAACCAGCCCTTGGGTCACAGAAAGTGTCAACCAGCCGTTTAGAGAGTTCATTGAACTAGCAATGAGCACTCGGACCGCACGACCCGAGAATGATCTTAATTAAGAAATCGGCTGGTTTAACAATTTTTCGGTAGCATCATTATCATCATTTTAACTAAAAGACGTCCACTGCTGGACATAGGCCTCCAAGCGTCCCCACATCAACCGGTCCTGTGTTTATTGTAGATAAAGACGTATTACCCTGTTTATTTTTGCGTCAGTTCTTCTCCTTAGCTTTGTGGCATGCCCATTGTGATTTTAACTTCCATTAACTGCAAATTGTCGGCCTGATTTATAAAAATAAGTTTTGATTTTGATTTAGGCAGTAAACATTCCTCCAACTTCGACGAAATTTCACATGTCGCATCTGTACGGTCCACGTAATCATTAGCTTCTGTACGTAATGTTTTATGACATTTGGCGCAGAATGCGAGATGCCGTGCGGTCGTCAAGTACGCATGTACCGTCAGCAATGGCAGCTAATGTAATATCATTATTAATATGTTATCATTTATATTGCCACATATCCTGTTGGTAATATCAAGCTGCACAGCAAGGCCGTTGAAGTGAAGTATTAGGAAGTTATGTTTTTTTTTGTGGTGCTTGTGGCTAAGTAATAATAGCCGCACGGGTCGACCGATCAAGTTAAGCTATGCTTGCCGCGGTCGGTCCACAGATGGGTGACCATCTTTACATAAAAGACCCCTCCGTGCCTCGGAAAGCACGTTACGCCGTTGGTCCTGGCTGTCATTCGTAGATCTTAGACAGTCGTTACTGGTCGTCAGAAGCCCGAAAATCGGACAACCAGACTTAGCAAGGGGTATTGTATTACCCAGTAACTGGGTTGTGGAGATTAGACAGCCAGTCGTTTCATGTAAAATACTGATCCTCAGCAGCATCCAACATAATTTATCATATTTATGTCCCACCATAGTTGGGAAAACGCAGGCAGATGATGACCTACACGAAGAAGCCTTCACCCTGGGGAAGGAAAGTGACAGTATGGGCAGGCTGCTATCATAGACAGTCAAACTTATACATAAACAAAATGCTAAACATAATAACAAACATTATAATTCAAATGTCAACTTTAATTACGAGAAAGTAAATAGAAACGGAACGTTTTAATGACATATTAAAAGCACGCACGACCATTGTTTGTTTTATGATTGTATTTGTGACTAGCAGCGCCCCGCGGTTTCACCCGCATGATTGTCGATCCCGTGGGAATATTGGGATAAGAAAGAAAGAAAAATTGTTTTTCTGCACAAACAAAACGCACATCCTATCCTACTAATATTATAAACGTGAAAGTTTGTATGGATGGATGGATGGATGGATGTTTGTTACTCTTGCACGCAAAAACTACAGGAATTATACAGAACAGACAGCTGTGCTGCTGGGGAGTTTGTTGCGCCACTTCTTCTTCCCAGCGATAGCACTAGGAAGTGGTGAAGGGCGGGCGTTTTGGGTGACTGTCTTTTGTAATTTTGACGTTCGAAAAGTGCTGTCTCTTAGCCTAATTTGAATAAATGACTTTTGATTTTGATTTTGACTAAATAATTTGAACTGAATTCAAGAAGTCACTAAATCCAAATTTAAGCAACAAGTACCCAAATTTCCATTGAAGTTTTATTTGTAAGTTACTAAATCCATGCATCTTAAACCATATCCTGGTCACACAAGCGGTCGTTTTTTAAGTGTTTTGAATTTTGGAACAAGATTAGTTTGCGGAAACTGTTTTTAAGTTAACTTTAAAATTAAAGAAGAAACCGAAATAAAGAGTTGGATTGGAGAATGTGTGACGATAAACTGAAACGGTATCTAAGTATGTTTTTCTTTAAATTTATGCCCGAGTCGTAGGTTAGAACATATGAAATATTAGTAGAATCATGACGATTCTTTTTATTTCAGACTTATAGAAGATGGTTTTTTATTTAATGCTGATGACGACGGTGATTCCTCTGGTAGTGAATGGACTCCACAAAATGAAAAAACATCCAAAACTTATACGCGTATTACGACCTCTGCCAGCGTTCATACAGGAAACAGGTACGTGTGTTGATATAATATCTGTAATAATTTTAGAACTACCCGCATAAATATGATTTTAGATATCAAGACATATGTCTAAATAATATAAGAATATTCTTCAAGAATTTATTTTATTAGTTCACAGAGTGCCACGATTTTGACTAATCAAATAAATAATTATGAAAATGCTATCAGAAAAATAAAGAAAAAACGAGTCAAGTTAAATAAAAAAACGAGAGAAATTTTATAAGGTAACGAAGTTGATGATAGTGTAATATAAGTAATAGAACAAGTAGAAATTGATGATGTTTCGATAATGAAAACAACACTTCAAATATTGAATTTCAACCTGTTGAACCAACTAAAAGAACAAAAATTTTAAATGAAATAACTGGTGAGTTTCATGAAGTAGAAGATATAGATGAAAGTAACAATATAGAAGTAAGCATAATAAAAAAGCGCGGAAAAAAAAAGAACACTGAGGCCAAAAAATTGGAAGAATAATTTGCCCAAGAAAAAGAAAGTTAAGAACCATGTTAGGCGCCAATTACAAAATTGTCGATGCAAGTGTAAAGAAAAACGAACAGAAATAGAGGCTGACAGTATTTTCAACCAATTTATTGGTTTGTCTTCGCATACTAATCAAAATGTTTACCTGCAAGGTTGCCCTTCAAGAAACCAACCCTGTTAGATTTCGCCCAACAAAATTTCCAACGAAGGCAAGGCCACAAAAGGTTTTTAAGTACCATGTTAAAAAAAAGAGTTATAGTGTTATGTCAGAAAGCTTTCCTGGCCATTCACGGTATTAAAAGATAAAAGCTTCAGTACATAGTACAACATAAAGAAAAAGACATCCCTGATTTGAGAGGAAGGCAAAATCATTCTATTTATAGCCAAGAAGTTATAAATAAGTGCACGATTTTATTGAAAATATTCCTGCTAGAGAATAACACTTCTCTACAGAATCTAATAAACATAAAAAGTACATTGATTCAAATCTATCTGTTGCTGAGTTACATAGAAAGTTCAAAGGTGATAACGCTGAAGTAAACATTACGTACAGCAAATTCAATGAAATCTTCAATAAAAATTTTATTATTACTTTCGGACTACCTAGAAAAGACATTAGCGCGACCTGTGAAAAACTAATAGTTTAGATAGGTTTTGCGACTATGAACAAAGACATGCAACGTGTGGGTAGCGGGATTGTCCGAAAGGGTTACCGCTGCCCTGGAACATAAAGGGCTAAGGAAGGAACACGGGTGGGTTTTAGTCAGTAAGAGTCTGACACTCCCTTCTGCTCCACCCAGAGCGGGAGGGGTCATTTGATGATTTCCCATCCTCAAAAAAAAAAAAAGACATGCAACGTGTTCATTCTTTGAAAATACAAAAAGAACTTCATTTGAGAAAGGCTGAAGTTTTTTTAAAAACAATCACAAAAGCTGAAACTGACTAGAAAAGCGATAAGCTATCACTTTGCTTTGATTATCAGAAGAATTTACCTTTACCTGTAACTAATGTTTCTATAGAATATTATTCTCGGCAATTGTGGTTACATAATTTTGGTATTCCCAATCTTTCAGACAACACAGCTTCCATGTATTTAAATACTGAAAATTATGGACAAAAAGGGCCAAATGAAGTTTTAACAGCTTTGGTAGACTACATCACACACAACAAACTTCCCGAACACAGTCACTTGTAGTTATTTTGTGATAATTGTTTTAGCCAAAACAAAAATCGCTATCTATTCACTTTCCTGGATCAATTATGTGCAAATAATATATTTCAAAAAGTTTTAATTTCATACCCGATTCCTGGACATAGCATGGATCGAGACTTTGCACTCATAGAAAGAAAGCGTATTAAACAGAAAAGATATACACGCCTGGCTATTACGTAGATCTTATAGAAAACTCACGCAACACAAGTAAATTTCAAGTAGTCTTTTTAGAAAAGAATCCAAGGGATGAAGAAAACCTTGAAGATCGCGTCTTAAAAATTAAGAATAACACACAACCTGTATGATGCTCATATAAAACCACCAATAACTGGAATAGCTGTATGCCGAAAAGTACGCTTTCATAGATTCAAAGTCAAAGTCAAAGTCAAATCATTTAATTCAAATAGGCACATAAAAGGCACTTTTGAACGTCAAAATTAAAATTAAATTGATTCTAGTCGCCCCTTCCAAAAGGTAGTTTTCGTATGGAGAAGAATGGGCAAGAAACTCCACCGTTACTCTTTTAAAATGTTTTACAATATTTTGCATACATTAATTATATAATTATATGTGAAGACGATGCACCTAAACATAAAATTACTATACCACAATAGTTAAAAAAAAAAAAAAAATGAATTAATGAAACCATGACATATAAATTGACTATGTGATAGGTACATGGTGCTCACATATTTACAAACATTCCAAAAGTAGACTATTTTCATAAATAAATAATAAGGAGTAATAAGTCCGGGTGACTTTAAGTAATTACAGAATGTAAATCAATGTCAAAGAGAATAAAAAAAAAAGGATAAATTATACAATTACATTAGCAACCAGTTTGATTTTGTCTAGACTCTAGAGATTGTCCTATGGAGCAGGACCAGCATGTTTCCAAGCATTCTTATCTTGGATATAATCCTCTAATTTGTAATATCCTTGCTTACAAAGTGTAATTTTACTGTAAGTTTTAAATTTTCTTTCATTTAATTGCAATATTTCACAAGGTATTTTGTTGTAACATTTAACACAGTACCCCATAAAAGATGTATGTACTTTAGATAATCTGAAAAAAGGTTGATCTAATTTACTTATCTTTATTTCTAGTATTAAAATTGTGTCTATCACTTATTTTATTAAAAAGATGTTGATTTTTTCTTACATACATAATATTTTCATAAATGAATTGGCAAGGTACCGTCATAATATTAACCCTTTTAAATAGTTCCCTAAGAGATTCACGGCGACGTAGATTGTAAATGGCTCTGACAGCTCTTTTTGCAAAATAAAAATGGATTCAATGTCAGCAGCCCGACCCCACAGTAAAATGCCATATGACATAATACTGTGGAAGTAACTAAAATAGACCAAACGCGCGGTTTCTTCATCTGTTAGCTGTCTTATCTTTCTAACAGCATAAGCCGCCGAGCTTAGCCGCCCCGCAATAGATGTTATATGAGGTCCCCATTGTAATTTCTCGTCTAGCGTGATTTCAACACCCTGAATTTAGTACCTCGCTGACAGGTAAAAATTTTAAGAAGATGACATTGGCCCTGAAACCCTTGTTCACAAACTAAACTAAATTTAAGTTCTGTGCATATTTTTCTTTCTATTTCATTAAGAAAAGGACAGAAGATAAAATATTAGTTTAGTCCTGTCAAATTAAGATACTCCATAGCTCCTCCATAGACAGATTAGACGTGATTAAAAACATGGCTACTAAAAATACGTCAATTTACGTCAGGCGCAGACTAGTTAGACAGGACTAAACTAATATTTATCTTCTGTGAGATTATTTAGATTATTTTTGGAGTTTAGTTTGTGAACAAGGGAATCGGCGCCACTATATCGTATTGGCATGGGTTGCAAGATCACGGCAGATCTCAGTGACTGTTATCAAGGGAAGGGTACCATTAAACCAGCTAAACTTCAAGATATCAAGAAACTGCTTGAGTATGTTCCTGTTAAAAAACGACTCTTCTATGATGACATAGTTTTAGCAGCTGCTTCTTCAGGACGAGAGCAGGACAATGAAAATAACGATACAAAGGAAGAAATTTATGAATAAGTAGATAATAATAATTATAGTACTGTCTTTATAATATTATGAGTAAACGTGATTTTAATGAATTAGAAGATTAGAAGAACATTAAATATTGTGCGCTTTTCTAATAAAAAGAAGTTTATAGTTTTGTTTGTTTACATTTTTTTACGATGATTAGTTAGGATAATATGTCACTAATTTCAAAGAATTTTCATAAGAAGTTCCTAGCTCCATTAATTTTGCGATAAGTCCTTTAAGTATGTTAATTATTTAATACTGATCATTATAATAATAAGTCACATACTTTAAGAACGTTATATTACAGTCTACCCAATAAACTATTGTATTAATTTTTCCAAATTTATTTATACAGCCATTTTAGGTAAACATTTTTTTACTTCTAATGATCATATCTCAAAATAAATAAAATGGATTTAGTAACTTTTAGAACTAAGGCATCTTATGAGGAAGGCTATTTGCTATTTAACGTCACGCTAAGACCCTTAGGAGCCAAGCAAATCGAAACAAACGGCCATCGCTCAGCATAATTCTGCGACGTTTGTGCGAAACAGAGCCAGAGCGCTGGTTTTCAGCGACAGACGGCGTTAACGTGATGACGTAGCCCGGTGCAGCATAATATAAAGTAGGAAACAAGTCGTCGATTTTATAGTAAAAAAAAATTACATCCAAAGTTTTACAAACGGCGCACCGGCCATTTCGTCCGCATTGGTCGCGCAGAATCTGATGATATTATATTATATTGCCGGAATGCATCTGTGATTTGTAAGCGAGATTTCGTAGGAACGTAGAACTATCTTAGGTGTAAAGAGCATTGAAGGCCCAGTGGCATGAGCGCCGACGGACGAAATGTAGGTAGTGGGTTCGAAACCAGGCAGGCGATTTACTTTATGTAATTTATTTCATCACCACTGCTCTCAAAACGGTGAAGGAAAACATCGTGAGGAAGCCGGCATGTCCTAGAACCAAAAATTCTAAGACCTATGCGTAATGAACTTTTCATCTAATTGTCATTCAGTACATTGCGGAAATGCGCAGTGAAGTAATAAATAGGAAGAGAATGAGAATAAATATCGATACATAGTTGCAAGCGACGCGTCTGTTATTGATGAGGGTACTAGTTGTTCTTGTGCTCACCATCGGCTTTGAATTTATTAGTACTAATGAGAGAAGATAGTTTAAGGCAAGCATGTATTTCCAACTTTCAGTATACAGGGTTATTGGTAAAACGCTAACAACGTTGCAGGACTGGATTACTAACATCATAAACAACATCTGTCCTCTAAGGACTATATAGGTTATTCATGTTTTACCAATAACCCTTTAGAAAGAAAGAAAGAAAGAAAAAGTATTTATTGCGACTCGTACAGGAAGATCACAAATTAAACTAAAAAAATTCAAAAATAAAAATAAAAAAAACAAATTATATAAAAAAAGTAACAAAAATAAAAATGAAACAGAAGTCCTATACGTGGCCAAAAGGCTCCTATCACAGCATGAGGTTGCGACATTTAAAAATAAATGTCGCAACGCCGGTATTCAGACGCTGGTATTATAATATCAGACGAGTCCTGGAGTAGAGACCGCGTATCGGCAATCGTAGTGTGGGACGCCCCCCAGCTGGATGAACCGACGATCTTAAGAAAGTGGCGCGGCCTGGGAGAGACGTATGTCCAGCAATGGCCTGGCTGGGTTGATTGATTGAATCAAAAGTCAACGTCAAAATTCGTTTATTTATTTCAAACTAATTGTATTTATATTTTATTAGCAGGCTTTTGCAAGCACACACACTCTTATAATTACGTCCTAGCAGCGTGATGCATGATGAGCCTATAATGTTCCCACTGCTGGGACACAGGCCTCCCCTCTGTGAGAGGGAGTGGACAGTAACCCATAACGCGGGCCCAATGCGAATGTCACATGTCTTCGAATTTTTGGTTCTAGGATGCCGGTTTCCTCACGATGTTTTCCTTCACCGTTTTGAGAGCAGGTGATGAAATAATTTAAACAAAGTAAAATGCCTGTCGCCTCAGGCTAGGTGGAGCGACGATCTTCACAGGATGGCTGGTAGCAGCTGGATGAGAGTTGCCGAAAATTGAACTGAATGGCTTGCAATAGGAGAGGCCTGTGTTTAGCAGTGGACTGCTATAGGCTGATGATGATAAAAGCGCTTGTCTGGGTTCGAACTTACAACCAGTACTTAAGTCCACTCGGCCACCACTGCTCTCAGTGAGTCAGGAGTATCATTCTCGAAAAAACCAAAAAAAAAAGTAAGAAGAATAAAATTAGTAACTGTTGTGTGCAGTGTTTGAAATTCAAATTTTTATTAACTAGCTTCTGTCCGCGAATTGGTCCGCGTACTTTCTAGTCAGTAAAACTTATTATAAAATTAGTGATTTTCTCGAAGGTAAATAATGTGACTAGGAAATACAAATTCAACGAGATTGTAATTTTTTTTTTATTTAGGTTACAGACGCCAGCAGGTCAAGCTACCGGAAACTGTCAAATTTTCCCAATCAACGTTGAAACTTAATGCTTTAGCGATAAAGTTGAAAATCTATTAAAGAAATTTGATTGTAGTAGCTTGATGCGCTGGCGTCTGTACATTTGATGGATATATTGTAAATATTTATTTCTGTATTGGCATGGCCCTTAAGAAATGTATTTAATTATTTGACTTATATTCTAAAATACATGACTCCGATTGTTTTGTTTGTATTAATTATAAAATAGTGCTATTCTTTATTATCTGAATTTTATTATTATATATAACCCCACTTAAATCTACTAAGCACGAATTTGTTTGTGAAGATTAAATAGAACATAATAAGTACAATTTGCATGCCAGTAAGGTTAGATCAAGGAGAACGTCATCACATTTTATGTCAACACCACTGTATACCTTTGATCAGCAAATAAATGATTTTATTGATTTATTATTGTTAAATTCCTTGTGCCCCGATCAACCCCGACGAATGCGTCGGGGTGTATTGGGGCACAAGAAATTTTGGCCTTACCTGGTCACGCTTTCACTTCGTTTTCGCGTAACGCTCTTTCTGACTTTTTCCCTTTTACTCGGCTCTTAAGGGTCGTAGCGTGATGTTACATAGCCTATAACCTTCCTCAAGATTTGGGCTATCAAATGCAAAAAGAATTTATCAAATCGGTCTGGTAGTTCCGGAAATTACCCCCTACATACAAACAAACAAACAAATTTTACCTCTTTATAATATTAGTGTAGATTTATTTTATTATTTATGTACACACAGTAAAATACATAGGGATATAATGACATAATTACAATTTGAGTACAAAGGTACTGCTTATTTCATAACAGGTAAATATTACTAGGTTGGTTGACTCTTCACGTGACTAGACAATGCTGGCCTATTTTTAGCCCAAAGAATCAGCATTGCCATCCAACGTGGTTTTGCTGCGAGCCTTTTGGATACTTATCCATTGATGCGGACGAATTTTTTGATGCCCAATGGAGCTCCTGCCTTTTTCTTTATTTTTTTATTTATACACTTGTATATATTATATATATATATATTAGTGTTAGCTTGTAAATTGTAATTGTTGTGTCTTTGTGAATCATCATCTGCCTAGCCTTTTTCCAACTATGTTGGGGTCGGCTTCCAGTCTAACCGCATGCAGCTGAATACCAGTATTTTACATGGAGCGTATGCCTATTTGACCTCCACAACCCAGTTGCTGGGTAATAAGATACGCCTTGGTAAGTCTGGTTGTCAGATTTTCGAGCTTCTGACGACACGTAACGACTTTCAAAGATCCACGAATGACAGCCGGGGCCAACGGCTTAACGCGCTTTCCGAGGCACGTGTCTTTGTGAATAAATGTTGAAATAAAATTTATAAAAAAAAAAATTAACAAACATGGCCAGCCTACCACAGACTATCTACAATCAACCGTGAATTATGGTGAATATTATGTATTCTGAAGTGCCCATATGACTTCACATTATGACTTCGCTCAGGAATTTCTATGGCCATAAGGATATGGATCTTCAATGTCTAACAAGAAAACATCGTAAATTGTAAACTGACATTACTCTGCCTAGATTAATTTCTGACTAACTTCTGCCCGCGAATTCACCCGCGTTGATGTCGGAAATTATGCCACGGGAACGTGCTACCGCCGTCTCACGTAATATTAGTAAACACAATTCCAATATATAAATATAAAAGGATAATAAACGTATTATATAAATCCTTATAACAAGCCTTTCCTTGGTGTTCCTCCATTAACCCTAACAGGCGCCGCGGGACAAAAACTAGCCTAAGTCCTTCCCCAAGATAATAGCGTTCTACAATTTTCTGAATACTCCGGAAGACTTCATCGGATTTATTTGACGTTTATTATAATAATTTCCATCATTATAATCTTTATAGCCTGGCATAACGAAATGCAAATAATACGATACAAGTGTAATAGTCGTACCTATAATAAAATTTATCTAAGTAAAGATGGCTATAAAATTGCAGCCGTACTAAAGTTACATAATAATGTCATAACTGTCCCGCTGGCCTCGTGGTCGCAAGTATGCTGAGCGTGGGGTCCCAGGTTTCATTCCCGGGACGGGCAAAGAATTATTGTGTTTTGTCTTTGGGAATTTCTTAGTAACAGCCCGGAGATTGGAAGGTGGCGGTGTGATACCCCCGTGCCTCGGAAAGCACTTAAAGCCGTTGGTCCTCCTCATCTCTCCCCGGTCGTGTCAGATTGCCGTCCCATCGGACTATGAGAGTAAAGGAACAGAGAGTACACCTGTACACTATAATATCTCTTGCGTGCGGCTAATCTCCGTTGAGATTGACCACTGTGACCGAAATCGGTCGGGAGGCTATATTATACAATCATACATACAAATAAAAGTTTTTGTACAAAAAAATTAAACCGCCAAAAAAACTGAAAAGCAAACAATAATAAACCTTTCTTATTTAACCTTAATAACTAAGTTCTTAAACTAATGTCAGTATACCTAAGTAATTTTGAGTCGGCGCCAAACAATCAATAAACAAAGATCACTAAATTGCCTTAAATATAAACGGCGCCGACTCAAAATTATAATAAAAAAAGAATTATCAAAATCAGACTACTCTGTAAAAAGTTATGCGAGGTCATACATAAAAAAAAAATATACGCGTCGACTTGAGAACCTCCTCCGTTTTTTTCGTCGGTTAATAAATAAAATGGAACTGTCTGTTTGACACAGATGGTTTATAACCAGGATTAACATATAGGATACTTTTTATCCCGATATTCCCACGGGATCGAAACTTATGCGGGTGAAACTGCGGGGTGCGAAACTTATGCGGGTGAAACTGCGGGGTGCAGCTAGTCTTCAATAAAACAAACTCATAAAATAAATATAATTTTATTCGATGCCTGATAATCTATTCTGTAAAAACCTCACCATGACAACGTAGGTGAAGTGAGCTTGGAGTAAATCATTCCACTTGTCGACCCATACTGTAGAGTCCGCGCAAACTAAGTCTGCGCGCTGTCAAAATCGGAAATAATCATCTGCCGCCATCTCGAAGTATGTAAATATTCGCCGTCATTATATGTGATTACCAAGTGCTGGCAGTTGGCAGGGATATATAGTCTTGAAGTTCAAACACGCGCAGGCTTAGCTTGCGCGCAGTCTAACAATTTCGCCGTGAAAATTTACATAGGTAAAGTCAAATAGCGTCAATCCCTAGCATATACGCTCACTTCACTCCACCAAAGTTTTCACGGTGAGATTTTTACAGAATACGAGGGCTGTTATACAAGTGATTAGTGCACTACATTACTGAACAAAAATATTAGTTAACAACTATCTAGTAATTTGTATTAATGTATATTCCGTTATTATGTTCCTGCTGATAGTCACTGTATTGACCATTGCTGGTGCTTTGGGAAATAACGACCCCCCGGAGCACGCATAGTTGTGTCGGTTCTGTCGATGTACTTCCTTCCAACATGTCCAACCACGCGGCACGTCTCTATGATCTCTCCTCCCTGGCAACAGATAAAACAGTTTGTAAGTTAATCCTACTAATATTATAAACGTGAAAGTTTATATGTATGGATGGATGTTTGTTACTCTTTCATGCAAAAACTACTGAACAGATTTGGATGAAATTTGGCACTCAGATGGTTTATAACCGGGATTAACATATAGGATACTTTTTATCCCGATATTACCACGGTATCGAAACTTACACGGGCGAAACTGCGGGGCGCAGCTAGTAATATTATAAACGTGAAAGTTTGTATGGATGGATAGATATTTGTTATTCTTTCACGCAAAAACTACTGAACGGATTTAAATGAAATTTGGCACACAGATAGTTTATAATCAGGATTAACCGGATACAATGGAAAGACGTACATCAACAGAGTTGAAAGAACTATCAACTACAATTCTGGTGGCAGTTTCAAGCAGACAATCAATAACGATGTTACTATAGGTGGTTATTAGTTTAGTATCTTTTGGCAGGAGGAGGGGCGGGAGGGGGGAGGGAGTGAGGAGAGTGCCCACTTAAACGTTTCGTTTTCGCTTTTTATCTGATTTAAGAGTAGAATTTTTTTGTTAATTTTTATTAGTGACTTCTTTTTCTCTAAAAATATGCATTACATTTTTAACCCCCGACGCAAAAATGACGGGGTGTTATAAGTTTGACGTGTCTCTCTCTCTCTGTGTGTGTGTGGGGGGGGGGGTGTTTGTGTGTGTATGTCTGTCTGTGGCATCGGAATTCCCGAACGGATGAACCGATTTTAATTTTGTTTTATTGTTTGAAAGGTGAATTTTTCGGGAGTGTTAGATTACATATTTTTTCACAATTCCCTCAATATGGGTATTAAATGAAAGGGCTTGACTAGTAGAATACTATACACTATGATAAATTTCAAATCCAAGATGGCCGCCACAACAATATGGCGAATTACAAAAAACCTGACTATACACCAAATTACCTGAATCTTAAAACGCAAGAAAATAAAAGAAATAAAAAAAATAAGGAGTCCCTACAAAAAGCATGAAATAAAAAAATAAATTAAAAATTTAAAAAACCCCCGACACAAAATAATAATAAAAAAATAGTATGAATTTAAAAAGCCTAATACAATAAAAAAAAAACTATTGAAAAAATAGCCAAATAGACCAAAAAAGGTAAAAACGTGAAATCCTATAAAAAGAAAAAAATTACCTTAAAATTATGACAAAACTAATATTTATCTTCTGTCCTTTTCTTAATGAAATAGAAAGAAAAAGATGCACTGAACTTACATTTAGTTTAGTTTGTGAACAGGGGTTTTGTTTATGTCCTGTTTGATGAGAGGTGTAGGCAAGGACGCGCGGGTGAAATGTGTTTTTATTCTGGATTCCTACTGCACACCATACTTGGCCCCTTAACACGCTCAGCGCCAAGCCCCATATGCCAATACCATTACACCAGGAAAATTCCCTAGGCCAGGGCAACATTTTTTGTATACAAAATGTATGGAAAGTGTGCGCGTTAGCGATACACGGCGCTTAGACTGGAATGGTGCTTGTGTATCAAAAAGGATACACAAGTGTTTAGACAGTGTGTATCGCAAAAGATACACATGGCGCTGAAAGTGTTAAACATTGCTAGGGACACGAACTGCCACCTTTATTTATCTGCTGATAAAAGAAGAAACAAATCATTATTGGATTGGATGAAAGCATCAGGGTAGCCCGTGAAATTAAAAATAAGCTAGATGAGGTCAGCGTTTCCTATCTGACTACTCTGAGAAGAAAGGTCGAAACAAACTCAGAGGTCAAAAGGTAACCCGCGATATTCAAATATTCTTACGTTATTTGCAATTTGCCAAGAACGAGGAGGAGGAGACAGAGGCAGTCGTTCCATGTAAAATACTGGTATTCAGCTGCATCCGGTTAGACTGGAAGCTGACCCTATTGGAGTTGGGAAAAGACTAGGCAGGTTGATAGAATTAACTTCAAGCGTCGGCAGTAAGTCACACAAAGACACTACAAAAAACACTATAATACGTACTAAAAGAGTCTACTCATTTCTATAGGTACCTTAAATTTGTTTCGCTGATCTGCCTGACTCATATCAGGGTTGATAAGAAACATTAGATATGCTAAAATATATCTATAGATAGTGATATATATATATAGATCGATATATATATATATATATAGATAGATAGATATATATATATAGATAGTGATAAAATATATCGAAATAAAAAAAAATTAATTTAAAAATTCTAATTAGTCCGTCAGTTAGATTATCAAAAAATATTGGACCTGTATTTTTTCCATTGTCAATTATATAAAAAACGATGAAGATATCGCCCGTTAAAGTTCTGCGTGACGTCACGCCTTGCTACCCTTTTTAGCATGGCGTGACGTCACGACCCCCCACTCCCAAATTTTGACGCGCTATAACTTTGTCATTTTCTGTTTGATTGACAAAAGAAAAACTACGTATCCATTATTTTTCGATAATCTAACTGACGGACTAAATATAATAATTATTTTTTTACCCAGGAAACTACCCTATTCTAATGCTATTTCCAAAACAAAAATCCTTCCGGTACTTATTACCAAATCAATTTAAAACATTGAGTACCTAATTCATAATTTTACTATATCCAAACGGCACTGATAACATAGATATCTCTGACCCCTGTCGGGTCAGAGATCTATTTAATTTCTCAGACATGGGCACTTACCACTTGCCACTTTGGCAGAATCATAATAGGATAACAATATGAATCATATTAAAAATCATAAAATGGTCACAAACTGACAATTCATATCAGGTCTGTGTGCAATTTATATACAATGAAATAAAATTTAAACGGTAGAAATAAAAAATAAAAAACCAATTTGATTAATAAATTTTTCATGCGGCAATGTTTACACCAAATATGAAATGAAATTTTACGAAAATTAGAGGAATTGCTAATGATCTGCTGGGAATTCAGGAAATGAATAGCTTATAGAGGTATTGCTTAAAGTGGCCTTTTTAGGCCCCAAGGAGTTCCCTATAAAGCTGAAGTGTTTGCTTGTTTGAACGCGATAATCTCTGGAATCACAAGTCGGATTTGAAAAAATATTTTTGTCTTTGATAGCCCAATTCTTGAGCAAGGCTATAGGCTATTTAACATCACGCTATGACTCTTAGAAGCTGAGCAATAGGAAAAAAAGTCAGAAAGATCGCTAAGTGACAGCACGGGCAGGTGATGCAATACGACGCGGCGACGGCGTGGGTCGAAGTACAGACGCCAGCACATCAAGCTACCCGAAACTATCAAATTTTCCCAATCAACCTTGAACCTTAATGCATTAGCGATAAAGTTGATAATCTATTGACAGATTGTAGTAGCTTGATGTGCTGGCGTCTGTACAAGTTTCACGCGGACGAAGTCGCGTGCAGAAGTTAGTTAATAATATGTTGATAAAAGCTGTAATCACTGACTTACTCTACTTTTTTGAACCCGGTAGCGATGTATTTCACAAAAATTGTAAACCGCGATGCGTCATTATTCGGGTATATATAAGCGTTAAAATCGTTCCTAAAAAACTTAATTACGAGTATTTGGCTGACTTCGGGAGACGCGACATTAATTCAGTGGTTGTGTATAAAAAGTGACGTCTCTATTCGGAACCGTTTACTGTGTGTACAGCTGAGTGGAACTACTGCCAGAGTCTGTGTTTCCGGATAGCTGTAACCTGGAAGTCTTCGAGTCCAGATTGCATCAGTCACCTATGCGTGAAGGACGGCCAAAAACTGCAACCACACCGGAAACCATCGAAAAAGTGCATGCTATCGTGTTGGACGATAGATGAGTAAGTTAGCCGAGGCTGTCAGGAAAGGGTGCGAAATATCTTGCACACAGAATTAGGGATGCAAAAGCTCTGCACAAAATGGGTGCCGCATTTGCTGAATGTCTTTCACCAGGACAACGCATCCTTTGTGCGTTGGCGATGGGAAATCTGTGGGATTTGGCGTACGAATTGCTCGGCCAACCCCCTATTCTCATGATTTTACACCCTCAGAATTCCATATGTTCCCAAACTTGAAGAAATTTGTTACTAAGACGCGATTCGCATCCAATGAAGAAGTTGAGAGAGCCGTAGATGAATATTTTCACAGCCTTCCAGACTTTCATTTACGGGAAGAAATACTGATGTTGGAGAAGCACAAGACCAAGTGCATTGAAGTCGAGGGAGATTATGTAGAAAAATAAAATCATATTTTAAATGAAAATCGCAGTCTTTCATAGTCAGGCCGAGAAGTTGTCACCTTACCCTCGTACACGTATCTTCTCCGGTTAAACGCATGTAAACTCATTTTCTTTTTTTCATACTCCAGAATCAAGTCTTCCTTTCTTTCAATCTGTCTATGAACCCAACAGTAATTGTATTTTTTTTTCAGCAACCAAAGTCTAGAAATGTTCCGGTTCACCACTCTATCAATTTTGATGGTGGGAGTATTGGCTGCTGTTGCTGGTCCGCTCACTCGAACCTGCAATACAACGGTTGGCTCTGTAAGTAAATTAAAGATCTGTATCAAAATCTAAAGAAGTCAAAAGAAGTTTGAGAATTTGTATTTTTTGAACGACACTTCCCCCAAAACGCACGCCCTTCACCAGTTCCTAGTGCTTTAGCTGGGAAGAAGAAGTGGCGCAACAAACTCCCCAGCAGCACAGCTGTCTGTTCAGTCATCATCATCAACCTTCTGCCCGTATACCAAAATATTAGGCAATTTTCTGCTTCTTCCAGACACCTCTAACAACATCACATTTCCACATTTTCGTGTTTTGCCGCCGAAATTAAAGTTTTTTTTTCAATTTGTTGTGCTTTTTTTGGAAGTCGGTGGTTTTTTTTTGTATATTTTTTTTCACTTTACATTTGTACCTGTCCCACACATATACGTATAATACATACTATTTGCTATGTAAATATCAGTGACAGGAGGTAATTATAACATCACCAATAAAAACTAGTGGAAAAATACGTATTATTGAAGCTAATCGAATTCGATCCAAAAATTCCAGAGAAAAATTCCGACTTCACAATGGAGGAGGTTCTCATTGTATGTATGTCATGCGATAGACATACATACAATGAGAACCTCCTCCTTTTTGAAGTCGGTTAAAAAACTAACTTACAAACTGTTTTATCTGTTGCCAGGGAGGAGAGATCATAGAGACGTGCCGCTTAGTTGGAAATATTGGAAGGAGGTACATTAACAGAACAAAAACGACTATCCGTGCTCCAGGATCCATCAATATTAACGAGCCTGGATTGTGGGTTACAGCTGGAAATAAACATACTGTTCGCGGCAACCATTTTGTTTCCGATTTTGAGGAGGATGTTTATGACGATACCTATGATGATAATCTCAATTGGTGAATAATCTTGTTGTCCATTGTGGAGCAGGAGTGACCTGGTGGTAACGGCCGCGACTTACGAGTTGTATGCAGGTCGTGGATTCGAACCCAAGCAGGTACTTTACTTTGTGTAGGCAAATTATTTCATCACCACTGCTCTCAAAATGGTCATGGAAAACATCGTGAGGAAACCGGCATGTCCTAGAACCAAAAAAACATCGAAGACATGACGTGACATCTACCAACCCGCACTGGGCCTGCGTGGTGGATTACGGCCCTCTCAGCGAGAGGAGGCCTGTGTCCCAGCAGTGGGAACATTATAGGCTGATTATGTATGATATGCTTATTATTCAGTAATGTTGTGCACTAATCACTAAACTTGTATTTTATAAGAGGCACCGAATAAAATTATATTTTGCTGTATTAGTTTGTTTTATTGAGGATTGATTGATTGTTTGTTTTACTGAAGATTGATTGATTGATTGTTTTTCATTGAAGATTGATTCATTGTTTTATTAAAGATTAAATCATTGTTTTTTTTTATTGAAGATTGATTCATCGTTTGTTTTATTGGAGATTGATTGATTGTTTATTTTATTGAAGATTGATTGTTTTGTTTGCTTTATTGAAGATTGATTGACTGTTTGTTTTATTGAAGATTGATTGATTGTTTTACTGAAGATTGATTGATTGTTTGTTTTATAGAAGATTGATTGATTGTTATATTGAAGATTGATTGATTGATACAAGTATATAAAAAAGAAAAGAATCATAGGGCATCAAAAAATTCGTCAACAGGAAAAGTGCCTAAAAGACTGGCAGCAATGCCACGTTGTATGGCAATGCAACATCTTTGGCCGCAAAAATAGGCCAACCCTCTGGTCACGTGACGGATGTTGTGTGTGAACTAGGGAATCGGCACCATTGTTATATCTTGTACTAGTTTCAGACGTTAATCTTAAAAGCCTGTCTAATGGCCGATTCCTATAATTTATGGACCATTCATCATCATCATCATCATCATCTGCCTAGCCTTTTTCCCAACTATGTTGGGGTCGGCTTCCAGTCTAACCGGATGCAGCTGAATACCAATATTTTACATGGAGCGACTGCCTATCTGACCTCCACAACCCAGTTACTGGGTAATACGATACCCCTTGGTAAGACTGGTTGTCAGACTTTCGGGCTTATTATTTAACCATTAAAATTAGGACTCTTGTATCTTTAATAGAAATGAAGCAAATCGGCCCAGAATTCGGCTACTTGTTTGGCGCCATCACCAGCGCCCATCAGTTCCTGTAACGTGCAGCTGACAGCACCACATTTACACTCCAAGGCAGAGTCGTCGTATGAATCTCCCCCTGAACAGGTTTCCTTGCTTCAGCCAACCTGGGTCTGGAGTCTGTTTAAAGACCTTCAGGTTCCCCAAGGTAACTCATGTCCAGGTGGGAGATCTTCAGCGGGTGGAACGAATGGTTTGGTTAAGGAAGCACTGTTTCGCCAACAGCTCTGCATAGTAGACCAGCAATGCGATTCTGTAACCATCTCACCGTGAAAACTTAGGTGAAGTGAGCGTGGAGTGAGCTGTCATTCCAACTAATGCTAGGGATTAACACTATTGACAGCTCACTTCACCTAACTTTTCACGCTGAGATTTTTACAGAATCGATCGGCAGGCCATATGGAAGTAGCTATCATAGGGAAAATTATCTACCGAATCTATCTATACGAGTGCCCAGTTTGGCAATAAAAAATGCTACCATTGGTAAGAAAAACGATTCGTTTTTGTTTATAAGAACTAGGAAAAAGTCCGAGGGTACTTACCACCCAGTGTGCGTATTAAAGTATTTATTTAAATACGCATTTATTACAATAATCTACGTAATTATCGTTATAGCTCCACTAAACAAATATAATAAAATAATATGTCGGCTATAAATTAAACATTGAACGTGGCAATAAAGTTTATTATAAAGGCATTAATATTGTTTACAATAACCATTTTCCGGTACTTAAGTAAGTAATGATAATATAATAATAATAACTTCCTGACCGATTTCGGTCACGGTGACCAATCTCAACGGAGATTAGCCAGGTACGCAGGAGAATAAAGGAACAGAGTGCACCAGTGTGTGCTCAAACTCAGGTGCACTCCCTGTTCCTTTACTCTCATAGTCCGATGGGACGGCAATCCGATTCGACCGGGGAGAGATCAGGGGGTCTACTTCGAAGTAGTATCGGCCGAATGTTCGGCCGTTTCCTGCTACGAAGTTACTATTTGGTTCGGTCGGTTCCGATCCTACACTCCTACACTCTTTCGAATATTGACTATGGTCCCGACCCAACTGAGCCGATCCGAACTGTTTTCCCATTTTTTAATAATATTCGGTTCGGCCATGTGTCGGTCCGATCCGAACATTCGCACTTTGCACTTCGGAGTAGGCCCCCAGGCGCGGAACCAACGGCTTTACGTGCTTTCTGAGCCACGGGGTATTAAACGGCCAACTTCCAAACTCCGGACTGTTACTAAGAAATTCGTAATGGAAATGCTCAAATAAAAGCGAATTTATTTTCTCAAAAAGGTGTTTATTTCTGCCAACTCAACGAATTCTTCCATCCACATTCATTTGGTTCATGTTATCATTACAAATACTTCCTCTAAGCCGACGTTCGTACGCACTCGATTTTCAAATCTCGACGTTGAGCCGAGTATTGAGAATCCAACAAAGTGCATCCCAGCGCGTCGAAATAACACGATGTTGGATTTTCAACTCTCGGCGCTAATAATAATAATAACTTTATTTCGGGTGGCATAGACCCATAGAAACCTTAACCTAGTACACATTACATAAACCTTTACAATTTGCCATGACTCGCCACACCTACACACCACATGACCCACTGATTCTGAAAGGGACAGTCAAAACGTACTGCTATTGCGTTCAGAATGCCGTTGTTGCTACCCCGTATACGGGCCAGCAGGGAAGCTGCTTTTTTGCGCATGATGGCCTGGAAACCATCAGTGCGCGCTTCAGCAAACATCCCAGACGCGCTGTACCGCCACGGCAGACCCAACAACATTCTGAACGCATTATTGTACTGAGTTCGCAGGGCTTTGTAGGCTCGCTGCGTATATCTCACCCACGGGTCGCTTGAGTAGAAGGAAGTAAGTAAGCTTTGAATAGTGTAACTTTCACATCTCTCGTGCATCGTGCGAACCTGCGTGTGAGCATATTGGCTCTCACCGCCAGAGCCCTGCGCTCCCGCTCAATCTCTTCATCGTCCCTGAGGTCACCTGTCACAAGCAGCAGATGAGCAGCTAAGCTCGTTGAAAATACAGTGTGCGAAAAAAACACCGCGGAAAAAATCACCCGTGCAAACCTGCACCCTGATTGCGTCTACCACTCACCATCTGAAAAATTTTGAAGGATATTCCTAATCCATTGCTTCATATATTCGAAAAATTTGTCTTCTCAACAGCGTAAATAACGCAATGAATGTTGTTGAACTGTCAAAATTCAAGCCATTTCTATTGATAGTGTGGTACGCAATTACACCGCTGGGCTAATTACATTAAAAATTACATTCTACTGTAGCACTGTGTGACCTAAACCTGAAAAGACCTGACCTAGACCTGATAAGCATAATCATGTTCCCACTGCTGGGACACAGGCTTCCTCTCTGTCAGAGAGAGTTTGGTTGGTAGACGTCACATGTTTTCGAATTTTTGGTTCTATAGGACATGCAGATTTCCTCACGATGTTTTCCTTCACCATTTTGAGAGCAGTAGTGATGGAATAATTTATAGAAAGTACAGCGCCTGTCTGGGTTTGAACCCACAGCCCACAACTCGTAAGTCGGGGTCACTACCACAGCGCCACACTGCCCGTCTCTACGTAGGCTCACAAACAATACACAATAATTACTCATTAGCCGATGCTTCAACTATGAATACACAAAAGGAATGTATTTATAATAATAACATCGTATATTATATTAAGGAGGTGCTCTGTGGGCGAAGCTTGACACTTGTTTGTACTGTAATCACTTCGTAGGTTCAGCAGAGGTGTAAAATATTGGTAGACACGGTTGCAGAAGGTCTTAAGTACTGTATGCCTTGAAAATTATGTTGATTATTCAGATATACACTGTCCATTTGGTAAACCGTTTTTTGACAGATGGAACTAGTGATTGTAGCAACACACAATACATTGATTGATACAAGTGTTATATGTCTGTAAAAAGCCATAAATAAGATAATTCAATAAAATGAGGCAGTTTACTCGTATAATATTTATTTTATTACGCATTTTAAAGTTAACTTTTACGTAATCTGGAATAGTTACGTTCTAAGACAGCTGTCAAAAAACGATTAACCTAATGGTCAGTGCATAGTAATTTATCATCTCTATGCAACAAACAATCTGCCGAGCCTTTTCCCAGCCTATGTTGGGGTCGGCTTCCAGTCTCACCGGGTGCAGCTGAATATCTCTATCAAAACTTTTTTGAAAAAGAAAACAACCCACTTCCAAAAACGACACTATAAAGTGAAAAATAACTTTAATTTCGGAAGTTCGCATTTTCGTTATTTGCCACCGACTTCCGAAATTAAAGTTATTTTTCACTTTATAGTGTCGTTTTTGGAAGTCGGTTGTTTTTTTTTTTTCAAAAAAGTTTTTATTTTTCACTTTTTATAGAATTTTTCAAATCAGTTGGCAAGCGACGGAATTATGCGCGAACAAACATAAAAAAAAAATACAAACATCCGAATTGAGAACCTCCTCCTTTTTTAGAAGTCGGTTAAAAATCAAACACAAGTTGAATGGTTGAATTATTCAATTATGTATGATTTTTTCCCCTCTCTTTTTTATTCAGAAGGCAGGGACATCGACGCGCAAACTGTAACCATGAATTTAGCACATGATGCTAGACCCCCAGGTATCGTATTACCCCGTAACTGGGTTGTGGAGGTCAGATAGGCAGTCGCTCCATGTAAAATACTGGTATTCAGCTGCATCCTGTTAGACTGGAAGCCGACCCCAACATAGTTGGGAAAAGGCTCGGCAGATGATGATGATTCTAGACTTCCAGGTGTTGTGTTGTGCAGTTTAGTACATTTTGACCGCTTAGGTTTGCTATAAACTATCCATCACCACTTTTTTGTAAACTGGCAGTGTTTTTTTTTTTTTGATAACCCGCGAGTTTCAACTCTAGCCCCCTTATTACGAAACAAGGTTTTTCTTTACATCAGGCTTAAACCACCGCGCCAGTTATTGAATTAAGAACCTAACTGTTATAGAAATGCAGTTCTTTATACAAAAATGACAACTTAGTTCGGTGCTAAGTTGTCATTTTTGTATAAAGAACTTTATCTAGTTCGAAAAACAAATACTGGCTCAGAGATTTAGGTTAGAACTAAAGTTAGGTTTCGTTTTGTAATAACAAGGTAGGGGTCTAGAATCATGCTGTATTCACAGTTTGCGCGTCGATGTCCCTATCACCCTGTATACGTATACATATTATTATTTTAGGACTGTTAACACTAATCGTTTATTAAGATTAAGCTGACAATCAGCACTTTTGCACGTGAAAACTACAAACGTAATTATAATAATACATTTATTTATTTTCTCCCACAAACGTAGCCTCCAAAACGCCCGCCCTTCGCCACTTCCTAGTGTTTTAGCTGGGATAAAGTGGCGCAACACACTACCCAGTATCCCGAAACAATGAGTTGATATCTCTGTATTCGTTCCTTTTCTACCTTATTGTCTTTAAGTAGAAGATTGCATCAGTTTGATTTTAGTCACTGCGAATCCGCTCTAGCTCTGGTTGAATTAAGTCCAGTTTAAATGTGAACCTCAAAAAAAGGTCCCTTTAAGATAGATTCCCATCTAAGAATACCCACACTCAGGTTTATTTTACAAAACACCCGTACTTACGTCTTTCTAACCCCGATGCCATCGAGTAGCATCCTTCTATAATTAATGCTGGCAGCCCACTCGAATGCTGAGTCCTACGCAGGTTCGTCATCTTGTGGAGTGTGCTCAGCTGTGTTTATAGTATTTAGTAGTTAAATGGCGCATTCCTTAAGACAGTTATTGGATATTATTGTGTGATGACTAATTTTAATATAATATTCTCCATATAACTTTAGAATACAAAGTTATATCTAAGAAAAATACAAAGTCAAGCCAAACACAAACAGCAGCAAACTAAAACGGCCTTATTGCAAAACAAAATTCAACTTCAGATCCAGGTTTGAACCATCGATCCATTATTGTATACAAAATGAATGATGTAACTAATATTGTTGTAACGTATAATTAAAAAAAAAAACAGTTGATGCATACATTATGTCGAGTTATGCGAACATAAATCTATGGATCAACTGATTTTATTTTTCACGATTTCAGGGTTGGTCCCGTAGTAAATGTTGTTCATAATGATGAGTACAAAGACCCCTTTTAAGGATTGAAACGATCAAAATTTAACGGTGTATAATTAACTAGCGGACCCGGAAGACGTCGTCCTGCCCGGAAAAGCAGCGCCACCTACCGGATCCAATTGTGTTTTCAAACCATCCAGGAACCCATTGAATTATACACACAAAATTTCATCCAAATCGGTCCAGCCGTTTAGGAGGAGTTAGGTGACAAACACACGTACAGAAGAATGTGTTAAGATGTATGCAAAATATTCTAAAACATTTTAAAAGAGTAACGGTGGAGTTTCTCTCCCATTCTTCTCCATACGAAAACTACCATTTGGAAGGGGTGATTAGAATCAATTCTATTTAACCCCCGACGCAAAAACGACGGGGTGTTATAAGTTTGACGTGTCTGTGTGTGTGTGTGTGTTTGTTTTAAGTACCATCCGAGGACGTGCGTATGAATACACAAGGCACGACCGAGGACCTTTTCAAAGCGAGGACTTTTTCGAGGGTCCTCGGTTTGACTTGACCAAAGATTCGTATTGTGCAAGCGATTTTGAGTCTTTCTATATACTTATTACGAAAAAGTTGTCTGAACCTCGGTTTGATCAAAAATATTCATACGCATACACAAATATTGTGTATCCACCAGATGGTGCCACTCTCGCCTCATACACAGGCTCTTTACACAAATTTCACGTTTGTTGTATTATCCGAGGACCTATGTGTTAACTTTAACACAAAAGACCTCGGTTAGGTAGCTTTTCCACACAATGTGTATTTAAGACCTCGGTTTGCTAAATTTCCGAACAGTGTGTATTCTAGTCCTCGTTTCGACAATTTTCCTCGTGTGTAGAAGACGAGTTATGTGCTATCATTTAAATAAAATTATGACGGAGAAAAGCGAAGGTAGACTGAATCCTTAAACAAATCGTTAGTAGCTACTAGGTGCACGAGGAATAATCAGGCTTCTTCTGCAGTATGTGCTAAGTACCTAGGCCTGCTTAGATTATACAACATTATGATTTGCACCATAAAATATTATATTGGCAGGAGCTGAATACGTGTGCTCTTCATAAAGAACCTAAAGTAAATGTCTTCCGAGGCGAAATGTCAGCAGCAAGATTTGAAGCAAACAAAAAGTACAAAGATAGAAATAAAGAATATGAACGTACTAAAGAAAACAACATAAACTTTACTGAAATAGAAGTAAGTTTATTTTAAAATGAATAGAATAGATCTTTATTTGCACAGAAAGTAGGTACAGGTTACAGATGTTAAGTTTAAAATGATCCTTATACTAACTACCTTAACTAAGGCACGCAAACAGTTTTAGCTAAAAATGATCGGACACATACATTATATACTTTTCTTTAATAGGGCGGTATCGGAACCACTAAGAATTAGCAAATTTTTATATTGTCTCCTGATTGGCCGGTTTCTATTTGCGGACACTTTATTAAACAAAAACAGCCACCTCAATAGTATAAAGTGATGGGAATGTTAATAATTTTAGAGACTTAAATACGTACGCAGCTATCTGTTACTATTAAATTTCACACATACAGCGTTAGGTTAAAAAGTACATACGCATCTACACTAAGCTTTTTGCATACTTCTTCTGCTTGTGGTTTCTAAGTTAATTGGCTATCTATCTCTATCTAATGCCAAGGAATTTGGCAACTAGTACTTGGTCAACTTTTTGTCCATTATAGTGTAAATGTAAGACTTCTGGTGGAATCCATTGATAAAAATGCATTACAATAGTCTTTGGTTTATTAATCATTAAATTATTTTGGTCAAGCCAGCGTATAATGTTTATTAACGTTTCATTTATGTCATGTTCGTATATTTTTTTGTAAATACATTCAATTAAGGCACTACTATCGTCAGCGAATAAGACCATAGGATGTTCAATGTGGCGAGGTAAATAATTAATATATAGCAAAAATAATAAAGGGCCCAGGACACTGCCCTGTGGTGCGCCATACCTAATAATTCTTGCCTTAGATAAATATTTTTCTTCGTGCTTACTTTTTAGACATATTCTAGATATTTCTGTGTGCTGCTTACGATTGTTAAGGTATGATTTTAAGAGATTAAGTACATTTCGTCTGATGTCTATGATGTCTAACTTTTTTGAAATAATTTCACGATCAACACAATTAAATGACCGTGAAAATTGCGCAAACTGGTACTTTTTTTATCCACATTTTGCAATATGACATTTATTAAATCGTAAACCGGTGTATTTATACCCTTATTTTCTCTGAAACCCTTTTGTTCCGCACTTAAAACATTATATTTGGATAGGAAATTATTACAGAGTTATAAATTATTTTTTCTATAACCTTAGAAAAAATAGGTATTAAAGTAATTGGTCTATAATTTGCTAGATCTTCTTTAAAAAAGTCTAAAGTGGCTTCATTATAATTGTTTTTAAACTATCCGGAAATACTCCTACTGATATATAAGTTAAGATACAGATGCAAGGCGATGTCGCCTGGTACGATTTTTACAGCCTTTGTTGATATAAAGTCATATCCAGTGCTGTTTTTATTTTTTAATGATTGTATCGCTCCCATAATATCTTGCGGTACTACTGGATGTATTAACATTGAGTTAGGGTTATTTGTCAAATTCGAAGTGTCCGGCGATTTCGTCATGTTATTTTGTGTCTGGTCAATAAAATAGTTATTAAAAGCGTTTGCAACGTCTGTCGGATTAGTAATGGTACTATTTTGAACTTTATATGAAACAAATTATTTAACAAATCTACTTATAGAAATAATCATCAAGTTGCAACAATACCTTTGAGAAGCATGATTACAAAACTTACATAACAATTATATAGAATATATAGATAGAAACACAATACATAGAAACCATAATTATAAGAGATCAACATAATTTGGGCTAAAAACTTAACATAACATTACTTAACACAATGCTTAGTTAGAAAACAACAAAGAAATAGGTATTATCAAGTGAGATCAAAATAATTTGGGAAGCATGAAAAATTAATAACTAGCTACAAAATGATTAAAGATAAATATAAATCATTCATGTCAACGGCCTGTGAAATTCAAAAGTTATTGCTTTTTTCGCTAAATAACACAATGCGGGATCATGGAAACTGTAAATAAAAAGGATTCATTGTTGTATCATCAGTTTTGATCAACGTATTTATTAGTTGTAAGTAGCGAAAAACGCAAGAAAAGAAAAAAAGGCAGGTGAGCTGACATGTGACATGTACCTTAAAGAAATAATGATCTTTGGTATCAACACTATTATTTACATCACGTTTAATAAAACAAAATAGCAAACATTCTTTGGAATAATCTATACCAGCATCTTTGAGATCTAGAATTTTTTTAACCCGGCTTATCTGACAGAAACGAAATACCTAATAACTTGATATTGTATTGAATACCTATCATGAAACTGGAGTTCCCCCATAAAGAAACGACCCTGGCTGCAGCATCAGCACAAACTGGTAATTATTTTAGTTTTACAACTTAAACCTAACGCGTATGCTAAATTTGAAGACGGTGCTATCAACTATTGAGGAGTTCTCTCATGAAGAAATGACCCTGGTTGCAGCATCAGCACAAACTGGTAATTATTTTGGTGTTACTAGATAAACTTGAGGAGTTCCCTTATGACGAAACAACCTTGGCTGCAGCATCAGCACAAACTGGTAATTATTTTAGTTTTACTACATAAACCTAACGCGTATTCCAGATTTGAATGCAATGCTATTAACTGTTAAGGAGTTCCCTCATGAAGAAACGACCCTAGCTGCAGCATCAGCACAAACTGGTAATTATTTTAGTGTTACTAGATAAACCTAATGCGTATGCCAATTTTGAAAACGATGCTATCAAGTGCTGAGGAGTACCGTCATGTAGAGATGACACTGGCTGCAGCATCTGATACTATAATAATATACTCATTTTAAAGTGTTTGTTTTGTTTATATAAAATTAAAAACTAACCTTTCCTCCACAGTGATTATACCCATCTTATTCGCAGTCCGCATCAACGACAAACGTAAAGACATCGACTCGTCCTCGCTTGGTACTTCGTTTTAGAAAAAGTGTGTAAGAAATAAATCGGAACATTCTACTAACATTGATATAATTATTATCTTACACGTAAAATGTTTTAGGTAGGTAGATTTTCCAGGTCCTCGGTTTGTACAAGTTCTACGCGAAAAACTGTCCTCGGTTTAGTGATATAAAGTCTAACACAACGTCCGCACTTTGTACAAGCTATAAGAAATATTGTGTAAAAATACGTCCTCGGAAGGGCGTCGCAGGGCATACGTCAGAGGTCCTCGGTTGGCTTACACAAAGTCCTCGTATGTGCATCGCTGGTCACATTTAGCAGTGTATTTCAGGTCCTCGGTATGATAGCCGAAATTCATACAGAAAAATGTTGAGATAGCATTATCCCAATAAGCTCATCACTATAGATTTACTCAGCTGTCTCTTTCTATCTTACTGTAAAAGGCCAACGAGGTATTTAAACCAGTTTTTTGGAGGGTCCTCGGTTCGTTCTAGGACTAACAAGGTCCTCGTAAGGGTGTCTGTACAAACAGGGGTGTGTGTGTGTGTGTGTGTGTGTGTGTGTGTGTGTGTATGTCTGTCTGTGGCATCGTAGCTCCCGAACGGATGAACCGATTTTAATTTTGTTTTTTTTGTTTGAAAGGTGAATTTGTCGGGAGTGTTCTTAGCTATGTTTGATGAAAATCGGTCCAAGATGGCCGCCGCTACAAAATGGCGGATTACATATTTTTTCACAACTCCCTCAATATGGGTATCAAATGAAAGGGCTTGACTAGTAGAATACTATACACTATGACAAATTTCAAATCCAAGATGGCCGCCACCATAAAATGACAAATTACATTATTTTTTTTACAACTCCCTCAATATGGGTATCAAATGAAAGGGCTTGACTAGTAGAATACTATACACTATGACAAATTTCAAATCCAAGATGGCCGCCACCACAAAATGGCAAGTTACATTTTTTTCACAACTCCCTCAATATGGGTATCAAACGAAAGGGATTGACTAGTAGAATACTATACATTACGACAAATTTCAAATCCAAGGTGGCCACCACCACAAAATGGCGAAGTACAAAAAACCTGATTAAATACCAGATTACCTGAATCTTAAAACGCAAGAAAATAAAAGAAAAGAAATAATAAGGAGTCCCTACAAAAAGCATGAAATAAAAAATTAAATTAAAAATTTAAAAAACCCCCGACTACGAGAAACCCTATAAAAAGAAAAAAATAACCTTGAAATTATTTTAACCCCCGACGCAAAAACGACGGGGTGTTATAAGTTTGACGTGTCTGTGTGTGTGTGTGTGTGTGTGTGTGTGTGTGTGTATGTCTGTCTGTGGCATCGTAGCTCCCGAACGGATGAACCGATTTTAATTTTGTTTTTTTTGTTTGAAAGGTAAATTTGTCGGGAGTGTTCTTAGCTATGTTTGATGAAAATCGGTCCAAGATGGCCGCCGCTACAAAATGGCGGATTACATATTTTTTCACAACTCCCTCAATATGGGTATCAAATGAAAGGGCTTGACTAGTAGAATACTATACACTATGATAAATTTCAAATCCAAGATGGCCGCCACCACAAAATGTCAATTTACATTTTTTTTCACAACTCCCTCATACTGTAAGTTTTGACATTCAAAAGTGCCTTTTATGTGCCTATTTGAAATAAATGCATTGACTTTAACTTTGAGTTCCATTTGGTAGTTTAGTAAATGAATCAAAACAGCTACAATAACAATATGTATTGTTAGATTTCTCTCTTCAAAATCCAACAAAAATGCCATAATTAAAACGAACCAACAGTCTCAATAGCCTTATCATTATTATTACCTCTCATCTCAAAAGATAACAAACTAACAAACAATCTGACCTATAAAACCGATCAATAATATACCTAATGATAATAATAATGATCTATAATTACAGTAATAATATAATTGTTACGCCATCTTTGCGTTCTCACGGACGCCGGTAATCGTTCATACCTTACCATATTTGGTGCAAATGTGAGAGAACTAAGTCGACAGTCCACCGTTACATTGGATGTGGATGGAGATGTTTGCCACGTTAAGCTATGGTTTCTTAAAAGAACGGTGGCTGTCACATTTTATCAGATGTCATGAAAATCTGACATTCCCACCAGTATTTGACGTTAAGGGGAAAGCGCCAAGGTAGCCCTTTTTTTTTTTTTTTGAGGATGGGAAATCATCAAATGACTCCTCCCGCTCTGGGTGGAGCAGGAGGGAGTGTCAGACTCTTACTGACTAAAACCCACCCGTGTTCCTTCCTTAGCCCTTTATGTTCCAGGGCAGCGGTAACCCTTTCGGACAATCCCGCTACCCTGGCAGGAATAATGAGAGGGACAGCGCGAACGCAGTCCCTCACTACCAAAAATAACGCATCCGAGTTATCCACATTGGGGATAATCGCAGGGGTCAACCCAACCGCAGTGCAATGGGAAGGACTCGCCCTGGGGGAACCGCCTTCTTGATCACGGTATCCCCTATGCCAGGTAAGTATACCCAAGGTAGCCCTTGAAATTTAAAATCAACAATGTAACCTTCTAAGTTCATTTAACCCTATTAAATGATTATTTCGTGAAATATCAATCAATATATATGAACTATGATACAATTCTGTAAACACATACTAAGTTACGGTCGCGAATCATATTTTGATCAACACAACCTAACACTGGTAACGACCGACGCTTACGAGTTGTAAGTCTGTTCTTTGGCTCGAATCCAGTCAGGCTTTGTGTAAATTATTTCATCACCATTGCTCTCAAAACGGTCAAAATCAAAATCAAAAGTCATTTATTCAAATTAGGCTAAGAATCAGCACTTTTCGAACGTCAAAATTACAAAAGACAGTCCCCCAAAAAGCCAGCCCTTCACCACTTCCTAGTGCTATCGCTGGGAAGAAAAAGTGGCGCAACAAACTTCCCAGCAGCACAGCTGTCTGTTCAGTTAGAAAATATTTGATACTTGATTGTATACAATACTAGGTGTTAAGTAATTAACATTGCAAGGCACAGAACATAAAATTAAATTACTTGCAATATGTCAGCTAGCCACGCCAATATACCATCAAATATAATAAAAACTATACGTACTCAAGCTGAAAAATAATTAATTAAAATGTAAATAAAAGCTTACTACCTAAATAAAAGCCTCCATGCATAAAGGGCGTGAGGGGTGAAGGATAAAATCGTGAGTAAACTGTACTAGAACCAAAAATTCAAAGACATGTGCCCTCTACCAACTTGCACTGGGCCCGCGTGGTGGATTACGGCCCACTCCCTTTCACGACACGACCTCTCTAGACAAAATCAAACTGGTTGCTAATGTAATTGTATAATTTATTCTTTTTTTTTACATTGATTTACATTCTGTAATTACTTAAAGTTACATCCGCACTTTTTTTTAATGAAAATCTTCTACTTTTATAATGTAAATATGTGAGCACCATGTATCTATGACTTAGTTAATTTATATGTCATGGTTTCATTAATCCATTTTAATTCAGCTTTTATTTGTTTGCCAGCCACGCATCCGTGCGTAGTCGATATCCGTGGTGCGTAGCATGACCGTGGGTCACAGTGGACGATCCCGCCTAGACACCGTTTCACGAAAGAATCTACGCAGACGCGGCGCTACAAGCTTGCGACGGAGACGTAAATCTTTTGTTTATTTATTTATTTCTTCTTAATCTTAATAGAGAAAGGTGTAGGAGGAAGGAGGGTTGTTGTAGAAATGTTACTAACTATGTAATAAAAATTAGTTCAACTTATTGCCGCGGGACCTCTTTCGTGAGACACACACACAACGCGAAGCTAAGTACCTAAACGTGCGTAGCTTAGCGGTGGGTCACTGTGGAGTAGCGCCTTTGCTGTGGCTTGCGCTTAAGGTGCGCGGTCTAAGGATGGTTAGCTTATTAGATGAGTGTGAAGTAGTTTGTAAAATGTTTTAAAGCCAACTTTTCGAGCTTTAATTGAGAGATTACAGTACCTTAATAGGCTCTCTCATTAGATTATAATAAACCAGTTAGGTCTTTCATGTGGAATTCGATTAGAATATAAAAATGCTTGCAGACGGAACGGATTTCTCTCTGACAACGGTTATAACTAAGTTCTTTTTAACCAACTTCAAAAAAGGAGGAGGTTCTCAATTCGACTGCTTTTTATGTTTGTTACCTCGAACTTCGTTATTTATAAGCCGTTTTGCAAAATTCTTTTTTTATTTGTAAGGATATGCTTTCAGATTGGTCCCATAGAAATTTCATCAAAAACGGTATGTAGTCTGGTTTTTAAACCAAAATTACTGGTAAAAATTACAGCTTAAAAGTGAAAAATAAAACATTTTTGCAAAAAAAAAAAAAAACAGACTTCCAAAAAAAGTACAATACAAAGTGAAAAATAACTTTAATTTTGGATGTCGGTGGCAAACAACGAAAATGCGAACCCAAAGACACCGACTTCCGAAATTTAAGTTATTTTTCACGTGTCAGTGTCTTTTTATCGAAGTCGGTTGTTTTTTTTGCCTTAACCTGGGTCATATTTAAAAAAAATCATTCAAGTTCACACTCATCATCATCATCTGCCGAGCCTATTCCCAACTATGTTGGGGTCGGCTTCCAGTCTGACCGGATGCAGCTGAATACCAGTATTTTACATGGAACGACTGCCTATCTGAACCCCACAACCCAGTTACTGGGTAATACGATACCCCTTGATAAAACTGGTTGTCAGACTTTCGGGCTACTTACCTAACTACAGCTATTGTTAGCCACTGATTAATGTAATGTCAGCTATAAAGCTATGGCTGTTATGAATGGTTGATGAAATTGCACCCAATTTACATATACCTACATATATCCCTCTCACAGGGAGGACGCCTGTGTCCCAACAGTGGGAACATTATAAGCTAATTATGCCTGTATTTCCTAAAAGGGCCAGGAGAGGTAAGTCAGCCTGTCTGTCTGTTACCCTTTCACGCCAAAACAGCTGAGAAGATTTGGATAAGATTTGGCTCATGGATAAACCATGACCTGAGTTAGGACACTTTGACAGCACGGTTGGCGCAGTGGTTAAGCAATTGACTGCTGCGCTGCGTGTCGCGGGTTCGATTCCCGCACGGAACAAATATTTGTATGACCTACATGTATTTCTTCCGAGTCTGGGTGTTTTTCTATCTATAATATGTATGTATTTACAAAAAAAAAATGTATATAAGTAGTTTATCAGCCATCTTGTTACCATAACACAAGCATTAGGTTGCTTAGCTTGGGACTAGATGGCGCTGTGTGAAATGTCCAGGGATATTATTATTATTATTATTACCCTTAATACTTTTAATCTCGGTACGAGCTGACATATGGCAAATAATTTAAATTAATATTTCTAGACAAAATCAAACTGATTGCTAATTTAATTGTAAAATTGATTATTTTTTTTGATTTTCATTTTCAATTTGTAATTACTTTGACTCACACACTGACTTAATAAAAAAAAAATACATGTTTTTTTTCGATAAACAAAAAAAAAACATGTTTTTATCGAATATTTTTACAATGTTTGTAAATATGTGAACATCATGTATGTATGTATTAGAGAGAGTACTGCTGCGGCTGCCGTGGCGTTGTAATCAGGGATGTTTGCGGATGATAATATTAATGGTTTTGCCGCATTTATTAGGATTAGATGTGCAACCCTGATGCCGCGTGTTCGCGCTAGCACCAACAGCATTCTCAGTGTGTTCGCAGATCGGTGGGCTTGCCCGATGTTGTGGACGTGGATGCAGCTGCACGCCGAGTTTTAATTGTAAGCATGTAAACGCCTTGCCAGGGTAGCGGGATTGTCCGAAAGGGTTACCGCTGCCCTGGAACATAAAGGGCTAAGGAAGGAACACGGGTGGGTTTTAGTCAGTAAGAGTCTGACACTCCCTCCTGCTCCACCCAGCGGGAGGGAGAGCGGGAGGAGTCACTTGATGGTTTCCCATCCTCAAAAAAAAAAAAAAAGCATGTAAACGCCGGTACTGAGCTTCACGTGGACTATGACGGGGTGGAAGAATGATGCAACCTTGATTTTTATAATTATTGGTTTAATGACCAAGAGAAATTTACAAAAAACAAATATGTATGTATGCATATGGCGGTTTCAACGATCTATGGGCGAATGACGTGATATCGTCGCTCGCGGCTGTTGTCTTTTCGCGTCGTGTGCGTGTGTGTGTGAGACGTTGGTGAGCGCACACATGCTAGGCGTTAACAATGCACATCTGTGTCTGTTACCTACTAACACTAGAAATTAAGTAAAATTTTTACTAACCCTATGGACTCCTGTCTGAAATAAAAGTTTTCCATTTTTTTCTATTACATACCTAAATTATCTGTCATGGCTTAATGTTTACTTCTTTTACCTATTGTGGTATAGAAATTTTACTCTCGTTGCTTTGTCTTGACATATATAACTAATAGAATTAATGTACACGAAACATTGTAAAACATTTTAAGAGTAACGGTGGAGTTTGTTGCCCATTCTTCTCCTTACGACAACTCCCTTTTGGAAGGGGCGACTAGAATCAATTCTATTTTATTGAAAATTTTGGCGTTCAAAATTGCCTTTTATGTGTCTATATGAAATAAATGATTTGACTTTGTGTTTCATAATGTTAATTACGTACTAATATATAGAATTAAGTTCTTCTAACTGAACAGACAGCTGTGCTGCTGGACAGTTTGTTGCGCCACTTCTTCATCCCAGCACTAGGAAGTGTTTTTGTTTTAGTTTTGGGGGACTGTCAAAAAGGGCTGATTTTTCAGTCTGAACGAATGGCTTCTCTAACTTCAATTTTATGCAATAAACTTAAGAAAAATGTACACGTTTTATAACATTTAACTCTTCACTTCCGTGTCCTTTTTTCTATACTATTACATAAAATTCAAATTATGCCAATATCCTAATACATATTTCTGGAGCTCTCTCGCTCACAATTAAAGTAACTTCGTGGGGATCGCCTATAGAAAAAATAATATTATTTAAAAGTATCAATTTTCTCGTTTTGTGCGAGTAAGTTCGTGCAAATCGATTAATAAGCCAAATAAATGACTTTGAAACTTTATTCTCATAAGAATCAAATTAAGTCTAAAATAATAATACTTATGTACAAGTGAAAAAAAAAAAAAAGAATCATAGGGCATCAAAAAATGAAATGACTTTTGATTAATTTTGGTAGTACGTTCCTGTGGGATAGTTTCCGACCTCTACGCGGACGAAGCTGCAAGTAAAAGCTAGTCTTTAAATAACTGACTACAATTTTAAGGTTGTCCAACACCAGGAGCTGGCGCCACACAGAACTAAATCCCAGTGAATGTATTACAAAATATACTGTGGTTAGTAGTAGCAAATGAGAAATAAATGAGATAGCACAAATTGCCGGTCTCGAATGACTTTCCTTGATTAATGTTGCCACACTCTTTCTAAATAAGTGTTTATCGTGACCTGTTGAAAAAATTGTTTTTACTGTTGGACCTACTGGCGGTAGTATAACGGACTTGCATCTTTTATACTACAGCAATCATAGCCTAGAAATCTCCAAGAAGGATAACTATTCTTAAAATTCTTCAATCTGGAATATTTTTAGGGTTCCGTAACTCAAAAGGAAAAACGGAACCCTTATATGATCACTTGGTTTTCCGTCTGTCTGTCCGTCAGTCAAGACCCTTTTTCTCAAGAACGCGTGGAGTTATCAAGTTGAAATTAATTTAAAATACTCAGGGCTGCAATCCCTTGAAGCAGTAAAATAATAAAACTTCTATGTCAACGCAGTCAAAAGATGCGGACGTTTATGTTCCGAAATAAAAACTTATAGGGTAAGTACTTCCCGTTGACCTAGAATCATGAAATTTGGCAAGAAGCAACGTTATGTAGCACAAGTAAAGCAAAAAAAACCGAAAACCGTTTTGTAGTTAGTTTTGTATTATACATTACAAATAAAATAATTTTAAAACTATTTACATACCTACTTTGTACGGAGCCCTCGGTGCGGGAGTCTGACTCGCAGTTGACCGTTTTTTTTAAGAGGTGACACCACACACTAAGGTTAATTGTCTCTCTGCGGTTTCAACCTCAGAAATATCATCGGAATGTTGCTTTTGCGTTGCAATTGCAAACGAATTTTTTCTATTATTTTCTTCATCGAGCTTAATATAAACACCGAGAGCCTAAGCATTTTATCAGAAAATCAAATGAATCTTTTCCCAACGATAAAATTAAACCAAATGAAAAATGCTGCTCATAAAACGGTGAATTAAAACATCGTGAGAAAACCGGCATGTCCTAGAACTAAAAATTCGAAGACATGTGACATCTACCAACCCGCACTGGGCGCGGGCCCAGTGCGGGTTGGTAGATGTAGCGCGTAGATTAGAACACATTCCTTCTCGAAGAGAGGAGGCCTGTGTCCCAGCAGTGGGAACATTATAGGTGGATTATGCATCGAACAAAAACCAACAAAAAATCCTCTGCACGGAAGCAGCTATACTAACAAGAACTGAGGATTTCCCTTTGTTACTTCTAAGAATCGATCAAAAATCAACAATATAAAACACATTATTAAATCGACCCTCACTATAATAATCATATAGATATTAGATCCCAAAAAAACTTAGCATTAACACCTACAGGGTCAAATTTAATTAGCTAGCGAAACTCCGCAGGTGTTGGGTACCCATATGGGGCTGTTCATTTATTAAGTAATACAATTTGGATATATGGATTATGGCCCACTCCCTCTCACAGAGAGGGGGCCTGTGTCCCAGCAGTGGGAACATTATAGGCTGAATATGCTTGCGTGTATATTTGAGGGGGGAGGGGTCCAAATAAGTCTTATTTTTCCTTACATGGGGGTGGGAAGGGTCTAGATTGTTCTTTCGTAAGATCACAAAGGTAAGCAAAAATTATAACTTTTTTTTCTGGTTGATAGTTGATACTGATCTTAAGGGACAGAGAGGGTTCATCCAAGTTTAATTTTGTCTTACGTAGGGGGCCGCCGATAGTGTTGTCACTATCAATTCGCACTTCAAGAACACGACAAGGGGGCACTGACCCAAAAAAAAATCATCAAATCTTATTTATATTGTCTTGGTTAGATATAAGAAATACATTTTTATTTGCGGCAAACATGACGCATAAAAAAGAACACAAACACAAAAAAAATAACAGGTGGGGAGTAAACATGCGTCACATCCACGCAAAATGCCATCGCTCAGCATAATGCTAAGACCCTATACGAGACAGTCCCAGCGCTAGTTTTCAGTGACAGCCGGCATTGACGTGATGACGTCAACCAGTGCAGCTTGCGATTTTTTTTTGTTTTTTTTTTATTTGCCATTAATATCCCACTACTGGGCAAAGGTTTCCCTATTCTCCTTCCCACTCTCCCTGTCCAGAGCTGCCAAGGATCAATCGATTAGACATAAATAAAAACAACACCCATCACGTCTGCGGAGTTTTTCTAGCTAACTTCATTTGACCCTGTATGCGTACCGATAATGCAAAGTTATTTTAAGCAAATTGGACCTATTGTAGTAACACAAAAACATGGTAACTCACCGTTGAAAGAATTACAAAAAACATGGTTGGTAATTTAAAGTAAATAAATTTCAATTCAATTCTTGTAATTATTGAACGTTTACTTCTGACCCTCACTTTGACAAGAGAATTATTGTTTATTATTATTTAAGTGTTATTATTTCATCGGATTTTGTGTTACAAACCGTTTTTGTTGCACCTACTTCCGATTACTAGGGAAGGCAAGATTAGTTGTGTCAATACGTGTTTGGGTTCAGTAGAAAACAATAGTCGCTCTATTTCTGAAGGTACATACTTGACTAAACGTTAAGGTATGTTTATCATTGGGTAGCTCTTGATTTTGTTATACCTAATACAGTTGATTGATTCTGTAAAAATCTCACCGTGAAAACTTAAGTGAAGTGAGCTGTCAATAATGTCCATTCCTAATTATTATGGTGTGACAGCTCAAACTCAAACTCAAATCATTGATTTCAATTAAACCATTTCAGGCACTTTTGAATTGTCAAAATTAAATTGTCGGTCAGTTAGTCAGAAAGTTGAAGCTAGTTGCCCATTCCAAAACGTAGATCTCTGTGGAGAAGAACGGGCAAGAAACTCCACTCTCACTTCAAGGTCACTTCAAGGTCACTTCAAGGTCACTTCAAGGTCACTTCACATATGTTTTCACGGTGAGATTTTTGCAGAATAGACTGGCTGGTAATATTTATGTCGTGAGGAAAGTTTTGAGTACGAATGTGGCCATAAGAGCAGGGGAAGACCAAAGAAACGATGGACGGACTGTGTGAATGCTGATATGGTTAGAAAGGGGCTGACTGTCGAGATGACGACTAATAGAGAAGTATGGAAGAGAAAAACATGTTGCATCGTTATAAAGCTAAAAAAAGTTGACTTCTCAGCGACTTAATGTACAGACGCCAGCAGGTCAAGCTACCCGAAACTGTCAAATCTTCCCAATCAACTTTGAACCTTAATGCTTTAGCAATAAAGTTGAAAATCTATTAAAGAAATTTGACAGATTGTAGTAGCTTGATGTGCTGGCGTCTGTACATACACTTAGCACAGAAAATTAATGCAGTGAATGACAAAGACGACAGTTGTTTAGTGTACAGTCACGAGCACCAATATGTCAACACTTGGCAACTTTCAATGGCGATTTTTTTCGTGAAATCACGAATGCAACGTTAAAATACGACACATTACATAAACCTATGGGTTCGAATATGCTATGTTCGTAACAACATAAAATTTCATTAAAAAATAAAGGAGTAAATCGCTTTTGAATAAAGCCGAGTGTACACATACTTTTGCTCGTGACTGTACTTCATAATTAACTTTATATACCTACTTGACTCTTCTCTTCTCTTGATTATTCGTTGGTCTAGTGGTCGCAAACACTACTGCTGAGCACGAAGTTCTGGGTTTGTTTCCCGGGTTGGGCAAATTGATATTGGGTTTTTTCGTCAGGAATTTCTTAATAGCAGCCTAGAGTATGGATTTGGGTCCGGTTGATGGCAATAGCCTCGTCCGCTATTAGATGGGATTTAAAAAATAACTGGTGTAATATTACATATTATTATTAGGGATGGGCCAAAATTCGGTTCACATTCGGTTCAACCGAAATTCGGCAGCTTGAACCGAACTTCGGCATTCGGCCGAAATTCGGTTCAGATGCCGAACATTCGGCACAAGAAAAATAATATCTACTTGTACTATTTTGACTGAAATTCAATAGAATTAGAATAGCATTACTGTAAAATAAAATTATGTCTTTTACTCAGTCATTGGCGCCGATTCTCTTGTTCAAAAACTAAACTAAATTTAAGTTCAATGCATCTTTTTCTTTCTCTTTAATTTAGAAAAGGACAGAAGATAAATATTAGTTTAGTCCTGTCAAACTAGTCAGCGCCTGACGTAAATAGACGTATTTTTAGTAGCCATGTTGTTAATCACGTCTAATCTGTCTACGGAGTATCTTAATTTGACAGGACTAAACTAATATTTTGTCTTCTGTCTTTTTCCTAAGGAAATATAAAGAAAAAGATGCACAGAACTTAAATTTAGTTTAGTTTGTGAACAAGGGAATCAGTCATTTATTTATTTGCTAATGACCGGCCGGCTCCGGGCCACGCGGTGGGAGCGCGGTGTTGGGGCGGGGTACATCTAGCAATAATATTGAAGTAAATGCGTAAACAAGTCACGACGTGTCGCTCTCGAGAAAGCGCTTGAAATTGAACCGAAGTTCGGCCGAAATTCGGCTGAACTTTTCATTTTAGCCGAATGTTCGGCCGAAGTTCGGATTCGGTTCAAACCACATTCGGCCCATCTCTAATTATTATATTTATAGAGGCGTGATGTTATGTTAAACTTTCCATAAACTATGAACGCTCAATCAACAAGCTTTGCGGAATCCTAAAGCGTGGATGATACATAATAGTAATCGTAATTATAATCATTTTGTGTATAATAAAGATTGTAATAGCTTGAATACCATATTGTATAATTTACAACACCACACGAAATATAATGAAAACTACGTACATATATGGTATTGGAATGTGTGAATAATACATCCTCACAATCAATGCCTAGCCTTTTCTCAACTATGTTGGGGTCGGCTTCCAGTCTAACCGGATGCAGCTGAATACCTAGCAGTATTTTACATGAAGCGACTGCCTATCTGACCTCCACACCCAGTTGCTGGGTAACACGATGTATTGATACTCCTTGGTAAGACTGGTTGTCAGACTTTCGGGCTTATGACGATCTGTAACGACTGTCAAAGATCTAAGAATTACTGCCGGGACCAACGGCTTAACGTGCTTTCCGAGGCACGGAGGGGTCTTGATATGTAATGGTTGGTCACCCATTCACAAACCGATCGCGGCAAGCGACGCGGCTGTTATCATTTAGCCACGAGCCCCTTAATAATATCTCCTCCGATTATTAATATTTATTATTGAAGGAAAGCTTTGCAAAGCTAAGACGACACGGTTGGCGCAGTGGACTGCTGCGCTGCGTGTCGCGGGTTCGATTCCCGCACGGAACGAATATTTGTATGACCTACAAGTAATTGTTTCGGGTCTGGCTGTTTGTGTATGTGAGTTTAAATGTTTGTAAACGCACCCACGATACAGGAGAAATTCCTAGAGTATTAAAAAAAAAATTGTAGCGGCGAAGAATTAGCTGACTCATGCAATGCAAAACTAATGAAGACTTTATGTTATCTGGTGTTAAAGGCCCACCTCAAAATAGACACAAACAGACATAGATTTCTATCCATACAATATCTGATGATTTATGCTCAGTTCCTATAAACAAAAACTAACCGCTTTGCTTACCAATGGAAGCATTTTTTATTGCCAATTAACCGGGCATATAAATAGATTCGTAAGCTAATTTAACCTGTGTTAGCTACTTCCATATGGGAGAGTCTACTGTGCAAAGCTATGAGGTCTTTGCTTCATTATTTGTTAAGATAGAAGTCTTAATTTTAACCAATAACGGACCGTATATTGTAGGAATCGGCATTAAAACAAATCAAATACCATAAAACGGGGTGAATAGGGATGCAGGGGTGAATCGGGACGAAACTTCAAAATGGATTTTAACGTTGAAATAATGTAGTTTGTTGCCAGAAAATACTCTAATGTGTTTACTGCTTTTTAATTAAAGATTAAGTGTCCTTGTTAGCAACCAAATATATTATTTTAAAGTACAAATCCATTTTAAAGTTTAGTTTTTTTTAAAGCAGTAGGAATTTTTGCAGCACATGAAAAACCAAACAAACATTGGTTTGTTTGCAGTTCAAACATAGCCAAGAAACAATAATCCATGATCTATCTTTCAGGAAATCATCATGATCCATCTTTACAAGACCCCTCCGTGCCTCGGAAAGCACTAGCCAGTATACTATTCTGCCGTCATAACTAAGAATGCAGTAATCGCAAAATGGCGGTTACGAGTAAACGCAAAAAACATATTTCATATCATCTGAGCAAGATGCATTATGCAAGTACGGCGAAAATCATTACATAAAAAACATACTTCGAGTGAATTTTTTTATGAAAATATATTTTGTTTCATGTACAGACGCCAGCAGGTCAAGCTATCCGAAACTGTCTAATTTTCCCAATCAATCTTGAACCTTAATGATTTAGCGATAAAGTTGAAAATCTATTAAAGAAATTTGACAGATTGTAGTAGCTTGATGTGCTGGCTGGTCTGTACATGAACCTCTTGGGATGCCATTTCTGGCAAAAAGTGAAAATCTCAGAAATGTCGTTTACTGCATTCTTTGTTATCAGGGCAGTATTGTAGTCTTAGGAAAGCATGTTAAAGCCGTTGTTCCCGGCTGTCATTCGTGGATATTTGACAGTCGTTACTGGTCGTCAGAAGTCCGAAAGTCTGACAACCAGCACCCTAATTGCGTAACACACGATCAATCGGAATCGGTTTCATTTTGACAGTTTAACTACATGCGTTATTTACGTGTTGAGCAGACAAATTTTTCGAACTTATGAAGCAATGGATTAGCAATTTGCTTCAAAATTATTCAGATTCCGATTGATCGTGAGTTATGCAATCAGGGTGCAGTCTTACCAAAGGTATCGTATTACAAGAAACTGGGTTTTTGAAATCAGATAGGCAGTCACTTCATGTTAAATACTGGTATCCAGCTGTTAAACACTAGTATCAACATAGTTTGAAAAAAGCTAGTTAGGTGATGATGATCTTTCAGGGATCATACTCGTAGGTACACACGGCTCCACATAAAGCTATACATTTCCAGTTATAGCTGACCTCGCGTCGTTTAGATTTTTCGTACAATCATCATCAGCTTATACTGGTTATGTATAGCTTGATGAGTAGCCGTGCGTACAGTCACGAGCACCAATATGTCAACACTTGGCAACTTTCAGTTTCGATTTTTTCGTGAAATAACAAATGCAACGTTGAAATACGACACATTACATAAGCCTATGGGTTCGAAAATGCTATGTTCGTAACAACATAAAATTTCATTCCAAAATAAAGGAGTAAATCGCTTTTGAATAAAGCCGAGTATATACATACTTTTGCTCTTGACTGTACGTAGGTGTATGTATGTTTAATTTGCCGAGTCTCTTCCAACTGTTAAACAATTCTTATTAAAAAAATGTGAACTGTAAAATACACAATTTGGTGCAGAACAATTTCATTTAATTTCAACAATAATCAAATGCACCTTGATCTTTATTGGTGAAGTCATAAGACCAAAACAAAAGAGCTCAATAAAACTGTAATCCAAATAAGCGCATGCAGGGGGACCTTGACTGAGTGCTCGCTAATTGAGCTTGTTGATTTTTTTTAATCTAGATATATTTTTATTTTTTTAATAATTTTGAGATTTTGTACTGCAGCCTTTTTTTTGCAGTTGCAGTGTGTTTTACAAAATGATTTTAACTTTCAGAGATTTCTTATCTAGGCATCTCTGAAAGTCCCTGTAATATTATGAACGCGAAAGTTTTTATAGATGGATATTTGTTACTCCTTCACGCAAAAACTACTGAACGGGTTTGGATGAAATTTGGTACACAGATAGTTTATAACCAGGATTAACATATAGGATACTTTTTATCTCGATATTCCAACGGGATCGAAACTTATGCGGATGAAACCGCGGGGCGCAGCTAGTACAGATATAATTAAGAGATCTAGACTGGTTCAATAAGAACTCTAGCGGAGTTCAGAAAGAAAGTAAATTGTTTCCTGCAGAATCAGACTATAATGTTCCCACAGCTGGGACACAGGCCTCCTCTCTGTGAGAAACAAACTCTGGGTGCAACCTGTTACCATGTAGGTACATGATTTTGAAACCCCTTTTTTTTGGGTGGGAAATCATCAAATGACCGTTCCCGCTCTGGGCTGAGCGGAAGGGCGTGTCAGACTTTTACTGACTAAAACCCACCCGTGTTCCGTCAGTTGCCTGTGCCAGGGGCCACGGTATCTCTTTCGAAAAACCTGCGGCCTTGGCAGGATTCTGAACCCCCTTGAGTTGAAAATTTGTAGTTGTTCCGGGTCTGGCTGTTTGTGTATGCGAGTTTAAATGTTTGTTAACGCACCCACGACACAGGAGAAATTCCTAGTGTGGGGCAACGTTTTTTGGGTTTAAAAAAAAAACTCCACGGTTTAAAAAAAAATTGCTATTCCGTTTTGACATTTGACCGCGTAGGTATTGCACTTTTCTATGAAAAAGCAGATTTTTTTTTTGATAACCGTCGAAATTTTTCTACTCTAGGGGGCACACATGGATCCTCCATAACCCAGTTACACTATATACCCTTCGGAAACAAAAAAGATCTACAGACTCTAAAACAAATATATCTTTAACTCAAAAACAAAACGGCATTAATATCAAACGCCCGCTAATCTATACTTATAATAAATCTGTAGAAGTGAAAATTCTGTACCTACATTGAAAATATCAAAAAAATAAATGGCAGGGGGTGTTACTAGACCGACACCGAATCCAAAAATGTGATTAAAAAAATTTTTGTCTGTCTGTCTGTCTGTCTGTCTGTCTGTCTGTCTGTTTGTTCAGGCATCACGCAAAAACTACCGGTTCGATTACGATGAAACTTGGTATAATTATTCTTTAATATCCTGGGCACCACACTGGGTACTTTTTATCCCGGAAAAGTATATACAATAAAAAACAAACTTAATTTTGCGGTTCGATCCCTAGATCCGATTACTGTACCAACCGCAAATAATAAGTTTGTCGTAGGTTAGGTCAAACGCAGTGGAGTTCATTTTTATTCCTTTTACTTTTTAGAGTTATTTAGGTTTATTTTTATATAAGTCGTTGGTATAGATTTTAATTTTAAAGTATAGGTAGTATATTTGATAGTGTACGTAGTGACCGTAAGTAGGTTATTTTATAATACTGTTAGGTAGGATAGTCATTCGTATAGATATTAGTTTTTAGAGATTTTGCTTATTTATTGAGTTTAGATTGAGGGGCCCGTGGCTAAATAATAACAGCCGCACAGGTCGATCGGTCAGGTTAAGCTACGCTTGCCGCGGTCGGTCTGTGGATGGGTGACCATCTTTACATACCGAGACACCTCCGTGCCTCGGAAAGCACGTTAAGCCGTTGGTCCCGGCTGTCATTCGTGGATCTTTGACAGTCGTTACGGGTAGTCAGAAGCCCGAAAGTCTGACAACCAGTCGTACCAAGGGTATCGTATTACCCAATAACTGGGTTGTGGAGGTCAGATAGGCAGTCGCTCCATGTAAAATACTGGTATTCAGCTGCATCCGGTTAGACTGAAAGCCGGCCCTGAACATAGTTGGGAAAAGGCTAGGCAGATGATGATTGAGTTTAGATTAGTTATCGTCATAAATAGGTTTATTTAGGTAGGTAGGTATTTTATTTTCTGTTATTGAGTTTATTTATTTTTTTAATTAGGTAGGTACTTAGGTAAAGATATCATATAGGTACCCTCTTAATCACCATTAATGAGACACAATTGGTTTTCTATTGTAATTAGCCACAAAGGGCCCGCGAGATAGATGGCATCCTGGTGCACATACATTTTATCCTGTTGGCACGTTCCCATGGGATAATTTCCGACATCCACGCGGGCGAAGCCGCGGGCAGAAGCTAGTATCCAATAATTGACATTACAAAATGCTCCTCGACCACGTCAATAGGACCATCACCCATATAATATACTGCAGCAATTACCGCCGACAAAAGACGAGCAATAAATAAAATTGAACACTCTAATTACGTAGAATCGAACCTTGAACCGCGAGGTATGCTAGTCAAATGTCAGTCGCTGATACATTTGTGGTTTTGAACCGTTCAAATGGGCTAAAGTGCGCGTGAATTTGGCAGAGAATTATGCGCGGTAATTGACACTGCATGCTAAGGATTCGTTTGCACTATGGCATTGTTTTGAATCATGTGTTGTTTTATAAGTTCTGACATATTTTATGACAATATTCATGTAAGAGTGCACTGGAAAATGAGACTATTTGACATATAAAAGAACTGCAGTGCGATTCTGTAACCATATCACCGTGAAAACTTAGGTGAATGGCACTATTGACAGCTAGCAGCAAGATTTTTACAGAATCGATCGGCTGTTCTGTTGAGACTTGACCCTATTTAGTACAGCTGATAATGCGTCATTTTTGTCTAAACATTGACACATTTTCACTATAGTTGTTGTTTAATAAAGCCAATAAATATTAAAGAAACTTGCTAAATGATCGGATGGTCAGATTGGTCGCCTATCACCTGTCACCTGTGTCGGTTTTATTAAATAGGCCGCAAATTATAGCTATAAGAAAAAAAGTCTCCAGCAAGGTATATCTTAGCTGTACGCACAATTAGTGTGTTTCCTTACGTTAGACAGAGATATTTCTTAAATTACAAACCGAGTGCCCGATGGGATTTTGACACTATACAGGTTGACATCGACGCAAAATCTGATACCATGAATTCAGTACAGGATTCTGAATGCCCCGCGTTGAAATTAATCGTTGGTTATTTTTTTTTTAATTGGCTGTGCCATACATTTTGACCGCGTAGGTATTGCACTTGTCTATGAAACAGGGTCTCTACGCTAGAGGGTCAATCATGTACTCAATTCATGGTTTCAGTTTGCGCATCAATGTCCTGCCCTACCCGGTTTATGGAACTCTTGAAATTTGTGCTCGTGCTTCTAGAGACAACGGATTAAGCTGCGCGTTGTCTGTCAGTGAATGAATTAAAGTTTTCCCATGACGTGCCCCTAGAGAAAAGGTAGGTGTTGTATTCTTCACAAATTACTTTAAAGACTAAGAAGATGATGTAGGATTAAGTATCTTCACATAACCTTTATCTACAAGTCATAGTAATTTTACCAGCAATTGGTATTTCCCAGGTATTCTTGTGATATTTTCACATACCTAGCAGTGATTGACCAATTTGCAGACTCTTTACATGATTTGTGTGTGTTCATAATTCAGGTTAAAAGGAGGTGGTAATCCCTAATTTGTTGTAATTTGACAGATCGTAACTGCTTTGAAATTACTGGCAGATGTGTCATGGCCAGTTTGTTTCTAACACTGGTCTACAATAAAAAAATATGGTGGACTAAATATACTATACGAAATGACAGTTGTTTTTTGTGCTGATCCAGAGCGCCCCGCTCGAGCGTCTCAGGAACTAAAATTGAATTGAATTACTCTGATGATTTAGGTATAAATCATGGAATAAGACTTTTTTGTGTATTTTGTGCTTACTACGAGATATTTAGAACATTTTTTATCATGAGAGTATGCCCCTTTTTGGAAAACTCGCTATCAAAAATATTAGTTCCACGGAGGCTCACGTTGCTATCAGCGCCAAAATGGCAAAAATCAAATATCTTCGTTTTATCATCAACATTATGAAGTCCAGCGTACTTGTATATTATAGGTCAGAGGTTTCTAAGGTTGACAACGTAAAAGTCCTTATAATTGTCGCCGTGGCCCATAACAGGCAGTCTATTTTGTAAAAATCTCACCGAAAAGACTTAGGTAAAGTGAGCTTCAAGTGAGCTGTCATTATTCACAGCTCACTTCAAGCGAATTCGAAAATTAAAATAAACCTTGGCAGCTAAGAGATGTCAAGTCCCTACTGACGGCGCCTATTCAAGAACATGATGTATGGATCAGCACCATTCAGCTCAACCATTTTAAAGGAGACTTAGTGATCCAACACACACGCCACCATCAGCGAGACATTTGTGTCAGCATGATATAGCTCTCAGCCGCCACAGGACAAATTCAAGTCAATAAAAATTTCACATAAACCTACATGGGCACTTATGAAACGTCAGAAGCTAGGTGCACAGTACAGTACCAATTAGTGGTTTCCTATAGAGAAGAGCCGGCAAGAAACACACAGTTACTCTTTTAAAACTAATTGGTTATTACAATGTTTTCAAATTACAGTGTTAATAGTTATGGAAGGACAGTGTAGGCCTGTCAACAAGTACCAGGTACAGTCAACAAAAGAGATAAGTATGTAGGGTCGTCGGATATAGTTGAAGTTTAGTAAGAAACGAATTGATGTTCTCGGGTAAAATTTTATTTAATTAATAGAAAACAAACAGTTAATTTAACAAACTAAATTTCATTCGGAAACATCCATCGGTTTCTTACTATAAGTCAAAGTCAAAGTCAAAGTCAAAGTCAAATCATTTAATTCAAATAGGCACATAAAAGGCACTTTTGAACGTCAAAATTAAAATTAAATTGATTCTAGTCGCCCCTTCCAAAAGGTAGTTTTCGTATGGAGAAGAATGGGCAAGAAACTCCACCGTTACTCTTTTAAAATGTTTTACAATATTTTGCATACATTAATTATATAATTATATGTGAAGACGATGCACCTAAACATAAAATTACTATACCACAATAGGTAAAAAAAAAAAAAAAATTAAAATGAATTAATGAAACCATGACATATAAATTGACTATGTGATAGGTACATGGTGCTCACATATTTACAAACATTCCAAAAGTAGACTATTTTCATAAATAAATAATAAGGAGTAATAAGTCCGGGTGACTTTAAGTAATTACAGAATGTAAATCAATGTCAAAGAGAATAAAAAAAAAAGAATAAATTATACAATTACATTAGCAACCAGTTTGATTTTGTCTAGACTCTAGAGATTGTCCTATGGAGCAGGACCAGCATGTTTCCAAGCATTCTTATCTTGGATATAATCCTCTAATTTGTAATATCCTTGCTTACAAAGTGTAATTTTAATGTAAGTTTTAAATTTTCTTTCATTTAATTGCAATATTTCACAAGGTATTTTGTTGTAACATTTAACACAGTACCCCATAAAAGATGTATGTACTTTAGATAATCTGAAAAAAGGTTGATCTAATTTATCTTTATTTCTAGTATTAAAATTATGTCTATCACTTATTTTATTAAAAAGATGTTGATTTTTTCTTACATACATAATATTTTCATAAATGAATTGGCAAGGTACCGTCATAATATTAACCCTTTTAAATAGTTCCCTAAGAGATTCGCGGCGACGTAGATTGTAAATGGCTCTGACAGCTCTTTTTTGCAAAATAAAAATGGATTCAATGTCAGCAGCCCGACCCCACAGTAAAATGCCATATGACATAATACTGTGGAAGTAACTAAAATAACTTCAACTATACTTCAACTATATCCGACGACCCTGCATACTTATCTCTTTTGTTGTACTTACCTAAAAGAATAGAAAATGAAAGACGTACCTAGTAAATGGAAGGTACAGACGCCAGCACATCAAGCTACTACAATCTGTCAAATTTCTTTAATAGATTTTCAACTTTATCGCTAAAGCATTAAGGTTCAAGGTTGATTGGGAAAATTTGACAGTTTCGGGTAGCTTGACCTGCTGGAGTCTGTACATATTACTCACACGTCATGCGCTATACAATAATATAATATTGGATAGCATATTGTCGCTGATAAAGCACTAAATGCGTTTTTAATTTGATCTTTATTTTTTTGTTTTTATCTGATGTGTATGGTATGTATGTGGTGTATTTGTCTTTGATAAATGATAAATGATTTTATTTTGTGAGTAGGTTTGTACAAACACTTTTACACGTCAATCATATTTTAATAACTAGATGAGTTCGGCGTTTCCTATCTGACTAGTCTGAGAAGAACGGTCCTAGTTGATCATCTGTGACTGCAAGTGACAGCTATGTGACGAACCCAGCAATGCATAAATATGTAAGCTGTCACGCCCTTTATGCCTGGAGGCTTTTATTTAGGTAGTCAGTTTTTATTTACATTTTAATTAATTATTTTTCAGCTTGAGTACGCATAGTTTTTATTATATTTGTTGGTATATTGGCGTGGCTAGCTGACATATTGCAAGTAATTTAAGTTTCTTGTAATGTTAATTACTGAACATAGGTTCCTAGTATTGTATACATGCAACTATATTCTAACTAAACAGGCAGCTGAGCTGCTGGGGAGTTTGTTGCGCCACTTCTTCTTCCCAGCGATAGCACTAGGAAGTGGTGAAGGGAGGGCGTTTTTGGGGGCTGTCTTTTGTAATTTTGACGTTCGAAAAGTGCTGATTCTCAGCCTAATTTGAATAAATGACTTGATTTTGATTTTTCTCTTTTAAAGTCCAGACACAATCTTGGTCAGATCATATGAAGACCATGTAGATCGATGTCTGAGATGGTATTTTAAGGAAAAAACCACACAGATTGAGTGGATCTATCTAGTGAGTATGTCATAAGTTTCAGTAACATCATGAGAATTAAAGTATTTTTCATCTCAAAGCATGACAGACCAATTAGTAAATTAAAACGTTAATTAAAGTAACATTACTTAACAAAATGGCACATTTAAAACAATAACTAGACTTTTATTGCGTGTGGATGCACCGATTACAATGAAACTTTCACTTTAGGATAGACTAGCTGCGCCCGCGACTTTGTTCGCGTGGATGTCGGAAAATATATTGGATTTCATGAGTTTAATTTTTGAGAGGGGCTTGTGGCTAAGTAATAACAGCCGCACGGGTCGATCGATCAGGTTAAGTTACGCTAGCCGCGGTTGGTCCGTGGGTGGGTGACCATCTTTACATACCAAGACCCCTCTGTGCCTCGGAAAGCACGTTAAGCCGTTGGTCCCGGCAGTAATTCGTGAATCTTTGACAGTCGTTATGGATCGTCAGAAAGTCTGACACCCAGTCTTATCAAGGGGTATCGTATTACCCAGTAACTGGGTTGTGGAGGTTAGATAGGGAGTCGCTCCATGTGAAATACTGGTATTCAGCTGCATCCGGTTAGACTAGAAGCCGACCCCAACATAGTTGGGAAAAGATGATTGGAAAGAGAAGTTGGGATGATGACTTTCATATGCATTCAGTTGCTGAGAGTACATCATGCTCACTCAAATGTCTCGCTGATGGTGGCGCATGTGTTGGATCATTTAGCTCCCTTCAAAATGGTTGAGCTGAATGGTGCTAATCCATGCGTCATGTTCGTGAACGGGCGCCGTCAGTAGGGGCTGGTCAACTCTTTGCTGGCATGGCTTATTTTAATTTAATTTAATATTTGAATTGTTTTATTGTATTTCATTACAGACGCTTTTAATGTTCTGCATCGTTCTCACATGCATAATTTCTAACATGAATGATGTAACCAATAACCATATTATATTGATTTAAAAGTGTCCATGGAGTTTCTTGCCCGTTCTTCTCCATAGGTACCTACGCTTTGGAATGGGCAACTAGCTTCATGTTTCTGACTGAGCGACCCCTTGACAATTTAAAAGTGCCTGTAATTGGTTTAATTGAAATAAATACTTTGAGTTTGAGTAAAAAGCTGTTATTTTGACATTACAAACAGACACTACAATTTTATTTATTTGTATATAGATATATAGTTGTGGAGTAGGATTACTAATGCTAATGTAACGGTTGTGCCATTTAAATGCGTTTTTATTTGTGTTTTTATTCATGGGATCAACTGGGTAAGGTGGTTATTTAAGATTAGTTGTTTATGCTCTGGTTGTTGCTAATGAGGGTTACCGCCGTATTCTAAGACGTTGATTAATGTTAGTAGACTTTTATGAATCATTCTGACTTGTAATTTCAGTTTTACGGCCTTGTGGCTAGTAATAAAAACCGCACGGGTCGATTGAAGGAGAAGCAGTGGCAACGGCCCCGACTTACGAGTTGTTGGTCATGGGTTCGAACTCGGGCAGGCGCTTCACTTTGTGTAAATAATTTCATCATCACTGCTCTCAAAACGTTGAAGGAAAACATCGTGAGGAAACCGGCATGTCCTAGAACCAAAAATTCGAAAACATGTGACATCTACCAGCCCGCACTGGACCCGCGTGGTGGGTTACAGCGCACTCTCCCTCTCACAGAGAGGAGGCCTGTGTCCCAGCAGTGGGAACATCAAGGCTGATTATGTTATTTATTCATAACATTTTATGAAAGTTTTTATATATTTATTTTATGACGCATTTTAAAGTTAACTTACGTAATCTGGAGTAGTTACGTTCCAAGGCAGCTGTCAAAAAACGGTTAACCTAATGGACAGAATGGATCGACATTAGTCAAGGACCCAGACTACATTCTTTAGCACCTCATCATTAACACCAATCTTCTATAGTCTTCATACAAAACAAGATCGCCACAAGATAAACGTCAAAAACATCAAAGTTATGAATAGCTGTACACCGCTAATGTGTTAGACAAGCAGGCTAATGATGGCCTGACAAATAGCCTAGCCTTATAGCCTGGCCATATAGCCTCAGGTGAACAATAAACGTCGGTGTAGGATGAGTAATTGACGGCTCAATGAGTAAAAGGTCGGGTTATAGGCAAGGAGATAGCGGCTAGTTAGTGAATTGTATGTGAGAAAGTAATTTTATGGATGGGGTAGTAATGCGACAAAGAAATGTATTCAGGTAACTTCAACCTAATAAACTCTTTCTTTACCGATGTAAAGAGTTAGTAAATGGTGGTGAAGCGATTGACTGCTGCGCTGCGTGTCGCGGATTCGATTCCCGCACGGAACAAATAGTTGTATGGCCTATAACTAGTTGTTCCGGGTCTGGCTGTTTGTGTATGTGAGTTTACATGTTTGTAAACGCACCCACGATACAGGAGAAATTCCTAGTGTGGGGCAACGTTTTTTATATAAAAAATAATAAAAAATAAAGAATCTCTAATTAGAATAATTTGTTGATACAAAATTGTTCAAGGTTCGATTGTTGGAATCATCATCATCAACATTTCAGCCGAAAGACGTCCACTGCTGGTCATAGGCTTACTCCAAGCACCTCCAGTTCGACGGGTTCCGTGCTTCTCCCATCCCAGGTGGACCGACGACCTTGTTAAAGCCGCAGAAACCCATTGGATTATTGGAATAGTAAACATCAAATACTTATTATAGTTTATGAACGAATTATGTTCGTTCTCTGTTTGTTCATCTGTGGCGCTTACGTGCCCATTTTTCTTTAAAAAACTGTGTTTTAAGACTTACCGTGCAATAAACGTTGTTTAACTATCTATTTTAGTTTATAACTTTTCCACAGGTTATCAATTTTGTATCAGCAAGTTGCTCTAATTAGAGATTATTTCTTTTGTACCTATGAAATGTGTCCCGAGATTCTGTTTTTTTAAGTAACACAATTTTAAAATTTTAAAGGTTTTAATTAGAAGGCCAGTAATTGTACTTTATAACATTCAAATTCAAGTGGCATCTCAACGACAGTCAACATCAAAAACATGTAAAAATCGTCGTTGTAAAAGTCTGTGATTAGAATGCGAACGTTCTTAAAAATACCAACGGCAATTGTCCCTCTGATTACTTAATTTAGCATTGTACCGGCCTTGTTTGAGATGCTGCTCATACTGCGGGCATACAGCGACCTTCGCGTTTATTATAATTATGCACTGAGAGTACTGCTGCGGCTGCCGATGCCGTGGTGTTGTAGTGCATCAGGGATGATTGTGGATAATAATATTAATGGTTTCGCCGCCATTATTAGGAATAGAATGTGCATCCCTGATGACGCGTGTTCGCAGCAGCACCAACAGTATTCAGTGTGTTCGCAGATCGGTGGGAGTCCCCGATGTTGCGGAGGTGGATGCCGCTCCACGCTGAATTTTAATTGTATATCTGTGTCTGTAACCAACTAACACTAGAAGTTAAGTAAAATTGTTACTAACCCTATGGACTCCTGTCTGAAATAAAAGTTTTCTATTCTATTTTGCAATTCCAAAAATAGTACAGACGCCAGCAGGTCAAGCTACCCGAAACTCTCAAATTTTCCCAATCAACCTTGAACCTTAATGCTTTAGCGATAAAGTTGAAAATCTATTAAAGAAATTTGACAGATTGTAGTAGCTTGATGTGCTGGCGTCTGTACCTAATTAAAATTAATTCCAGTGATTTACGTACCAGAAAAATGGAGCAACAAAGTTCACAGTAAGTACCTACGAGGCTGCGACGTAGTATGTCATACAATATATGAATGGATTTAATATTTGCGCTCACTGGCTCTCAGACTACAAAGGTCGTCGGTTCGGTTCTAAAGTGTTGCATTCTTGGGCAAGGTCAGTGATGCGATCGATAAGTCCCTTTCTCACGTTAACCATCACGCCTAGCTGTATGAAGGTAAGCAGATGGTTAAGTTGGTAAGCATTTTTTATTATTTTATTAAAAAATGCGAGTTTTAAAGAGTTAAAATGTTTTGAATAGTAGGTCTAGGTGTAAGATTTAAAATGATTTTTGTAGTTGTGAGTGTGAGAGAGCTTTTTCGAGGAAGTTCTACTATAATATTCGATATTTCTACAGAATTGAATCGTTTTCGGGAGGAAATTCAACGAATTTCAGAAAGTGTCTGCTGGTTTACACCGTGCTAAAGATTCTTCCAACTCGATTAAATGAAAACTAAACATGAAAATGGCACCTGCTATTTATATTCAAATACAAGTTGTCAGACAAAACACTGTTTGTAAAGTTCTCATTTAAAATCTCATTACTCGATAAACTTGAATGAGATTAGAACAACAAAACTAACGTCGATGTCCAATCAACTCAGCCTATCGCAGTCCACTGCTGGACATAGGCCTCTCCCAGGCTGCGCCACAGCACCCTGTCCTTCGTCTTCCACATCCAGTCTGTCCCAGCCACCTTCTTTTTAGGCCGTCTGTCCATCTAGCTGGGGGGCCAAAATACGCTCTCGATACGCGGTCTCCACTCCAGGACTCGTCTGCTCCACTGGTCATCGGTCCTTCGAAAAACATGGCCAGCCCACTGTTATTCCAGTTTGCTTACTCTGCAAGCTATGTTATATATAATTCTGTAAATACATACAACCTAACACTGACTGAACATTGCAAAAAAGGTAAGAAAATTTGAATTTCGACGGTATGACGCTTCCCTCTTAAAAAAAAAAACTGCAAATTTCGCTAAAGAAAATGTGAAACCAACCTTAACCTTTTTGGTGATCATAATAGTGGTGATATTAGCACCTATGGTATCATCAATCGCAGTAATGAGATGACGATACGAGATAATATAATTATGATTGTAGTGCACCGCAGTAATATGACAAATTGTTATTTAATTTGGTATTATGTCACGACAGAGTGATGTGGCCGGGTTTGTGTTATAGGAAGGCAGTTTGATTGAGTATTTTGGAGAGTGGACGGTTTTGATGACTGGCTTGTGCAACAAAAAAAAATATTTTAAATCTATTTTGGAACATTTTGACAGCGATGCGGACGATTTTTTGAATGAATGATTCTTTGCCTTCTTTTTTATAGACATATTATACATGTTTATATTACTAGCTGTTGCCCGCGACTTCACCAGCGTTCCAGGATGAATAGTAGCCTATGTTTTTCTCCAGGTCATGGTCTATTTATTTGTCAAATTTCGTCCAAATCCGTTCATCCGTTTTAGCGTGAAAGCGTAACAAACAAATTTACTATCACATTTATAATATTAGTTAGGATTAATAATATTATTTTAAGTCTGTTAGCTTATATTTTGCAAATAATATCTTGTTTGAAAATTAAAAAAAACATCTCATTTTGGAACTGGTAAGAATTGCTAAGTACTTTATGTGTTTACTTTGTCTTCTATCTGGACTATCGATAGGACCTAGAAAAACTTTTGTCAGACGAAACTGGGGGGCGATTCCTGTATTTTTATGAACGTTCGTATCCCAGTCTCAATCTGTCAAAAATACCTACAATTTCCTTACATTTTCGATAAGACTTTCACATTGAATGTAGGTAAGATGAGACTGTGACAAAATTTTGAACTATTTTTAATACGGAAATTGATTTTCTGATCCAAGGCTTGCTATATGTCAAGGTGTGACTTCTATTGTTATTATACTTTATCCTGCAGGCCATTGCTCCTGCTGGCTAAGGCAACGCCGAAAGATCATGCAAGGATAATGCCATAGGACTGACCGCAGAAACAACGCTGAAAACACTCATGTGCCCGTAATTTGACTAAGAACACTAACCAACTTCAAAAGGACGATGCTTTAAATCGTCTGTTGGGAAAAGTCAACTCGAAGCTGCAATGGCTCTTCCTTCAGACGGCTCTTGTTAGATTTACATAATATAGTACAATCCTTCTGCCTAAAGTTTTCCCTACTCTGTTATGGCTCCCAGTCTAACCGGATGCAGCTGAATATTATTTTTACTTACATAATAATAATTAAAAGAGACTTCTGAGTTTGTTTTTACACTTCGCAGGAATCAGTCATCTAGGATATGCCGGCGCCATCTTGTTTCTAAAGTATTGACCGATAAATTGACCAGTAAAGTGTCTTTTTTTTTTTTTTAGAAAACTAACAGCGATACATATGATATAATACAAATAAAGAATTACAGTTTAGTAAGGCTAATAATAGGTTTCCCTGCTTAACCTAATTTGTATTTACCATGCGAACGGACTTTAAACAATATTTAAAAATAAGGTTTTAATTTAGAAGTGATGTTATGAAAAGGTTATGATAATATTAATTAAATTAAAATGATTAATTAAGCATAGTAAAATGCTTTATGGTACTACTTCCTGAAATGAATGTAAGATTATTCTATTTTTAAACCAGTACATACCTATAAAGTTACGTCAGCAATGTCTTCCGAAAGCGAACTCTTTCACAAGCACTAAGTACTCCTAAAAACGCCTCCTAATTACGCCTATTCTTGAGTCACTCTCTCATCAGATCGTTCTGTAACACTTGCCCACTGACCGTAAGCCCTCGACCTCGCATCTTTGGCAAAAACCTCTCATTATTTGACCGACTCCATTGAGGTTACGAACATATACGTTATATATTAGAAGCCTGAGTCACTCTGACATAATGACGACCACGCGGATTTGACGCAAGGTTAAGCTGCACTTGCTGAAGTTGGTGCGTAGATGGGTGATCGTATTTTAAACCGAAATACAACTCAAATGTACTTATACAGATGGGGATGCAAAATAGTGCTTTTTGGACATCATGCACATACAGCCTTTAAAAATATTTATGACATATTTATTATCAATAAACCGGGAAACATTGGGACTAACTACTACAGAAAGTCAGATCGTGCGTCTATCCCAGTAATTGGATTAAAGAAGATTAACGTTTATTTATTTTTTTAATCTTTTCGTACACAAAAAGGTACAAAGGCGAACTTAATGCTTTAGGCATTCTCTACCAGTCAACCAAGGGTGGTGAAGAGATTAGATGTCAGGTGCTTTGGTTGAGAGGAACAATGATAAAAACTATTAAAATGATTAAACCTTTAACTTTTTTATTGATGGCGGGTCGAGCTGGATAGGTTCCGTTGAAACTAGAAGGAGGACGTGCGGGCTCGTGAAAGATGTTAGGAGTGGAGGAAGGCCTTTGCCCAGGAGTGGGACGCCGTAATCTGATTTAAAAAAAAAACCTGTGACAAATGACAATACTAATTGCTGACTAACTATTTTTACAATCGTCACCATTTCAGCCGAAAGGCATCCACTGAACGAAACAATTAATTTTGACGGCACGGTTGGCGCAGTGGTTAAGCGATTGACTGCTGCGCTGCGTGTCGCGGGTTCGATTCCCGCACGGAACAAATATTTGTATGACCTACATGTATTTGTTCCGAGTCTGGGTATTTTTCTATCTATACTTATAATAAATCTGTAGAAGTGAAAATTCTGTACATTGAAAATATCAAAAAAATAAATGGCAGGGGGTGTTACTAGACCGACACCGAACCCAAAAATGTGATTAAAAAATTTTTTGTCTGTCTGTCTGTCTGTCTGTTTGTTCAGGCATCACGCAAAAACTACCGGTTCGATTACGATGAAACTTGGTATAATTATTCTTTAATATCCTGGGCACCACACTGGGTACTTTTTATCCCGAAAAAGTATATACAATAAAAAACAAACTTAATTTTGCGGTTCGATCCCTAGACCAGATTACTGCACCAACCGCAAATAATAAGTTTGTCGTAGTTTAAGTCACCCGCAATGGAGTTTATTTTATTCCTTTTAGATTTTAGAGTTATTTAGGTTTATTTTTATATAAGTCGTAGGTATAGATTTTAATTTTAAAGTATAGGTAGTATATTTGATAGTGTACGTAGTGACCGTAGGTTATTTTATAATACTGTTAGGTAGGATTAGTCATTCGTATAGATATTAGTTTTTAGGGATTTTGCTTATTTATTGAGTTTAGATTAGTTATCATCAGAAATAGGTTTATTTAGGTAGGTAGGTATTTAATTTTCTGTTATTGAGTTTTTTTTTTTTTAATTAGGTAGGTACTTAGGTAAAGATATCATATAGGTACCCTCTTAATCACCACTAATGAGACACAATTGGTTTTCTATTGTAATTAGCCACAAAGGGCCCGCGAGATAGATGGCATTCTGGGGAAGCACATAGGTACATTTTATCCTGTTAGCACGTTCCCGTGGGATAATTTCCGACATCCACGCGGGCGAAGCCGCGGGCAGAAGCTAGTCTATAATATGTATGTATTTACAAAAAAAAAAATGTATATAAGTAGTTTATCAGCCATCTTGTTACCATAACACAAGCATTAGGTTGCTTAGCTTGGGACTAGATGGCGCTGTGTGAAATGTCCAGGGATATTATTATATTATTATTATAATTCTCTCCAAAGGATTACGTCAATGTTATAGCAACTGACAGGAGAGAAGAGGCTCTTTTCGTACTAAGCCGCGGGAGCTTTCTACCAGGTCTGTAAAATAATGATGTCGTAAACATAGCTATAGCAACCACATCCGAACGGTTGTGTAACCCGCGCGTCTAAACATTGTACTATTGTCTTTATTTTCCCGTGCAAATCCGTTTTGTGAGGAGATAAACTTGGGACTTGGGGCTTTTTCCTTTCCTAAAATACAATAATTATCATATCACACTGTTCTACAAGCTATGCTAGGCTACGTTTAGGTACGCGTCTTGCCGCGGTTGATCCGTGGATGGGTGACCATCTTAACATACCAAGACCCCTCCTTGCCTCGGCCCGGCGGTCATATGAGGATCTATGATAGTCGTTACGGGACGTAAGAAGACCATAAGTCTGACAACCAGTCTTACCAAGTGGTATCGTGTTACCCAGTAACTGGGTTGTGGAGGTCAGATAGGCAGTCGCTCCATAATATTGGTATTCAGCTGCATCCGGTTAGATTGGAAGCCGATCTTTAGTTGGAAAAAGACAAATCTTTTCTTCATAATCATCTGTTTTATCTTTCCATTAACTTCTCTCAATCTTTAAAAAAGAGGCCTTATCTTTATATCTACTTCGTGGTCTAAGTAGTCTCGCTGACCCAATAACAACCAGCAAGGGATATGAAGGCCAATTCAACGTTCAAAATCTAGTCGCAGTCTCATCTCAGCGACAACCAAATGTCAAAAACTTGTCAAAATGTAGGGAAATTAAAAGTATTTTTTGACAGATTGAGACTGAGATCAGACTGTGAACGTTCTTAAAATTACGAGAATTACCCCGCAGACTGTGAACGTTCTTAAAATTACGAGAATTGCCCCTCAGATTAGGGGATCCGACCGGAATAACTCATATTTCTCGACCTCAGCAGTGTTTTGTTTCCGAAGACACAGTGTTCTTTCGCGAATCATAATTTTATACCCCATCGATCTTTTACTGAAATTGATTATTAGCATTGGTAGTGATGTCCTAGTGACAGAGTTCGTTCAGGTAAGCACCACCAATAATCAAAGTCTTGTTTTTGCTATAAAGCTGCATTGCTGCATTCCAGCTTGAATGGTACAGGTGCTGTACATAACACACCTGACACTTTAAGCTACGTCTCTGAGTGTCGGTCGCAAATTGTAATGCAATGTCGTGTGTGTCACGTTCATCTAGGCCGTGACCTACGAGTTATGGCAGTTAAAGCATAAGCAAGGAGGTATGTAGTATGAATGCCGATAAAGTGTGCTGTTAGAAAAGGCAATCCAAAGGATATTAATAGAGTATTATGGTTGGGCAGGAAGTGAACACTGAGATGACAAATGGGGATGATGAAATTCGCATGCAAACATCAGCAGGTAAATTCCCGTAATTAAAAAACTTTTTACAAAAAAAAAAACCGCCTTCAAAAAAAGACAAACAAAAACGTTCCTGCACTAAAAAGTAAAAAATAAAAAATTGAATTCCTGTAAAGAAACTTAATTTAAAGGTAAACTTATTTGACATTAATATTTTGCAAATATTCAAAATTGTTTACTTCTTTTTGGAGTCGGTGCCAGCAGTTGTATCCTGTGCCATTTATTTTTTCAATTCACGATTATAAAATTTTAAAACAGATGCTTACAAACTTAATGCTTCAAAAATTTCAAAGTACTTAAAAAGTGGCAGGGGATTTTTATACGTATGTATAATTATTATTATTTAAAAGAAATTATTGTGAAAATTGTGTCAATTTGTTTTAGAGTACAGTCTAGTCCGTATTTGTGTTTTAATTATTCTAGGTATGCAATAGGTATCTTGGTAGTTTTATAGTAAATGTTAGAGGTCGTTTTTCGAGGTATTGTTGCCCATACGTATTTCCTTGCCTTGGCTGGCACCGACTCCAAAAAGAAGTAAACAATTTTGAATATTTGCAAAATATTAATGTCAAATAAGTTTACCTTTAAATTAAGTTTCTTTACAGGAATTCAATTTTTTATTTTTTACTTTTTAGTGCAGGAACGTTTTTGTTTGTCTTTTTTTGAAGGCGGTTTTTTTTTTGTAAAAAGTTTTTTTATTTCTAGCCGTTTAGTGTATTTTTATTATAATACTAGCTTCTGCCCGCGGCTTCGCCCGCGTGGATGTCGGAAATTATCCCACGGGAACGTGCTAACAGGATAAAATGTATGTGCCCCAGGATGCTATCTATCTCGCGGGCCCTTTGTGGCTAATTACAATAGAAAACCAATTGTGTCTCATTAATGGTGATTAAGAGGGTACCTATATGATATCTTTACCTAAGTACCTACCTAATTAAAAAAATAAATAAACTCAATAACAGAAAATAAAATACCTACCTACCTAAATAAACCTATTTATGATGATAACTAATCTAAACTCAATCATCATCTGCCTAGCCTTTTCCCAGCTATGTTGGGGTCGGCTTCCAGTCTAACCGGATGCAGCTGAATACCAGTATTTTACATGGAGCGACTGCCTATCTGACCTCCACAACCCAGTTACTGGGTAATACGATACCCTTGGTGCGACTGGTTGTCAGACTTTTGGGCTTCTGACTACCCGTAACGACTGTCAAAGATCCACGAATGACAGCCGGGACCAACGGCTTAACGTGCTTTCCGAGGCACGGAGGTGTCTCGGTATGTAAAGATGGTCACCCATCCACAGACCGACCGCGGCAAGCGTAGCTTAACCTGACCTATCGACCTGTGCGGCTGTTATTATTTAGCCACGGGCCCCTCAATCTAAACTCAATAAATAAGCAAAATCTCTAAAAACTAATATCTATACGAATGACTAATCCTATCTAACTGTATTATAAAATAACCTACGGTCACTACGTACACTATCAAATATACTACCTATACTTTAAAATTGAAATCTATACCTACGACTTATATAAAAATAAACCTAAATAACTCTAAAAAGTAAAAGGAATAAAAATGAACTCCACTGCGGGTGACCTAACCTACGACAAACTTATTATTTGCGGTTGATACAGTAATCGGGTCTAGGGATCGAACCGCAAAATTAAGTTTGTTTTTTATTGTATATACTTTTCCGGGATAAAAAGTACCCAGTGTGGTGCCCAGGATATTAAAGAATAATTATACCAAGTTTCATCGTAATCGAACCGGTAGTTTTTGCGTGATGCCTGAAGAAACAGACAGACAGACAGACAGACAGACCGACAGACAGACAGACAGACAAAAATTTTTTTAATCACATTTTTGGGTTCGGTGCCATTTATTTTTTTGATATTTTCAATGTACAGAATTTTCACTTCTACAGATTTATTATAAGTATAGATAATGGCAACGTAGTTAATATCTTTTCTACATAGAATATTATTTTGAAGTAGTACCAATATCATACAAGTAGGTACATATTACTGTCTACTTTCTGATCTTTAATTTGATCCCGTAGAGAGATGATAATATGACGCATGAAATACTGTCGATTCTTATGCGTCGTATGCTGCCTCTAATATTGAGCTGGGCGGTAACAGTCCATAAACTACAAGGGACCACCCTCGAGAGAGCTGTGATCGACCTTGGTAAAAAAAACTTTGCAAAAGGACAAATATATGTCGCGCTAAGTCGTGTCAGAAGTTTGGAAGGCATAGTGTTATCAGATTTAGACGCCAATAAATTATTGAATCGACCACACGATGATCGAGCGATGACAGAGATAACAAGGTTGCGGAATCTGCCATCTGATAATCAAGACAACACATAACGTGCCATGGAATAGGCCTACCGGGGAAACCACACTAAAAAAAACGCGCCCAGCACACTACCTCATAGGTGGCGTGGAAACGTGTGCATACTACCAAGAATACAATTTTATTTTAGTAAATAATAGAAGCGATTTTTTTTTAAACATTGTAAGCAAAATGCCTTTAATATTTCAGAAGTGGTTTTGTGGACACATTGATGATAACATCAAAACTAGATTTTCAATGGCACCTTGTATTCAGAGTGCATCTCATACATTGTTTTATTTTGAAGTTCTCATGCCAACCTTCCACCTTCCAGCTCCATCATCAGATCAGTTCGATAGTAACTTATAGCCAAAGTGCATTTCATGACAATTCTAATAAGCCCAAACACGGCTAGAATACGTTGATTAATTATGGAGTTCCGGTACCTGTCTTCCGGCTCCATCATGATCATCAGATCAGTTCAATGATAACATTTTCAATATAACTATTCAGGATTGTATGTTTATTTGTATTGTCATAGTTGCTTAACTATCTTGATTGTGATATCTATGCGAGTGACAAGTTCCGTTAGCCATATCTGATCTTCTTCACCAGTTCCACTTCATCAAATGTTACTTTTTGACTGTAAACGCTTGATTTCTCGATGAAAATATTAAAATTACTATATAGTTGCCTATAATATTTGAGGAGTTCCCTCGATTCCTCATGGATCCCATCATCAAAACTGGATTTTGAAAAAAATGGGACCAATCTGGAAGCATATCCTTTAAAGTTAAAAAAAAAAATTGCAAATCGATCCATAAACAACGGAGTTCTGAGGTAACAAACATAAAAAAAAAAAATAAAAAAAAAAAAAAAATAAAAAAAATACAACCGAATTGAGAACCTCCTCCTTTTTTTGAAGTCGGTTAAAAAGGTTCAAAATCTAGTCACAGTCAACGTCAAAAACTTTTAAAAAAAATGTAGTAAAATTAGAGGTATTTTTGACAGATTTAGACTGAGATCAGGATGGAACGTTCTTAAAATTACGAGAATTGCCCCTCGGTTAAACAATCTACAAGTTTAAAAAAATATTGTAGATATAAAAAATGGCTCTTTGGCCAATGAATTAATTGTCAGTCTTCTGGGCACGTTTCCAGATGACAGCGATGCGGACGAGTACTTCGACGCCTAAATGACCCTTTATTTTTGTATTTATTTGTATAGTTATTTACTTAGTAAGTTGCTTAATTTCGTACTTAGTGTAAATAGTCAGTTATGTTAAATATTGTCAAAAGTTATACAACTTGTTTTTTTTATAAGTACCCCATAACTCTAGGGGGTCATTGTACTCATCATTATGAACAACTTTTACTATGGGACCAAACCCGAAATCGCGAAACAAAAATCTGGTGTTCCCTACATTTTACGAGTTATACGAACATACAGATTTTTTTTTCGCGGTTTCAGGCTTGGTCCCACAGTAAATGTTGTTCATAATGACGAGTACAATGACACCCTAGAGTTATGGGATACAAAAAAACACGTTGTATAAGTAAACAAATAAAAAAACTAACTACTCAAATAATAAAACTTCCGCAATATTTCTACACATTTCCTATTACAAAGCTCAAAGCAATTATTGCTTACAACAAAAAGTCGCCAAAAATGTATGACACCATGCAAATTGATCATCGTCGTCAACGACTATTAAAATCATGCACGGTCCGATCATTCAACTTTTAACACACATTTCTGTGGCATTGTGTCCTGAAGAAGATTGGGTACATATTATAACATCACGGCCGTATTCCCATACTACCGTGTTAAACGCAAAAGCGGTATTTCAAGAAAAGCTAATTTCAAGAAAATTTAGGTTTGGCTCTATTCTCTTAATGATTTGAGGTAAAACTGAGATAGGGAAACTTTTTAAGGTCTTTTTTATATGTATGTTTTAAATAACATTCCGCTATTAAGATACCGCTAAAATAACCACCACGTGGAGTCCTGATACAGCTAGAAGGCGTCGCGACAGACCCCGTAGAAGATGGCGGGGCGAGCTGGACAAAACAAACGACCAGTGGTCTACTTTAGCCCTGGATCGAAAGAGCTGGAAGTCGTGGGGAGAGGCCTTTGCCCAGCCTGGCGTGCCCAGATGGCGCAACAGTAACAGTAACCGCTATTTAACTTAGCTAATTGGGTGCGTATTTATTTAAGCTATTCGATGCCATAAAAATTTACTTCATGATTTTTTTTGAGATACCGCTTTTGCGCTTTTGAGCACGGCAGTATAGTACAACCACATCGTCAGTTATGTTAGAGCCCCATTTGCATACACTCTGATTCATTCGTGAACACATTCACACACACACCCCCACACACTCGCCTGCAATGCCTGCATTTGGCATTAATTCTTGCTTTTTTTGAAGTGAAAACTTCTTTAGCGGCGTTGTGCACTTTTGTTGTGTTGCGTAAAAAATGTTAAACCCGCGTCAGGACACGTGACCTGATCGAAAATTCGTAAGCCGGAGCTCGCGTCAGGACACGTGACCTGATCGAAAATTCGTAAGACGGAGGGAGATTAGACCGCATTCCAAAATATCAAAAATGCACAACGTTAATATTCAAGTTTGCACTTCTGCCGGCACTCCCGGAGTGCAACCCGTTATTTTGTATTATTATTCCCTTTAAATCTGCATACAACAAGTACATACCTAAACGTAACTTATTAAGTTATGGAAGAGCGGAGTCTCCTAACACAGGCTTATCTGCTTAAAAGGAGGCTCCAATGACTAGTTTTTAAGGTTCAATTGTTAAAATAATAAAGCATTTTCATTTTTTTTGACTTAATTGGCGGCGAGCCTATTCCCACCAACCAGGCGAAAATCCAGACTTTGGGCTTCTACTGAGAAAGTCTTGATGAAAAAACTCAATAGCTCTTAATACTATAATATAACCAGTGCTACCACCCCGGGAGCCTTTTCCCTGGGGTCAGCTTCCAGTCTAACCGGATGGGCGGTCTTATCGCTCTTAACGATATGACCGCCCATAGTGTCACCCTTTGTATTTATTTTTAGGGTTCCGTACCCAAAGGGTAAAAACGGGACCCATTACTAAAACTTCGCTGTCTGTCCGTCCGTCTGTCTGTCACCAGGCTGTATCTCAAGAACCGTGATAGCTACACAGACAGTTGAAATATTCACAAATTATGTATTTCTGTTGCCGCTATAACAACAAATACTAAAAACAAAATAAAATAAATATTTTCTTTTTTTCAACAGACGTGATTTTTATAGATAATTTTATATTTTTGTCTCTAAATTAAATGGTTTACATAATAAAGAGTATTCTTTTCTATTATAACCAGCACCCTAATTGCGTAACACACGATCAATCGGAATCGGTTTAATTTTGACAGTTCAACAACATTCATTGCGTAATTTACGTATTGAGCAGACAAATTTTTCGAATTTATGAAGCAATGGATTAGCAATTTGCTTTAAAATGATTCAGATTCCGATTGATCGTGTGTTACCTACGCATTTAGGGTGCAGATGCAATTGAATACCAGTATTTTACATGGAGCGACTGCTTATATGACCTTCACAACCCAGTTACTGAGTAAAACGACACCTTCTGGTGAGACTGACCCTGGGAGCTACTATTATATAGATATTCTTATACGCCAGCACATCAAGCTACTACTATCTATCAAATTTCTTTAATAGATTTTCAACTTCATCGCTAAAGTATTAAGGTTCAAGATTGATTGGGAAAATTTGACAGTTTCGGGTAGCTTGACCTGCTGGCGTCTGTACACCATAAAAGGATATGAAGAAGCATCAAGATTAAATACGCAACTAGAACAACGACAGACAACAACGACACGACAGACGACACAGACACACAAGCAACGACAGAGCAACGTTCAAGTTCGTACACACCGTGGTGGTACATGCAAATGTGGAACACATTGCATTCATTCATCAGGTAACACATTATTTCATTTCGCTGATGATTTTTTGTACAAGCTTGTTTTGCCACTCAACACCACAGCCATTATTGATGGAGAAACAAAAAGATGGCAAGTGTGAGACGTGAATATAACTTTATAGCTCCGTAGATAACTACCATTTTTTTTTTTTGGTCGGTCAGCAACCTCCGATTGTATAGCTAGCTACGAAAACAGACTGATGACGGTTTTCATCATCATTTTGAGAATGTAATCCGGAAGGTGTATTTGTGTACCTATGATAAATGAAGAGGGGCTTGTGGCTAAGTGATAACAGCCGCACAGGTCGATCGATCAGGTTAAGCTACGCTTGCCGGGGTTGGTCTATAGATGGGTGACCATCTTTACATACCCAGACCCCTCTGTACCTCGGAAAGCACGTTAAGCCGTTAGCCCCGGCTATCATTCGTGGATCTTTGACAGTCATTACGGGTAGTCAGAAGCCCGAAAGTCTGACAACCAGTGTTACTAAGGGGTATCGTATTACCCAGTAACTGGGTTGTGGAGGTCAAATAAGCAGTCGCTCTATGTAAAATACTGATATTCAGGTGCATCCAGTTAGACTGGAAGCTGACCCCAACATAGTTGGGAAAAGGCTCGGCAGATGATGATGATGATGATAAATGAATATTGAACTTAGATAATTAATTTATAGCACAGAAATGTTTTGACATGTCGCCATTTTATTTTTATTGTAAAACTAGCTTTTGCCCGCGACTTCGTCCGCGTGAAACAGCTTTCTTATTTTTTTTTTCCGTAAGAACCATAGATATCCGTGGTAAGAACCTTCTACAAAGTATTAGAAAACTTAAAACAAAAAGATGGATGAAATCGGTAAAGTCGTTCTCAAGTTATGACGTGACCAAGGGAAATAGGGATTCATTTTTATATATGTATACATAAGATGGATGCTCTAGTAATGTTAGATTAAGTAAAAGCTTATTTATAAAAGTTTATTTTATTTTTTTATTTATTTAACACTAGTTTTTCATAAGTTTTACTGTCCTAACATTCTATGGATTTCCAAAAGTTTGAATTAAAAAGTTTATTTTTTATTTTTATTATTATTATTAAAAGCATATTTCTGCATAATAATCTTCAATATTGCCCAGTTGTCGGCAATAGACTCATTCCCTGTTACATGGGACTTAACCTTACCTGACAAAATGTGGGTGTACACACGGCTACACGTCAAGCTATAAAAACCAGTTTGTCTTGGCCTCACTTTGTATGATATTTTCTCACAATGAACGGTCAGCCAATACTGGTTTTGCATAGCTTGATGTGTAGCCGTGTGTACTATAGGTGCATCTTTGCAGACGTGATGTTATGTGTTTATTCCATAAAGTCACTTCCGGGAATCCTACTAATATCCTACTTCCTACTAATATTATAAACGCGGAAGTTTATATGGATGGATGGATGGATGTTTGTTACTCTTTCACGCAAAAACTACTGAACGGATTTGGATGAAATTTGGTACACAGATAGTTTATAATCAGGAATAACACATAGCATACTTTTTATCCTGATATTCCCCTGGGATCGAAACTTATGCGGGTAAAACCGCGGGGCGCAGCTAGTTATTAATATAACCGCTGTTTGAACTTTTTCGCTAGTGGCATAAATAAGTGATGTTAATACCTTGTCCATTAGGTTTACCGTTTTTTGACAGCTGTCTTAGAACGTACATATTCCAGATTACGTAAAAGTTAACTTTAAAATGCGTAATAAAATAAATACTCCCTTATCTTATTGAATTATCTTATTTATGGCTTCTTACAGACATTATAATACCGTACGTGTATCAATCAATGTATTGTGTGTTGCTGCAATCACTAGTTCCATCTGTCAAAAAACGGTTTATCTATAGGACAGGGTATAGCTTGCGAATAATAATAATAATATCCCTGGACATTTCACACAGCGCCATCTAGTCCCAAGCTAAGCAACCTAATGCTTGTGTTATGGTAACAAGATGGCTGATAAACTACTTATATACATTTTTTTTTTTTGTAAATACATACATATTATAGATAGAAAAACACCCAGACTCGGAACAAATACATGTAGGTCAAACAAATATTTGTTCCGTGCGGGAATCGAACCCGCGACACGCAGCGCAGCAGTCAATCGCTTAACCACTGCGCCAACCGTGCCGTTAAAGAAAAGACTCTAAGTATCGTCAAAGTGCAACCTTTTTTACGGTCACACGGTCAATAGTGAAGCTAAGTATTCAAAAACCTATAGTTAAGCCATTGTTTTGTAAAGTGAAAAACATGTATGCAGATCATAAGGTCCTGGGTTCGGTCCCTGGTTGAGCAATGATTGTATATTTTTCTTGTAAATTCTCACAGCCTTCGATTGTAAAGTGTACGAAGATAATGGTGATGGTTTGTCAATACAGGAGAGTTAATAACATCATTAGTGAATTGTGTCTTACTTTATTCTTCTATAATTTATAATAGGCAAATACACACATATATATTATGTCACATTGTCCGTTCTACAGAGAATTTAATAGAATAAAATATATTTATTTTAACACATGGTACACTACGGTCTTAAAAATAGATTTATAATCTTAAATGTTTCGCCAAGGACTGGCATACACATATTTGAACACGTTCCATGTAAAAAATTAAAAGGATACATTAATTTATTAAAATTATTATTCCAACATAATAACTTTAGTGAATTCGTAACAATAATAGGTACAGACGCCAGCAGGTCAAGCTACCCGAAACAGTCAAATATTCCCAATCAATCTAGAACCTTAATGCTTTAGCGATAAAGTTGAAAGTCTATTAAAGAAATTTGACAGATTGTAGTAGCTTGATGTGCTGGCGTCTGTAATTACAAAAAGTAAGTAAGTAATAATGATAATCAGTAACCATATTATTCCGTTACTTTTTTGTCAATAAATTCTTTCATACTATAAAACAATTACCAATAAGACATTTATGTAGTTTGTATTTAAAGTATTTAAGAGGGAGTTCCCTAATTTTTTTTTTGGAATATTGTTAAATATTGTAATTGCTGTGATAAAGCTATTTTTATGACACAATGTGCTTTGATGTGAAGGAAGAGTCATTGAAGGTGCGTTGCAACTCCAGAAGCAAACCTGGGGGCTACCATCACCTGTTATAGCTGCAGTATTATTTTAATCTTACTTTATGTAGTGTGGGGAGGTGGTAGGCCTCAGAAGTGTCTCTTGTGCTTAGCTAGTTATCCTTCAAACCGGAACCTGCTAAAGCTTTTTGGCTATTTAAAAAAAAACCGGCCAAGTGCGAGTCGGACTCGCCCATGAAGGGTTCCGTTACGTTACGATTTATGACGTATTAAAAAAAAACTACTCACTAGATCTCGTTCAAACCAATTTTCGGTGGAAGTTTATATGGTAATGTACATCATATATTTTTTTTAGTTTTATCATTCTCTTATTTTAGAAGTTACAGGGGGGGGGACACACATTTTACCACTTTGGAAGTGTCTCTCGCGCAAACTATTCAGTTTAGAAAAAAATGATATTAGAAACCTCAATATCATTTACCCCACACGTATGGGTTTGATGAAAAAAAAATTTTTGAGTTTTAGTTCTAAGTATGGGGACCCCCAAAATTTATTGTTTTTTTTCTATTTTTGTGTGAAAATCTTAATACATCCACTTACTAAGTTTCAACAGTATAGCTCTTATAGTTTCGGAAAAAAGCGGCTGTGACATACGGACGGACAGACAGACAGACAGACAGACATGACAAATCCATAAGGGTTCCGTTGCCATTTGGCTACGGAACCCTAAAAAAGCGTTTTCCCTGACCGTTAAATCTTATGTGTCGGTTTAGTGGTTGCAAGCTAAGTGTGGCGTCCAGGGTTCGATCCCCAGGTCGAATAATATTATAAATTTTCACCAATAGGAATTTATGAATACCCTGGGATTTATGCCCAATTGGTCGCAATCCTGTCTGCTATTACATGTGAAATGTGGGTTCTTACATACAGAGTCGATGACAGACTCGGTGAATACAAACATGATATGAAAACTAGGGTTGAAACACTAGGGCCTTGGGGCCGAGTGTTCATCGAATATTTCGGGACATTGCCAAGCGGTTGGTTGACTCTTCACGTGACCAGAGGGCTGCCCTATTGTTAGCCCAAAGAATCAGCATTGCCATCCAACGTGGTAATGCTGGCAGCCTTTTGGGCACTTATCCATTGACAGTGATGCGGACGAATTTTTTGACGCCCAATGAGCTCCTGCTTTTTTCTTTATTTTTTATATACTTGTATATAATATATATTTTAGTGTTAGCTTGTTAACTGTAATTGTTGTGTCTTTGTGAATAAAGTTATAGCATGATATTAATTATGTTATGTCCTAACTGAACATTAACTTGAATCTTCACGCCAACTCTGGCTAATGAGACGGCTAGTTTAAGTGGACAGTTTTCAATAGGCTATGGCAACAAATCAAATTAATAGATCGTAAATTACGTCTCCTTAGGAGATGTGCTAATACTAGTCGCATCTATCATACAAATGTGATGGCTCTGTATTTATAAGTAAGTGGGGTAATTGAAGTTTGTTAATAGTGTAACTGGGCTTTAGTTTGTGGGAAAAGTGCGTCGAAGTTTGTGAGAAAAGTGCAGCGACCTTTCGCAATTTTTTTTCTAAGCGTAGCTACGAATTTTGAATCAAATTAGTCAGCGCCTGACGTAAATTGACGTATTTTAAATTGCCAATTTTTTAATCACGTCTAAACTGTCTATGGAGTATCTTAATTTGACAGGAGTAAACTAATATTTATCTTCTGTCGTTTTCTTAATGAAATAGAAAGAAAACGGTACACTGAACTTAAATTTAGTTTAGTTTGTGAACAAGGGAATCGGCGCCAACAATTTCCACACTCAGTCACATCACTAAACTCTTATGGAGTAAAGCGGGTCAAAGATCATTTAACTAATATTTTCTAATTAACTTTAATAGTGCGAATATAAACGCCATCATCAATAATAATCACAATTAAATGTAAGTAGTTTTATTAATTTAATTTAAATTAATTGAAGTTGCAACTTGTTTGTAACCGCCTGGGGTATATCGGACCAAAACCAATTAAAAACCACAGTGGGGTCGATCCTTGGACACAAAAAGATGATCTCAGATTTCCGGAGTAACGCATCATGAACCTACTTACTCTTTCAGCGATATTCCTTTAATGGACAGAGTAGCTGCATAATCAGCCCATAACGTTCCCACTGCTGGGACACAGGCCTCCTCTCAGTGAGAGGGAGTGGGCCGTAATCCACCACGGGCCAGGATCAGGGCAGCTGGCGTAATTCAAATTTTCTTACGTTTTTTGCAATTTACTGGTCACCGGTCAGGTGGTATATTGAACAACAAAAAAATATGATTCGCGAGCGTAACAAATATTTATTTACAGAAATGATTCGCAATTACTTAAGCTATGATCTCTACTTCATCATAGCAAAACCAAACCAATGACGTCACAAATAAATAGCAATCATATGACTTCCATACAATTTACTTTATACGTACAGTAATAATAATTGTATTAGTATGTATGTACAAACCCGTACGTCCATGAGACGCATCTTGTTTCCGCTCCGTTCACTTACCTGAACCAATTACGGTATTACTTAATGAAGGTAAGTATAGGGTCAAAGTGGATTGTACAGTGACGTTCATCAAGAGATGTTTTTTTTTTAAATCACACTAATATTATAAAGGCGAAAGTTTGTGAGTGAGTGTGTCTGTATGTTTGTTACTTCTTCACACTCAAAACGGCTGGACCAATTTTGATGAAATTTGGACGTAGCTGACACCCTGGATTAAGACATCTAGGATACTTTTTATCCCGATATTCCCACAGGATCGATATTATGCGGGTGAAACCGCGGTGCGCAGCTAGTAACAGATATAGAAAAAAACCGGCCAAGTGCGAGTCGGACTCGCCCATGAAGGGTTCCGTTACGTTACGATTTATGACGTATTAAAACAAAACTACTTACTAGATCTCGTTCAAACCAATTTTCGGTGGAAGTTTATATGGTAATGTACATCATATATTTTTTTTAGTTTTATCATTCTCTTATTTTAGAAGTTACAGGGGGGGGGGCACACATTTTACCACTTTGGAAGTGTCTCTCGCGCATACTATTCAGTTTAGAAAAAAATGATATTAGAAACCTCAATATCATTTTTGAAGACCTATCCATAGATACCTCACACATATGGGTTTGATGAAAAAAAAAATTTTGAGTTTCAGTTCTAAGTATGGCGACCCCCAAAATTTATTGTTTTTTTTCTATTTTTGTATGAAAATCTTAATGCGGTTCACAGAATACATCTACTTACCAAGTTTCAACAGTATAGCTCTTATAGTTTCGGAAAAAAGCGGCTGTGACATACGGACGGACAGACAGACAGACAGACAGACAGACAGACATGACGAATCCATAAGGGTTCCGTTGCCATTAGGCTACGGAACCCTAAAAAGGAAAAAGTATTTATTGGGATTCGCACAGGAATATCACAAACTAAACTATTTTTTTATTCCACTTAGTTTATATTGATTTTATTAATTTCCTGTCACTGATATTTACATAGCAAGTAGTGTTATATGAATTTGTGAGGGGTAGGTACCTACAACTAAAAAGCAAAAAATGAGAACTTTTTTACAAAAAAAAAAACAAAAGATTTCCAAACAAAAAATACTAGGTATAAAGTAAAAAATAACTTTAAATTTCGGAAGTCAGTGTCAAAAAACGAAAATGCGGAACCAACGACCGACACCGACTTCCAAATTAAAGTTATTTTTCACTTTGTAGTGTTTTTATAAATTCATTTAGCACTATTTTTTTTTTTTTTTTGTTAGTTTACTTTTCTTACTTCTTCTTCCTTCGTGTCTGGGATAGCAACGCACCAGCGCTGACCCTGGTATTACAGATGCTCAAAGACAGTGGTGGGTGACCACTAACCATCAGCTACTAACAACCACTATTGATGGGTCGCCTGCTTTTAAGCCACCAAATACCGAAAAATATGCTTAGCAAAATTCAAGAATTTTTGTTCTCGACTCAAATTATTGTTAGGTAAATCATAATAATTATTTGTGAATAGTCAGGTACTTACTTACTGCACCATACTGTAGTCAAAGTCAAAGTATTTATTAGTGTGATTTTTGGTTATGGTAACTTAAAAAACTACCCATTATATTAAACAATACACTATTTAACAATAATTATAAGAATTTAAAATTGATATTACATACAAATGAACAAAAACAAATCAATATTTAGAATACAATATTTTTTATAATAATCATTTAGAATAAAATTAATTATTATAATAATTATTCAAAACACAATTAATAGGTATGTCAAGATTTTTAATTTGCAAGCATAAATACATAATTATCATGTAGTTTATTACATTTTATCAAAAAGGAATACGTGTATAATTTAAATCACGGCTTTTACGTGTTAATCGTTATTGAACTCCACAAGAATGTGAATACAAGGTACTTCTTTTGGAACGTGACTGTACTGGTAGGGCCAGTTAGTTCATCACCAATTTGTTGTTACGTCACAACAATTTTTGATGAGTACTGCGCAGTGCGTAGGGAAGGCAAATAGTATTGCTACAATACTTAAAACTTATTTTTATTGTGAAACATAAGTTGGTGTTGACAGACAAAGTGACAAATCTTCCAAGGAGAGGATTCACAAGCGGCAAAAGATAAATAAATAAATATATTATAATAATAATAAACAAATCGTTTATTTATAAAAAGGGAATACATTTACAATGAATACCTTAACAATTAAAAATAGCGCACTGTTGCTAATTTGCCTGAACTAGGTTGAACCTGTGCTTCAGGCTAGAAAGTGCATAAATATTTAATGTAATAAATTAACAATGAGTATAACGTAAAAACTAAATTAAAACTTAGGCAAACAAAAGTAAAATAGCATGTTAACAGTTTTATTTGCAGACAATAAGTAGGTCTTCTGTCTGTGCATAATCGATGGTTAGTAAATAATTAAGTATAATTTTATTACAGCTATAGTAATTTAGTTTATAGATACATAGATATCTATTTAATCTATTGTACAGGAATGGACCTAAGAATGTTAAAAATCTTTAAATAAATAAAATAAATTTTATATCATTTTACTTACATTGCATGTCGAGGAGTCTCCATTTACGCATAGAAAATGGCTGTAGTCTTTACATACCGAGACCCCTCCGTGTCTCGGAAAGCACGTTAAGCCTTTGGTCCCGGCTGTCATTCGTGGATCTTTGTCAGTCGTTACGGGTCGTCAGAAGCCCGAAAGTCTGACAACCAGTCTTACCAAGGGGTATCGTATTATCCAGTAACTGGGTTGTAGAGGTCAGATAGGCAGTCGCTCCATGTAAAATACTGGTATTCAGCTACATCCGGTTAGACTGGAAGCCGACCCCAACATAGTTGGGAAAAGGCTAGGCAGATGATGATGAGGCGAGGGGGAGACTTCTTTAGTTTAGAGGATATTTTTTACTTAAAGGATATTTTTAATTGACTTAAAAGGTTAGACATTTGATGACGATTAATAGAATGGCGTTTAGTTTCTAAATTAAATAGGTATAGACAGGCAAAAAATAAATTGATTGCCGTGTTTATTTATTCATTACTAGCTGCGCCCTGCGGTTTCATCCGCATATGTTTCGATCACGTAGGAATGTCGGGATAAAAATATTCTATACTAGCTTCTGCCCGCGGCTTCGCCCGCGTGGATGTCGGAAATTATCCCACGGGAACGTGCTAACAGGATAAAATGTACCTATGTGCTTCCCCAGAATGCCATCTATCTCGCGGGCCCTTTGTGGCTAATTACAATAGAAAACCAATTGTGTCTCATTAGTGGTGATTAAGAGGGTACCTATATGATATCTTTACCTAAGTACCTACCTAATTAAAAAAAAAACTCAATAACAGAAAATTAAATACCTACCTACCTAAATAAACCTATTTCTGATGATAACTACTTAATCTAAACTCAATAAATAAGCAAAATCCCTAAAAACTAATATCTATACGAATGACTAATCCTACCTAACAGTATTATAAAATAACCTACGGTCACTACGTACACTATCAAAATATACTACCTATACTTTAAAATTAAAATATAGATTTTAATTTTAAAGTATAGGTAGTATATTTTACTACGACTACATAAAAATAAACCTAAATAACTCTAAAAACTAAAAGGAATAAAAATGAACTCCATTGCGGGTGACTTAACCTACGACAAACTTATTATTTGCGGTTGGTGCAGTAATCGGGTCTAGGGATCGAACCGCAAAATTAAGTTTGTTTTTTATTGTATATACTTTTCCGGGATAAAAAGTACCCAGTGTGGTGCCCAGGATATTAAAGAATAATTATACCAAGTTTCAACGTAATCGAACCGGTAGTTTTTGCGTGATGCCTGAACAAACAGACAGACAGACAGACAGACAGACAGACAGACAGACAGACCGACAGACAGACAGACAAAAATTTTTTTAATCACATTTTTGGGTTCGGTGTCGGTCTAGTAACACCCCCTGCCATTTATTTTTTTGATATTTTCAATGTACAGAATTTTCACTTCTACAGATTTATTAGAAGTATAGATGTTAACCCTAGTTATAAACCATCTGTGTGTCAAATTTCATCCAAATCCGTTCAGGAGTTTTTTGCGTGAAAGAGTAACTAACATACATATATCCATCCATCCATCCATCCATACAAACTTTTTTATAATATTATTTCAGTAGGAAGTAGGACTAACTTTTGCCTGCGACTTCGTCCGCGTGAAATTTCTTGTAATTTGAATACAAGGACAATTTAAGTTGGTAGTGAATTTGCTTATCATTTAACTTTCCTGACTTTACATACTGACAGACACGTTTTTGGAAAGTTTTTTGCACCACTTCTCCTTCGTAAAAAATGCTGACTCTCAGCCGAATTTGGAATTTTTTTTATTGATTTTGATCTCCGATATAGCCGGGGCTGTGGCTGAGTAATAACAGCCGCACGGATCGATTGATTAGGTTAAGCTACGCTTGCCGCGGTTGATCCGTGGATGGGTGACCATCTTCACATACCAAGACCCGTCCGTACCTCGGAAACCATGTTAAGCCGTTGGTCCCGGCTGTCATTCGTGGATCTTTGGCAGACGTTACGGGTCGTCCGAAACCGGAAAATCTGACAACCAGAAGGGGTATCTTATTACCCAGTTACTGGGTTTTGGAGGTCAGATAGGCAGTCGCCCCATGTAAAATACTGGTGTTAAGCTGCATCCGGTTAGACTGGAAGCCGACCCCAACAGGTAATGACCCTGAGGGACCCTGAGGGACCCTAAGGGGGAATGATAATGATGTATTGATGCATTAAAAATTATCTGTAATCGTGATGAGTACTTACCTACATCATATTTTGTTGTAACTAGGTCAAAAGAGTTATAAGTACTTAAGTTTATACAAGATATAATAAGTTATTTTTATTATGAATCTATTTCCTTATTTGATGCTGTTCTTATTTTTAATTGATTTGAGTTTAAAAGAAGGCTCTTTTAAACTTAAGACGATGTCGGCTACCTTGCACTTAAGCTGTGTAAGCACACAGCTTAAGTCCAAACTAGCCGACATAGAAAAAAAGAGAGAAAGAAAATACATTTATTTAGCATAAACTAAAAGACACACAATACACCAAATACATACACCAGATAAAACAAACAAAAAAATAAAAATAAAACATTAAATAAAAAGTGTGAAGTCCGATGTAAGAAATTAGCAGGAAAGTGTGCCTCACGGCTGCGCCAAAAAGGCCCAGTTCAGCAAAAATGCCAGACAACTAGTGCCTGACGCTGGTTTTCAACTGGACCTGATGTGTAAGGTGACGGATGTAAATCAGTTTTATACTGCAACGTGACGTGTCTATGCCTATGCATACTTAAATATATAAATTAATAAAAAACAGTAACGAATATGTGAAAATGTCTAAATCGTGTGATATATGATGACATAGGGCACATTTCTCGCAGAACAAATGGCCGATGGGGCCAAAACTTTCTGGAAAGGCGACCGCATAGCGAAAGACGTAGCACTCTCTGAATTCACTCTCATTTTCATTATATATAGGTATAATTGAACAAACCCGGAAGCTACCCCACCAACGCATCCTTAGTTGCACAACTAAAACAGAAAAAAAAACAGAGCATGTACTTATATGTATATTTTTCAATGAACAGATAATTTTTTACCGTGGAATAAAATTGACGTCTAACAGATTTTGTATGGAAGAACTGTCAAAAATACAAAATTATTCCTCGGATAAAATTATCTGGCGTTGGAAAAATCAGCCCTTAGTCTTTGTATGACAGAAAAAAGGAAAAAGAATTAAAAAATAGGACAAGATAATTGGGTCACCCCTTTTTATTTTCCAGTCGTACATCCAACAGTTTTAGGAAAAATCGCTTGTGACAGATTGACAGACACACAGACGGACAAACACCGAGATGAAACCGTAAGTGTTCAAAAGCCACCCATCCGCTTCTAAACCTTTCATGCTCGGCTAAGCAGACGACAACCTCATAAGTTGAACTGCGAGATGCCATAAATAAAAATTTAAAAAATCTAAGCCTTTCCTACAGCCACTTACCTCTTTAAAAGCTCGACATTAATTAAAGAATCTTCCTTTTACTTACCTCACTAACTAAGAATTTACTCCATTTTCCTTCCATAGCCGAAAAAACCCGGAAGCTACCCCACCAACGCATCCTTGGTTGCTCAACTAACATAGAATTCAGAGCATGTATATAAGCGTACGTGTTCCCCTGCAAGTGTCAGTCGTCCATGTACATTAGTTGCGTGCACACGTTTCTAGTAATTTTGTGTCTGTGATAGTGCAGTGAAGTGTAAGGAACGAAGGCGTTTGAAAAAGTTAGTTCTGTTTTTGAATTTCTTTTATTTATTTTACTAAGGAGTTCTGTTTAAGTTTTTTTTTTCTGAGCAGACAGGATTTTTTGTTGTAAGCAGGTTGTTTAGCAACTGCATCTTTTTTCAAATAATAGCTACGTTTTGAAGAGGAAACTTATTCGTACAAGATTCCTATAGAATTCTATTTAAGAAAATTAAAATGACTACTATCTAAATAGAAAACGGTATGTTATTGTATAACATTATAAAATTTATAAAGCAGCAATAGATTGATTTTATAATTACCATTAAATGGAATAACAAAAAACCAAAGACAATGATTTCTAAAACGCTTAAAATCTACAAAAAAAAAATACAACCATTATCTAAAAAAACAACTGTTGTTCTTGCCATAACAAATCAAAATTAATAACACAATAAAATCAATTCAGTAATAATCATAAAAACCGAATGCTTCCTAACTTTTTCAACAATATTCACAAACTCATCAATAGGTTGAATTTAACTTTCGAGCTTACATAGTTATAACTCGAAACAATTTAACATAAATATGGAAGCCAAACGATTTGAATATAATACTAATTGTTGATGAAGCGCATGATTCAAAGTTATCCACTTAAAATCATGGTTAGATTTGACGTATTAACTATTCAATTTTAAATAAATAATTGGCATAACATCACGACTGTATCCTTCGAAAGGTTTAACAGACGTTTAAGTCCTAAATAAAATATATATATATATTTGGGACACGCACAGGAAATGTAAACAGTAAAAAAGGAGTATTTAAAACTAACAAAATTAAATTACCGTTAGCCTGCGTCATCCCACTGCTGGGCAAAGTCCTCTCCTCATGACTTCCAGCTCTTTCGATCCAGGGCTAAAGTGGATCACTGGTCGTTTATTTTGTCCAGCTCGTCCCGCCATCTTCTACGGGGTCTGCCGCGACGCCTTCTAGCTGTGTCAGGGCTCCACAAAATTACATAAAAAAAAAAAAAATTAAACAATTAAAAAAAAATACGTGTGTGAGGTCAAAAAGGATCTCAGCATAACGCTGCGATGTTTTAAAAATAAATACCAATACCCCCCGGTATCGGTATTTATTATATATACCGGGGCGAGCCTATAACTGTCATTAACTAGGCAAAAATCCAGACTCCAGGCAGCTACTGAAAATGCCTGAAGGCCAATTCCCGTGATTAAAAAATTAATTTAAAAAAAAATTAAACCGCCGAAAAAACTGAAAAGCAAAAAATAATAAACCTTTTTTATTTAACCTTAATAACTTAGTTCTTAAACTAATGTAAACTATTTAGTATACCCAAATGATTTTGAGTTTTTTAAATTTTCAGTTTTTTCGGCAGACTAATTTTTTTGTTAAAAAGTTTTTACTGTATAATTTTTTGTGGCTATAAACTACTAATTGTTCGCCAAAGGGCTGGCAAAATTATGTGGCACTGAGTAGAGTAAATAACACACAACAGCATTCAAATCTGTGAGTGAACAATAAATCACCCATATTTTCCCACCCTTAAGGTTAGAATTTTTTTTTTCAAATTTATATGGGACCAATTTTAGGGTATACCCTTTCCAATAAAAAAAGAATTATCAAAATCGGACAACTCTGTAAAAAGTTATGCGTGGACTTGAGAACATCCTCCGTTTTTTTCGTCGGTTAAAAACGTTCAATCTCTAGTCGCAATCTTATCTCAGAGAAAATCCATGTCAAAAATTTATAGAAATTAAGGTATTTTTGACAAATTGAGACTGAGATCAGACTGTGAACGTTTGTAATATTACGAGAATTTCTCCTCTGATGGTTATAGTCATTTTCTAGATATTTATCCCGTATGTGGCACCTGCCATGTTTTGTCTCTGCATCACCCCGAGGTCGACTGGTAGAAAATGCCTCAGGCATTAAGTCCGCCTTTGTACAGTTTTTTTTAATAACGTTGCCCCACACTAGGAATTTCTCCTGTATCGTGGGTGCATTTACAAACATTTAAACTCACATACACAAACAGCCAGACCCGGAACAACTACTTGTAGGTCATACAAATATTTGTTCCGTGCGGGAATCGAACCCGCGACACGCAGCGCAGCAGTCAATCGCTTAACCACTGCGCTAACCGTGCCGTCAAGTTGTGCATAAAGTTTTAATAAATTAATAAAATAAACCCAATACCACTCTACCCGACTTGAGAATCGAACCCATGCTCAAAAGTCGGGCTCGCGACTAGTAGATCAACGAGTCATTACGGTACGGCTTTTAGAATAAATATCTTTAAACATATAGTGCCCAACATTTGTTCTATAAAATAACGTGTCCGACGTAGGAGCACTGTTAACGTGAAAAATTAAAATGTAAAATCTATAAATAATAAAATTATGTAAACAAAGGCGCAGACGTCCATGTCCGCGGTAATAGAATTAACATAAAAAAAAAAAAACGTTTGTTCTATTATGTTTAAAGTCCAATTTAAAAGGGGGCGAGCCTTGCAGGGTGGCAGAGACATCGATGCGCAAACTGTAACCATGAATTTAGCACATTATCTAGACCCCAAGCGTAGAAAATTTTGGTTGGCTATCTAAAAAAAAATCTGTTGTTATAATACCTACGCGGTCAAAATGTACTGAACAGCAATTTTTAAAACTTTTTTGCAAAAAAAAAAAAAAAAAACAACCGACTTCCATGGCGAGTTTACACATACTTTTTTTCGTGACGAATTTACTTTGTGACGAATGTACAATATCCCCAAAAACGACACTACAAAGTGAAACATAGGTAACTTTAATTTCGGAAGTCGGTGTCGTTGGGTTCGCATTTTTGTTGTTTGCCACCGACTTCCGAAATTAAAGTTATTTTTCACTTTGTAGTGTCGTTTTTGGAAGTCGGTTGTTTTTTTTTTTTTTGCAAAAAAGTTTTTATTTTTCACTTTTAAGTTGTAATTTTTACCAGTAATTTTGGTTTAAAAACCAAACCACTGAACCGGTTTTGATGAAATTTCTATGGGACCATTTGGGAAGTATACCCTTTCCAACAATTTTTTTTTCAAATCGATTGGCAAGCGACGGGGTTATGCGCGAACAAACATTAAAAAAAAAAACAAACATCCGAATTGAACTCCTCTTTTTTTAGAAGTCGGTTACAAATGTACTGATCAGCAGTGGGTTCAGAATCATGTACTGCATCCATGGTAACAGGTTCTTCGTCGATGTCCCTACCACCCTGTATAGTGCCATCAACTGGACACAAAGCCAGGCTCAGGGCAACTAAGCAATTCCTGTAGGAGGAAAAGCATTAAAACGCTTTTCTCGACCTGACAATCGAACCCTTGCGGTAACTAGACCAAGCAGCCAGTCAATTATCCAGAAATTCCTTCATCATCATCTCCGCTAGCCTTTCCCTAACTATGTTAAGGTCGGCTTCCAGTCAAACCTGGTGCAGCTGAAAACCAGTATTTTACATGGAGCGACTGCCTATCTGACCTTCACAGCCCAGTAACTGGGTAATACGATAACCCTTGGTAAGACTGGTTGTCAGACTTTCGGGCTTCTGACGACCCATAATGACTGTCAAAGATACACGAATGACAGCCGGGACCAATTTCTTAACGTGCTTTCCGAAGAACGGAGGGGTCTTGGTATGTAAAGATGGTCACCCGTCCACGGACTAACTGCGGCAAGCGTAGCTTAACCTAATCGATCGGTCCGTGCCGCTGTTATTACTTAGCCACAAGCCCCTCAAAGGGAGCATTATTGGCTGATTATGACACGATCAAACCAGCGAGGTACCTAGTCAACTGGAATTTTCAATACCAGAAATTCCTTCCTTAAGGTAAAATCTTCTAAGTTTTTAACAACTTTAGGATTACTATGGAACTTCCTAATTACTATTCATTAATAATTTTACGACTGTACTAAACTATAAAATGGAATTAACCTGTGTAATGGGCATTACAAAATTATACCAATTCGAGATAAAACAACAAACGATGTATAAGAATGCCAGTTTGAAACGTGTTTTTGTATATGATTAGTTGATTTACTTTTTTTTAAACATGTCTTTATGTACAGGTAAGTACTTCATTTGGTGATTAAAATAGCGCATAAAACTTAGGAAGAGATACGTACATTGTACATTTATATAATTACTGGATATAAAGATACGAGATCTTACATTATCGACTCTTCCCTCTTATAACCAAGAAGTATTTGGGAAAAGCTAAAGCATATTGTTGTAAAAATATTCTCATACAGCCCGAGTTTATGTATAACTGAACAGGCAGCTGTGCTGCTGGGGAGTTTGTTGCGCCACTTCTTCTTCCCAGAGAAAGTACTAGGAAGTGGTGAAGGGTGGGTGTTTTGGGGGACTGTCTTATGTAATTTTGACGTTTAAAAAGTGCTGATTCTCAGCCTAACTTTGCAGACCCTAAATTTGATTTACATAATCAGACTATAATGGTCTCACGGCTGAGATACCTCCTCCCTGCAAGAGGGAGCCGGCCGTAATCCACTAGGCAGGCCCAGTACGGGTTTGTGGATGTCACATGCCCTGGAATGTTTTGGTTCCAGGATATGCCATTTTCCCCACAATTTTTTGCTTCAGGGTTTTGAGAGCTGTGGTTATAAAAAATGACACACAATAAAGTGCTCACCTGGGTTCGAACCCACGAACTACAACTCATTAGTCGAGGCTATTACCACTGAGCCACCATTGCCATCCACATTTCATTTGAGTAAAGTAAAAAATCTAATCAAATTATGACATAAGCCGTAATTTCTTCCTGTCTATTACATTGACATATCAAAGTACATAGAGTACGCAACACAACACTTATGTAGTTCAGATTAATGGCGTCTGTCGAAATAACTTCACATAGATTCACAACATAGGTCGCGGTGAGTTACATCCTATTGCGGCAATACAGCGCAAATGTGGAGTAAATCGATTAGAAAATACTGTTAACTGTGTAATCGTTTGACGGAAATTCCGAGATGAAAAGTGAACTTAGTTATCCACATATGTCTCTCTCGGATTGATCTGTTTCCTATCAAATTCTGTTCAGTAGCTTTTTGTAAAAATATAGCTAACAGACTTTTAAATATAACACAACATAACAATATCTAGGACATGCCGGTGTCCTCACGATGTTTTCCTTCACCGTTTTGAGAGCAATAGTGATGAAATTATTAACGTAAAGTTAAGCGCCTGTCAGGGTTCGAACCTACGACCTACAACTCGTAAGTCGGGGCCATTACCACTGGGCTGCACTGACATCTACCAAACCGCACTGCGCTCGCGTGGTGGATTACAGCCCACTCCCTCTCACAGAGATGAGGCCTGTGTCCCAGCAGTGGGAACAATATACACTGATTAAGTGTTATGTAAATATAACAATAATCACGGCTGTTGTTTCGAAAATAAAAATCAAAAAGCTTAATCTAATTTGGCTGAAAATCAGCACCTTTTACAAAAGACAGCCCCTGAAACGCATGTCCTATAGCACAGTTTCCTAGTATTTTAACTGACAATAAGAAGCATCGCTACCGACGCCCAAACGACATGTTTGTCTGTTAATAAAGCCTAGGAAATTAAATGTAAAGCCAACCAACCAACCCAACCAACAAACCCAACCAACCAACCCAACCAACCAACCCAACCAACCAACCCAACCAACCAACCCAACCAACCAACCCAACCAACCAACCAACCCAACCACCAACCAACTTAATTATTGTCCGTGTATTCAAATCACTAACCACAATTGGTAGCCTAATTCTTGAGGAAGGCTATAGGCTACCTAACATCATGCTGGGTTCCTTAGGAGCAGAGGAAAAACAAAACAAGTCAGAAACATCGCTTAGCGAAAATGAAGTAAGCGCGGACAGGCGATGCGATGCGATGCAACGGGGAACAAGAAAAGAACACGCGGACGAAGTCGCAGCTAGAAGATAGTCCTACTGCCTACTAGTCCTAACTCTACTAATATTATAAACGTGAAAATTTGTATGGATGGATGGTAGTTTGTTTGTTGTTTGAACGGATTTGGATGAAATTTGGCACACAGATGGCTTATAACAAGGATTAACACATAGGATACCTTTTATCCCGATATTCCCACGGGATCGAAACTTATGCGAGTGAAACCGCGGGGTGCAGCTAGTGATAAATAAACAAACGCGGCCAAGTGGCGTAGTCTGTCAATTTGTTCAACAATCAATTTATTTTTTGCCTGTCTATACCTATTTAATTTAGAGACTAACCGACCAATTTACGAGTATTCATCGTCATCAAATCTCTAACCTTTTGAAGTCAATTAAAAAATATCCTTTAAACAAAAAATATCACAGAACTTAATAAACGTAACTGTACTAATAATGTCGGATAGTGGCGCCGATTCCCTTGTTCACAAACTAAATTTAAGTTCAGTGCATCTTTTTCTTTCTATTTCATTAAGAAAAGGACAGAAGATAAATATTAGTTTAGTCCTGTCAAATTAGTCAGCGCCTGACGTAAATTGACGTATTTTTAGTAGCCATGTTCTTAATCACGTCTAAACTGTCTATGGAGTATCTTAATTTGACAGGACTAAACTAATATTTATCTTCTGTCCTTTTCTTAATGAAATAGAAAGAAAAAGATGCACTGAACTTAAATTTAGTTTAGTTTGTGAACAAGGGAATCGGCGCCAATGTCTACTAATAATGTCGGTCGGATTTGAAAAAATCATTTTGCATTTGTTAGCCCAATTCTTGAGGAAGGCTATAGGCTATTTAACGTCACGCTAAGCCCATTAGGAGCCGAGCAAAAACAACAAAAGTCAGAAATAACGCTAAGCGAATAGCGCGGACAGGCGATGCGATGTGACAGGGTGGGTCAGGGGAACAGGAAAAGCACACACGGAAAATTTGGTGACGCGGATGAATAAAAACAAAAAAAGCAATCAGTCAATAAATTTTTTGCCTAAGGGCGCGTTCACATTAAACGTCCGTTTTACAGGTCCGTTAAAACGTGTATGTTATTAGCGTATGTAGTTGTATGAGCGAGTTCACACATAATACAGTATTCCGGATCCAGTAGCAAATACCGATCCGACAAAATAAGCAGCAATCCGTTTTACAGGTCCGTTTAAACGTATGTGTTATTAGCATATGTAGTTGTATGAGCCAGTTCACACATAATACAGTATTTCGGATCCAGTATATATTATATATATATATATCCCTGGACATTTCACACAGCGCCATCTAGTCCCAAGCTAAGCAACCTAATGCTTGTGTTATGGTAACAAGATGGCTGATAAACTACTTATATACATTTTTTTTTTTTTTGTAAATACTTATTATAGATAGAAAAACACCCAGACTCGGAACAAATACATGTAGGATTTACAAATATTTGTTCTGTGCGGGAATCGAACCCGCGACACGCAGCGCAGCAGTCCGATCGCTCAGCCACTGCGCTAACCGTGTTGTCGTATACTGATCCGATCTCTTAAAATCATTCTGTGTGAATACTATCTCCAGTAGCGTCGGATCCGTTAAAAATGATCCTAAAAATGCTGTGTGAATACTATCTCCAGTAGCGACGGATCCGTTAAAAAGGATCCTGTAAAAACGTACGTATATGTGAACGCGCCCTAAGGTAGGTAAAAAAATTTAAAATTATCCGCGTCACTAAATTTTTAGAGACTAAACGCCATTCTATTAATCGTCATCAAATCTCTAACCTTTTGAAGTCAATTTAAAACTCCTTTTAATAATTGGCAATCTACTCTTAACTATAAACGAAACATAAAACAATGGAATTAAAAAGTTCAATACTGAAGGCCAAAAGTATTAAAACAAAAATAACAAAGATGTAAAACCGCTTGTCTGCAAGAAGGGACTTATGACACAAGGTTTAAGTTTAAGCCAAGGTCCGGATGTGTCAAGTGCCTTCCATATTTGCTTAGAGCCGTGTCTGTCAATAGATTCTTGTAGTTATGTTGGTACCTACTAAGACAGAGGACTTGTAAATGAGTTTGGCTTTCAACTTAGGTACGTATTGGAAAGAGGTAAGTACCTACCTATTTAGGTCAGATTACCTTTAGTCAGTTTAAAAAAATGTCTTGTAATAGGGCAGTAATTAATAATTCATTTCACCTTTTCAACTTGCAATTATTTGAGTCCATGGCGATTCTTACCCGTTCTTCTCCATAGCTAAAGGCTTTGGCTTCTTCTCCATATATGGCTGTAGTTAATGCTCTTTAATACACAAGTCCGTCTAACTAGTAACGAACTTCATTCACGTGTAAGTCGTATCGTATACACAATACACAAAAATAACATTACTATCCTTCCTACTAATATTAAAATCGCGAAAGTTTGTGTGGATGGATGGATGTTTGTAACTCTTTCACGCAAAATCTCCTAAACGGGTTTGGATGAAATTTGGCACACTAATAGTTGATAACCAGGATTAACACATAGAATACTTTTTATCTCGATATTCCCACGGTACTTATGCGGGTGAAACCGCGGGGTGCTGTTAGTTTTTTATAAAACTCCCTTGGGCCCCGACTCACGGCGTCGCATTGCATCGCCCACCCAAGAATCGTAGCGTAATGTAAAAAAAATAACCTAGGTACATACTCCCTGAAAAATTGAGCTACCAAATTCAAGAAGAAGTTTTCAAATTCGACTGGTAGTTTCAGAAATTAACGCGTTCAAACAAAAAATCAAACTCTTCAGTTTTATTATACTATAAGTGTAGATTTAACCCTTATAAATGGCTGTAGTTAATGTTTTTCAATATCTGTTTAACAAGAAACGAAGTCAATCAGCTACTCAATATTTTACGGCACTAGCAATGAATAGGAATGAGTAGGGTTGTCAAAGGTATAAAAACACACAAAACATACACACACACTAATATTATTTTGTTCTGATACTAATATTCTTGCATGTAATTGTGTAGCCTCTTCTAAATTACTTAAGTCAACAATCGTAAGTTTAAAAAAAAACAAAGGATAACGCCCAATTTTTTTATCAGCTATTCATCATCGGCGTAGCCTTTTCCAGCTACTGCCTATCTGACCTCCACAATCCAGTTACTGGGTAATACGATACCCCTTGGTAAGACTGGTTGTCAGACTTTCGGGCTACTGACGACCCGTAACGCCTGTCAAGGGTCCACGAATGACAGTCGAGACCAACGGCTTAACGCACGGAGGGGTCTTGGTATGTAAAGATGATCACCTATCCACGAAAAAACCGTGGCAAGCGTAGCTTTACCTAATCGATCAACCTGTGTGGCTGTTATTACTTAGCCACAAACCCCGCTATTTTTTTTTTATCTGATTTATTATTTTAAAATCTCATAAGTAAACTGCGAACGTAAACACATTTAATTTAAACATAATCAATTTCCTTTTACTATTGAGCCCTTAAAATTTAATACCACATAAACTTCATAACTAGCGTGCAGTTCTACAAATGACTGCAGTTAATGCTCCTCAATTCACAATTTCATCTGTTAAGCAACGAACTCAATCAGCTAGTCGATACTTTACACTTCTAGTAATGAATAGGAATGCGTAGGGTTGACAAATATGAGAATTGGATTTTTTAAAAGACCGTGGAAGCTTCTGACGTTTTATAAGTGCCCATGTAGGTTTATGTGAAATAAAATATTTTGATTTGATGTGAGAAAATTAAATGATGGGGCCAAAAGGTTCTGGAGTGGCGGCTACGCGCCACGTACCGGAAGATGTAGCTTTGGAAGGCCTTCCACGAGGTGGATCGATGACGAGAAGCACAGGACCGGTTGAAGTGGTGATGCGTGGGGGAGATTTTTGTCCAGCAGTGGACGTCTTTCGGCTGATGTGATGATGATGATGTTGGAAAATAATTATTTTCATACTTATGTACAGAATGAAAAGGAAATTTAAACGCAATTGTGGTTGTGATACAAACAAAACATACAGCTTGCGAACCTCCAACGATTTTTTCAAAATGTGTAAATGGTTTGTTCGTGCCTAACTGGGTGAAAAATAAACAATTTTTAATAAATCCAAGTACCTCAGTTAGATTTTGTGAGTATTGTTTGAAAACTGAAAAAAAAATTGCGTACGGGAAGTTCAAAAATTAAACTAAATACAGTCTAAGAAATCAAGTTAGGTATATAAAAAAAAGTAACAAAAATAAAAATAAAACGGAAAGTCCTATACGAGGCCAAAAGGCTCCTATCTCAGCATTTAAGTAAAATTTGCATTTATTTTCAAAGATTTTCCTCGTGCCAGCCCTAACTAAAAACAAATTATATTATTTACTATGAAACTCGTCGGCTTCACTCAAATTCCCTATTAACTTCGTGAGTCTTCAATTTAAGAGAAGCGTAACTTTTAGATAGGTAATGAGAAAACTACTAAATGTTTGTAATGCCACGGTGTATTGCAGAAGACATATTTATTTGGCCAGGTTCCTTTTATTTGCCAGAGAGCAGTGGTGGCCCAGTGGAAACAGCCGTGACTTACGAGTTGTAGGTCGTAGGTTCGAACCCTGACAGGCACTTTACTTTGTGTAAATTATTTCATCACTTCTGCTGTCAAAACGGTGAAGGAAAACATCGTGAGGAAACCGGCATGTCCTAGAATCAAAAATTCGAAGACATGTGACATCTACCAACCCGCACCGCGCCCGCGTGGTGGATTACGGCCCACTCCCTCTCACAGAGGAAGCCTGTGTCCCAGCAGTGGGAACATTATAGGCTGATTATGTTTATGCTTTAAATTGTCATCTGTTATCCGTTAAGGATACTCATCGTTCCTGGAGGTATACTCCCTAAGCACGAAATCCGTAGTTTCGGTCAAAGTTACGGGCGTTGATACTCCGTATCTTTCACACAGTCCTGGACTGTATGGACTGTTTGAAAAGAAAGAAATATAGAAATTACGTTTATTTGCGGCAAACATGACGCATAAAAAGAACATCATCTTCCTGCCCTTATCCCATGTTACTTGGGGTCGGCGCAACACGTTTTCTTCTTCCATTCTCCTCTGTCAACCGTCACACTATCATTCACTCCCTTCTCTTTCATATCATTCCTCACACAATCCATCCATCTTTTCTTCGGCCTTCCTCTCCCTCTCCATCCAAAAAGAACACAAACACAAAAAAATAACAAGTTGGGGGTAAACTGCGTCACATCCACGCAAAACGGCCATCGCTCAGCATAATGCTAAGACCTTACACGAGACAGACCCTCAGCGCTGGTTTTCAGCGACAGCCGGCGTTGACGTGATGACGTCAATCGGTGCAGCACCGATTAGATATAAATAAAAAACAACAATCAAAATAAAATACGAGTAAATATATATTACAAAAAGATGAAATACATAAAGTGGTAATGACTTTCGAGCGGAAGATGATATGGCTACAAATCCTCCCACGACAGCAAAACCACGAGAAAAAGCTAGTATAAAAATGTTTTGATAATAATCAAACCGCAATATTGTCAGATTTGATGTCTCCATCCTCCTATTTTAAGCAATCTCATCATAATTAACTATAACCACGCCATTGCATGTAAAGGTCCGTCCGTCTGTCACCGCCGCGTCGAATGGCTAATCTGTAAGTTTCCTACTTCAGTTTACCTTCGTTGAGTAATAGTCACACGCGACGCCATTGTTTGTTTGTGCCAATGAAGAGGTCGGCGACGATGTGTTATAGATAATTCAGTTCTTTTTGTTATGTTCTACAGAAAATCGTGTGTCGTTTTGTTTGTTTGCCACTAGGATATATCAATATAAGCTATGGAGGGACTGTGAAAGATATTATGATTAGAAAGGGGATGGCTACCGAGGTAATGATAATTTTTGGAATGGAGTTTAAACCTTCACGAATAAATTCCTTAAATGATGATGAAAAACACATCATCCATCATGTAAGGTTCATCATGTGATCCATTGTGCAGTTCAGAAGAACTAATTGTTCACAAAGATGGACATGAAAAGCGACATTTTTTTATACAAAGTATGTATAGAATAACAAGTATCGATAGGAGTTGACTGGTAGAAATCGTCACGTAAGGAAAAAGCGTTATGGCCCCTCCATGCGACTTTCTCACTCTCTCTGTCTATTATGTACGAGGGTGTGTGCGTGCGAGTATCACGTAAGGTATTTCGTTCCTGACGGGGGCCCCCCGAACGCGCATTTTTTTTTATCTGCGGCTCATTCACGAAAACGCCAAATTATGAATCGCTCAAACTGAAATACTAATTATTGTTTTCGAGTCGACTGGTGTTAGTAACAACACGGACATAACAGTACTGGAACGCTACAGGTTATTGCAAAAGCGGCACCCAAGCCTCTAAGTAACAATAAGGAGCATTATCTGAAATAGTAAACTGTATAGGAAGTTCACATATTTTCATGGTAATATGCGCTTATTGTAGACTCCTGTCTACAAAAGTCACTCATTTTCATGAACATTGAAAGCATATTACTAATGTGCTAGTGACTCTAACGCAAAACAATGTAATAGTACAGACGCCAGCACATCAAGCTACTACAATCTGTCAAATTTCTTTAATAGATTTTCAACTTTATCGATAAAGCATCAAGGTTCAAGGTTGATTGGGAAAATTTGACTTGTTGGCGTCTGTACATATTTAGAATACCTTTTGACCTAGTTTGTGCCACTACTGGTCCTAAACGATGCAGGAAAACATCGTGAGGAAACCAGCAAGTTGTAGAAACAAAAATTCGAAGACATTTGACATCTACCGACCCGCACTGGGTCTGTGTGGAGAATTACGGCTAAATAGAAACAAAATACGTATATTTGTGGTAAACATGACGCAGAAAAAGAACACAAAAACTTACTCCCTCTCACAGAGAGGAGGCCTGTGTCCCAGCAGTGGGAACATTATAGCTGATTATGGTTATGCTAACAATACTGAATCATTTATTCCGCAATGTATACTTAGATGCCAACTAATGCAACATGTGTCGACACCCTTGCGCCATCCCGTCTTCCTAGCACGGTGGGCTGTGCTGGAGCGGCTGCTGCTGGTGCAGAAAACCTCAAACGGCGAAAATATTCCAGCCTGATTGGGAGTTATATCTTCGAGCCGTTTGGGGTTGAAACACTAGGGCCATGGGGTCCGAGTGCCCACTTGGTGTTTCGAGATATCGCCAAGCGGTTAGTCGACTCTTCACGTGACCAGAGGGCTGGCCTGTTTCTTGGCCAAAGAATTAGCATCGCCATACAACGTGGCAATGCGGCTAGCCTTTTGGGCACTGTTCCTGTTGACAGCGATGCGGACGAATTTTTTGATGCCTTATGATTCTTTTTTTTTCACTTGTACATATGTATTATTATTTTAGATGCCAACTTAAATTATAATGAGATCTTTATCGACCCAATGTCGATGCAGTAGTATGAGAGAGCAATTTTTAACACTTAACTTATCAATGTTCTTAACTATACTCGACATTATAGATTTTTTTTTGGAACGAAGTTCCTTATCGCGCGTTGCGAAAGGGGGCTAGACGGAAAAAATTAAGACCAAAAGTTGGAATGACACTTTTTGCTATAGTTGTAAGCCGTGCGGCGTGCGCGTGTTTCTCTCTCTCTTATAGAAAGCAAGCCAGTTATTAATCGATAGGACCTTCGTTCCATCCGGGTGTCCCTTGACACCTCTCAAGTTTTTTGATTTAGCTCTAACTCCAAAATCCACTTACGCACAGTTTATAGGTCAAACATAAGACCACCAACCTTTACAATCCCATCAAATCAAGTTAATATTCACTCAGACATTAGATAAACTCACAGTTAACTTAACTATACTTATGCGGTTACCGTCAACCGGTAACCTTCAGGTAACCGTTCAGTTCACGACTTTGACATATCAACAGACGACTATGTCAGTGAGATTGGTAATTTTCTTAGTTATTTCTATGTTAGGTTGAGGTATCGTGGGACTTAACTTAAGTATCTAACTTAAGGTTGATGCTCTCATGCAACCTGCGAAAATTTATTTTAGAAGTAAAAACTTTTTTAGGCGCATGTTGTGCTCTTTCTGAACAACAAAACTGAACCGTCTCGCTCGGGTCGGAGACTCTGAATCGGATATAACCGGCTCCAGTCGCTCGGTGACGCTGAGTGACAAATGATAAACGATTTTATTTCTGTAAGTAAGTTTGCACAAACACTTTTACACGTCAATAATATTTTTAAAACTAGATGAGGTCGACGTTTCCTATCCGACTACTCTGAGAAGAAAGGCCGAAACAAATTCAGAGGTCTGAACTCTTTTAAAGTCCAGACATAATCTTGGTCGGATCATTTTATTTATTTATTCATGTAAGTAGTACATTAATTAATGATTGAATTAATGAATAATCACGTTAGGACCATGTAGATTGAAGTCTGAAATGGTATTTTGGGAACCACACAAACTGAGTGGACCTGTCCAGTCGGTGCACGCAAATCATGTAACTCGGTTAAATGTACGACTCCAAGTAGCATGGGACAAGGAAAGGAAGATGATGATGAGCGTTTCAAGGGATCACATTTGCATAGCAACCATGTTGACGCGGCGTACGGCAAGGTGCAAGGATGTTTCTATAGACACATCACACAGAGGATGTGATAGTTCGCTTCAGGAAAATGAGTGCTGTCAAGACAGATCTGTTATATAGTTTGGTATTTGCATGGCAACCATGTTGACGCGGCGTACGGCAAGGTTCTGCCTGTGGCCGAGGATGTTTATATTAGTCTTCACATTTTTTTTATAAAGTAAGCAGCTACAGGGTTGTGGAGGTCAGATAGGCAATCGCTCCATGTCAAATACTGGTACTTAGCTGTATCCGGTGAGACTGGAAGCCGACCCCAACATAGTTGAGAGAAGGCAGGCAGATGGTGATGAATTACATTTTTTATATACTGCAGCTCTTTGTGTGAATTACGTTGTATGTTGCTCAAAATGCAATTCGCGACAGTAATACATATGATGTTTACCGATTCATAATCATTAAAATCACCGATAGATCTATAAATCATATTTAATAGAAAATATTAATGAATATTTCATGAAAACATGACGTTTTCAATCAAATATTAGATTACTTAGATTTTGATGAATTTTACTTAGACCGATGTTTATAAACGTTACTTAGCACTTTTGGCTAAGCGTTATTCCTGTCACTGTCACACAACTGGCATACTGCAAGTGCAAGATAGAGGCGGGAAGAAAGAACAAAATAAAGAAAAAGTCTTTATTGTGACTCGCACAGACAGTTCACAAACTAACCTAAACACAAAATCTAAAGTCATTTATTCAAATTAGGCTGAGAATCAGCACTTTTCGAACGTCAAAATTACAAAAGACAGTCCCCCAAAAACGCCCGCCCTTCACCACTTCCTAGTGCTGTCGCTGGGAAGAAGAAGTGGCGCAACAAACTCCCCAGCAGCACAGCTGTCTGTTCAGTTAGAAAATACTTGATACTTGATTGTATACAATACTAGGTATGTTAAGTAATTAACATTACAAGACACGGAACATTAAATTAAATTATTTGCCATATGTCAGCTAGCCACGCCAGTATACCAACAAATATAATAAAAACTATACGTACTCAAGCTGAAAAATAATTAATTAAAATTATAATGTAAATAAAAACTTACCACCTAAATAAAAGCCTCCAGGCTTAACGGGCACAATCATATAAATAAAAAACTACTTTATTATAATAAGAAAGTACACAGCAGTGGTGGCCCAGTGGTAAAGGCTGTGGTACGAGTTGTAGGTCGTGGGTTCGAACCCAGACAGGCGCTTTACTTTGTGTAAATTATTTCATCACCACTGCTCTCAAAACGGTGAAGGAAAACATCGTGAGGAAACCGGCATGTCCTAGAACCAAAAATCCGAAGACATGTGACATCTACCAACCCGCACTGGGCCCGCGTGGTGGATTACGGCCTACTTTCTCACCGAGAGGAGGCCTGTGTCCCAGCAGTGGGAACATCATAGACATCATAGACTGATTATGCATACAAATAGAAAGTAAAAAAAAAACAGGCCATATGCGAGTCGAATTCGCGCACGAAGGTTTCCGTACCATTAAGGGGGGCCCCCATACAACAGACGTGATTTTCATAGATAATGGTACGAAACCCTTCGTGCGCGAGTCCGACTCGCACTTGGCCAGTTTTACTCCTTGAGTACGGAACCCTAAAAACAGAAAATTCTGTACTAGGCCAAAAGGCATCATTCTCCTGTCCTTATCCCAATTTATTTGCGGTCGGCGCAACATGTCTTTCTCTTCCACACTTCTCTATTAGTCGTCATCTCGGTAGTCACCCCCTTTCTAACCATATCACCATTCACACAGTTCATCCATCGTTTCTTTAGTCTTCCCCTACTCTTATAGCCATTGACATTCACACTCAAAACTTTCCTCACGACATTTACCTCATTCCTCTCAACGTGAACATACCTAAGTCAAAATACGACCTAAATAACGTTTATAGATCTCAATCTTAAATCAACCTTAAGTTTTTGCAGTGGACACTAACTTAGGTAATCCTAACTTAAGTTAAGGTAAGATGTGATTTACAGTTAATGCAGTAATTAAAGTCAGGTATGTCATAAAGTACATCCTAAAAGTATTTGAAATAAAGGTACGGCCAGTAACGCGTTACATTAAGATTTGCGAAACACAGGTACTAAAATTCCCATTGATCTCACAAAATGAGGAGATGATTTTGTAATTTAATTAGACATATCAACGTTAGGATACTCTCGACTTTGTTGCTGACTTTATCGTTTTATTGGTGGCAGTTGTGAATGTTAGAGCGTATATATTATTCTGGTCATTCATTTCTACTTATATTTACGACAGTAGCACAGCGAAGGGTTACTGGGTTAGATTCCAACCTAACCTTTTTTTTTTTTGAGGATGGGAAATCATCAAATGATCCCTCCTGCTCTGGGTGGAGCGGAAGGGAGTGTCAGACTCTTACTGACTAAAACCCACCCGTGTTCCTTCCTTAGCCCTTTATGTTCCAGGGCAGCGGTAACCCTTTCGGACGATCCCGCTACCCTGGCTTCCGACCTAACCTTCTGTAGGCTTTACATAAGTCAGTCGGATTCTGTTCTGGTTTTCAATACTCATCTGTAGCCTTTTTTCAAATATATTAGGGTCGGCTTCCAGTCTAACCGGATGTTTATTACCAGTATTTTAAATGGAGCGACTGCCTATCTGACCTCCACAACCCAGTTACCGGGTAATACGTACCCCTTGGTAAGACTGGTTGTCACACTTTTGAGCTACTGACGACCCGTAACGGCTGTCAAAGATTCACGAATGGCAACCTTCCTACCCGAATCTACCTGTTGCTGGCTGTTATTACTTAGCCACAAGCCCTTTTTTGGTTTTCAATACCACAGGAGCCAAATAACAGTTAAACACTAACGTATCAATAAATAGATTGAGCTCCAGTGCCCTAATGAGCTAATGCACTAATCCTCTAATGCCTGCACGTAAGAGGAACTTAAGGACGCTACTGACGATGCAAAAAAACCTGTATCCAGGTCAAGGCAACTTCTGGGTTGACACAATTTGGATTGCCATGCTTGCCGATTCTCAGTCTTCACTCTAGGACTCGTCTACTCCAATGGTCAAAGATCCTTCAAGCAAGGTCAGGCCACTGCCATCTATACAGGGTGCCAGGGACATCGACGCGCAAACTGTAACCATGGATTCAGCACATGAGTATAGACTACATAGCGTCGAAATTTTTCGTCAGTTATCAAAAAAAAAACCTTCTGTTTCAAGAAAAGTGCAATACCTACCCAATATAATACGCGGTCAAAATGTATGGAACAGCAATATTTTTTTTTAATAACCGACGAAAAATTTCGACGCTGTGGGGTCTAAACTCGTGTGCTGAATCTATGGTTACAGTTTGCGCGTCGATGTCCCTGCCAGCCTGTATACTAATAATAAAGCTGAAGAGTTGGTTTGTTTGAACGTGCTAATCTCTGGTACTGCCTCTCGGATTTGAAAAATCTATAAAATATTTGATAGACCAATACTTGAGAAAGGCTATTTAACATCACGCAGGAACTCTTAAGAGCCGAGCAAAAAGTAAGAAAGAACGCGAAAACGAACCGCGCGGGCAGACGATGCGATGTGATGCAACGGGGTGGGTCGTGGGAACAAGAAATTTTAGATGGACAAAGTCGCAGGTCTGGTCGCTTATTTTAGGACATGGCCTAACAGGCTTCAAATACTGTCTAGATTCAAATTCAATCTAATTTGATTAGGAGTCGTAAAACATTTTGCATTAATAATATTTGAACATCAATTGTTAATTGAATTACTAATGCAACATGTTTATAGTTCATCCTTATTAATTGAATTACTTATAAAAGATGTTTATAGTTCATCGTTATTAGTTTAAATGGTAATTGAATTTGGTCTATAAATTGTAATTTTATTATAAGCACTAAGTGGCAGTATGACAGCATCCGTTTGGCATGATTTCGCTTTTCATTTTGATTATAATAGCCGGAACATTAACTCAACCTAACACACTCCACTGCTGGACATAGCCGCGCTGCTAGCCTAAACCTATTAATCATTAAACTATTAATATTCATGTCATATGAATTAATATGAATATTAATAGGATTGTTCAGGGTGTACGTTTTATGATCTTTTTACTATCTAGAGTACGCACTGCTTCTGTCAGTTTCATAACGGAAAACCCAATAGAACTTTAATTGACCCGTGGAACATACCTACTCATGCCCAGTAGTTGCACTCACACATATTCAGCCTATAATGTTCCCACTGCTGGGACACAGGCCCCCTCTCTTCGAGATGGAGTTGGCCACAATCCTCCACGCAGACTTAGTGAGGATTGGTAGATATCGCATGTCTTCGAATTTGATTGATTAATCCATATTATTATAATTGTGAAAGCTTGCGTTTGGATGTTTAATACTCAATCACGCAAAAACAGCAGAACAGTTTCGGATGAAATTTGGCACACAGATAGTTTAAAATCTGGATTAACACATAGGATACTTTTTATCCCGGTAAACCCCCAAACGCAGACGAAGTCGCATGCAGAAGCTAGTTAACAATAAACAATGATGTCTCCAAGTTATAAATTACAAACCTTGTATCGAACGGAAAATTTATAACGTAACACAGATCACTCAACTGATGGCCGACCTCAGCATACAGTGATAAATTTTTACAGCCCACTGGCATTTCAGATTTGATGGATGTCCTTTGTAAAGTAATCAAATTAGATTTCGCAATGTTTTGCATGTCGTTATGAAGGTTTTGTGGGTGAAAATGAGACGCAAAATCTACGCTTCACAACACAGTATCTACATTAATATACTATTAGTATTAATATGCTATAGTAATGTTTGAAAACCACCAGAATTTAAAAAAAAATATATATATGTAATGCAATAGACAGACGCCAGCACATCAAGATACCCGAAACTGTCAATCAACCTTGAATCTTAATGCTTTAGCAAGAAATTGGACAGATTGTAGTAGCTTGATGTGCTGGCGTCTGTATATTACAAAAAAAAACAGATCCTACTGATTGGGAGGCTAAGTAATAACAGCCGCACGCTTGCCGCGGTTGGTCCGTGGATGGGTGACCATCTTTACATACCGAGAGAAAGCACGATAAGCCGTTGGTCCCGGCTGCCATTCGTGGATCTTTGGCAGTCGTTACGGGTCGTCAGAAGCCCGAAAGTCTGAAACCAGTCTTAGATCAGATAGGCAGTCGCTTCGTGTAAAATACTGGTATTCAGCTGCATCTGCTCAGCATCAGCTGGTGAGACTGGAAGCCGACCCCAATATCGTTCGGAAAATGCTTGGAAGATGATAACTGATTGGGAGAAAAAACGGGTGATGTTACCTAGCACATTTTTTATGCCAATAAAGAAATTGATTAATAGACCCCAAAAGTAATCTGGGTAGTAATATTTTTTCACGGCCAGCATTAGGTATCTCATATAATTTACCAATACGAGAGTGTCGCAGGGCGATGCACTGAGTCCCTTAACGTTTGTAGACTTTTGAGAAACGGTGTCTCCGCACGATTCTTCAATTTTAGACCCGCTGTCAGAAATCCATTAGTAAATATTATGGAAAGTTACTTTAAATCACGAATTTTTTAGTTACCCATCAAATCAAAGATTGTAAAAAAAAATAAGAATGAAAACACGGTGCTATACAGGGTGACAGGGACATCGACCTGCAACCTGTGTTACCATGGATTCGTCACATGCAGAAACATGTGACGAATCCATGGTAAAACAAGTTTTGAATTATAACAGCCGCACAGGTCGATCGGTCAGGTTAAGCTACGCTTGCCGCGGTTGGTCTGTGGATGGGTGGCCATCTTTACATACCGAGACCCCTCCGTGCCTCGGAAAGCACATTAAGCCGTTGGTCCCGGCTGTCATTGGTGGATCTTTGACAGTCGTCACGGGTAGTCAGAAGCCCGAAAGTCTGACAACCAGTCTTATCGTATTACCCAGTAACTGGGTTGTGGAGGTCAGATAGGCAGTCGCTCCATGTAAAATACTGGTATTCAGCTACACCCGGTTAGACTGGAAGCCGACCCCAACAAAGCTGGGAAAAGGCTAGGCAGATGATGACGCTTTTTTATGAAACAGCTGTTTATTATTATTATTTTTTTTGATAGCCGATATAAAATTTCTACGCTAGGGTCTAGAATCATGTGCTGAATTAATGGATTCAGTTTGCGCGTCCATGTATGCTACCCTATATACATATCATCATCATCAACCTATAGCAGTCCACTGCTGGACAAAAGCCTCTTCTATTGCATGCCATTCAACTCGATTTTCGGCAACTCTCATCCATCCAGCGAAGATAGTCGCTCCACCTAGCCTGAGACCTAGCCTGTATACATACATCCCAGACAAAATAATGATGTAATAAAATATGAAAAACATTTTTTGGAAAAAAAAACAACCGACTTCCAAAAACGACACTACAAAGTGAAAAATAACTTTAATTTCGGAAGTCGGTGTCGTTGGGTTCGCATTTTCGTTGTTTGCCACCGACTTCCGAAATTAAAGTTATTTTTCACTTTGTAGTGTCGTTTTTGGAAGTCGGTTGTTTTTTTTGCAAAAATGTTTTTATTTTTCACTTTTTAGTTGTAATTTTTACCAGTAATTTTGGTTTAAAAACCAAACTACTAAACCGTTTTTGGTGAAATTTCTATGGGACCATTTGAGAAGAATACCCTTTCCAACAAAAAAAGAATTTTTCAAATCGGTTGGCAAGCGACGGAGAAATGCGCGAACAAACATAAAAAAATAAATAAAAAAAAATACAAACATCCGAATTGAGAACCTCCTCCTTTTTTAGAAGTCGGTTAAAAAGTACAATCAACCAAAAAATACATGCACTTGAAAAAGATCTCACTATTACATCATAAAGTCATTTACGATTACAAAACTTCAAAAAAAAAACACAACTATTTTTGCCGAAAACCATTAGCTTAATGTTCTATTCCATCCGGTGAGGTCAAGGTGTCGCGTGATGCATGAAGAACACTTTATTTACTAACAATCGTTCGTAAAACGGTAGTTTTACGAACGGATGGTAGTACCTAAGTTAATGGATCAATCATTCGATACCAATTACTATTATACTCTGGCCATTACGCTAACTGTTTTCTGACAGCTGTCTTAGAACGTACAGACGCCAGCACATCAAGCTACTACAATCTGTCAAATTTCTTTAATAGATTTTCAACTTTATCGATAAAGCATTAAGGTTCAAGATTGATTGGGAAAATTTGACAGTTTCGGGTAGCTTGACCTGCTGGCGTCTGTACATATTCCAGATTACGTAAAAGTTAACTTAAAAATGCGTTATAAAATTAAATATATAAACTGTCTTATCTTATTGAACTGTCTTATTTATGGCTTCTTACAGACATTATAATACCGTACGTGTATCAATCAATGTATTGTGTGTTGTTGCAATCACCAGTTCCATCTGTCAAAATCGGTTTACATAATGAACAGGGTATATAGTAAGTTAATAAGACGGTTAATTTTTGTAAGAAGAACATTAAAACAGACAGACGCTTTGCTTGGTAGTTTGTGGCGCCAATTTCTTACCTATTCAAATACTAGGAATTGCTGTTTAGGAGATGTCTGGTTCAACCATTAAAAAGCGCAATCTTTTTTTTCCTTTAACCTACATAATATATTGTGTCCCACAGCTTTATTATTATTCTTTACTAGCTGCGCCCCGCGGTTTCAACCGCATACGTTTCGATCCCGTTGGTATACCGGGATAAAAATTATCCTATATGTTAATCCTGGTTATAAACCATCCAAATTTCATCCAATTCCGTTCAGTAATTTTTGCGTGAAAGAGTAACAAACATAGTATAGGTAACATAGTATTAGGTTGCTTAGCTTGGGACTAGATGGCGCTGTGTGAAATGTCCAGGGATATTATTATTATTATTATCCATCCATACAAACTTTCACGGTTATAATAATATAATAGGATTTCTTAGCTTTGCATTTTTTTTTCTTTGTATTTTTTTTTTTTTTTAGCTGGACAAAGGCCTTTTGCCTTCCAAACCCCCCTATCTTGTGCGATCTCTGGCCATGTTGGCCCTGCAAACCTTATCACATCGTCAAAGGGCAATCCAAAGTTGATTTAATAACTCTAAAGTTTTACGTCTGAGCCTATTTGGCGCAGCCGTGAGGCGCATAAGCATTTTTTTTTGGGTGAATATTTTGTGCCTTACTTAACTAGCTCCCTAATTGCGTAACACACTATGAACCTCAATCTGAATCATTTTAAAGGATATCGCTAATCCATTTCTCCATAAGTTCGAAAAATGTGTCTGCTCAACAAGGTAAAAAACGCAATGAATGTTGTTGAACTGTCAAAATTAAATCCATTGCCACTAATTACCCCCCTGGGTCAAATAAACTTATTTTCGCAGCATTTAACAGAATTACCCAACATAATTATGATTAGTGTAGACATTATTTATCTACAAAGAGGATATATTTCCGAGAATTCAACAGAAAATTTCGGAAACTTCAACGTAAATATTTCAACGCGTGCTCAGAAAATACTCAATGCCTTACAAACGAAGTTGTCAAGAGTCTGATTCACACTATTTATGACCTGACCTAGTAATCTAGACATCGCAAATCTTAACAAATACCTGCATGTAGGCATGCAATGCATTGTGATGAACTGAAAAAGAATCTCAATGCCAAGCAATATTTTCAAAATATTGTATGCAAAACTTAATTTTATTGAAGATATTAACCCCATTCCCATTCCTTTTTGTGCAATACTAAAACTCAAAGCTTTGTTTTATTTTTTTAAATCATTATAATTATATTAATGTCTTACTTTTTTTCACAGGTATACACAATATAATATCAAAGATGATTCCCTCAGTCAGAAGTGTAAGTTTCTATATTTTAATATTTTATAAAAAATATTTTTGACCAATTTTTCTGTCTGTTTTTAGCTCAAAAAATAATCTCAGATATTTTTTCAACTGTTTATTAGTAGAAAGTAACCATTACTACGTTTATACCCCGTAAATTAAGTTAACCGTTTTTTTGTCAGCTGTTTAAGAACGTACAGACGCCAGCACATCAAGCTACTACAAGCTGTCAAATTTCTTTAATTGATTTTCAACTTTATGGCTATAGCATTAAGGTTCAAGGTTGATTGGGAAAATTTGACAGTTTCGGGTAGCTTGACCTGCTGGCGTCTGTACATATTCCAGATTATGTAAAAGTAAACTTTAAAATGCGTAATAAAATAAATATATAAACTGCCTTATCTTATTGAATTATCTTATTTATGGCTTCTTACAGATATTATAATACCGTACGTGTATCAATCAATGTATTGTGTGTTGCTGCAATCACTAGTTCCATCTGTCAAAAAACGATTTACCTAATGCACAGGATATGATAAAAAAATAACTATTGAAAAAAGACACCGCCATCTTGAAAAAAAAAACCTAACCTGCCTTAACGTATCAATTACATCCAAACAAAGTCTCTATTAAGACCCAATCAATCATTGATTCGTTGAAGCAATCACTATTTTTTAACTTACCTTTGTAAAAGTCAAATTAATTAAGTTACTATATACACATAATGCGTGGAAGGCCAAAATTAAGTTAAAAAATTAGTTTCACACGCAAATCCATTGTGTTGTCAAAGTAGAAACAACCATTGATCATTTTAATACTAGACGTTGGCATAAACAATCGAATTTATTCAACAATATAGACACACAGACGTCATTGTACTTTGTTAAGAGAATTTATTCAGGAAATCATATAACATCATGCCTGTGTTCCCTGAAAGGGTAGGCAGAGTTTGTATATATATACCTACCCGCGAAATAACACAGAGCTGCATCTGTAGCACACCCAAATTTCGCCAGTCATGTTTAAGTCACAGTGATGACGAACGGGACTTGTTTATTGTTTTATATAAACTTTATTGAACACCACTAAAATATATAACATAAAAAATACATCAAACACTACAAAATATACAATGGGCGGCTTTATCGCTTTCTGCGATCTCTTCCAGGCAACCTTCTTGTTTTGCTTTTTTTTTTCTATTATTCTCGATCAGTAATACGGTGTCGTTCAGTTTTTTCCGGATCGCAACTTATTATGCTTAGTTCAAGAGTCAAGGCTTAGAAAAGTGGAGTTAAATTAAAGATGACACGGATTTTAAAAACAAAAATAACATCAAAATAAAAAATATTTCTTTTTTACTTTACAATCAAGCATCATCAAGTAATTATAATAATAATATGTTTATACTTGCATTCATATAGTCCGGTGTGAACCAATGCTAGTTAAGTTAAACGTTGCATACTCGCGCTATGTAAATAACCAGAGGGCACTCCTGCAAGAAATGCAGTTGCGATATCATCTAGATTTGTGCACTGCGACAAAATCTATAGGTACAAATAAATAAAATTGAAGTGTCTGTTTGTAATGTCAAAATGACAGCTTTTTACTAAATGCATATAATAAAGTATGTACAGTACTCATAACAATAAAAAAGTGTATATTTTTTGTTCAGTCAAATCTTTGAAAACTTTTGATGAAAGCTCAATATATTTTTTTCCTTCGCTCTATTTTCTTATAACTTTTCCATCGCCATCCGTGTGTCTTGCAATATTTATTCGAAGATCTAATAACACCTTCCGCACTTAAATCGATAAAACTCGAATAATTACTTATAATTCGGCGGCAGCACAAGTAATCTTTTTCGCATCGTTATCTCAATTCCTAGTATTAATCGGCAAGAGGTCAATTGAATTGCTAAAAAACATGTCTGCATAATAAACCCATAAAAAAACATTTGATGTATTACAATTTTTTATTTATTTCTATTGAAAGTTGTTTCAATTTGCGAGTTTATTTTTAATTGAGAAAGTGTACCGAACTACCGATTCAATTTTTTTTTTTGTGTGTATCTTTGTTTGTATGTGTGTTTAATTCATTTGTTTTTAGGGTACCGTACTCAAAGGGTGCCTACGGGACCCTATTACTAAAGCTCGCTGCCGTCCGTCTATCTGACACAGGGCTGTATCTTTTGAACCGTAATAGGTGGGCAGTGTAGACACTTGAAATTTTCATAGAGTGTGTACAACAAATAATATTTTTTTTACTAAAGTGATCATAACAACCTATTTACTGGGTAATACGATACCTCTTGGTAAAACTGGCTGTCAGACTTTCAGGCTTTTTTTACTAAAGTATTTTTATTTATAAATATGTACTGTCAAATATTGGACGGCAGTACGCAACCCTTCGTGTGCCGGTTCGACTAGCACTTGACCGGTTTTTTTTTGTATGTATGTATGTGTGTTTCATGTCTCTAAATTGCTGGCGTTATAATGATGTCTGTATTTTTGATTGATTGCTCTGTGATCATGTTTGGAAATAAGTCAAAAATAAGTAGTAAGTTTTATATATTATACATATTGTGAACTGTGTTTATGAAATTTAGCATTATACAGTGATCAATGATGAAGATATATTATTAAATACTGGATAAAGGTGTACCTGCATAATGCAGTAATTGCCACATTTGATGAATTACTTTGTGGTTTTAATTTGGAAATGTTGTCATTGGGTACAGCTACAAAATGGCGTATACTATTTGTCTAGCCTTTTAGTTTAGTACTATGTTTAACAATTTAATTTAGCAATTTTGTTGTGTTTGTTTGTCTAGTAATGAAAAACACACAAGCGCTACTAATGAAAAATAAACTTCTACTGAGAAATTCCAGATAGAAAAACCTAATATCACTTTGCCCGACCTGAGAATCGAACTCAAAAGTAGATTGAAGATGTTTAAATGGTGCCTGGCATACCTACTGTCGCGCCGTTTCGTTTTTTAGGGTTTCGTACCCAAAGGGTAAAAACGGGACCCTATTACTAACACTTCGCTGCCTATCCGTCTGTCTGTCTGTCACCAGGCTGTATCTCAAGAACCGCGATAGACAGTTGCAATTTTCACAAATTATGTATTTCTGTTGCCGCTATAACAATAAATACCTACTACCAAAACAAAATAAAATAAATATTTAAGGGGGGCTCCCATACAACAGACGTGATTTTTATACTTAGATAATGGTACGGAACCCTTCGTGCGCGAGTCCGACTCGCACCTGGCCGGTTTTTACAAAATTGCGGCCTCATATGTAACCTATATACGACGCTTTACAGTGTTTGGTCCTATCTAACAAGACTAAAAGCCGATTTTGTAATCATCCAATAATTTGTGATTGCAGAAAGCATTTAATTGATCACCATAGTTAATAGGTATTTGGGAACTTCAAAATTATATTTCTAAGGGCCGATTTCTCAATCATCTGATAACTTTATTCGAGGAATAATTTTGAAATTTTGACAGATATTTCATACAAAAACTGTCAAACGTCAATTTCATTCCTCGAATAAAAGTTACATTTTTATTCGTAGAATAAAATGGACGTCTGATAGATTTAGTATGGAAGAACTGTCAAAAATTCAAAATTATTCCTTGGATAAAATTATCGGGCTTTGGAAAAATCGGCCCTAGGGGTTGATTTTTCCATCGCCAGATAAGTTTTATCTGAGGAATAGATTTGACTTAGGTTTTTGTATGAAATATCTTTCTTTCAAAACTATTCCTCGAATAAAGTTATCAGATGATTGAAAAATCAGCCCTAAATGGATGAAAATTGATGATGCCCATTAATAGCCGGAAAAGTAATCTCGTAGTTAAAAGCTCATTCAAATAATATCGGAATGTATGAATAAATGTTGCCGTGCCCAAATCTATAAATCTACTTTAACTAACACCCATCCAAATATAAAACTACTATCCAGAATTATTGAACTAAATACTCCAAATTCAATGCAAGTTCCGTAATTCGACCAATAGATGGCATACCAATCGCTCGGCCCTTTTAGGAGTTTTTTTTTAAACTTGTCTATGAATTCTAGCCTCTTCTTAAATGTCAGTTGACGTCCTCAGACATTCTAGAGTGAATGAAATATCTTATTAGGTTACGAATTTTACGATAGTACGGTAAATGGTAGTAGAAACATGATTTGGCGAGCGCTTGTAAAGATGAATGTGGTAACAGACTTATTTGGAGTCAAGTGTGCATTTTAGATCAGCTTGTAGATTCCTAGTGTAGGTGAAGTAAAGGCCCTTCTCATAGTGTTGGAAAGTGCATTTGATTGATCACCATGCATGTATAGTGGTATAAGGAACGGAGTGTAGTTCACTTAAACTCCATAGAAAAGGAGGATCCTCCGACCAGACGGGTGTTTTGTCTGGTAGGCTACTGCCAAGCGATTGATGTCGGGATTTTGTAAACATCGTTGCGCAGTAACCTCTGTTTGCGCGATGCAGGATTTTTGCGTGACGTCAGTGTGATGCTTAGTTCGCATGTGGCGATGTAGATGCCGCCACAAATGCATAAAAATCATAACATAACATTAGCTTGTATTCCGCGAGAGCTTTAGCACAGGGGGCCTAAAAAGGCCACTTTGCCAGAATCATAATAGGATAACAATATGAATCATATTAAAAATCGTAAAATGGTCACAAACTGACAATTCATAATATGATCTGCGTGCAATTCATATCACAATGAAATAACATTTAAACTGTAGTTATAAAAAATAAAAAACCAATTTGATTAATAAAAACTGTAATGAGAAATTTACCGATAAATTACGGTTTTTATTTTTTTCATGCGGCAGTGTTAACACCAAATATGAAATGAAATTTTACGAAAATTAGAGGAATTGCTAATGATCTGCTGGGAAATCAGGAAACAAATAGCTTTAAGAGCTATTGCTTAAAGTGACCTTTTAGACCCCAAGGTGTATCTATAGTACATCCACGTTTCGTCAGTTATGTTTAAATCCGATGTACTAGGGGGCGAGCCTATTGCCATCAACTGGGCACAGGTTCCGAGCTGCCACTAGTATATTCCTAATGGAAAAACCCAATAACATTTTGCCTGACCTGAGAATCGAACCCAAGACCTTAAACTCAGCAGTTGCGCTTGCGATCACTACGCCAATAAGGCAGTCAAAGATGTAGCGGGATCGTCCGAAAGGGTTACCGCTGCTCTGGAACATAAAGGGCTAAGGAAGGAACACGGGTGGGTTTTAGTCAGTAAGAGTCTGACACTCCCTTCTGCTCCACCCAGAGCGGGAAGGGTCATTTGATGATTTCCCATCCTCAAAAAAAAAAAAAAAGGCAGTCAAAGATCCTCACAGTTTAAATCTGTGTTATTAGTGACGTCATAAAAAACATGGCGCCGCGAGAGCGGTAATCTTGATAGGAGCTCTTAAAATACAAAGTGAATTATAAAAAAAAAGTAATTCAATTTTGTTTATGCAACGTTTTTATGTTGAAAATAAAATCGATTAGGATTTTATTAAAATAAAGAGCAATCTAAGCTGCGTAGACGCAATATTCAATCAACATTGTTCTAATTTTTGAAAGACCGTTTATCAATATCAAATCAATAAGGTATCATAAATAAATTACTTTACAAAAAACATTTAATCTTTTTCATACAGCTGTAAATTGGTTTACAAAGAACGTTTTATTAGTACGAGTATATCTTCTTTCAAATCAATCTCCATAAAGTCAACTGATTTTAAATTAATTGGAAAATAATTGGTTTCGATTCGTTTTTGATAATAAAAATAAATGAATATCAATGAATGATGTATTAGTATAATAAATACTGAAGTGAATTTATGAAGACAGATTTTGTATTTTTGAATTAGGTTGTTTCCCGGTCGGTCGATTATCTACACTGCAATCCAAAGACTTGACATACAAACGCAATCTAATATATAAAATTCTCGTGTCACAGTTTTCGTTCCCATACTCCTCCGAAACGGCTTGACCGATTTTGATGAAATTTTTTGTGCTTATCCGGTATCTATGAGAATCGGCCAACATCTATTTTTCATCCCCCTAAATAAGAAAAAAAAAAAATATTAGGAAATTATTTATATGGCAAAACAACGTTTGCCGGGTCAGCTAGTGTTGTTATAATATGAATGCTAAAGCTTATTGTTTGGCATAATCAACTTATAATGTTCCTACTGGTGGGTCACAGGCCTCCTCTCTGTGAGAGGGAGTGGGCCGTAATCTACCACGCGGGCCCAGTTGGTAGATGTCACGTGTCTTTGAATTTTTGGTTCTAGGACATGTCGGTTTACTCACGATGTTTTCCTTCACCGTTTTAAGAGCAGTGGTGATGAAATTATTTACACAAAGTAAAGCGCCTGTCTGGATTCGAACCCACGACCTACAACTCGTAAGTCGCGGCTGTTGCCACTGGGCTACCACTGCTCTTATTTGATTCGCACGAATTATATGTCTTGAAATGGGTGAACCTTTAATAATATTATTTTTTTCCGTAAGCGATTCACACGAAGTTAATTTATTGTGGGCGAATTGACAACTCCAGAAATACGTATGAGGCAATTGGCACTAATCAACCAGTAGGCCAAAAGTGGACTACAGCCCACTCCCTCTTACAGAGAGGAGGCCTGTGTCCCAGCAGTGGGGACATTATACGCTGATTGATGTAAATTCACGCCTTCAAGGAAATATTTCCACAATAACTAGACATAATGATTAATGAGGTTATTACTAGCACACATTATAGGAATATTTGAGGAAGCTCATTACATTATATGTCACTACGGCCCATTTTGTATGAACCTCTGTAGTGACTTATCGATTCTTAATATTCACGTTAAGTCCATACAAAAGCACTTCAAAAATAACAATAGAGATAGGTGTTCGGCTTTCCTATTTTTTTCTAAGTCAAGATATTTTCTAGTCACCTTACACAAAACTTGATGAAATCGCGGCAGGCCCAGACGGAGATGGCTGGATGAGCTGGACTCCTTCAATAGCAATTTCAGTCTGAATCATTTTAAAGGATATAAAAAAAAAAAATGCCAATCCATTACTTCAAATGTACGAAAAATTCGTCTGCTCAACAACGTAAATAACGCAATGAATGTTGTTGAACTGTCAACATGGAAGCCATGGCTACTGTAATAGTGTGTTACGCAATTACTCGTCTGATCCTTCAGATTTAAACAGAGAGAATCTATCACATAGTTAATTTATGTCATGGTTTCTTTAATCCTTTTTAATTATTTTACCTATTGTGGTATAGTAATTTTATTTTTACGTGCATCTTCTTCACATATAATTATAAATAATTAATGTATGCAAAATATTGTAAAACATTTTCAAAGAGTAACGGTGGAGTTTCTCGCCCATTCTTCTCCACACGAAAACTAACTTTTGGAAGGGACGACTAGAATCAATTTTATTTTAATTTAATTTTTGACGTTCAAAAGTGGCTGTGCCTATTTGAAATAAATTATTTGACTTTGACTTTGATCTTAGAAGTGGAAAGAGAGAGATATTCCACTCAGAGCACTGATTTCAGCAGAACTTGACCGATCCGCACCTGAGCACTTCCACTAACCGCACTAAAAGAGAGTAGAGAGGTCTTTCAACACAGACTTTTAATAATAATAATTACACAAAACTCGATGGTGCATCCCTAATTTGTTACAAAATCTAATTTATCTGTAAGGAAACATCAATTAATGTTTGTACGTATGTACAGACGCCAGCACATCAAGCTACTACAATCTGTCAAATTTCTTTAATAGAGTTTCAACCTTATCCCATAGTATTAAGGTTCAAGGTTGATTGGGAAAATTTGACAGTTTCGGGTAGCTTGACCTGCTGGCGTCTGTACATAAACATAAGGTGACATCGAACTGGAACCTGCTCAATTAGTCACTTTAATGGCCGAAGAAAATGAGTTAGGTACAGGTTCCTACCAAGACATATTAATATTATTTTAACCCTAACATCGCATCGCATCGTACAGTAAGTTGTGATAATGTTTGGGTGGTTTGTAATGAACAGCTAAACGGATTTAGACGAATGTTGACACATCGATAGACCATTTCCTGGATTCCACCGCGAGGTACAGCAACCTAAGCAAAGTTGAATAATAACTAACGGATTACCATTATACAAATTCTTTAGCGAGTAGGTACTATCGCCAATATCTATATCTGACCACCGTAAGGACTATTCCTGCTTGCAGCGCATATTATTAGTCGACCTAAAAAGGATCCTCTTTTGTTTCACTTACGGACGCAGCTGTGGTCATCATGTGTACGGCATTTTGTTCTCAAAATGGTCAGATATAGGTTTTGGCGACGTAGGTACAGACGCCAGCACATCAAGCTACTATAATCTGTCAAATTTATTTAATAGATTTTCAACTTTATCGCTAAAGCATTAAGGTTCAAGGTTCATTGGGAAAATTTGACAGTTTCGGGTAGGTTGACCTGCTGGCGTCTGTACGTGATATTGGCTAAATTGTGGTGTTGCCATAAAAGCCAATAATGAAGAGTTGTTGGTAAGATTACAGGTTCTTGGCTTATACGAGGGTGACACTGAAAGTTCTTAGAAAATCAAAAACTGAACAAACTAGCAAGTTATTAGTTTTATTATATCTTTTCAAAATAGTGTCCATTTACATCAATACATCGCTGCATCCGATGAAACCACTGAGAAAAGCACTTTGGCTACTCGTCCTTAGGGGTCAGTCATAAAAAATAATTGTACGAAAATTTTCTCGCATTAAATTTATGCTGACGTGGCGCAGACATTTTTCAATTTGCCGCCAAATCGTAAACAAATGACAAATTAATAAAATACATACACAATAATATTGGCAAACTTTTCCATTTTCAAAATTTGAACTTATTTTTTTATTATATCGTTTACAAGTGGCCAGTTTAAAAAACTTTTAGTGTCGCCCTCGTATCAAGACAGATTTTCAAATGGGGGGCCGAAGTTTGAATGCCAATGAATTTGAATGAGTACAACAGTGCAATTCACCACGAAGACGTGGCACCAGGCTTTTATTGCACGGGACTTAAACATAACTGGCGAAATGTGGGTCTACTATAGCTGCACCTCTGGCTAACCCTTCTGGAATATCAGGCGTGATGTTATGTTTAATTATCCCCCTTTTATTTACTATACACCATGTACATAGTTTCAAACTAATTGTTTGACACTTTATGATAAAGAATGGCACGGACAAATTCGCGCATAATATTTTAGACACCACTAGACGGGGGTCACCAGTTTGACCCCACGTCGTCGCTATCACTGTAACGAACATTGCACTTTCTCACAAATAGCAAGAAACGGGTAATTTTAGACTTCATACATCATCCAAGGTTGTCAAGTAGTTGCGTGTCGATGGATATCCGAATTTTTGGAGTTTATCCGAAAAATACGACAAAATAATTTGTAAAAGAATTTTTGGCGTAAGTATTTTTTTTTTTTTTGTACAGACGCCAGCAGGTCAAGCTACCCGAAACTGTCAAATTTTCCCAATCAACCTTGAACCTTAACGCTTTAGCGATAAAGTTGAAAATCTATTAAAGAAATTTGACAGATTGTAGTAGCTTGATGTGCTGGCCTCTGTACGTTATTATATTGTGATTGTATTAGGTAATAAACAAATCTACATTCCTTGATTTATATGACAAAAAGAGTCCAATTTACCGCGGTGGTAGGTCATATGTCAATATCCCATCATAAATTGCTCAAAAACATATACTAAGGAACTAATAACGCAGAATTAAGACATTCCATTTCGTTTTTCTAAAATCCTCTTTATAATTTTTAGAAGTGTACTGAAATTATAGGTATCTCAATATTGTCAGTGCGTGCAACTAAAAGATGTGTCCTAAGAGCAGGCTGGTGTAACCACAGCGTAGTATCAAATTACGTTGTCCATAAAGTGTACAAGAGAAACGACTTATGGACAGCTTTTATATGGGCCTTGTAAGCTATTAATACGTCATCAATTGCTTTCTGTTAGCGCCTGCAATTACAGGTAATTCGAGAGAATTTATCGGATTTATTTAACACAACGGGAAACATTAAGGCGAAAACGTATATTTTTAGGTCCCTTTAAATAGTTTGGTTGTGTTTCGGTAGCATAAAAGTTGGTTATTCGTAATATGAATCCAGTTAACAGGATGATCCATCCAAATGCTGTGTAACTCAGATGGTTGCCATATTGGAAAATTGCAGACATAAAACAAAAGAATTTGGATCCTGACAAAAATTGAGAAAAAAATATTAATTCATTCAATGGTTTGTCTACTGAAAGCAGAAAATTAAAGGTCATAATATTGCTTAAACAATTTTAACGCGGGCCGCAAGATTTTTTTTTTCGTTATTTTACCCAAAATATCCGAAAACATCAACACCTTGACATCCCTAATAACACACTATCATGCAACATCTAATCGCATGGCGACATGCAATTTATTACAACTTTATACCACCACTAAATCATTCGAAAATCGCCTCAAATCTTTAAAGCACAAGAGTTATGGCGATTGCACGTTATGTGTATGAAGACCTAGTCGGCAACATTGTATGAAGATGGGAGTCATTCAGAGAGTTGATAATGAGGAGGGAACGGTAGCGATTGGTATATCTTGGTGTTTTAATGCTAGTCAGAATTATTTGACGAAATTTCTTGTCCGGAGCGGAATTTTGACAGTAGAGTAAGCCGATTTCAACCTCTTCTCATCACGAGAAGGTCAGCGAAAACAACCACTTAATGTTGAAATCATCATCATCAGCCTATAGCAGTCCACTGCTGGACATAGATCTCTCTTATGCACGCCATTCAACTCAATGTTCGGCAACTCTCATCCAGCTGCTACCAGCCATCCTTCGAAGATCATCGCTCCACCTAGCCTGAGGGCGTCCCCCCTTACTTTTACCGATTGCCAGTCTCCACTCAAGAACACGTCTACCCCAACGGTCATCCGTTCTACGGCTAATATTGTTTTGTTTTTTTTAAACTTTGTCCCACACTAGGAATTTCTCCTGTATCGTGGGTGCGTTTTCAAACATTTAAACTCACATACACAAACAGCCAGACCTGGAACAACTACTTGTAAGCCATACAAATATTTGTTCCGTGCGGGAATCGAACCCGCGACACGCAGTACAGCAGTCATTCGCTTAACCACTGCGCCAACCGTGCCGTCAAATATGGCTGGCCCATTGCCATTTCAGCATGTCGACAATTTTGGTTCTATAGCGGATCACCTCGTTGCGGATTCGATCCCTCAGAGAGACTCCAAGTATAGCTGTTGCCATAACATTCGATATTTAATACTGAACTTATCGTCTACAGTCAAGGACATCTTCAGGCTTAATAAATTGCTATCTTTTGACAAATTCTGACCAAAGTTTCTTCGTCGTTTTCCCTAACAAACGTGAATCATCATAATATTAATAAATCGTTTGTTAACCAAATAGTGTTCTTACATTTCCTTATAACTAAAGTACAAATAAACTATTCCCGAGCCTGTCTCGTGAAGTCCGTGAGAGATTTTAACCATTAGAAATTTAGTATTTAGTATAGTAGTATTTTGCAGCATAATATTCTGAGAACCACCATCAGTTTTGGAAGTACATTCGCCAGCACATCAAGCTACTATCTGTCAAATTTCTTTAATAGTTTTTACCAGCGTCTGTACCAATAAAACCTTAAAAACTTAGAAGACCTATGATTCTATCTACGGTCTTAGTTTAGTGTTCTCTTACATTAAAATTCCATAATATAAGATATTGTCTAAATGCGTTTTTACGAAACAAAATGTAATATAAATACTCATAACGATGTTATATAAACAGCAAACGCTATCATATTAGAATAACTACCCCTTGTGTAATAGCGTAATGTTTTGACCGCTAGAGGTCAACATCTGAGGAATTTACAATGATATTTTTAAGCTCATATCGTAATGCATTGTGATCTTTGACATAACCGTTGAATGCAAGATTGTAAATAGACTATTCTAACTATGCTCTATACCCTGTCCATAAGGAAAACCGTTTTTTGACAGATGGAACTAGTGATTGCAGCAACACACAATACATTGATTGATACACATACGGTATTATAATGTCTGTAAGAAGCCATAAATAAGACAATTCAATAAGACAAGGTAGTTTATATATTTATTTTAATACGCATTTTAAAGCTAAGTTTTACGTAATCTGGAATATGTACATTCTAAGACAGCTGTCAAAAAACGGTTAACCTAATAGACAGGGTATATGTTAGTTTAATCGCCTCTTTCATGGAAGAAGTGATTTATTTATGTTCTAATCAGGTCCCGGGTCATGGTTTATAGTACTTATTGACAGGCCTACGCTGTCCTCCCATACCTATTAAAACTGTAATTTGAAACATTGTAAAAGCCAATTATTTTTAAAAAAGTAACCGTAGAGTTTCTTGCCGGCTCTTCTTCATAGGAAACGACCAATTGGAACCGTGCACCTACGTAGCTTCTGATGTTTCATAAGTGCCCATGTAGGTTTATGTGTTTTTTTAGCCGTTTAGGCATAAAAGGGTAACAGACAGGCAGACAGACAGACAGAGTTACTTTTGTATTTTTAATATTAGTATGGATTTAAACATTGAATGAACAGTATCCAATATTCTGTAGATCATCATCATCTGCCTAGCCTTTTGCCAACTATGTTGGGGTCGGCTTCCAGTCTAACCGGATTCAGCTGAATACCAGTATTTTACATGGAGCAACTGCCCATCTGACCTCCACAACCCATTTACTGGGTAACACATTACCCCTTGGAAAGACTGGTTGTCAGGCTTTCGGGCTTCTGAAGACCCGTAACGACTGTCAAAGATCCAAGAATGACAGCCGGGACCAACGGCTTAACGTGCTTTCCGAGGTACGGAGGGGTCTCGGTATATAAAGATGGTCACCCATCCATGGACCGACCATGGCAAGCGTGGCTTAACCTGATCGATCGACCTGTTCGGCTGTTATTACTTCGCTACGAGCCCCTCCTCCTTATGTAGATATGCATAATTAATTCAATCTGCCATTTAAGACCCAGTCAACCTTAGACAGACATATTTTTTGAGGTATTTTGAATACAACATTACAGCCCATCGATTCTGTAAAAATCTCACCGTGAAAAGTTAGGTGAAGTGAGCTTAGAGTGAGCTGTCAATTGTGTCGATCCCTAGCATTAGTTGGAATGATAGCTCACTCCACGGTCACTTCACGTAAGTTTTCACGGTGAGATGGTTACAGAATCGCACTGCAGGTCAGCATAATCCATACCTAAATCATAAATTGGTCAACACACGCCATTAAGGGCAAATGATCAAAGGGCTCTCTATACCCACACTTTAGTCGTAAACTTGCGCGGTCGATTACTGCGCATAAAATGTAGCCAACTTAACTTGACACTTCGTAGAAATGTTTCTTGTGAAGTTCCAACGTCAAAATCAGCAGTCTTTTTTAAGATATTTTAAAAGAGATCAGCAAATATGCTAAATATCTTTAAGAATTGCTTATTTGTAGCTATCTTCATGATATCAGCCGAAAGACGCCCACTGATGATCTAACCAAGCATTTTTCGTAAACCCAAGAATGTACCCCTCTTGTCAAGAAAACTATTACTCATTTTGATCTAAGTCCTAGCTGCGCCCCGCGGTTTCACCCGCATAAGTTTCGATTCCGTGAGAATATCAGGACAAAAAAGTGACCTATATGTTAATCCTGGTTATAAACTATCTGTGTGCTACATTTAAATCCGTTCAGTAGTTTTTGCGTGACAAACTTTCACGTTTAAAATTATAGTAGGATAGGATTGTGATCTGTCAAAGTCTAATTCTTTAAATAATATTAAATTGCCGTACATTTTAAATACTAATTGAACAATTCCCGCCAAATACCAAGATAAGGTGGTAGTCTACCATACAAAGCGTTCGCCACAGAATAGCGAATAGCAGTGCACTCACACGATATTATTACATATAAATTGACACAGAATCGTGCCGAATTGCGGTTCTGTGACCTCGAGTGCGCAACTTAGCGTTAGGGTCACCACGCTAAGTGCAGGAATTTGAATATTGGAAAATGAGGAAATTTTAGCTTAAAAACTGTTTGGTAATTTATTGGAGCTTAATTTTGAAAGTGCTTTGTGGGTTGCCATTACTTATTCATACATAGTTATCCTGTAGATAGTCTAATTCTTCTGTCAAGGATCTGGATCTTTGACAGTCGTAACGGGTCATCAAAAGCCCGAAAGTCTGAAATCCACTCTTACCAAGAGGGCGTATTACCCAGTTACTGGGTTGTGGAGGTCAGATAGGCAGTCGCTCGATGTAAATTTTTTTACTCTGATTTTTCCGTCATTACTGAACCGATGACGTGATTCTTTTTTTATTTGAAGAGGAGGCTCGCACGGTGGTCTTATATCGTTGCTTGAGTAATTTTTAAGTTAGCTTTAATAAAAATGAATGAATTTGAATTTCGAAAATCGGTGGGAAAAAACTCCAAAGACTTCCGAAATGAAAGTATTTTTTCTCTTTAGTATATTTTTCATACTTTAAAGTTTTTTTTTTTTTTGAAATCAGTTGTTTTTTTTTTGTCAAAAGTTTGCTATGAGGGCAACTAAACTAAAACTTCCTCCTATTTACATCCTTTACTAGTCTAGAACGAACTTAAGTAAAAGGCTATGTTAGGCAGACTAGGTTGCGTTATCAATATTAATATCAAAACGATCAAATTAAAAGTTATAGTCATTTGATAGCCTGCTCTGCACATCGTTTTACCCTTTACGATTAATGAATGGGATATAAACATTCAGCTGTATGTGTGATCGTTGAATTCCTAAACATCCGATGTAGGATTTACAGAAAGGAATGTGTTATTTGTATTCACTCCAACATTTCCAACACATAAATATGTTGATATACCATTCCAACCGACAGGAACCTCAAGAAAGCTGAGAAAGAGAAACAAATAAAATATCTCGACTTAGCACACGAGGTTGTTGACATGTGGAATGTGAGCTCGGCTATTATTGTGCTGATTGTCGTATCAGCCAATGGCCTGATGGCTGAAAGCCTCGATCAACATCTATCGAGGCTCTCGCTAGGCGATTGGATTAAGGGCCTGATTCAAAAGGCAGTACTCCTCCCGGTTTTATATGTATTCTTTTCTCTAAATTTTTAAATATATAGGTATCGGTATACGGGTCGTGGTATTTATCTGGTACCTACATCAATATTTCGCCTGTTTCATAAAAAGGGATCGAATCTCTTGCCATCAACTGGACACAAATCCATACGCAGGGCTGCCTTGAGAATTTACTAATGGAAAATGCCAATAATACTTTGCCTCAAACTCAAACTTAAGTCTAAGTATTTACTGCAAACCAATTACATTCACTTTTGAATTTTCAAGGGGTTGGTCAGTCAGAAAGATGAAGCTAATTGCCCATTCCAAAGCGTAATGGGTAGGTACCTATGGAGAAGAACGGGCAACAAACTTCACAGACACTCTTAATAATAATTCATACCACCTATAAACTCATCTGCTAATGATTTAGTGGGGTTAAAAAATTATTGTCCACGAAAAATGTGAAGACCGTTAAGCCTTAGGTACTATAATAAACTACCACGGACTAAAGCCCTAACTAGAAATATCAGTAACTAATCTCCGTACATGAATACTTATGTCAATCAAAAACTCATTTATAACACACCAAGAATGGATCCTAATTTTGTATACCAGTGTGTTGAGACTAATCCGCGCTAATACAGGTGCATGGTCACATTAGCACAATGTTATTGATGTTCGGAAACCTTCCCACGTGATTCTGATGCATTCTGTTTGGATTCCGGTCTTTGTCTGCAATTTTAGATAAAATACAGACTTAAAGTTTGGCTAGAATTAATATTACGCTGATAGAACTATGTATATGAGGAGAATGTTAAAATTCTGGCAAAATTTTTAAAATGACGGGGAAAAAAAATGAGGATTCCTATGAGTCATTTCCTAACTATGTTGGGGTCAGCTTCCAGTCTAACCGGATGGAGCTGAATACCAAAACTTTACATGGAGGGATTGCCTATCTGACCCCCAGAACCCAGTAACTGGGTAATATTATACCGCTTGGTAGGACTGGCTGTAAGACCTGTAACGCCTGTCAAAGATCCACGAATGACAGCTAGAAAGAATAACGATGGGTGAACTAAACATAAACAAAATAATATAATATAAATATAAATACTAAGCATAATATGGCTATGGGGTGACTACCGAGATGACGACTAATACAGAAGTATGGAAGAAGAAATGTTGCGCCGACATGCAATGCTTTGAAATGGTTATCTGAAAATAAAATATTTTTATTTTATTTATAGTTACCAGCTAGATGAACCGATGACCTTAGGAAGGTGGCTGGGACAGATTGGATGCGTAAGGCGGAGGAAAGGGTGTTGTGACGCAGCCTGGGAGAGGCCTATGGCGCCGATTCACTTGTTCACAAACTAAACTTAATTTAAGTTCAGTTCATTTCTTTTTTTATATTTCATTAAGAAAATAACATAAGATAAATATTAGTTTTGTCCTGTCAAATTAAGATACTCCATAGACAGTTTAGACGTGATTAAAAACATGGCGAATAAAAATACGTCAATTTACGCCAGGCGCTGACTAATCCGACAGGACTAAACAAATTTTTATCTTCTGTCCTTTTCTTAACGAAATAGAAAGAAAAAGATGCACTGAACTTAAATTTAGTTTAGTTTGTGAACAAGAGAATCGGCGCCAATGTCTAGCTGTAGAGTGGGATAGCCCTAATTCCGCATTAAATCGATAACTATTGGAATGTATAGATCCGTCGAGCCCATCTACACATACATAATCAGGCTAATGTTCCCACTGCTGGGACACAGGCCTCCTCTCGGTGAGAGGGAGCGGGCCGTAATCCACCACGCGGGCCCAGTGCGGGTTGGTAGATGTCACATGTCTACGAATTTTTGGTTTTAGGACATGCCGGTTTCCTCACGATGTTTCCCTTCACCGTTTTGAGAGCAGTGGTGATGAAATAATTTACACAAAGTAAAGCGCCTGTCTGGGTTCGAACCTACGACCTACAACTCGTAAGTCGCGGCCGATACCACTTGGCCACCACTGCTCTGCAGCCCATCTACGAGTACCTAATTACATCCTATTGGTACGATTTGCGTCGATCTGTGAGGCCTGAGCTAAGCTAAACATTTACATCAATTATGTAACTACTGGGATTTACATATTACTTGCGATTCTGTTCATTTGCCAGGCGTGTTGAAATGTCTTGAAATACCGCACAATCTACGTGACATTATAATGTGTGTGCTTCGAACTGCTAATTGACACTGATCACAATTATCTTTAAATGATATTAGCTGAGCTGTGGGCTATAATATCCATTGATTATATTGCCAGCCTATTATTGGGCTCACCATCCTACCTAGCCTCCCAACTATGTTGGGGTCGGCTTCCTGTCTTACCGGATGCAGCTGAATACCAGTATTTTACATGGAGCGACTGCCTATCTGGCCTCCACAACCCAGTTACTGAGTAATACGATACCCCTTGGTGAGACTGGTTGTCAGACTTTCGGGCTACTGACGATCCCTGACGACGGGCAAAGATCCACGAATGACCGCTGGGACCAACGATGTCGCGAGGGCGTATGAATTCCATCTTCATATTATATTCTGGTTATCTCTAGGTTTACAATGTGTTTTATTTTATAGTAATAATATAGGATTGTACTGCTTCGCTTTGATGTGAAGAGAAATCACCGCCTCACGATATGTCGGAGACACTTACCGATACGGATCCCCCTCCGACTTGCAAGCGTCTCCCAATCCAGTCTCTTATCTTCGGTCCGCAAGGGCACCGAAGTGTTATCACTATGCCAACCACCAATCCATCCAACTTCTCAGGTGCAACTAGGATATCTGTAAGTTTAAGTACCCACGAATCTTAGGGTTAAGTATTACCTATCTGTTTCCATCAATAAAGCTATTTATCACAGTTATACAATTACAGTATTCTAAGATGAACTTTACTTCAAGTTCTCAACAACAATTTTGTGACACCTATGTGCTAATCAGATACTAGGATTCTTTCCACGTCTGCAAGAGCACGCATTCCTGTTCGACTTCGGCCCATCGCCTCGTCTGGAATGCTCCCCCTTTATACTACCCATATAGTGTAGTTTCTCATACGTCCGTCGACGTTATGCCCGTCGGCATACCAAGGCCGTGGGGGACCGAAGAGATTTATAAGAGAGGTTGGCCCATGACCCTTCCTATAAACTCACATAGCTTTTCATGTCCGGACACTAGCCCGCGTGCGGTCGCTGTTATGCCCCCAGCCCAACGCTGAAGGCACGACCAACACACTTAGGTTTAGGTGTCTCAAGTAGGTAATTCGAGTAGGTAAAAGTACCTTCGTATATTTAATTACTAGAACAACAGATAAATAATACTTAGCTTTCCAGGTGGCGCGTATCACGGGTGACAAGAATCTACTTATGATCTTCTTGTACTGTATTTACTTTACAATAAACCACATTAATTAATCAGACTGAATAGGCTATACTCATATTTCAAATGCGGCGTCGTTTGGTAGCGTCAAGTTGTCAATACTGATTTAGTGTTGCTATTACATTAGTTCTGTGCAATTATATATTTACATTTTGTAGGTTTGGAACATCGCGATTTCATCTTTCGCGACAAACGACTTAACGTGCTTTCCGAGTCACGGAGGGGTCTCGGTATGTAAAGATGGTCACCCATCCATAGACCAACCGCGCCAGCCTATTATTGGCCTATGCAGAGCAAAGGCCTCTTTACATACAGATAGGCCCGAGCACTGATCACCAAGCAGTGGTGCCCATTGGTAACTGGCCTCGCCTACAAGTCGTAGGTTTGAACCCAGACGCTTTACTTTGTGTAAATTATTTCATCACCACTGCTCTCAAAACGGTGAAAGAAAACATCGTGAGGAAACCGGCATGTCCTAGAACCAAACGTGCGAAGACATGTGACATCCACCCACCCACACGGCATCTATGGGCCCGCGTGGTAGATTACAGCCCACTCCCTCTCGAAGAGAGGAGGCCTGTGTCCCAGCAGTGGGAACATTATAGGCTGGTTGTGCTATATGATGTTATGTTACAATAAGTCCAATATCAAAGTCCGTCTTCTGTGCCGTCGGCCATCTTGAAAACATTGGCAAACAGGGAAATTTTCATATCAGCCTTTATTTGTGCACTACATGGTAAAGTTCACTTCTCATACGCATTGCAAATAAGACTGGTCATCAATCAAACGCTTCGACACTTATATAGGAGTTTCATATTTGTTGCTGTTATTAGATTACCGACATACGTTGGCACATAAAAATATACGTTGAAGAAATAGGAACAACCCGATGGTTGGCAATAGGCTCGCCCCCATCACATGAAACTTAAACATAACTACTATAAAGTGAAAATCTAAAGTCATTTATCCAAATTACGCTGAGAATCAGCCCTTTTTGAACGTCAAAATAATGTAATACAGTCCCACAAAACGCCTGCCCTTCACCAACTAAAGCACTAGGAAGCTTTAGCTGGGAAGAAGTGGCGCAACAAACTCCCCAGCAATAAACGCCTGTCCCTATCTATCCCTTCAAGGATCATATGCGTGATGTTATGAATGATGTCAATGGTGGGATAATTTCACTGTGCCTGCGTGGTGGTTTACGGTCCACTCCCTCTCACAGTGAAGAAGCCGGTGTCCCAGCAGTGGGAACGTTGTAGGCTGATTATTGTGCGATGCACATTAACATCGAGATTATGATGTCATGATGAGAAGAGTTACTGTTAGAAGAGAATTCAGATCAACAGGAATTCCGATCATAAAGGTCTGTCCAAACGCCCGAAACTATAAAGCTGTACTAAATTCTTCAAACACACCTTCATTACAATTATATCGCGCCTGCAGTAAGTACTTACTAATTAACATTGTGAATAGAAGCAAAGGTCCTCAGCCCAACGGCACTGGAGTAGATAGTTCACAGAGACTAAGCTTTATACACATTCTGTTGCAGTGCAGGTGTGTGCGACAGTGACGTGATAAGCAGCTAAAATAATATTGTTCGTTATCAAAACGTGTCAACCATATGTCATTGTCAAATATGGTTAAATACTCACATCAATAAAAAAAAGATAGAATAGAATATTTATTTGCCAGAAAAATGGTATTTACAAAGGTGTTCATAACACTGCATAATGCTACATGTCTCACCGTCTTAACGGTATGCAAAATCAATTAACAATTAAATTAAGGTCTTACATAAATTTTCAATTTACATTTTTTTTATTACATTAATTTTAGATTTTGTAACACTGGAATATGCAATTTTATACCTAACTCAGACGAGTCATAACGTTGTACTGGACCACTGCAACCTACTTTGAAGTATTAATATCACTGGAGCATTGCGGTGGCTTAAAATTAAGTTGATTTTCAGAATGGCATAAGCGTTTGAATAAGCGAATTAAGCCAATCGAAATTGAGGACACTAATTGGGTAACACACCATCAATCTTAATCTGAATTAATTTGATGGATATTGCTAATCCATTGCTTCTTATATTCGAAAAATGTGTCTGCTCAACAACGTAAATAACGCAATGAATGTTTATGAACTGTCATAATGAAACCCATTGCTACTTTAGAGGTAGGAACAGGGTGTAAAGTTCACTCATCCTCTATAGAAAAGGGAGGATCCTCCGACCAGACGGGTGTTGTGTCTGGCGGGCAATTGTCCAACGATTGATGTCGGGAAGTTTGTATGTATGCTAATTCAAATTCGCGCAATAATTGCACGGTAAACTCTGCTTGCGAGATGCAAAATTTACGTGACGTCAGTTCGCATGTGGCGTTGTAGATACCGCTACAATACTAATAGTGTGTTACGTAATTACCCCACAGAAGAGTAATTGTGAGTTTTTTTTTATTTCAATAACGTAGACAGTAGTCACGGATTTATACCTTCACCATGCATTACCTAAGGCAGTGTGGTTGTATGATTGCTCTGTTGCATGTCTACTCCTGCCCCTATAGCGTAGCATGCAGGAACATTGCCCACACTGGGTCAGTAGTCATCGCAACCGGTCTACAACCAGTTTCTAGGTGACACTAGGCACGTTTGTTTGTATCTTCACGACGTGGCTTTTGTGGGTGTAATGTGTACATATTAAGCGTTTAGAGGACGAGGAACAAGTAATTATTTCCCATCCTTTAAGGAGCCGTAATTAGAAAGAAGAAAGGTCATCTCTGCCGCTGACCTCGTCTAGTTTTCAAAATATGATCATCATCATCTGCCTAGCCTTTTCCCCACTATGTTGGGGTCGGCTTCCAGTCTAACCGGATGCAGCTGAATACCAGTATTTTACATGGAGCGACTGCCTATCTGACCTACACAACCCAGTTACTGGGTAAAACGATACCCCTTGGTAAGACTGGTTGTCAGACTGTCGGGCTTCTGGCTACCCGTAACGACTGTCAAAGATCCACGAATGACAGCCGGGACCAACGGCTTAACGTGCTTTCCGAGACACGGAGGTCTTGGTATGTGAAGATGGTCACCCATTCACGGACCAACCGCGGTAATCGTAGCTTAACCTGATCGATCGACCCGTGCGGCTGTTATTACTTAGACACAAGCCCCTTACAAACTTACTAATAGAAATAAAATCATTTATCTGTCGCAACTTAATCTGTAGACTGTGTATGCGCTGAATGGGACACACACCTTAGTTGTCAGCTTGAATGAAAAGTTACGGATAGCCAAAGACAATATGATTTATTGAATATATTTAACTACCTCAACTAATGCTATATTAATGTTGTGTGGATGAGTACAGCTGACTGTGTACTGTTAACACTGATTGTGTACTGTCGCGTTACACTGGAACAGTGGTGGCGGGTCAAAGGTTTGAACCCAAACAAGCGATTTCATCACCACTGCTCTCAAAACGGTGAAGAAAAACATTGTGAGAAAAAGAACCAAAAAAAAAATCGAAGACATGTGACATCTCCCAACCCGCACTGGGCCCGCGTGGTGGGTTATGACGAGAGGAGGCTTGTGTCCCAGTAGTGGCAACATTATGCGTTACAATCTGCCAAAAATACCTCTAATTTCCCTAGATTTTTGACAAGTCTTTGACATTGATTGTCGCTGAGATGAGATTGCGACTAGATTTTGAACATTTTTAATTACAGCACTTGCGTTTCCTGGTCATGAGTAACAAACGTGCGCGTTGATGTCTTTTGTTCTATCTCACCGACTTTCGGGACCGAATTACGATCGTTTGCGACATAGCCCATTTTAGTCAATCGTTGTAAACTATTAAGCTTCACAACAATTCTAGAGAACTTAAAACATGAAACTACCAGTCGAATTTTAAAAATTCTAAAAGTAAGGAAGAACGCTAAATGAAAATGAAGTAATAGCGCCGGCGATGCGATGCGATGCGATGGGTAGGTCGGGGGCGCAAGAAATTTCACGCGGACGAAGTCGCGGGCAAATGTTGACGGCACGGTTGGCGCAGTGGTTAAGCGATTGACTGCTGCGCTGCGTGTCGCGGATTCGATTCCCGCATGGAACAAATATTTGTATGAACTACAAGTAGTTGTTCCGGGTCTGGCTGTTTGTGTGTGTGAGTTTGTTATGTTTGCAAACGCATCCACGATACAGGAGGAAATTCCAAATGTAGGGCGATTGTTTTTAAAAAAAAATGCTAGTAATAAAAGATTTACAAAGTGTCCTTGATTTTCTTTTAAGGAACTACCGATTTCATAGTAATTATTGTGAGTAAATAAATTTTGTTCATCGTTGCGGTAACTCCTCTCAATTAATTGCCATTCTCATCTAAGTTATTCAATACTTTGAATGAAGCCATAAAGATTACACTTAAGATCCATATAAAACCTTTTTTATGTGAGCTCATAAAACATGTCTAGCAAAAACGGCTCATAACAAGATAACTACGATTTCTACCGACACCAGAAGTATTAAACCATGAAGAAAAGGCATAAAAAACAACAATGAATATAAAATATTACGAGTAACACCAGGAGTTTGAACATGTTCGTAAAACATAATAGTTATAATTGTTAAAAAGATTAAAAAATAATTGGGTACGTAACCTCTTTTGTACTGGCAACACAGTTGCTGTTCTATTTCGAGTCTATGGTATAATTAGAATTTATGGAATTGTGACCAAATACATGGCCAGAAAACAAAAATGTCAGTTTCTTTTATAAATCATGATGTCACTTGGAAAGCTGCCACGCTAAAATGGAATTGGGTTGCACACATCTGCCGCATGTCAGACGACCAATGGGCCAAACTTACAACCCATTGGGTCCCTCTTAATGGCAAGCGAGATCGCGGCAGGCCCAGACGGAGATGGCGGGATAAGCTGGACTCCTTCAACAAGAGCTGGTCCTTAACAGTTTTAAACAGAGAGGAGAGGAAAAAGAGTAGGAAGGCCTTTCCCTGCGGTGGGACATCACAGGCTTTTAATAATAATATAATAATATGATTTGAATATTTAGTAAAGCATCCGTAAGTTCTGAGTTGAGCTGACTGATTAGCAGTGATAGGAATAGGTAGTGCCTATTTGCCTAAACTTCGAAGAACAGAGACAAGAAACGGAGACTTCCTTAGGACTAAATTTTTTCCAGGACATTTGTCCCGAAATTTGGGACAACACTTTTAAATACATTAAAAAAATATTTTATTTGGAATAAGTAATTCGTCTATATTTACCTAAAATTTGCGACTAGACATAACATAATAAATAAAATTCACAGTCGTTACAACCGTAAAATTTTCTGTTTTTTTTTTTTTTGAGATCTGTTTGTAAATGACTTGTTGATCTTAATACTATGAATCACAATGTTTGTATAAGGAGTCCGGAATATCCCAGAAAAAATTTAGTCCTAAGGAAAGTCTCCGTTTCTTGTCTCTGTTCTTTGAAGTTTAGGCAAATAGGCACTACCTATTCCTATCACTGCTGATTACTGACAAATGCGTGCACTGACTGGACAGGTCCACTCAATCTGTTTGGTTCTTTCCTCAAAAAACCATTTCAGACACTAATCTACATGGTACAAAAGAGACTGTGACTTCTGAGTTTGTTTCGGCCTTTCTTCTCAGAGTAGTCGGATAGGAAACTCCGACCTCATCTATGTAGTTTTAAAATATGATTCACTGTAAAAGTGTTTATACAAACCTTACGTACTGTAATAAAACCATTTATCAAGCGATGAATGGACTGTGACAGATGATATGTCTAAAAGGGATTACTATAGAGAAGTTTGGAAGAAGAAGACATGTTGCGCTGACCGCAAATAAATTGAGAATTACTATATTTATAGGGGGAATCTGGGACCACGGTTCCGGTCCCAAAAGCCCCCCGACCCGAGATAAGAGCAGGAGAATGATGAACATAATTTAAAAATTTACTTTGTCAGTTTGCATATTTTGCGCGGGGCTCGTGGCTAAATAATAACAGCCGCACGGGTCAAAATTCGGGGTTAAGCAACGCTTGCCAAAGTCGGTCCGTGGATGGGTGACCATCCATTACATACCGAGACCCCTGCGAGCCTCGGAAAGCACGTTAAGCAGTTAGTCCCGGCTTGGCAGTCGTAGATATTTGACAGTCTTTACGGGTAGTCAGAAGCCCGAAAGTCTGACCACCAGTCTTACCAAGGGGTATCGTGTTACCCAGTAGGTAACTGGGTTGTGAAGGTCAGATAGGCAGTCGGTCCATGTAACATACTGGTATCTAGCTGCATCCGGTAAGACTGGAAGCTGACCCCAACATAGTTGAAAAAAGGCTAGGTAGATTAAATTTTTATATTATGCATCCTATGATCCTATAACTTGTCCACTAGTTTAACCGTTTTTTGACAGCTGTCTTAGAACGTACAGACCTGCCAGCAGGTCAAGCTACCCGAAACTGTCAAATTTTTCCAATCAACTTTGAACCTTAATGCTTTGCGATAAAGTTGAAAATCTATTAAAGAAATTTGACAAATTGTAGTAGCTTGATGTGCTGGCGTCTGTACATATTCCAGATTAAGTAAAAGTTAACTTTAAAATGTGTAATAAAATAGATATACAAACCGCCTATCTTATTGAATTATCTTATTTATGACTTCTTACAGACATTATAATACCGCACGTGTATCAGTTTTGACAAAAAAAATATATAATTGCTCACTAGTTCGATCTGTCAAAAAACGGTTAACCTAGTGGAGTCTATTAACTTTGATTGCTATAACTATATAAGTGCGAATCTAATCGAGACAATTTGGATAAAATCGGTCATGACACCACAGATCACCGTAACATATTTATAAATGCTGACACTAACACGCTGTTATTATTTTAAAAACCTATTTAGATGTAGGTATAACTAACTAACCTTTTTATATTAATAACATTATCAAAACAGAATCGGTAAATGGTATTGGTTCAGTTCCAATTCGTCACAGATAAAAACCCAGTGACCTGACGACCAATTCCCGTACCTAATTAAAAACGTTTAAAATCTATTCGCAATTTCAACTCAGCGACAATCAGTGTCAAAAATGTAGGGAAATTAGAGGTATTTTTGACAGATTGAGACTGAGATCAGACCGTGAATTGCTCCTCTGCTCCATACATCTATGCTCCATATATCTATACAAATAAATAAAATTGAAGTGCCTGTTTGTAATGTCAATATAACAGCTTTTTATTAAATGTATGTGAAAGTATATACGATACTTACCTATAACAAAAAAACAATATTTTTTTTTTTGTCTGTCGGATAAACACAATAACACTGCAAGACCTGGGAATCGAACCCAGTACCTCATGTAGAGCAGTAGCGATTGCGACAACTATACGAACGAGGTAGAATAGATTTATGTTATTAAGGGCTGGTTTTTCCAACGCCAGATAACTTTATCGGAGGAATAATTTTTAATTTTTGACTAAAATTGACGTCTGACAGATTTTGAATGGAAGAACCCATTCAAAATCTGCCAGACGTCAATTTTAATCCTCGAATAAAAATTATCTGTCCATTGAAAAATCAACCCTAAAGAGGATAAAAATATATACACTGAATAAACGTCTTATGAATGTCGAGACTGCTGGAGCTGGACTCGTCTGCCCCACTAGCCATCGGTCCTTCGACAAACATGCACTGCCACTACAGTTTGCTTACTCCGCAAGCTATTTCGGTAACTCCGGTTCTTTTTCAGATAGTTTAATTACTGATTTTATCCTTCAAAGGGACTCCGAACAAACCAAAACCAACTAACCAACCTAACAAACTATTATAATAAAAACAAAGTAACCTGACCTAACTAAAACATGACGTCGAAAAATTCCTCCGCATTGCTGTTCACTAGTAATGTACCAAAGAGACCGTTGGCATTTAGTTTTTTTAAACAATCAATGGTTAAACGTTTTTTGACAGCTGTCTTAGAACGTACATATTCCAGATTACGTAAAAGTTAACTTTAAAATGCGTAATAAAATAAATATAAACTGCCTTATCATATTGAATTGTCTTATTTATGGTTTCTTACAGACATTATAATACCGTACGTGTATCAATCAATGTATTGTGTGTTGCTGCAATCACTAGTTCCATCTGTCAAAAAACGGTTTACCTACAGGTTACGGACAGGGTATATAACTTACTTTTGATTTATGTTACACACTTCTAAAATTAGTAGTATTATGCTTATCATCAAAATGAATATCAGTTTCAATATCAATAAATTTTTTATTCGCATTTTTAATCATACTCATTTATGTTGGTTATAAAAACATCTTTCAGTGATTGTTACACAACTTTAAGCCCCACATAAAATCCGCGTAAGAATATTTGCATTTACGAAATGCAGACGATGATCTGCCTAACCATTTCCCAACTATGTTGGGGTCGGCTAAGAGTCTAATCGGGTGCAGCTGAATACCAGTATTTTACATGGAGCCACTGCCTATCTGACCTCCACAACCCAGTTACTGGGTAATACGATACCTTTGGTAAGACTGGTTGTCAGACTCGGGTACTGACGATCCATAACGACTGTCAAAGATTCACGAATGACAGCCGGGACCAACGGCTTAACGTGCTTTCCGAGACACGGAGGGGTCTTGGTATGTAATGATGGTCACCCATCCACGGACCAACCGCGGCGAGTGTAGCTTAACCTGATTGATCGACCCGTGCGGCTGTTATTACTCAGCCACAAGCCCCTTGCATATACGAAATGAAGACTGTAATAAAAAATTAAGCAAATATAGTAATTATCTAGTAGGTTAATTCAAAAAACGTCTCAATATCAAATATTGTATTATTATTACACTATTACATTAACAGCGTACGTAATTATATTTTATAATTATCAATAATTAAAATACAAGCTGTGTTATTATTGCATAATCGCTCGTATTACGAGATGAATAACGTTTATTATTAATTCCTGTAATTTTAGATCTTATTTCCGTCATAAAAACTCAAGATTCTGTTACATAACAGCTATTTACAGTAATTATTTACAATAATAGACAGGATGAATTTAATAGGTGTGCCAGATGAAACATCTAATTCTTCGCGTAATAAAGAAAATTTACAGCATGTCATTAAGGAAAGGGATGCACATACTTGCGCGTGGGCAAGCGATTTCGCAACGTCATCGCGCGCCCTTTTTTTCGTAGGAACGGAAAATTTGGTAAATGACCGCTAGTTCAACGCGTTGCCAACTTGCTTCTTGTGGTGAACTCTGCGAAGAATGTTTTGCTTATCGGGTGCGCGCTAAAATTGATACTTTAATTTTTTTATTTGTTTTGATAGATATTTTTTTTTTTACTGCGACGCCAATACGTTCCAAGTTGACTCAAAACTTCAAAAATAAAATCCATAGATCTTTGTACTAAATAATAACACCAGCCTATTATTATTTGATCTTGTGACTGCGTCAGTGAGCGGAGTTCGCGCAGCTAAATTTTGGACCAGATTTTTTTAAAATTTTTGCCACAAATACGCTAAGAAGTGGAGCACTGATGGCCCAGTGGTCACGACCGCGACTTACGAGTTGTAGGTCGTAGGTTCAAACCCAGTCAGGCGCTTTACTTTGTGTAAATTATATCATCACCACTGCTCTCAAAACGGTGAAGGAATCTTGAGGAAACCGGCATATATGTCCTAGAACAAAAAATTCGAAGATATGTGATATCTGCCAACCCGCACTCGGCCCGCGTGGTGGATTACGGCCCACTCCCTCTCACAAAGAGGAGTCCTGTGTCCCAGCAGTGGGAACATTATAGGCTAAATATGTACGCTAAGAAGATGAAACCTATAATTGTCCTACTGCAGTGCGAAAGCCTCTTCTCAAACAGAGAAGATATCTATAGATCTTTGCAATAATGTAGAAACAATTACTTACTACCCAAGGTGGGTAGTAAGTAATTGCACTTCTAAGCGCACCCATCTTGGCGTCATCATCTAACAAGACTTTAACGTCACTCCAACAACTGGACTGACAGCTGACAACCGATTGTTAGTTGTGTTTACATAATACGGTTACCGGCATTTACTGGTTGCTTCACGGTAATCGTGGTTAAACATAAGGATTAAGTGCAATGGGAAATTATATGGGTTAGGTATAGCGTTCTTAATTAGTTCATTTCTGTACTCAGTTGTGGAGGTCAGATAGGCAGTAGCTGACAGTCTTTACGGGTCGTCAGAAGCCCGAAAGTCTGACAACCAGTCTTACCAAGGGGTATCGTATTAAGCTATTACGCAGTAACTGGGTTGTGAGGTCAGATAGGCAGTAGCTCCATGTAAAATACTGGTATTCAGCTGCATCCGGTTAGACTGGAAGCCGACCCTAACATAGTTGCATAGTACTGCGTTTAAAATTTTCAATATTTTTGTGACATTTCCACGCTTCCTTTTGCCAGAGATAAAACAATGTCTATTAGCTTTTACGGAAATATCATCATTATTCCCCTGCCCATATCCAAATTTATTTGCGGTCGGCACAACGTGTGTCAATGTCTTTCACTTCTCTATTAGTCGTCATCTCGGTAGTCACCCCCTTTCTAACCATATCATCATTCACACAGTCCATTGGGAATTTGACACAAAACTTAAATGAGTTTAAATACAGTCTTCAAAGCCATTTTTGCCAAACGAAGGCATCGCTGTCAAAGGATGCCCACTTTCATTCGCCACGGGTGGCACGAGACACCATACCAACAATATACCACCAATTTGATACCTGCCACTAACATCTACATTAAACATAGCTTTCGAGCACACCACAATAGATTATTAACATCTTAATAAGTGTATTCATTGTGAACAACATGATAATATCGTGGTGTCACTTTGACAAGCTTAGATAATTTGGGTATTGCTGACATAAACGGTGGGGAAATTTAAAGTTAATACTTTCGTTTTGAAACACCACTGTCTTATGCTGAAGGGAAACATTTGTAAAGAAAAGTGACAATATCCCAAAGATTTGACGACACGGTTGGCGCAGTGGCTGACCGATCGACTGCTGCGCTGCTCCGTCTTACGAATTTTCGATCAGGTCACGTGTCCTGACGCAAGCTGCGTCTTACGAATTTTCGATCAGGTCACGTGTCCTGACGCAAGCTGCGTCTTACAAATTTTCGATTAGGGTACGTGTCCTGACGCGAGCTCCGTCTTTCGAATTTTCGATCAGGTCGCGTGTCCTGACGCAAGTTTAACATTTTTTACCCATCACAAAAAATTCCCTCCGTCTTACAAATTTTCGATCAGGTCACGTGTCCTGACGCGAGTTTAACATTTTTTACCCATCACAAAAAAAGTGCACAACGCCGCTAAAGAAGTTTTCACTTCAATAAAAAATCTAATTTTCTTCTTTATACCACTAATAAATTTATTAAGAAAATTAGACCTATTTAATATGCTAAAATCACGCAAAGACGAAATCGCTCTTTCGGCTTTATATTAATAATAATATGTACTTGGATACTCATTACCCAAACTATTCAAATACCATCACAGCAATGCTGTTCATCAGCCTATATTGTTCCCACTGCTGGGACACAGGCCTCCTCTCTGTGAGAGGGAGTGGGCCGTAACCCACCACGCGAGCCGAGAGCGGGTTCACAGATGTCACATGTCTTCCAAACATGCCGGTTTCCTCACGATGTTTTCCTTCACCGTTTTGATTTCAATATAATGATGTTAATATACTGAAATACTTTTTCAAAAGAAGCTCTAGGTAGTAGAGCTTCTTTTGAAAAAGTATTTTTGAAAAAGTGTCATCATCTGCCTAGCCTTTTCCCAGCTTTGTTGGGGTCGGCTTCCAGTCTAACCGGATGCAGCTGAATACCAGTATTTTACATGGAGCGACTGCCTATCTGACCTCCACAACTCAGTTACTGGATAATAAGATACCCCTTGGTAAGACTGGTTGTCAGACTTTCGGGCTTCTGACGACCCGTAACGGCTTTCAAAGATTCACGAATGACAGGCTACCTACCCAAATCTACCGTACTACCTACTCGAGTCATTAGCTATAAAGAATCTTCAACAGGTGGGCTTCACCACGCAAATACTTTTCCCCTGACTCAACAATGAATGCTCAATGCAATAATCAATCTAACAAGCCATTCATTCACTCAGGGTTGCCCCTTGACCGTGGTACCTAATATGGCAACACTGACAATATCAACTGTCAGTTATGTCATATAAAAAAAAACTTTTGTTGTTGTCTATTGTAGACTTTTGACAGTTATTGAATATGTAAGATCAGAGGACAATGTAGTATTCAGTTTTCGCGATTCATTGTCAGGTTTTGTTGTTAAAGTGTTATGTTTATTATATCATAGTTTTGTTTGTATTCTTTGTTATGGTTAATAGAGATGTAGGTACTGCTGAATAAGGTTCTTAATCACGTTAGCAAAGGGAAAGTAGTGGAAGCATTTTGTTAAACAAACCATAGACGAAGTCTTGCAAAAAATACGTAAGTATAGTACGCTCGACGAGAGAATGCGTTCTTGACACCTGTCAGTTTTGCGAATTTGATCTTTATTAGCTGCTAGAATTGTCGCATTGACACCTCCGCTGCAGGAACGTATTCTCTCGACGACCGGACTGTTAGAAATTACATGCTTATTGTAAAACCTACGGTTAAATTTTCAGGAGGTCTAGTCAGTACCTATGTAGGTAAGTATTAGTAAGGAAATTTCTTAGATTTCCACATTTTTCCGATAATTTATTCACATCCATCCTGTCTTACCCAGGGGTATCATATTACCCAGTAACTGGGTTGTGGAGGTCAAATAGGGAGTCGCTCCATGTAAAATTGTATGTAAAACTTGACGGCACGGTTGCCCGGTTGGCGCAGTGGTTAAGCGATTGAATGCTGCGCTGCGTGTCGCGGATTCGATTCCCGCACGGAACAAATATTTGTATGGCCTACAGGTAGTTGTTCCGGGTCTGGCTGTTTGTGTATTTGAGTTTAAATGTTTGTAAACGCACCCACGATACAGGAGAAATTCATAGAGTGGGGCAAAGATTATAAAAAAAAAAAATATTGGTAATCAGCTCCATTTGCACCCTAATTGCGTAACACACTATCAATCGGAATCTGAATCATTTTGAAGCAAATTGCTACCAAAAATTTCATAGCAGCCCGGATTCTGGATTTGTGCCCGGTTGACCGCAATGGCCCTATTATATGGGACTTAAACATAACATAAACAAACATATGTTTAAGTCGTGTATGTTTAAGTTGTGTATAGGTACAGTCACGAGCAAAAGTATGTATACACTCGGCTTTATTCAAGCGATTTACTCCTTTATTTTTTAATGAAATTTTATGTTGTTACGAATATAGCATTTTCGAACCCATAGCTTTATGTAATGTGTCGTATTTCAACGTTGCATTTGTTATTTCAAGAAAAAATAGCAAATTAAAGTGGCCAAGTGTTGACATATTAATGCTCGTAATGTTATGTTACATCCATATTATTAATTGTTATATTTCGTTTAACATCGATTTGTATCGTTAATTCTAAGTAGAGAAAAGATGAACAAATATGATGATTCTGATTGTTTTGTTCTTACCGCGGTGTAAAATAACCGTTTAGTCATTATTGTTAGGAAAGCTTAAAACTATGATGTCAAAAGATAAATAATTATTTAATACAAACTGATTAACGTAAATGTTGAGTTTGTGTAACGACGCCAGCACATCAAGCTACTACAATCTGTCAAATTTCTTTAATAGATTTTCAATTTTATCACTAACGTGTTAAGGTTCAAGGTTGATTGGGAAAATTTGACAGTTTCGGGTAGCTTGACCTGCTGGCGTCTGTACGTATAACCGTCATATTTCAGCCAGTTTACACAAAACCTTAACAGATTATACACTGAAGTAGTTTTATTCTCATAAGAATCAAATTAAGTCTAAAATAATAATACATATGTACAAGTGAAAAAAAAAAAGAATCATAGGGCATCTAGATTATACACTTAAACTTTCCTTATGAATCAGTTTGTCCATTGGTGAAAATTGTATGAAAATCCGTTCTGTAGTTTTTGAGTTTATCGTTCAGACAGATAGACGCGCCCGAGGACTGTGTTTATTAATATGCAGTGATAGTGACGTATAATAATTAATATAAGTCTGAAATGGCCAAGCCGTCTTGTACAGACGCCAGCACATCAAGCTACTACAATCTGTCAAATTTCTTTAATAGATTTTCAACTTTATCGCTAGAGTATTAAGGTTCAAGGTTGATTGGGAAAATTTGACAGTTTCGGGTAGCTTGACCTGCTGGCGTCTGTACAGGAGGGTAATCAATTCTCGAGCCTTCTCAGGACAGTAACAGGCTGGTATTATTATAACCCCTTTCATGTCCACATAACCACGGAAGCAAAAAAAAAAGTATTTAATCTCAAATCTCACTCGCAACAACATTTCTTACGCAAAATCCCGCAAACCGGGAAACTATTTTCCTTCAATCAATTTTCTTCTAACGTTTTTGCCTGTCTCATATCACTGCAATGTTGTATTTAGCAATTTTAGATAAGAAGGCAACCGCTTACATCTACACCGTGAGAAATTGAGCACATTCGAGAAATTAGTTTATAATTATAGGCTGTATGGCGTGTGGCCGTCGCCTCGCGGTGTAAAAGTTCGCGGTGTAATCTGTCAAATCGAAATTTAGCGGCAAATTGTGTTGCCAAACTTATGAGCTACATAATTTGTTTTTAGCTTTTTAATTCATGTTTTTTGGAACGAAGTTCCTTAACGCGGCTTGCGGAGGAGTTAAATGGTAGAAAACGTCCCGTAAGAAAAAACCTTTATACCCTCTCTATACGACTTTCACTCTCTCTGTGTCTATTTCTATTATATACAAGTGTGTGTATGACGGAAGTCTCTCGGCCGCAAAAGCATTTTTTATTTTTGAAGTGAAAACTTCTTTAGCGGCGTTGTGCACTTTTTTGTGATGGGTAAAAAATGTTAAACTCGCGTCAGAAACACGTGACCTGATCGAAAATTCGTAAGACGAAGCTCGCGTCAGGACACGTGACCTGATCGAAAATTCGTAAGACGGAGGGAGGGTAGACCGCATTCCAAAATATCAAAAATGGACAACGTTAATATTCAAGTTTTCACTTCTGCCGGCACTCCCGGAGTACAACCCCTTTTTTTTAATTTACGTATCTTCACGATTGTGTTTCCCAAAATGGTAGGCAATTCTGTACCTGTACCCACATTACCCAGGTGTTAAAATCCCATGTCATTCAGGACTTAACTATTACCATTCACCGGGCACAATTTCAAACTTCAGGCTAATAATCAGCCAATAATGTTCCCACTACTGGGACATAGCCCTATTCTCGGTGAGTGCGGGTTGGTACATGTCACATGTCTTCGAAATTCGATCCAGGATGCTACTATGAAACTCCTGATGGAAAAATTCTTTAGCACCTTGCTCAACTTAGGCATCCAACACAGGACCCCATGTTCAGCAGACGCACCTGCGGTTAACAAGCTAGTATTTAATTAGTTATTTATTTCCTGGAATGTAAAGTGTCATCCATTACTTAGGAATTATCTAATTACCAAGTACTTAAGCAAGATGTATTTTAAAGTGCGAGTAAAATTATGTTATTATGAACATAAAAGGCTTTACATTGCGTTAAGTTAGCAAAAAGGAAATAAACTTTTATAACTCCTAGAGTATGCGTTAGAAATATGTTGTTACTTAAGGTCTGTTCAAGTTTATGTTTCCAACTGATGTTATTTCAAGTTAAACAAATATCAACTTTATGTTAGTGGTAATTAAATTGATTTCAGAGTGGCTGGCACTCTTGAAAATGTTATAAAAATGCTTGAAGTTGTAGCGTAAACTGAACTTTATTGTGTAGGAGTTACAGCTATTTTTCCATAAAACTCATATTTGTTTACATGTTTGGCAATTAAATCGCGAACACAGATTAAGCATTTTACAATATTTATAGTCAATCATTATTAACATCTGTATATGTCCTGTCTCCCGCTAAAAAACGGTGGAGGAAAACATCGTGAGGTAACCGGCATGTCCTAGAACGGAAAGTTCGAAGACATGTGACATCTACCAACCCTCACTGGGCCCGCGTGATGGATTTCGGCCCACTCCCTCTCACAGAGGTCTGTGTCTCAGCAGTGGGGCTTTTATAGAATGATTATGCTGTGTCCTGTTTGTGTTAAGAGTAATAGTTACTTATCATCCTATAAATTCGTTTAACGGCTTTTTACACTTGTATTTATTAAGATAATCATTTCAAACCATAATTTATCTTTTCCATTTCCTTTACTTACACAATTTCCTTTAACACGGACTAGAAATATCTACTTCGAGCCATTTAGAAATTGATAATTTAGTATGTATCCTGATATGGAAAACACACTAGTTTGGTTTCCTTTTCTTATAAAGAGCCCAGCCTGCACAACTCATTCTCCTGCCCTAATGTCGATTTTTTTTGGGTCGGCGTACCATGTCTTTAGAGGTATGAGGAACAGGGTGTAAAGTCCACTCATCCTCCATAGAAAAAGGAGGATCCTCCAACCAGACGGGTGTTGTGTCTGGCGGGCAATTGCCCCAACGACTGATGTCGGGAAGTTTGTATGTATGTTAATTGCGCGGTAAACTTTGCTTGCGAGATGCAGGATTTGCGTGACGTTATTATGACTCGTAGTTCGCATGTGGCGTTGTAAATACCGCTACATGTCTTTTTTTCCATGCTGCTCTATTACTGGTCACTCCCTTTTTAGCCATATCGTCTTGCACACAGTCCATCCATCGTTTCGTTAGATAGTCTTCCTCTACTCTAAAAAAATATTCCTATATGAGAAGCAGTGGACGATGACCTTGCACCATGCGAGTTTGTTAACTAATCATATTTAACCCATTACTTTAACTATGATACTTAAGCTTAATAACAACTAAGTTTATATTTTGAGCTCCTGTCCCCTAAAGCCGAAACAAAAAACATTTTTCAAAACTGGCAACATTATCACGCGATTAGGTCTACATTTAAAAAAGTATTTACTCCATCTTGCGTCAAGTGCGAGCCGCATCAATTTTCCTGTCATAGAGGGTACCAATTAAATTGATTTATGCGTTTAGCTTGAACTTACACATTATATAGTAATAATGGATTATGTAATGCTTATGTAATGTTTGACATATGACCTTAAATTAGGTTCGCGTGTTCATTTTTTGTTGTAATTATTGTTTATTTAAACATCATTTGGTTTAAGGTTAAGGAGACTTTTATGTAATATTATACTATTATACAAAATGTGCCTTGTCATATACACTCTTTAGTATCAATAAATAGGTATGCACTAAGCCTGGAGTTGGTTATCTGACATTACAGAACAGTGGTGGCCAAATGTAAAGGCCGCGACTTACGAGCTGTAGATCATAGGTTCGAACCCAGACAGGCACTTTGCTTTGTGTAATTTATCACTGCTTCTCTTAAAACGGTGAAGGAACACATCGAGAGGAAACCGAGAACCAAAATTTCGAAGACATGTGACATCTACCATCCCGCACTGGGCCCGCGTGGTAGATTACAGCCCACTCAAGAGAGGAGGCCTGTGTCCCAGCAGTAGGAAAATTATAGGCTGAATATGAATGCCATTTAATTTAAACTTAAGGTAATAACAGAATTCAAGGTTTCAAACTGCAGAGATAATACCTAAAATACAGACACCTGTATACAAGTTTTACACCACACAACATCAATTTTATCATAAAAAATTAAACAGCAGATTGCCTACAATGACCCTCACTAAAATCATGAACAAGACTTTTAAGAATACAAAAATAGATAAAAATCAATGTTTCCTTCGAGTCTCACAAGTCACACCGTATCGCCACGATCTCTGCCTGGTGCCCAACGATTGTGCCGTAACGATAAATATGTATTAGCGGATAAATCTCACAGATTTATTAAATCTGATATGTCTCACTACAAAAATAAGCCTGTGTTTTTGTAACTGAAAAACCTTCACCAATACAATTACAGGCTTAACTTCACTACCATAAAATTCAAAATCATTTATCACACACTTATAAGGTAGCAACTTTACCTATTTACAAGAACATTAAACTCTATCTACTTAAAAACAAGTGTTGAAATCGCTTGTCACAGTATCTGATGTGACCGTTCCCACAAAAACAATTGAAAACAATATTTAGGTTATAAGAGTTGAATTATTTCACACAATTTACGGCTACATACATACGTGCGTGCTTGTAATTTATACTTTAATTACTGCTTACCCTTGTAACAGTGTGATAATCACCAGTAATCACCATGTAGGTCAATATACTTCCATTGCTAAACTTAGGTAATAACGAAAAATTACAATCACCAAACTGCCTAACGTGATTGTAATTTATATAAAAGTGATTTTTTAAACCAACATAAACATCACCCCAGTAATCTCCGAAGGGGCGAGCCTATTGTCATCAACCAGGCAGAAATCTAGGCCCCGGGCTGTTACTGAGAAATTCGTCTTGGAAAAACCTAGAGACACTTTGCTCGACCTGGGAATCGAACCTCAAACTCAGCAGTAGCGCTTGCTCTTTTTATTAATTTGTTTGTTGCTTAATCGGGTTCTGGTACGAATAGGAACTGCTGTGATTGGTTTACTGAATTATCGAAAATCAATCAGAGTACTTGGCATTGACATGAGTCTGATATAATTTTGTTACGTCCGTCGCCAGAATGGTTGATAGTCTATCATCAGGGGGGCTTTTCTCGTGATTTTAAGAACGTTCACAGTCCGATCTCAGTCTTAATCTGTCAAAAATACCTCTAATTTCCTTACATTTTTGACATTTGTTGTCGCAGAGATGACAGTGCCTATCGCAGTCCACTGCTGGACATAGGCCTCTCCCAGGCTGCGCCACAACACCCTGTCCTCCGCCTTCCGCATCCAATCAGTCCCAGCCACCTTCTTTTGGTCGTCTGTCCATCTAGCTGGGGGGCGTCCCACACTACGCTTGCCGATCCGCGGACTCCACTGCAGAACTCGTCTACTCCAACGGCCATCGGTCCTGTGTTTGTCGATACAATTTTAAACGTTTTAAATCACGAGAATTGGTCTTCTGGTTTCTTATTTGGGGATTTGAACAGAACTTGTCAAACTCTACTTTGGTGATTCCTTCAAGGTAGCCCACAAAAGTCAACTTACGTTTTTTGCAAAGAGTAAGTTTGTCAAGTTCTCAACTTTAATTTTTATTCTCGAATAAGTAACCCGTTTTCTATGTGTATGACTGACAATGAATGGTGAGCTTAAACTGCAATGCCAATTAAAGTGGATATTGACGCCGACTAATATCCTCCCGACCAATTTCGGACACGGTGGTCAATCTCAACGGAGATTATCCAGGTATGCAGGAGATATTATAGAACACAAGTGTGTGCGTAAATAAAGTGCACTCTCTGTTCCTTTACTCTCATAGTCCGATGGGACGGCAATCCGACACGAGCGGGGAGAGATCAGGCGCAGGACCAATGGCTTTACGTGCTTTCCGAGGCACGGGGGCTTCACATCACCAACTTCCGAACTCCGGGCTGTTACTGAGACATACGTAATGGAAAAATCCAATATCCATTTTGCCCGACCTGAGAATCGAAGCCGTACCCACGTTCAGCAGTTGCGCTTGCGACCACGAGACCAACGGCGCAGTTACGTCGCCTATGAAAAACACGACAACAGAACTGTCCATGAGTTTTCCATAAATGACGAAATAGCTCGTCCTGTCGGAAACGAAAACATCAATTACTGTAAACATAGGAATCGAAGTAGTGTTCGTAGCATTTAGAAAGTTAATAATAGTGCCCTAGTTCGCACTAGTATCGTCTGTCTCGCAACCCGTGTCACTCGTCGTGACTCGACTTGAGCAACTGATGTCAGGAACAAGAGGTTACAGGGATTCTGCACGAGATTATGCTTGTTAACCGTCGTGATGACAGGTTTACGGAAGGCTCATGTACACTCGTGAACAAAAACTAGGAGACAGGCCAACTACAATAACATATCACCTTATTTAAGAAAACTCTTTAGAAGAAATACTGGCTACAAAAAATTGATAATGGCGCCGATTCCCTTGTTCACAAATTAAACTAAATTTAAGTTCAGTGCAACTTTTTCTTTCTATTTCATTAAGAAAATTACAGCAACATAATTCTGTAACCATCTCACCGTGAAAACATAGGTGAAGTGAGCGTGGAGTGAGCTGTCATTCCAACTAATGCTAGGGATTGACACTATTGACAGCTCACTCTAAGCTCACTTCATATAATTTTTCACGGTGAGATTTTTACAGAATCGATCGGCTGAAGATAAATATTATTGTTGTCCTGTCAAATTAAGACACTCCATAGACATTTTAGACGTGATTGAAAACATGGCTACTAAAAATACGTCAATTTACGTCAGGCGCTGACTAATTTGACAGGACTAAACTAACATTATTTTATCTCCTGTCCTTTTCTTAATACAGTGAAAAATATGCCCTGAACTTAAATTTAGTTAAGTTGATGAACAAGGGATTGTTCGTATTTTTGACGCAAAGCAGTATCCTATTTTGTAGTACCTACATAACAAAACATCATGCCTCTAATCTCCGAGGGCTAAGTAGAAGTGTAGCTATAATACACCCACATTTCGCCAGTTATGTATTAGGGAAGCGAGCCAATTGCCATCAACCAAGCAAAAATCTAGAATCCAGCAGCTACTGAGAAATTCATTCAATTTACTAATTAATTATCAATCATAATTCATTTCTTATCCCAGAATTTTGATGTTATGATTCCTGATAACCTAATGCTAAGTAACGTATAGAGGGCAGGGTGTAAAGGTCACTCATCCTCCATAGAAAAGGGAGGATCCTCCGACCAGACGGGTGTTATGTCTGACGTGCAACTGCCCGATGAATCATGTTGGGCTGTTGTATGTATGCTAATTGCGCGGTAAACTCTGCTTGCGCGATGCAAGATTTTGCGTGACGTCAGTATGACGCGTTGTTTGCATGAGGCATTGTAAATACCACTACTTCACTACCACTAAATAACTTTCAATGTCACTTTCTTTTCTACAGATAAGCGATATTAACTCAACATTTCAAATGAAAATGCAACCTAAAAATGAACACATTTAAATCGGCCTTAACTTAACTCAACAACATATTATGCAAATCCTCTCAAAGATGCACAAAATGCGATATGTTGGACTTTCAAAATGGTAACACAATAGTTAATTTTTGTCTTCTAGATACACATCTTAATTAAAACTGAGCGGTCCCACGTCGGCGACGTTGAAAGGTTGCAATGTGATACTAGTCATTACATTGGGTAGGGCTGCTGCCAATATAAATGCCGCTCTGTTCTGTGAAAATCTCACCGTGACAACTTTAGTGAGCTTGAAGTGAGCAGTCATTCCACCTGGTGCTAGGGATTGACACTATGTCCCCCCGCCCGTCTCAAAGAGACGTCAGCACTAACTGATGGGGTCAGCTAGGTCCAATGCCTGCCAGGGTTGCGAGTTGTTCGAAAGAGATACCGTGGCCCCTGGCACATGCAACTGAAGAAACATGAGTGGGTTTTAAAAAAGCCGCCCGCGAAAAGCCGCGCATGAAAAGTAGCCCGTGCAACCCAGAGCGGGAGAAGTTATTTGATGATTTCCCAACCAAAAAAAAAAAGGATTAACACTATTGAGAGATCACTATAAGTCCGAATGTATAGGTAAGGTAGAATTCCAGCTTTTCATATCAACAACCGCTATTGCGAGTATCACTCACAGGAGAAGGACGAAGGTTTTAGGGGAAACTGCTCCATTTACCCAGATATACAATATACCAAGTGTTAATTGAAGACATTGGCGCCGATTCCCTTGTTCACAAACTAAACTAAATTTAATTTCAATGCATCTTTTTCTTTCTATTTAATTTAGAAAAGGACAGAAGATAAATATTAGTTTAGTCCTGTCAAACTAGTCAGCGCCTGACGTAAATTGACGTATTTTTAGCAGCCATGTTTTTAATCACGTCTAATCTGTCTATGGAGTATCTTAATTTGATAGGAGTAAACTAATATTTTATATTCTGTCCTTTTCTTAATGAAATAGAAAAAAAAAGATGCACAGAACTTAAATTTAGTTTAGTTTGTGAACAAGGGAATCAGGGCCAATGTCTATCTATATGCTAAGTTACACCTAAATCTGTTCAGCCTTTTCTACGTGATTGACAAACAAACATTTCGTTCATATGAAATAGCATTATGTTCATCTACTTCTTGGTCGCGTATTTCATTACTGAAGGTCGTGTCCCTGAAAGGCCTTCGTGGCTTTATAACTGATGTTCTTATATTGCGTTCGGTTCTCAGCTTCTTTCAGGGCGGTCGTAACAGAGAGTCTAGTGAGGGCGGTTACTTGGTCTGACCAGCGGTTGGGTCACCGGCCGCGGGGTCTTTTCCCATCTACCTTGCCCATCACCTCCAACTTTTCAAAGTTATGTGGATTCCAACGGACAACATGATCAAAGTAACCGAAGATCCTTAGTAATAAAATATTAGTAAGGATTAATACAGAACTCTAATGAAACTGTTCACGTTCACTGTTCCATTGCTGTTCAAATGCTTATTCTCACACAGAGAAAGAAGGAGCATTGGTCATCACGCTCACAAACTGCACGTTTGTGATTTTAGTCACGATACTCTCCCTCGCCATTCGTCAGTGGTATGTAAGATTACTTGTGAACGCACATAAATAAAATGTCGCAATTTCACTTGTAATTTAACACACAACTTTGTAGTTAATTATAATAATTATCTAACCCAGACTTGCACTGTGATAGGGTGAAAAGATTGAACCTTAATATTTCAGCGATAAAGTTGAAAATCTATTAAAGAAAATTTCTTTAATAGATTTTCAAGAAAATCAGCCTATAATGTTCCCACTGCTGGGACACAGGCCTCCTCTCTGTGAGAGGTAGTGGACCGTAATCCACTACGCGGGCCAATTGCCGGTTGGAAGATGTCACATGTCATCGAATTTTTCACGATGTATTCCTTCCCTGTTTTGAGAGCAGTGGTGATGAAGTGATTTACACAAAGTAAAATGCATGTCCGGGTTCGAACCCACAACTTATAACTCGTAAGTCAAGGCTCCCACTGGGCCCCCACTGCTTTCCCACTGCCACATTTTGCCCAAAATGATTAAAGGCATGCAAACCACAGCTCGCAAGTCGATAACCCATGGAATGGCCATGGCAATCAACAATTAACAAGTTCCCAACACTTCACTGTGTTATTATGTAATTAACCATAACTTTTTTTTGTTTACATTTTATTAATAGACTGAATAGGCCAGGGTCTTTGACTACCAACAAATAAAAAAACAGATATTTTTTGTAAAATCCACAGGATTTATTTAAATTTCTGATTCCAGTCCATCATCATCAATGCCAAAGTCAAAGTCAAATCATTAATTTTAAATAGGCACATAAGAGACACTTTTGAACGTCAAAAATTACGGTAAAATAGAATTGATTCTAGTCGCCCCTTCCAAAAGGTAATTTTCGTATGGAGAAGAATGGGCGAGAAACTCCAGCGTTACTCTTTTAAAATGTCATCATCATCATAATGTATGGCTCGTCGCACACAAGTAGATGTAATTTACACAGATTACAGCAAGTGTTTTGATCGCTTGGATCATGCTATACTTTTGCGCAAGCTATTGGCTATAGGTATCAGTGGAAATCTTTTCAGGTGGTTTTCATCTTATGTGGCCAACAGATGTCAAACTGTTGTTCTTAATGGATACACATCGAGAACTATGATTATCCCCTCAGGGATTCCACAGGGATCACTTTTGGGACCCTTGTTATTCAACATCTTCATCAATGACGTCTCTTCATGTTTCTTTAACTCAAAAGTTCTTTTGTTTGCGGACGACATGAAGATCCTAAGTGAAATCAGATCTTATGAAGATGCTGAACGTCTCCAACATGATCTGGACAGATTCCAAGAGTATTGTACGGCCAACCGCTTGGATCTAAATGTATCGAAATGTTATACATGCACCTTCACTCGCAAACATAAACCTATTATCTACGATTACAATTTAGCCAACACTGTACTAGCCAGAGTTAATACGATTAGAGACTTAGGAGTCACTTTTGACTCGAAACTTCTTTTTGACACACACATCGATAATATTATTAATAAAGCTTCTAAGGCACTAGGTTTCATCTTGAGGATATCAGCCGATTTTAGAAACATCAAAACACTCAAAATTCTTTATTGTGCTTTTGTGCGCAGTCATCTCGAATACTGCTCACCAGTATGGAATCCTATTTACATTACTTACGTCAATCGCATCGAAAGTATTCAAAAGAAGTTCTTAAGGTACATTCAGTTTAGATCCATCCGCTAGAGGGCGCTGCCTGGCTAGCATTAATATTTGAGCAGCTCCGTATTTTCTGTATTTTAAAAATAATAAAACCCAATTATATATTCTAAACCTTATGTTACTCTGTGACTAAAGTATCAGTACATGTGTGGAAGTGTTATCAAACATAAATAGTTAATTATAGTGTTTAAAAAAACCATCGTGAAATAAAATAACAATACAAAACTATAAACCCTAATTAAGTGATCTAATCATTAGAACAATGTAATTTGTGCTGTCTGAAATCGTTCGAAGTGCGCGTTCTGTATCGGCAAAAGTGAATATTGACATAAAAAGTGTCTATTTGTTCGTCAAACAGTGCACCGAACATGGAAAAAAATTCCTAAGTCATGAGTCACAGTAACGGATTTACTTTATATGAAACCAAAACCTATTATAAACGATACCACTATTTCGTTATCTAAGTAAACGGGCGCCGTGGCTGAGTGTGCAACGAGCCGACATTTCAACATTTCGGAACAAGCTGTCGCAGGTTCGATCCTCAGCTAATGATTATCTTTTTGTAAGATTTCTAAATCATAAAAATCTCATCAAAGACCAACGCACTCGCAGGAACTAATATCCGTGCAGAGATACTCGCAGAATTCAACAGAGGGCGCTTCATTTACCTAAAATGGATCAAGAAAGCAACAACATTACCTTTCGTAAAATCTGTCGAACAAGTTCATTAAACGATCTTCCCAACATGACAAGTAGCAGTAACAAAAACATATTCGACACGACAATGATGAGTATACCAGATAGCTTGCATGATAATAGTGGGGAAATAAATGATTTGAGTGAACAAGTTAAAGTACTTACGACACAACTAGAAAGCGCTCACCTAGAAATAGAGAACTTAAATAGCGAAAACTTTCGTCTCAAATCAGATCTTCAAAAATCGGTAAAAACCATAAATACATATAAACAAATGTGCTTATCACCTGAGAGAAAAAGCAGGACACCGAAATCAGTTCGAAAAACCAAAATATCGGTTCATAACAAAACTGAGACGAGTTCTCCAAACGAGGATCTAGCTAAATCATCTTCTAGTGATTACAATCCTCAAGTCCCGACGATCAGGTTTGACAAAGAGACTCAAACTTCTGGCCTCGCCCATACGCAGCCAGCAAACAATTTCAAAGAGGACCACTCATCTATATCCGTCAAAAGTAATAAACCTAAACTTAGTAAAAAGGAGCTGGCAGATATCATTGCAAGAACTAATCAAAAGAACAAATTATGCATTCTAAGCAGTGGCTCCAAACCTGCAGGGCACTTATCTTTGATTGAAGATGTCTTCTCCGACTACTTCGATTTCTGCCATTATTTTATACCAAATGGAACTATAAGGGAACTCTTAGACAACATAGAAAATAAATTGAAAGACTTTACTGATAGCGATTACTGTATCATTTTCATGGGAGAAAATGACATAAAATCTGAGAGTAATTATATAAACATGATAAATATGATAAGAAAATCGCTGCAGAAGGTGGTCCACACCAATAATATTATCTGTTTACCAACATTTATAACAGGAGCTCCGATTTACAATTTTAAAGTGGATATGTTCAATAACCTTCTTAATCTTGACCTACAAAATAATGACTACGCCTACCTATTTGACAGCAACAGTGAGCTATCACTAGACATGTTCTCCAACACAACAGGAAAAATAAAAAAACATGGAATGAAACGTATATACGACGGCATTATGAATAATATTGTAATTGATTTATGCTCGTTTGGCCAGTTTGACATAATACCGAATAATAGTAGCATACAAACTGAACCTTATAATATTATAAACTTACCTCAATTCAATGAAAAAGAAACCGATAACCAGTTTTTTCTCTGAGAAATATATGTATATTCTACATCAGAATATTGCAGGTTTAATTAACAAAGTTGATGCATTATGTGTAAACTTAGAAGAACTAGTAGACAGTAACAAAAATGTGGACGTCATATGCATTACTGAGCACTTTATGATGACAGGATTTGAATCAAACTTGTACCTTCCAAATTACAATTTGGCTTCATTTTACAGCAGAACAAATAGTAAAAGAGGAGGAACATGTATCTTACTTAAAAAAGAACATAAATTCAGGGAAATTCCAGAAATCCGCAAATTTTGTCTTGACTGTATATTAGAAGGTTGTGCAGTTGAACTACTTGACTATAAAATTATCATTGTTTGTATATATAGGGTACCTAAACAAAATAATTTGTATACGTTCTTTCATAAACTGGAAAAACTTCTGACTTATATAGGCAAATTGAACTCTAAAAATATTATAATTACTGGTGATTTTAATATAGATGTTTTAAAACGCAATAATGTAACATTAGATTTTGAATGTTTACTATTAAACTATAATTTAAAAGTGGCTTTACATGAACCAACCAGATTCGCAAGTGGAACTTGCATTGATAATTTTGCACATAACTTTAAAAAGGGATGTAAATCTGAAATTTTGGAACTAGGCCTGTCGGACCATACAGCCCAATTAATCAAAGTTCCTGTCAAGAAAAATCTGACATTGCATTATTGGCGGACAATGAAACGCGATTATAGCAAGGAAAATATTGATAAATTTAAAATGTGTATTAAGAGCTTATCTTTCTCGGATGTTTACCTCACTGATGACCCAAACATGGCTTATCAACACTTTATAACCGATTTTAAACTTTTTTACGACCTTTGTTTTCCACAAACCCAATTTCTAATAAAAGTCAATCATAAACCAAAGTGGGTATCACGTGGTGTAAAAATTTGCAGTCGAAAGAAAAAGGATTTGCTATGGAAATTCAGATTAAACTCGACAAAAGACAACAACCTAAAGTACTCTAGTTATAGTCTGTTATTCAAAAAAATTATAAAACTAACAAAACGGGCGCAAAATAACTATAAAATATTAACGTCTCAAAATAAAACTAGAACAGCGTGGCGGATTATAAACAAAACGAGACTTAACACCCCAAAAGAATCCATAGATAAAATAAAAATTGATGAAAACAACGTCCTTGATAATCCAACAGAAATAGCGAACGCATTTAATAAATATTTTATTGAGAAAGTCAACCCCGTTCCGGGTGCTGGGAAAAAAGTAACGGCTTTAATTAATCACCGATTAAACTCAATGTTTCTTGCACCAAGTTCACCCTACCAGATTAACAAAATTATAAATAACCTTAAAAATACCAACAGTGTAGGATATGATGGTATCTCTACAAAAATAATTAAAGCAGTAAATGAGGATATATGCCATCACGTGAGTCACATTCTGAACTTGTCGATATCAACTGGAATATTTCCACAAGATCTTAAACTATCCGTTATAAAACCTTTATTCAAAAAAGAATGCAAACAATTAATGGTGAATTATAGGCCTATTGCACTATTATCAATATTTTCAAAAATTTTCGAAAAGTACCTCTATGGAGAACTTAATTCATATCTAGAAAAAAGCAAAATTTTGTGCAATGAACAAAAGGGCTTTCGACAAAATAAAACCACGAATATGGCCATTTATGAATTTTTCCAAAATATTATAGGCCACGTTGACAAAACAGTTCCAGCTTGTGCAATTTATTGCGATATGTCACAGGCTTTTGATTATGTAGATCATAATATACTTATCAGTAAACTTGAAGCATACGGTATAAGAGGCAACATTTTAGATTTAATTACATCCTATTTAACGAACCGACAACAGATAACAGTAGTAACTAAAGTAAATCCTAAAACAAAAAAAGAGGAAACATTCAGCTCCGTGAGGAGAAATGTCACATACGGTGTTCCTCAAGGCAGTGTCCTAGGGCCGCCGCTGTTTATTATCTATATCAACGACTTGCCACAGGCAACGACTCAACCTATGACATTATTTGCTGATGACAGCACAGTTTCAATTGCATGTAAGGACATTAATAATTATAAATCTGACATAAATAATTCACTGACATCTATAATTACTTGGCTTGATAATAATAATTTAAAAATAAATTTATCTAAAACAAACATAATGCACTTTGGACAAAGATTACATAATCCATTAAATGTAAACTTGATTCATGATAATTACATTATAAATGAAGTATCTAATGTCCGTTTTCTCGGCTTAACTATAGACAGCAAACTAAACTGGAAAGAACACATTGACGCACTATGTAAAAAAATCAGTAGTCAAGCATATGCTTTGTACCAACTTGCGCCATCTATCAACACTAATGTGTTATTATCGGCTTATTATGGACTTGTTGAATCTATCCTAAGATATGGCATTATCTTCTGGGGCAACTCATCAAATAAAGATATGGCATTTAAAATGCAAAAGCGATGCATACGTGCTATGTTCGGTATCCAAAGTACTGAGAGCTGTAAGCCACTTTTTACAAAGCATAAAATCCTCACACTGCCTTCACTTTATATTTTAGAAATCGCATTGTTTGTAAGAAGTAACCCCCATTTTTTTCCTCGAATATCGGACCTTGTAATACGAAATCGCCGGGATAATAGTAAACTTCGTGTTCAGCCAGCTAAGACAGCACTACTGTATAAAAGCGTTGTATGCAGAGCCCCGATAATTTATAACAATATCCCTATCTGTGTAAAAAAACTAAATTCAGACCAGTTTAAGAAAACATTTAAAAAAATACTGACAGGAAAAGCCTACTATAATGTCAATGAATTTTTAAATGACAAATCGCTCTGATATATTGACTGAATTTATTGTATTTGTTTTGAATAGCATGAATATTTATCAATTGTATTTTATTTTTATTTTGTTTTTAATCTAATATTAATGTAATTGTTATTTATTTTTAAATTATTTAACTTTGTAAATTTTTTTTTTTTTTTATGTTATGGTCTTCCGACCTAATTTGTACACCAGCCATGGTCAAACATGTTGTGCCAAAGAATATCCTGTAACACCTATAATAAACATCATAAAATGTATATTATCTACACATGTTTTTGCAAATAAATTAATCTGAATCTGAATCTGAATCTGAATCCAAAACCTATTTGCCTAATTATTACAGCCGTTGTAGGAAGTTTCACATTCTTCCACTAATTGAGCGGAGAAAAATTGCCGACATGGTATTCTTATTCAATTTAGCAAATGGTTCAACCGACTGTTCTGAACTTATGAGCAAAATTGGGCTGCGCGTTCCATCTATTACTTTAAGGAATCATCAACCTCTGTATGTTCCCTCTCTGCGGTGCATATATCGACAAAACTCTTATATGATAAGAACTAGCAGGGCATACAACTCGTTGTGTCAGAGTGTTGATGATCTTGATTTGTTCTCCACCAGCGTTCCTAAACTAAAAAAAATTCTGTGTAAAAACTTCTTTGAAGATCACTAAAACCTGTTCAGTCTTTTCTTGATTCTCTCCGAGTGCTTACTTATTCTTGCTTTCGCTTGCCTGTCTATTGTTTCTTGTACTACCCTAATATTGTCAGTGAAAACTTTTAATTGGCCTTCTTTCACTAACTGTCAACTATCTGTATCTTAGCTGTAAGTTTTCTTAACAATAAAATAAAATAAAAATAAAATAATTTTTGCCAACAAACGTCCGCTGTTGGACTGACTACCCCCCCCAAGTATTAACACTACGATTCGTTTTTCACATACGACACGATATCTTGATGTTATTGGGTTTTTCAACTGGAATTTCTCCGTTGTAGCCGGGAGTATGGATTTTTGCCTGGTTGATACGGGACTTAAACATAACTGGCCAAATGGAGGTGTACTATAGTTACACCACTGCTTAACCATTCGGGTAAGACAGGCATGATATGATTTGGACCGACGTGATTTGGAATGCTATCACGCAATTTAAAATGTTATTAGCATTACGTAAAAGTCAGCCTTTGTGCTGCTGTAAAATATGTGTGTAAAGTTTTTGATTGTTTGCTTGTTTAGTTATAGGTAATGTTTAGTGGTAAATGTATTGTTTATAAAATATAAAACTGTATATGGGAGCTACATCTGCCAACAAACTGCTCAGCAGTTTGGCAGAAGTAAAATTTGTTTGGAAAATTTAGGCTGTCACCACGAATGAACGCTTTTTCATTTTCATTTAATTCATATTACGTGTTATGTTACACCATACCTTCATAGATCCAGCTCCCATTTGTAAACGTTATGTTAACCCCATTTACGAACACAATATGCTCAATTTCTTCCGATAAACTACAGAACACTTAAGAAGCATGATGCAGCAAGATGAAATCTATACTTTTCACCAGCTTATCTGCAACTGCATAGTGTATCATCAGCCTTATTAACATGTTGAAACACCACCATTCTCCCATTGTTACCAAAGGTGCCACATTCATATCATAACCGCCTAATTTCCGTCTCGCAGCCCTGCCGAGGTTTGCATTGAAATGTCACCGAGAAATACGCGATAGGTCACCCGCGTGCCGCAGTTTAATTCCATATACTCGAGAATTGACGCCGGGGGGTTGGCAGCATTGGGCAATGTTGCCAACCGGCAAGTGTCTCACTGGATGGCAAAGGAATTCGTTCAAAAGGAAGGAATGCGCATTGATAATATGTATAGGACATTATGTGACATTCACCAACCCGCTCTGGGCCCACGTGGTGGATTACGGCCCACTTCCTCTCACTGAGAAGTGGCCTGTGTCCCAGCGGTGGGAAACATTATAAGCTGATTACCTATGCCTGAACCTTTTACCTTAATCTTTAGAATTAAGTATCTTCTCACATACAAAACTTGCAACTGATTAAGTAATATTTACACGAGTCTTCCAATGGCTTCTACTACGTGCGAATGCTAAAATGGGTGCTTCCTTACTACCATTATAAAAGCGAAAGTGCCATAAGATGTTGAGAATTTCCCATTAAAAATGTAGGTAAACAAACAATTTGTCGACATAGCTCACAGAATAAGCAAGCTGAAGTGGTAAAAGTAGAACCGATGACCGATGGGGTAGAAATGTTCTTAAGTGGAGACCGCGAATCGGTAAACGTAAGGTGGGACACTCTCAGGCTAGGTGGAGCGACGATCTTTGCAGGGTGGCTGGTAGCAGCTGGATGAGAGTTGCCGAAAATCGTGCTGAATGGCGTGCAATAGGAGAGGCCTATGTCCAGCAGTGGACTGCTGTAGGTTGATGATGATGATGACAACGTGAAAGTTAGGTTAGTAACCGGACAAAAGCTTGTATGTTTTTAATAGGTAGGTACAGAATCTTAACACCATAAACGTTATCTTCCTTACCTACAGCAAATCAATCATTTCATAAGTTTGCCCTCGAATTATGTTTCCCACCAGAACCAGACTAATTTAACGACACATTGGCAAAACTCAAATACTTGCCCTTTGCCCAGGCGTGGGCTAAAACCGCTAAAACAATAGTGCACGTAGCGTCACAGTCGGAGAACTACAATGAACTGTTTATCTTAAGATTGAACATAATTTGTGACTTAATGAACACTATTATGTATTGTAGCAGTCTAGTAGGGCATGGCCGCAGTGGTAGCGGACAGCGGAGCGATTTATTAGCCTCAGCGGGAGGGGCCAACCAAGCGTTTGAATATCGTTACCTCCATTCCGAGTGGAATGGAGATATACAAACGCAATGCCCTGCAAATGAGCCTGCAATGCCTGTCAAAATATCCTTAGTAGTGACTACAAATCAGTTCTCAGGAAAGTTAAGTTAAGAAGAAATGGCTAGTACTATAATTATAGAATTTTTTTTTTTTTTTTTTGCAATAAACGTGTCGTAAACAGAAAATAAGAAACACCCCTCTGTTTCTTATTTTCTGTTTACGACAATTCTCGTAATTTTAAGAACGTTCACAGTCTGAAAAATACTTCTAATTTCCCTACATTTTGACAAGTTTTTGATATTTGTTTGTCGCCGAGATGAGACTGCGACTAGATTTTGAACGTTTTAAATTACGAGAATTGGCCTTCTGATGGATTATGTCAAGAGGATTCAAGCAGCAACTCCATTTGTCTGCTAATTAAAACAAATGACGAACAATCTAGCATCTAAAATAGTGATGATTGTGATTATGACAATTCATCATTTTTATAACCATCTGTGTTTTCATGTTTCGGCACTTCTGAATCTACAACAAAGACTGTATTACACGACCGACTGTCCAAAAAAAGAAGTAATTTTACATGTTGACGATCTAATCAAGATGTAACAAATATATCTATCATAAATAATATGAGTAAATTCTGAACATTTACTGATATCATATTACCAATTCATCAGTTATAAGCTCAATAGTAAAGTCTTTCGTTCATTCATTAAATCGCTTATTAAATCGCTCCGCTATCATTCCCACCTATCCCTAGTACCACCTAATGAGAGACTCTCCAAGTTTCATCGACGCGGAAAGATGTTACGACAGCATCCATTGTTCCTCTATAGAATATGCAACAAATTATTACTTGACAGAATTAGAGGCTTTCAGACATCCTTGGAGTTTCTGATCGATATCTTTACTGATTAGCTTCGTCATTATGATTTAATTTAATGGGAAAATGTACACGAAATCTATGATGAAAGTATCGTAAGATTTAATACCAGATAAGATTGGGGACCAGTGGTGGTCCAGTGGTGATGGACTTACGAGTTGCCTACAACTCGTAAGTCCATTACCACTGGACCTAGACTGGACCTGCGCCTGTCTATGGATTCCAACGTGTAAGTCCTAACTTACACGTTGGAATCCATAGACAGGCGCTTTACTTTGTGTAAATTGTTTCTGACTGCCCATAACGACTGCCAAAGATGCAGCGGCACCAACTGCGTATGGCATCCGGGACAAACCTCCGAAGGCATGTCCAGTTTGGGTGTCTTATGCACCATTAAATTTTGATCGTTTTAATCCTTAAATCGGGTCATTGTACTCATCATCATGAACAACTTTTACTACGGGACCAACCCTGAAATGTGACGTGAAAAAATCATTAGAATCAGTAATACAACTTGTTATGTTAGCATATTCCTAAAATGTCAAGATTTCATGAAATAGTCATTCAGTAGGATTACTTGATCTTAGAGAGTTGTGTGGATGACTTTAATGATTATAATTCTGTAAATACATATTTGTTACGGCCGCGAATCATATTTTAATCAACGTACAACTTAGTACTGACCAGCAAACTGCAAAAAACGTAAGAAAAATTGAATTTCGCGGGCTACCTTGGAGCATCCACCTTAACGCTTTAGCGATAAAGTTGAAAATATATTAAAGAATTTAGAATGTACCTACAACTCGTTTGAAATTCGATAAAAGCTAGTAAATAAATTGCAGACATTCAATTGTTCACGTTTCTTCGCCATGTACTTTAAGCGTGACAATTGGAACCATTTATCTGTAGTTAAAGCATCGCCAATGAGTGGGTGCATCAAAATCGTGATCACACGAAGCCAATTCTCCCAAAGCCCGTTCACATTTATTTTACCTCTCACAACAGCAATCAAACAGCAACCTTATAGTAACGAGAATAATGATCACTGTGACATTGGCAAACTTGTTAGTGGCAGCAACCCAAAAGCGACCTTATTGTAACGACAAACTAAGATCACTTACATTTTGACAGTGACTTAAAATCAGAGGTTAATAACTATGAACAGGGTGTAGAGTCTGTGTGTCTAGGAGATTTAGTTAAAACGTTGCATGTAGGTATGTATACTGGATATAATTTGAGGCAGCACGATACATGCAGCTGTACGGAATTTAATTTGACTTCAAAACATGTTGTGAGTAATTTTGGAGTTTAATTTGGGAAGTAACTGCATTCATTCATTTATTCGGCGTAACATACCTGTATTTCCTGAAGTTGAAGGCAGTTGTATACATATAGAAAACCCACAAATCATGCCACCAGTTATATTTAACTAGCTGCGCCCCGCGGTTTCACCCGCATAAGTTTCGATCCCTTGGGAATATCGGGATAAAAAGTATCCTATATGTTAATCCTGGTTATAAACTATCTGTATGCCAAATTTCATCCAAATCCGTTCAATAGTTTTTGCGTGAAAGAGTAACAAACATCCATCCATCCATCCATCCATGCATCCATACAAACTTTCGCGTTTATAATATTAGTAGGAAGTAGGATAAGACATAACATAATCAGTCTATAATGTTCCCACTGCTGGGACACAGGCCTCCTCTCTGTGAGAGGGAGTGGGTCATAAACCACCACGCGGGCCCAGTGCGGGTTGATACCTAGATGTCACATGTCTTAGATTAATGTTTGCTTCTAAGACAAGCCGGTATCCTCACGATGTTTTCCTTCACCATTGTAAGAGCAGTGGTGATGAAATAATTTACTCAAAGTAAATCGCCTGTCAGGGTTCTAACCTGCCTGCCAGGGTAGCGGGATCGTCCGAAAGGGTTACCGCTGCCCTGGAACATAAAGGGCTAAGGAAGGAACACGGGTGGGTTTTAGTCAGTAAGAGTCTGACACTCCCTCCGCTCCGCCCAGAGCGGGAGGGGTCATTTGATGATTTCCCATCCTCAAAAAAAAAAAAAAGGTTCTAACCGCCAGGGTACTACATCTACAACTCGTAAGTCGCGAGCGTTATCACTGGGCCACGCCTGCTCTAATGTTTAACATATTCCCATTTATATCCGTTGAGCTTTGAGTCAACCTGTCGACCACCGACCACAAATTGCCAATAACACTTTGCCTGACCTGGAGATCGAACCCCATGCTGAGCTTTCGCGCTTGCAAACACCAGTCTACCGATCCAGTCTTCTCGAAACTTTTAAATTTAATGGACTTACTGGGGCTAATGACGGTCATGTACACCAGTCACAAAAGCCTTTCAACAATGGGCTGGCTTATGCCATGGCACACAATTAATTTGCCAAATAGGCCAAAAGCAAACATGATTGGTAGTTTTGCTTGGTAAATCGCCAAATATTGTAGTGCCTGCCTGACATAGACAGTGCTAGCGAATGGCAACCGGCCTCGATTTAAGATCTGCTACAATGTGCATATTTATGATTATATGTACGTATGAGTACGTTGTCTGCAATCAAATGCATTGGTGTATGGACTGCAGAAACATGCAGTTTTGGGAATTACATTATTATTGATATAAGGCGTCTTAATACTGGTATTCAGCTACATCCGGTTAGACTGGAAGCCGACCCCAACAGAGTTGGGAAAAGGCTAGGCAGATGATGATGGCAGATGATGATAAGTCGTCTTAAGACTATGGTTTGGGCGTAACGCACTAACAGTAAGCTTTGATTTTGACAGTTCAACAACATTCATTGCATTATTTATGTTGTTGAGCAGACAATTTTGACGAACATATAGAAGCAACTAGCTTCACCAGCGGTTTCACCCGCATAAGTTTCAATCCCGTGGAAATATCGGGATAAAACGTATCCTATAGGTTAATCCTGGTTATAAACCATCTGTGTGCCAAATTTCATCCAAATCCGTTCAGTAGTTTTTGCGTGAAAGAGTAACAAACATCCATCCATCCACACAAACTTTCACGTTTATAATATTAGTAGGATGGATTAGCAACATCCTTAGAAATTATTCAAATTGTAATTGAAAGTGAGGGTGCTTGATTCGTCACCATCCCAATGAGGATGCTGGATTCGTCACAATCTCGTAGCATGGGGCAGCCCCCAATTTAATAGTCCCAAACTCTGCTTAAAAATAAACATTACAGTGTACTTAACTTTAAAAATGAGTAAATTATTTCCACAATGCAACCCATTCGCGTAGCGCGCTGTCTGTACAATTTCCCATAAAGAGCATTGTATGCAAAACCGAGTTTTTTGTTACAAGTAAGCACCCAGTAGTCCTACTGTCTGTCGAACAAAAACGAGTAAGTTATGACTATATTGTAACGTCGCAGCTAACAGAAATATGTCATTATAACAATCACCAACAATTATTTCTAACATAGCCAATATTGTACACCCCATGGGTATGTTATAGTGATGCAAAAATGCTAAATGAAAGAACTGTCTTTTCAAATGTGACAAACAATAAATTATCTAACCAGCCTGTTAGAGAGCAAAGCCGCCCCCCCCCCCAGCTTCCCCTTTTCTACACAATTTCGTCTGTCTGTAACAGGGCTGTATATTTTGAACCGTACTAGGTAGACCATAGAAATTTTCACAGAGTGTGTCTATCGCTGCTATAACAACAAATAGTAAAAATAAAATGAAGTAAAAAATTAAACGGGGTCTGTCTCCATACAAGAAACGTGTTTTTTCGATGTTTTTTTAAGTCCGACTCGTACCTGGCTGCTTTTTTTCAATAAAACAAATTTCATTTACTCCATAAATAATAATCCGAACCATATTTCTAAAACTATTTTTCTCTTCATTCCAGATGTGGCTCTCCAGCATAGTGTCCTCAACACTATTCGTGATGGCGATGTCAGCAGGCAACGAGTACCTCCCGCCCAACAAGGGATACAACTACGAACCACCCATCATACCATTCCCCACCAATAACAATGGAAATAAGGTGAGTCTGAGACTAAAGCTGATTGGCAACGAAATCCTCCTACATCTTATCTACATCACTTTCGTACATAAACCAACGCACTTTTTGGAACGAAGTTCTTTATCGCGGCTTGTGGTAGAAGTAAACTGGTGAAATCGTCTCGTAACGAAAAAGTTTATGCCCCCTCCATAGGTCTTTCTCTCCACAAGAGACAGAGAGATAGTTTTCATGGTTTTCGATGGTGCTAAAGCCGATAGTGAGGTCAAAAAGAAAATCCAAGATGGCACCTGCGAAAATTTTCAAATTTTTCATCATGGGCGTCGTTTTCATGGTTTTCGAGGACACGAAAGCCGATAACGAGGAAAGTAAAAATCCAAGATGGCGACACTTTATGAGAGCTTCCAAAAACGTATACTAGATGGCTCTGTATTAGAAACCCCTCCGTGCTTCGGAAAGCACGTTAAAGCGTTGGTCCCGGCTGTCATTCGTGGATCTTTGTCAGTCGTCGGAAGCACAAAAGTCTGACAACCAGTCTTACCAATGGGTATCGTATTAAGCAGTGCCTGGGTTGTGGAGGTCAGATAGACAAACCACATAAAATACTGGTCTGATTCAGCTGCATCCGGTTAGACTAGAAGCCGACCCCAACGTAGTTAGGAAAAGGCTAGGCCTAATGATGATATGTAGCCCAGTAGCCCATGGTCCAGAAGAAGAAGAATTTTTTTGACGTCCAAAAAGTTGCAACTTTCAAGCCAATTTGAATAACTGAATTTCAAACAACGTCTCCGTAACATTTCAGCAACCACCGACCCCGACCAGGCCGAACCCCACGCCCCCGAGGCCGTACCTGCCACCTGGACAGCCTACCCCTGGACCTGGACCTTCTCCGACTCCTGGAGTGAGTATTTTAGTTTTTACTTAAGTTTGCCATGTGCCTCGCTGGTCTAGTGGTACCAAGCGCAACTGCTGAGCACGAGGTCCTAGGTTTGATTGCCAGATCGGGCTAAATGTTAGGAATTTCTTAGCAACAGCTCGGATTTGGCACTTGGCGATGTGATTCCCCATTGCCTTGGACAGCGCGTTAAGCCGTTGGTCTTGCGCCTGATCTCTCTCCGGTCGTGTCGGATTGCCGTCCGCCGTCCCATCGGAATATGAGAGTGAGGGAAGAGAAAGCCCTCCTGCGTCTGCGCACACACTTGTACACTATAATATCTCCCGCCCCGAAGGCTAGTCTCCACTGAGATTGGAGGAATTCGATCGGGAGGACTATTATTATTGTGTAATTAGTAAGAAACAATTTATTTAAAAATATATAATTATTTTTCGTCGTCGATATAATGCTGCGGGTTTCCTCCTGGTTTAGGCGCTATGTATTTATTGGGGTTTCGGATCCCGGCTGAAAAAAATAAAATAATTAAATATACAGGGTGGCAGAGACATCGACGTGCAAACTGTGACCATGAATTCAGTACTTACGTGTTTCTGAACCCCCTGTGAAATTTTTCGGCGGTTATAAAAAAAATCCCAGAAACTAACGAAGATTTGCTTACAGCTAATTTAGTCAGGGGAATTAATTGTTGATTTTTTAAATTGTTTAATTTGCCCATATGGTCAAATGAAAAAAAGTTTTTTTTTTTTAATAATCTAAAACGTATTTTCTTTTTTTTTTCTTCTTTCAAATCACAACTGTCATTATTTGACAGTCGTATCAAAAAAATTCGAAGACATGTGACATCTACCAACCCGCACTGGAATACGGCCCACGCCCTCTCACTGAGAGGAGGCCTGTGTCCCAGCTGTGGGAACATTATAGGCTGATTATGTTTAGATATCGATATCAATCACGTCTGCAGAGTTTCGCTAGCTAATTTCACGACGACGCACTGCCGCGATGCTGTTGCCCCGGGAGGCAATAGCATCCCCGCGCCGTGCTGCGTCGCTCATTGACGACGTCATAGTGCGCTCGTTTGATTTGGATGTGTGTGTGTGTGAACATATATGTCAATTTGCCGTACTGAGATATGGCAAATAATTTAATTTTATGTTCTGTGTCTTATAATGTTAATTACTTAACATAGGTATCTAGTATTGTATCGAATCAAGTATTTTCTAACTGAACAGACGGCTGTGCTGCTGGGGAGTTTGTTGCGCCACTTCTTCACAGCGATAGCAGTAGGAAGTGATGAAGGGCGGGCGTTTTTGGGGGACTGTCTTTTGTAATTTTGACGTTCGAAAAGTGCAGATTCTCAGCCTAATTTGAATAAATGACTTTTGATTTGATTTTGAAGCCATTTTATACGACTGTGAAAAAATGACAGTTGTGATTTGAACATACGGGCAATTTACCAATGAATTTCTCTGACTACCTTTCAAAAACCGATCAGAGTGTGTACCTTTCTCGTCCTTAGTAATAAGATTACTATTATCGTTGATTTCATCTAAAAACGAAAATATAAATATTAAAAGAAATAATTCTTTACTAACAACCGACAGTTTTTAAATCACACACTAACGGGGATGGGCTCTGCCAGGGCCGCGGGTTGTTCGAAAGAGATACCGTGGCCCCTGGCACAGGCAACTGAAGGAACACGGGTGGGTTTTAGTCAGTAAAAGTCTGACACGCCCTTCCGCTCAGCCCAGAGCGGGAGAGGTAATTTGAAGATTTCCCACCCAAAAAAAAAGGAGATGACTAGGAAATTTTCTTACGTTTTTTTTTGCAATTTGAAGGTCAGGTTGTATGTTGTACAAAATATGATTCGCGACCGTAACAAGTATGTATTTACAAAATTATAAAAATTAAAATCATCTATAAAACCCTCTCGAGTTCATAAAAAGCAAAAAGAACTTTAAGCGTTGAATTTATTGATATTTCTTGAAATAGTCATTCAAGAAATTGTCCTTCGTCATCAACATCATTTCATCCTACAGACGTCCACTGCTGGACATAGGCCTCGCCCAAGCACCTCCACTTCGACCCGCTTCTATGCTTCTCGCATCCAACGGGTTCCTGCGGCCCTCAAAAGGTCGTCGGAAATTGTCCTTAAATCAAAATATTTTCAGAAGGTTTATACTAAGTAAGTTAAGTACATAATATAATAAGTTTAAATAATACAATCTGTTTATTACATAGGACTACTTACCGCTACCTATAAAGACATGTAAAAATTAGAAAAAAAAGTAATCACAGTAAGTCAAATTTTAGAAAAATATAAACTTATTACTTGGCATAAACCAGGGGTGCACTGAAACAAAACAAAGTAAAGTTTTTAGTTGTGTAGGTAACCAAAATCTAAAAAAGTAAATCACAGAATATTTGAAGTGTGTATGTATCGAAAACTCCGAAATCCAAGCGGGCATAGTCACAGTAAAAGTTCTGTTTTATAACTAAAACTAGTAATTTTTAACTAAATCTTGAAGCTTCTAGTAGAGTTAGGGAGGGCGCCCACGAGCAACTTTTTTCTCGGCAACTAATTTGTCTCTCACATCAAATCTACAGTACCCTGATTGCGTAACACACGATCAATCGGAATAGGTTTCATTTTGACAGTTCGACAACATTCATTCAAACTCAACTCAAACTCAAAAACTCAAACTCAAAATATTTATTTCAATTAAACCATTACAGGCACTTTTGAATTGTCAAGGGGTCGGTCAGTCAGAAAAATGAAGCTAGTTGCCCATTCCAAAGCGTAGGTACCTATGGAGAAGAACGGGCATGAAACTCCATGGACACTCTTTTAAATCAATATAATATGGTTACAAAGTATTGGTTACATCATTCATGTTAGAAATTATGCATGTGAGAACGATGCAGAACGTTAAAAGCGTCCGTAATGAAAAGTTTAGGAAAATAAAAATAAGAACAATTCAAATATTAAATTAAATTAAAATAAGCCATGGCAGCAAAAAGATGACCAGTCCCTACTGACGGCGCCCGTTCACGAACATGACGCATGGATTAGCACCATTCAGCTCAACCATTTTGAAGGGAGCCAAATGATCCAACACATGCGCCACCGTCAGCGAGACATTTGAGTGAGCATGACATACTCTCTGCTGCCAGGGCACATTCAAGTCAATGAAAGTCGTACCCAGTAAATGGTAGCTTTATAGTATGTACATAGTACTCACACATGTGCTATACAATTATACAATACTAGGAGATTGAGTTTATATAATGCAAAAAAAGTATTTTAAAATCTTCAGCAGCTCCAACAGTATTTTCAAATGCTAATCAATTTATGCGTCCTTATGGAGCAGGACCAGCGTTTAGCCAAGCATTTTTATCAGCGATGTAATCCCCCAATTTATAATATGCCTGGCTGCATAGTGTGCGTTTTATACAAGATTTAAATTTCGTTTCATTCTGTTCTATTATGTGGGGAGGTATTTTATTGTAACATTTTAAACAGTACCCCATGAAAGATGAATCTACTTTAGCCAGCCTGAAACCTGGTTGAACTAATTGCTCCCTATTTCTAGTGATATAATTGTGTCTTTCACCTCTTTTACTAAAAAGATGTAGATTTTTCCTTACGTACATAATGTTTTCATAGATATATTGACAAGGTACCGTCATGATGTTAATATCTTTAAACAATTCCCTTAGAGAATCACGCCTGCGGAGGCTATATATGGCTCTGATGGCTCTTTTCTGCAGAATAAAAATAGACTCGATGTCTGCAGCCCGTCCCCATAGCAAAATACCGTACGACATAATACTATGAAAGTAACTAAAAAATTAAATTAAAAATTTAAAAAACCCCCGACTACGAAAAATCCTATAAAAAGAAAAAAATAACCTTGAAATTATGACCCTACGTAAGTACGTATGAAATTTTTTGATTAAATGTTGTCCTGTCGGGGGACCGCTCTAATTATTAGCCTAACGTTCTGTTAAAGTTTAAAATAGTAGCGGTCCCCCGACAGGACAATATTTAATCAAAAAATTTCATACGTACTTACGTAGGGTCATAATTTCAAGGTTATTTTTTTCTTTTTATAGGATTTTTCGTAGTCGGGGGTTTTTTAAATTTTTAATTTAATTTTTTATTTCATGCTTTTTGTAGGGACTCCTTATTATTTCTTTTCTTTTATTTTCTTGCGTTTTAAGATTCAGGTAATCTGGTATTTAATCAGGTTCTTTGTAATTCGCCATTTTGTGGTGGTGGCCACCTTGGATTTGAAATTTGTCATAGTGTATAGTATTCTACTAGTCAAGCCCTTTCATTTGATACCCATATTGAGGGAGTTGTGAAAAAAAAAATGTAATTTGCCATTTTGTGGTGGCGGCCATCTTGGATTTGAAATTTATCATAGTGTATAGTATTCTACTAGTCAAGCCCTTTCATTTGATATCCATATTGAGGGAGTTGTGAAAAAATATGTAATCCGCCATTTTGTAGCGGCGGCCATCTTGGACCGATTTTCATCAAACATAGCTAAGAACACTCCCGACAAATTCACCTTTCAAACAAAAAAAATAAAATTAAAATCGGTTGATCCGTTCGGGAGCTACGATGCCACAGACAGACATACACACACACACACACACACACACACACACACACACACACACAGACACGTCAAACTTATAACACCCCGTCGTTTTTGCGTCGGGGGTTAAAAATAGACTAGTCTCGCGGTATCAACATCAGTAAATTGACGGATTTTTCTCACAGCATACGCTGATGAACTTAGTCGTCCTGCAAGGGATGTTAAATTTATTTATTTATTATTTATTTATTTATTTATTTATTTATTTCTTTGGGAAAACAAACAATTACACAAAGTTTCTTAAATAATAAAACCTTAGTATCTATTGTTAATAGTTTATGTGTAACTCACAACGTTATCCACATGTTACCTATTGAATATTTTTTATAAGAACTAAGTACATGCGAGTGAATTTACATTATCTTATATAATTTATTAACATTACAGTTAATAAATAAATTTAATTTGTTAATTTTTTGATTACATTGTTTCGAAATTTGTTAGGTGTTAATTTAAATAGGTCTATGTCCGAAAAAAATGTGTTATAATTATTTGCCATGCGACGTAGAGGTGCGCGAACTCCAGCATTGGTGCGGCAAGATGGAATGGCAAATAGAGGGCGTGCGCGCACCTCGCGTCTTACAACAGTTCTAGGTACAACATAACTTAAATTATTTACCAAATCTGAACAGTCATATCTGCTGCTACATATGTCATATAAAAACATCATCTCTAAGAGAAGGCGTCTAGACTTCAAATCCATCAACTTAAAATCCTTACAGGGGCCATTAGAACTCAAACTATGGCGGCATCGGTAACGTACAGCTTTGAGAAATTTGCGCTGTACATTTTCTAAGCTTTCTACGTATTTTTGGTATAAAGGACTCCATATTGATACAGCGTATTCAAGTTGTGATCTAATTAGTGACTTATAAAGATGAGTGTAGGTATCAGGACGCTTAAAGTCCAAGGTGGTCCTCATCACAAAACCATACATGCGGTATGAGTTGTTAATAATTTTATGAATGTGTTGATCAAGATGAAGCTTACAATCCAATAATACCCCCAGATCTTTCACCGACGTAACCTCGCTCAGAGGAGCATTACCGAGAATATACGCATGTTTTATAATATTTTTGTTTTTTGTAAATGTGATAGATATACATTTAGAAGCACTTAATTGAATTTTGTTCTTAATACAGTACGCATAAAATCTATTCAAATCGTCTTGAAGTAATTCACAGTCTATACGAGTGCGTATTGCTCTATATATTTTGAGATCGTCTGCGTAGAGTAAGAATTTTGAATGTATAAAACAATTCCATACGTCATTTATGAAGATAATAAAAAGCAAAGGACCTAAAATTGAGCCCTGGGGTACACCAGAGGACACGGTGACTGATTTGGATTGATATCCCCTGATTACTACTCTTTGAGTTCTGCTTGTTACGTACGATATAAACCAGCGAAGTAAATCTCCGCGAATCCCGTTATATGCGAGCTTTTCAAGAAGCAACTCATGGTCCACCTTATCAAAAGCTTTCCGGTAGTCAGTGTATACGGCGTCAATTTGTACCTGTTGATCCATATTATTGAAGAGATAGTTTGTGAAAGTTAGTAAATTTGTAACTGTAGATCTCCTTTGAACAAATCCGTGTTGTTGAGGTATTATAATATTGTGTAGTGTCGGGTAAATTGCACCCCGTACAAGCCTCTCAAAAATCTTCGATAAGGCAGATAAGATGGAAATTGGTCGATAATTTTCAACATCTTGCTTAGAGCCGGTTTTATGTACGGGTGTTATATTAGCCATTTTCCAAACTTCTGGAAATGTTCCCTCAATAATACAATTGTTATATATGAAATGTAACGGTGTGGAAATATTCGCGGCGACTTTTTTAAGAAAATAAGCAGGTAACCCATCGGGGCCAGGTCCCTTTGTTGTATCTAATGAGTTAAGCTCTTTCAAAACTTGTTCATGACTAAACGAAACGCGATCAATAACAACACAGTTATCTGCACAACTTTCAGGAGGTATCCATTGACTATCGTTCAATGTTGATGTTTCATAGACTGACTGAAAATAATCTGAGAATAAGTCACAAGTTATAGTTGGATCAGATGAAAGTTTACTTTTATAGAACACTGAGACAGGTATACCAGCATTTGATTGACGGTTAGAAACATAGCTCCACAAATTCTTAACATTTTTTTTAATGTTTTGCTCCACACTATCTATATAATTACGGTAATTATTGTTACATTCAGATTGAAATCTACGTCTTAAGAAGGAGAATTGTTCGTAGTCTGACAAGTTGTTATACGTCTTCCATTTAATCCACGCTTTATTTTTTGATTGAAAAATGCGAATTAGCGACTTAGAAAACCATATTGGGAATTTCGTCGATTTGTTACAAGTTTTAGGAGTGTGTCTTTTAATCAAGCCATACAAATTATCATAAAGGACACTAACACATTCTTTTGCAGATAAATTACAAAAACTAGCCATCCAGTCTATTTCAGATAGATCGAGATTTATTTGTTCATAATTTGCTTTGTAAAAATTATATTTGTATGTTTTTGCTTGTGTGAGGGCCTTAAATGTGGACTTATATGGAACAGTAGCACAAAAAGGAGGGTGATGACCATCAATTGGCAGTAATGTACAGGATGGGGTGTATATAGTACAATCAGTATTGCTGATTAATAAATCTAGAATACGACCATTGTTATTCCTCATATTATTGAATTGAGACGCATTGAGCAAAGAAATAAAGTTGCTCATATGTTCGTTAACTGTTGAAGGGTTGCTGTAAGAGCATTGCAAAGCCGAGACACTACCGTGTTTATTAGGTAACCAGCTAATATCTGGTAAGTTATAGTCTCCAAAAAGATAAAATATTTTTGTGTTTAGGTTGCACAGAGTACTTTGTATAAGATTAAAGTGGTCCTGGTAAATGTCCTCAGAAGATTTGGGGGGAATATACACTGCGCTAATAACGCAGTTTCCATCAGTTTTGTTCCCTGGTAATTGTATGAGAATGTGCTCAATATAAGGGCTGACTGGTTGTGCCAGGGATACGAGAGTGGATGCAATACTTTTAAGTACTGCCACCAAAACCCCTCCACCCTCCTTTTTGTTGGTGGCTGCGCGGTTACGGTCGCATCGATAGACGTTGTAGCGGTTATCCATAAACTCACCGTCAGAAATATGTGGAGTAAGCCATGTTTCCGTCAGAATTATAATATCATAGCAATTCGATAAAATATTCATATATAATATATTAAGTTTAGTGCGTACACCCCTACAATTCTGATAATAAACATTTAAATTATCCACAGTTGAAGGGTTGAGACTTTAAAAAGTTGAAATTAATAAGTTTATAGAGCGTCATTATCCACATAATTGATATATGGATGAAGTCTAGACTATACATAGGGCATAAATATAATATGAAAAGATGTAGAGGCAGCTTGGACTGAGTGATATTTTTAACGTAATTACATGCAATAGAGTACCAGCTAATAGCAAAACTTGTTGAATAGAATATAAATTCAATTACACAACCTTTAGGAACGACCAACTTTATAAAAAAATAATCCGTATGATAATATGAAAATAGTACACAAAAACAAATCCTTAAATGGTTAAATTTCGTTTTTACTTCCAGCATTTGTAAGAGGAGTAATAGGTTTAATTTTAGAAATATCCTGAGTACATCTAATTGCAATAGCAGGCGCCCCATCAACCTCCCGCACGAGAATGGTGGCATGCTTAACCCAGACGAACTTGTACTTGTTTTTATTTGCGGCTTCTTTGCAGGCTCGAAACAACTGTTTGTTTTTTAGCGTGAGATGTTCATTCATATAAATAGATTGTACTGTTCCCGAAATTCCCAGCTGATCAGTTTTTAACCCCTTTGCCAGTCGGAATGCACTGAGGAGATTATCCCGCAATATCCGGGAGCTAAGCTTCACAATAATGTTTTTAGGCGTATTGTTATCTTTTCGTGCATGAGGAACGCGGTGGATAGCAATTATGTCTCTTTGGTTCAGTGAACAGTTTATTTTAGCGCTAATATTTTCCATAATTGTTATCAAGTTTTCAGATCGCCTTTCCGGGAGATTACATATTTCCACGTTACACTGTCGCGCCTGTTGCTCAAGTGTGTCAATTTTCGCTTCCAATCCGAATACAGTCTTATTCAAAATCTCTGTGTTCTTGTTTTGCATAGATATGCTATTGACCTGTTCCCTTAAGTCGGCTTGCAGGGAGGATGTATGTTCTAACGACACTTGCAAGTCGCTAATTTCCTTGACCAAATTACTGTGCCCGTCATTTACGCGTTGTTCGAGTAATAAGTGAGCAGAACGCAGTGAATTAAGTTCATTTTTAATTTCTGTTGTGGTTTCAGACAATGTGGACAATTCAGTTTTTATAGAACTTACATTTTCTGTTAATTTTGACAAGGCACAGTCAAAGTAAGATCTCAACTCGTCAAATTTCACATTTATATCCTGAGTGAGAGTTTGGATTGCGATTGCCACTTCCGATTCAGGTTGTTTCCTCTTTCTTTGTGTTATATTCTCAGGAGTTCTTACAATGTTTGCTAGATTTGGCGAGGAAGCAGAAGTAGGCGAGCGGATCATTATTATACAAAACCGCTACCAATAACTCGAAAAAAGAAAAACAAAGAAATGTGAAGAGCCTCAACAAGACGAAACTGCCGATACTGGCCAAGTATTTCGCGCGGCGCTTTCCACTAATTGTTGGCTCGGCGGTCCCAGGCGGTGCCTCGGTCACGATGCACGACGTGTCGCGGGTTCAAACCCCAGTATCACAGATGACTTTTTCAAAGTTTATTCTGTGTTCTGTGTTAATTGTGTTTAGTGTCTTGACTCACCGCCAGAGTAGAACGGGATGAAGCTATACAAATTCCAAGATGGCTTCGGCTGCTAATGGGCACCTCCACAGGATAGTAAGAGAGGTACCGAACTTTGTAGTGTAGCAAAACAACAATTAAAATAAATTTAGAAAATAAAAATCAGAATAATTTCGGCAAAGGTCCACTCGCAATGCAGTTCAAACGATGAAATTAAATAAATGAGGACCCCATTGAAGCCTTGAGTCAAGCGTGATCCCCAGGAAAACAGTTTTATCGACGAATTCTAGTTTCTCTTGATTCAATTCTATCGCACAATGACTACTTTTGACATTTGGTAAAGAAAATCTTATGCACTTCGTTTTTTTCCCATTTAATACTAAATTATTAGCAGTGAACCAGTTTTGGATCTGCAGTAGGGCGTTATTTACGTCGTCAAGATTTGATGCACGTCTATTAATTTTAAAAATCAAGGAAGTATCGTCAGCAAATAACACCATCTGTGGTTGGGTTTTTAACAAATGGGGTAGATCATTAATATATACTAAAAAGAGGAAAGGACCTAATATCGAGCCTTGTGGTACACCCATTTTTACTTTTAAACCGAGTGAATTGACACCATTTATTTGAACTTGCTGTTGTCTATCATTTAAATAAGATTTTACTAAACTGAGCGCAAGTTTTCCAAGTCCGTAATGCTCAAGTTTTAAAAGTAAGGTTTCGTGGTCGACGCAATCAAAAGCCTTGGAGAGGTCACAAAAAATTCCTATGGCGTCTTGGGACTTTTCCCACGCCGTAAAAATGTGTTTTAATAAAGTGACACCGGCATCAGTCGTACAACGTCCCTTGGTGAAACCATACTGTTGGTCGTGCAATATTTTATTGGTGTTAAAATGATTGAGCATTTGGTTCAGCATAACCTTTTCAAACACCTTGCTGAAAACCGGTAACACGGATACGGGTCTATAATTATTGGTAACTTTACTGTCCCCCGATTTGAAAAGTGGTATCACCTTGCTGTATTTCATGAGATCCGGGAAGACTCCTTGATCCACACACAAATTAAATATTAAGGCTAAGTACGGCGCTATAGTCTCAATAATGGAGGTACAAACTTTAATAGACATTCCCCATAGATCTTCGGTTAGTTTGATCTTGATTTGCTTGAAAGCTTTTATTACTATTGTGGGGTTTATATGCTTGAATTCAAATTCAATCTGGCAGGATGAGACGTTTGCTCTTAATAAATCAATAGAACGTAAGGGCGAGGAATTTAAGATTTCAGTGGTTGTATGTGGGATACTGGTAAAGAAATTTACAAATTCATGAGCAACTTCTTTGTTAGTGCTTATGAGACCACGCGAAGTCTCTATTGTGAAATCATTATTATGTCTTTTATTCCGGTTAGTTTCATCATTGATAATTTTCCAAACCGTCTTTATTTTATTATCGGCCGATTTGATCTTGTTGCTAATATACAAGGCTTTAGCTACTTTGCAGATATTTTTAAAAGTTTTAGAGTAGGTAGCAACGTATTTATTAAAAGTTTCAGAGTTAATGTAAGGCTTAAGGCCATACAGCTCAAACAATTTTTCCCTACTTTTCCTTATACCCTTAGTTGCCCAGTCACTAAACAAAAACCTTGGGCAAATAGTTTTAGTTTTCTTTTTTAACGTATTATTGAACTCGGTGCGTACTACCGAAAAGAACCTCTCATATAATTCATTTACATTGTTTTTAATATGGCCTGGTACACTTAACTTACTAATTAAGTTATTATTAAATCTATTTAGATTGCTTGGTGTTATTTGTCTACTTTGTATCAGATTTTTTTGTACTGGTGTATTGGATTTGAACACAACAGTTTGACCGCTGTGATCAGAAGGGAGATAGTTTACTATGGCTTTATCTAAGTATTCACAGCAACAAAAAACATTATCAATACATGTAGCAGAATTTATGGTTATGCGGGTTGGTTCTGAAAACACATTTAACAAATTGAATGATTTAAAGAGACTTAACAATCGACTGCTATTTGAACTATTCTCTAAGATATTAATATTGAAGTCACCACAGATAATTAGCGATTTTTTACCAGTTCCAAGTTTTGCTAGAACATCTTCCATTACCGACTCAAATATGGAGTAGTTTTGATAATTAGGGGGTCTGTAAACGCACACTATAATATGCTTATCTAGCTCAACACAGGACAGTTCAATGTTATGTTCAACTGAAAGATCAACTATATCTGTACGAGTCTTAGCTTTAATAGAATTTTTAACTAAGATTAGTGAACCCCCACGCAGCATAGATTTTCGGTTAAAACAACTGCCCACACTATAATTTTCATAATTAATTAGCATTTCATAATCTTTCAACCAATGTTCAGTTAAACAAATAATTTCAAACATGGTTTTTTCTAAAAACAGCTCAATTTCTAATTGTTTGGAAGAAAAACCTTGAATATTTTGATGAAATAATTTCAAGGAATTCTGCTCAGACCCTTTTTTACACTTTACTATTTGAGAGCAAGAAGACACCTTGTTGTTGGTAGGTATAACAATATTGTTACTAGTATCTTCTGTTGTCTTACTAACTAGTTTAAATCAACATCCAGAGTGAGCCCCAAGACTCCCAAGCCATCACCAGGCAATGATATCCCGCTACTTGTGGACCCCACATTAGGACAAGAACTTGCCAAAGTGACACATGGATCCTCCTTCGTACAATCATTGTAAAATTCAATCATTGCTTTATTTACGTGTTTAGCAGACAAATTTTTCGAACTTGTGAAGCAGTGGATTAGCAATTTGCTTCAAAATGATTTAGATTCAGATTAATCGTGTATTTCGCAATTAGGGTGCAGGTAACGGGTTTGTATGTAAGTGCGCGCATGTAGCGACGCGACAAAGGCACTTTAATACTTTTGATGTGGGAAATAAATTAGTTGCTGAGACAAAAGTTGCTCGTGGGCTCTTATGCGAATATAAACAGCAGCAGGTTTTTTTTTGCGATTTCAGGATTGGCCCCTAAAGTGGTTTATAATGACAATATAATGGCCCAATTTTTTTTTACACCTTCTAAATATAGTTAGGTACAAAATGATTCCGGTAACTCAGTCCCTGCTTCAGATATCTTAAGGGGGATGCACTAGCCCGCAAATCCAAATTTTCTTACGTTTTTTGAATTTTGACAATATGATTCGCGACCGTAACAAATATGACGTCACAGAATTATCATCATTAAAATAATTAATACAACCCGTCTAAGTTCAAGTTACCCTATTGAATGACTCTTTCATGAAATATCAATGATACAAAATGCTTGAATTTCGCGGGCCACCTAACGCGTCCCTTAAGAAATTCTATTTTTCATCGATTTAAGTACTTAATACTTACATTTTGGTAAAGGCATTGATGTGGTACATCTAGTTGAGGGCGTGATGAATAACGTAGGGAGAGGAGCGATCTGGCCATGAGATTCCTCTGGCCACTCCTTATTTACGTGCGGGACTGATGGCAGCTGCCTGGTACTAACATACACCGACCTCTTCGCTACTCGATTAGTTTTCATCATACGGGCTAGAGACAAGAACATCAGCTCACACATATAGCATAATCAGCCTACACTGTTCCCACTGCTGGGACACAGGCCTCCTTTCTGTGAGTGGGAGTGGGCCAATCCACCACATGGGCTCCGTGCGGACTGGCGGATGTCACATGTCTTTGAATCTTTGGTCTAGGACATGCCGGTTTCCTCACTGTATTTTTCTTCACCGTTTTGAGAGCAGTGGTGATGAAATAATTTACACAAAGTACAGTGCCTGCTGGGGACCGAACCCACAGCCTACAACTCGTAATTCGCGGTCGTTACCATTGTTCCACCACTGCTCAAGATACATTATTAATCATTTATTTAAAAACATAACACTCCTTTTTTTAACAGTCGTGTTAAAAAGAGTTATGGCGCAATTATACACTTGATCGTTTACCCGCATGCGGGCATCCGAATGACTTATCCAAATTCAAGCACCAATTATACTAGGAGACTCGACATCGTCCATTTAGATGACGTCTTGGTCGTTTACCCGCATGCGGGCCTCCGAATTACTTATAAAAAATCAGGCACCCAACACTTTACTTATACTAGGAGACTCGATATCGTCCTTTTAGATGACGTCTGGGTCGTTTGCCCGCACTGCATAGGCAACCGAATGCGGGTGAGCGACCAAGTGTAATTGCGCCAATAAGCTCGTTTACAGTCTTTTCACAGTTATTTTACCTCTGATTTTGCATAACTGTCCAAATCACAGTGATCTTTATTCTCATTCTAATAAGGTTGCTGTTGGGTTGCTGCCACTGACAAGTCTGTCAAAATCATTGTGATCTTTTATATTCGTTATAATAAGGTTGCTGCTGTCAAAGGTAAAATAACTGTGTACAGACTGTACATGGAAATAGTGAAGATCGAGAGAGAGTGAAGCATTTCATTTGACAGATGGCAGTAAACTACAACAGTACAAGGATCTTTTGGCGCGAGGGAACTAACGCCGCCATCTTGTTTTTCAATACTTACATTTTCTGTGACAATTACACTTTTTACCAACAACGCCCCCCTGACAAAGACATTCAGGCGCCAAAAAATCCTTGTACAGACGCCAGCAGGTCAAGCTACCCGAAACTGTAAAATTTTCCCAATCAACCTTGAACCTTAATGCTTTAGCGATAAAGTTGCAAATCTATTATAGTAATTTGACAAATTGTAGTAGCTTGATGTGCTAGCGTCTGTACCACTCAATGATTTTTGTTATGATGAGTTTTCGTTAAAAATATTATTCTAGTAGGTAGCGTCTTAGTTTCAGCATACCCAGGTTCATGACCTGGGTATGCTGAAACAAGCAAAGTGCATTTAAGAAACAACAAAACCCACATTACGAAAGATGGAAAGAAATACATACTTACTTATTATATTTATTACGTTACACATACATTACTAAATCTACATTATAATATTATTATACTGTTTAGAAAAAGTGACTTGCTTCCTTTTAAAGGTTTCAACTGACCTTCTTCGAGACCTAAAATTAAATTAAAATACAAAAAATTAAATAATAATTAAATAAAAAGTAGTAATATATAGAATAAAAAAGAATGTGTTTGTGTGTGTGTGTAATTACTTAAATAAATAAAAAAAAGAAGGAACGTTCTATTTCACGAAGGCAGGTTCGTTTACATTACATATGGTTTTTATTTCATGTTCAAATCCTTATTTCCAATGGATTTGTTTGCACTTAAACAAATATCAACTTTATTCTAAAGTAAATAAGTTTATATCAGAATGACACCTACTATTGAAAAGTCATACAAAACAACCTTTAAAGCTCAAACTTAACTTTATGCATGGGTTTTAAAGTAATTTTTCTAAAAATATTTGTTTACCTACATCTGTGGAAACTTAACTGCGAGCGTAGGATACAATGTGAACAAGTTCGGGGAAAACAGTATAAAAAAAAAATCTATAAAATAAATAAACTCACTTGTCAACCTTTCGCCATATGCTAAAGATATAACTCGGGCTTAAGGAGGATGCTCCAAGGTAGCCCGCGAAATTCAAATTTTCTTACGTTTTTTGCAATTTACTGGTCAGTACTGTAGGTAGGTAGGTAGTTGTAAGTTGATTAAAATATGATTCGCGGCCGTAACAAATATGTATTTACAGAATTATATCTAATCATTAGAACAGTAATACAACTTGTTAAGTTAGCTTAGTCCTAAAATGTCAACGTTTCATGAAATAGTCATTCAGTAGGATTACTTGATCTTAGAGAGTTGTGTTGATGACGTTAACGATTAAAATTCTGTAAATACATATTTGTTACGGCCGCGAATCATATTTTAATCAACGTACAACTTAGTACTGACCAACAAATTCCAAAAAACGTAAGAAAATTTGAATTTCGCGGGCTACCTTGGAGCATCCACCTTAAGTTTAAGAAATTAAGAATGTTATTCATTATTAGTATTTTGTAAAATATATATATATATATATTCACCCATGTCCATTTCTTTCATTTTCATAGCTAGAGTTTGAAAAATGTTTTTTGGTTAGAACTGCGGGGTAATTACGTAACATACTAACATTATGAATGTCTTTCGATTTTGATTGTTCAACAACATTCATTGCGTTATTTACGTTGTTGAGCAAACAAATTGTTCGAACATAAGAAGCAATGGATTAGCAATATCTTTCAAAATGATTCAGAATTTTGTTATGCTGATATCAGACGTTTCACTTTTTTATCATTCACTCGCGCTCCGAATGATCGAAAAATGGAATACAAAAAACAGATGAACGTTCGTTTCTATGTACTCGTAATTTTGTGTATCGTGTAAACATGGAATGAAACAAAAATAAACAATCACTCGAGTTGCGTAAACACTATGGTTTGGGAAGTCTCGACAGTCTCAAAGTCTCGGGAAGCTAGACAACCCACGATCAAAGTCCCGGGACGCCCCGGGACGTACCAGGACGTCTCGGGATGTCTCGGGATGTCTCAGCTAGGTTTTCGGTCCAGATTTATTTCAGCATTACTGTAAAACAATTGCCGGTAGGTACGCAATAAGTTCAATAGGCTTCGATACTTACCTAGCTGTGCATCGTAGTTTGCTCTGCATATCGGAATAATTGCGAACACCTGAAAAAACATTTACCTCTGATGTAACTGTTTAAAAATTAACTAGCGTCCATCTCATCGCCTATCTCGTCTCATCGACTTTTTTTCTTTTTGCTCGGCTCCTAAAAGTTCTGGCGTGATGTTAAATAGCCTTTTCATACCACTTGCTCAAAAAAGTGACATTCTATGCCACAAAAAGCGAACATAACAATAGTCATTTTTAATCTGTTAAAAACAGGGAAAGAAAATTGTACTGAATTTCATTCATCCTCTAGGGGGAGAATGTGATTTAAATTTGGAATACTTACCGAAATTTATACTGAACTACATCTGTGTTTACACCATTGAGTTTGTATAGCATTATAAAGCAATATACATCTTTTTGAAAAACGAATACGCATTTATTATGCAGTTATGATTATTAAATAAAATTACGAAAACCGACGGGGCCGTATGAGCTTGATGCCTTTGCTTTTCCGACAAAAAAATATTAGTGTAGAAATTTGCCGCGTTTTTGTTTTCTTCAAATACATAAACGTTAAGTTTATTTTAATTTATTTTTATAAATAAGTTAATGTTCTAAAAATACATTACGATGTTAAATCAAAGCGACAGTGACAGTGAATTGTCGGATTCCATCAGTGCAAATGCTGCCGCAATTATAAATAATTTGCTTCCAACAAAATCCAAGGAAAATTATTTAAAAACTTATGAAGAATTTTCAACGTGGAGAAGTGCGAAAGGCCTATCAATTTCAGAATCAGTACTTCTTGTCTATTTTGATTATTTATCCAAGACAAAGAATCCGAATACACTTTGGTGCATATACTCAAAACTGAAAGCTACATTAAGCATCAAACACAGCATTGAAATAAATAGATTCACAAAATTACTGGCTTTTCTAAAAAGAAAATCAGAAGGGCATTGCGCAAAGAAGTCTAAAATTTTTACGACTCAAAATGTGGAAAAATTTCTTAATGAAGCTCCTGACGAAATTTTTCTAGCCACAAAAGTAAGTATACATGATTTAACTATGAATATTTCGTATCTTAGTAATGGTAATTATTCTATATATTTACCTGTTTTTTATCTTTGTTATAGGTGGCCTTAATTTTTGGACTCAATGGTGCTTGCCGCGGATGTGAACTTGTGAACTTAAAGGTGGAGGACGTTGAAAATCATTCCAATGAGTTACTGTTGATTAATGTAAAGGAAACTAAGACAAAGAAAAATCGGTCATTCATTGTACAAGGACAATATACTAAAATCATTCATAAATACCAAGCATTACGTCCCACCAACATGGAAAACAATCGATTTTTTATAAACTATCGGAATGGGAAATGTACTCGACAAGCCATCGGCAAAAATAAAATTAGCAATATGCCAAAGGAAATTGCTAAATATTTAAAACTTAAAGATGTTGAACTCTACACCGGTCACTGCTTTAGAAGAACTTCGGCGACTTTCTTGGCGGATTCAGGGGCGGATATTACGTCAATAAAAAGACACGGTGGTTGGAGCTCTGATAGAGTAGCTGAGGGTTATATCGAAAGCTCAATGGCGAATAAATCCATATTAAGCAGTCAAATTAACAAAAATATAAAACTTAATCCATCAGAGCCACAACCATCAACTTCCGGCATCTTATCTTCGTCCGTAACTCACGATGCACCACCACCACTATCTCCGACGTATACTATCTACAATGAAACGCAAGTTCCTCAGACGCAAGAACAGAGAAATACTCAAATCAACTCATCAACAATAAATGTACCAAACAAAAATGTAACACTCTCTATCAATAATTGGACCAATGTTTCGAATGTTAACTTTTACTTTTAATTGTCATTATTTTTAATAAACGCTTATCTCATATTATTATTGTGTTAATTTTTTCGCAAATGGTACGAAAAGTAGAGTATTTTCCTCGGTGATAAAGCTGTCTTAGTCTTGGGTGAACTTAAATCCCTCGCTACACTCAGGACTCGTCTTAAATCCCTCGCTTCGCTCGTGCTTTAAGTTTTTAACACCCTCGCTACGCTCGGGAGTAAACCTCGAGTCCTTCGTTACGCTCGCGATTTAAATCATCACCCGCGACAGAAGACACTGCTTTATCCCCTTGGTTAATAATCTACTATTCTCACGAATCGGGCTATCAAATGCAAAATTATTTTTTTCAAATCCGGCTGGTAGTTCAGGAGATTAGCTCGTTCAAACAATCAAACTGTGGAGTGGTATGTACCTACATAATAATATGTAGTAGCCTATATTATTATAACATAAGCGGGATCTTCCGAAAGGGTTACCGCTGCCCTGGAACATAAAGGGCTAAGGAAGGAACACGGGTGGGTTTTAGTCAGTAAGAGTCTGACACTCCCTTCTGCTCCACCCAGAGCGGGAGGGGTCATTTGATGATTTCCCATCCTCAAAAAAAAAAAAGGCATCACTGTAAGATTAGAGAGTTAATATTAAAGGGAACGTTGCGCTGAACACTCGTTTATTATTTAACGCCTCCGGAACCCCCCACACCTCATGACGACCCTGCCAGGCTCTTCAGCTTTATTATTAGTATACTAATATGTATTTAGATGAAACAGATTAATTCTACAGTTTTTCGACGATTTTCCTACTAATATTATAAACGTGAAAGTTTGTATGGATGGATGATGTTTGTTACTCGTTCACGCAAAAACTACTGAACGGATTGGATGAAATTTGGCACACATATGGTTTATAACCAGGATTAACATATAGGATACTTTTTATCCCGATGTTCCCACGGGATGGAAACTTATGCGGGTGAAACCGAGGGGCGCAGTTAGTTTTATATAAGAATCTCAGTGTTCAGCTGTCTACAGTTTGAAAAATATAAATAAAAAGTAAAATCATACCAAAAAGTAAAAAACCCAATGCATAAAACATATCCGTAACTCCATTTTATTGGCGCACTTCTAAAAACTATTAAAATAAAATATTGAAGAACATGATGTACTTAGACTTTTTTAGAAAGGTAGGTATGATTTTAGAATTTATGATTTGAGTAAGTATTTCTGGTTTCCAATAAAATGTTATCGAAATCGATATTACGAATAAATAAAAACTGTCCGTTTTTAATGACAGTGTTTTATAGTGATTTGTAAACTTTATTCGAAAGAACGCTTTTTGGACGTTGTAAGAAACAGCAAATAGGTAAAATGTCCGCCATTGCAGTTACTTTCAATCCACAAGGATACGTTCTGTTCCCCTAGGCCTGCAGCTTAATTGCGTAACGTAACATCAATTACAATCTGAATCACTTTAAAGGATATTGCTAATCCATTGCTTCATATTATGTTCCAATTTGTCTACTCAACAACGTAAATAACGCAATGAATGTTGTTGAACTGTCAAAATGAAAACCATTACTACTGACAGTGCGCTACCCTATTACCCCTCTGTATGGCCACACCGACCGATTTTTAAAATAGTAACCATGTAGTTTCTTGCCGGCTTTTCTCTATAGGAAACGACCAATTGGAACCGTGTACCTAGCTTCTGACGTTTCTTAAGTGCCAATGTAGGTTTAAGTATGTGAAATATTGTGAATTTTACCAATTCTGCGCAGCCCGTTTTGGCCGCGTAATGTACGCAAATGAAAGAATTAAATGAACGTAATATAATCGGGAAGCCTCGTTTGTCGTCGGTTATCAATGAAATCATCTGTTTTATAGAAAAGTGCAATACCTATGCGGTCAAAATCATACATTTTGGACAACATTTTTTTATTCAACGTAGGGGGTTCAGCAGGATCATGTACTGAATCCATGATAACAGGTTGCGCCTCGTTGTCACTGCCACCCTGTATTCTACCCTGTGTGTACTACCCTACCCTAGATTATTTCATGATTTAATATTTGCTTTCTCCTTCCCCAGCATCACGATCATCATGATCATCATGATCACCATGATCATCACGACCACGGCAACGGAAATCACGACCACGGTGATCATCATCATCACGAGCCTGGCATGCCCTTCGACTTCTCCTACCAGGTCAGTTGTCACGCTGTTATTCCTAGATCTTTGACAGCCGTCACGGGTAGAAAGAAGCCCGAAAGTACAACAACCAGTCTTGCCAAGGAGTATCCCGCGTCGTGTTACCCAGTAACTGGGTTGTGCCTGTTGGGGTCAGTTAGGCAGTCACTCCATGTAAAATACTGGTATTCAGCTGCATCCGATTAGGCTGGAAGCTGAACAATACAGTTGGGAAAAGGCTAAACAGATGAGGTCAGTTAATCAGCACCCTAATTGCGTAACACACAATCAATCGGAATCGGTTTCATTTTGACAGTTCATCAACATTCATTGCGTTATTTACGTGTTGAGCAGACAAATTTTTCGAACTTATGAAGCAATGGATTAGCAATTTGCTTCAAAATGATTCAAATTACGATTGATCGTGTGTTACGCAATTAGCTTGCTGGTTAGTTTCCTGGTAACAAATAACTGTACGTCTTCCAAGCACTCTCCTAAGGGTATAGCAGAAGAGAAGATGCAAGAACACTATCTTCTTCTTAGCGTATTGATAACAAAAAGTTCAAACCTTTTTGGCCCGAAATTCAGCGGCGCGAAATCCGCTTACTGACGCAGTCACAAGTTCATCAAGTGTGCAGGTGACAGGGCATACGGCGCAGGATGGAAAGTTGGCCATTGGCTGTGGGGAGGTGCCGCATACGCACTTGAGGTCTGAGCCGTCCGTGAACTACTATATGTGAAGGATGGTAAGGGGTACAGTATGGGTTCAGCCGTAGATATCTACGGTAGATATATTCTCACGCCTTGCCTACTGAAGATTTCCACAAGTTTGTATATTTCCGAGCTGCTTAACGTGAGAACATCAAAAATTCAAGCAAAAGGGTCGTTCAAACGACTATAAAGTACGGGGTGAGGACCTAATATGACTTCTCTGCCTGAAAGCTATCAAAATGGGCAAATGGTACTGCCCGATTGAAACTTTATGGCGGTTCGGAACATAAGGCGAGTCGCTGCGCAGTAACACATTCACGTGTCAGCGGGATTAAGGGATGAGGTACTGCGCAGTGAGTAGCGCACTTCAGAGCCGACATAAAATTTGAATCGGGCTGTAAAAGTTCGGGGGGGTCTTGAATGATGGTGCCATAATTAATTCTCCTTTCATTCACCAGGTGGCTGAAGATGGCAACGACTACAGCCACAACGCGATATCTGACGGTGATATCACGAGGGGAGAGTACAGAGTAGCCTTGCCTGATGGTCGCACGCAGATCGTCAAGTACACCGCGGACTGGAAGAACGGATTCAACGCGGAGGTAAGTTTGTTGTAATTTCGCTACTTTGTAATAGATGCCGCTGTTTTAAAATAACTATGTGTGACTTTTTTCAATAGAGTGGAGAAAATAGAAATTATCGACTTTTTTTCTAATTATACTTTCATAGAGATCTTTTTAAAATGATAATTTTGTGTATACAGTCTTTTCTTTGGCCGATATAACCACTTGTAGCTAACTTTTACATTATACTTTATTTCAGGTGACATACGAAGGCGAAGCGAGGTACCCTGATGCACCTGCTGGCGGTTATGGCAGTGGTCCCTCGACCGGTGGTTACGGCGGCGGCAGCGGTTCAGGCACCGGGGGCGGTGGCCAGGCCTACGTGCCACCCAGCCAAGGAGGCGGCTACCAATACTAGATACTACCCCCCAACGACTACGCAGGTTTACAATGAACTGAAGTTGTATTTCTTGCTAGAATTACGCGATAATTGATAAATAGTCGATTACATAACAATGACGAGCTCCCCTCTAGATCTGTCATGTGACAGTGACAGCTGTCATTGACCTAAAACAGGGTGAAAAAAATACACCCTCGTTCGGAATTAAATCCGAAAAATTGGAAATCGCAATGAAAAATTTTAGAATCATTCACGAGCCCTAATTAATGTTAACGCAATAAAAAGGGAGCAGTAAAACATGACAAATAAAGTTAATCGCGTAGTATTAGTTTGAAATATCATAAGTGTAACAAAAACGTTTGTTAAAAAATTGGCCTTGTAACTGCTAATATTCTTTGTAACACGCAAGATTTGAAACAAACTTTTTTTAAACGCAAATGGCATGCTCTACCTAACATCAAAAAAGTCGACTAAAATGTCTGATTCAAATCTTGTGCGTTATTCAAGATACTTTGGCAGAATAATTGTTTTTAATATAATACCTATAGTTTAAGTTAGTATTAAATTAACATAGTTACCGAAATATAGTTACCAATTGTTATAAAAAAATATTACTTATATAAAATGTACTTCGCTAGTTAGTTAATCAATGCTGAACTGGGCTGACAGAAGACCCCCTATTTCCTCCTTTTCCTACAAACTACGTCATAACTTATTATGGAAAGATATAGAAATAGAACAATATACGCATTCTTTAAGATTACGTATACATGTATACACAGCCTGTATCTGTATAAATATAACCTTTTTAGTTATAAATAGTGTAATACAAATCATAATACCTTTTTAAACCAACTGTATTGAATGCAAAAAGGAAGCTAGGAACCATATTGTGATGCTAAAAAAAAGACAAAATTGCTTGTAATAGTTTTTAATTAATAATACTCATTACACTGCCGTATTTTGTATATTTATTGTATAGGATAGAGGAGTAAATTGACAAATCTTTGTTAAAAATATGATGTGTCCTTTTGTACCTTATTTTTTTATAAAAATATATATAAGCTACAGTTATCTACTGATTTTTATTACCTTTCAAAGATATGCGACAATTTAGTTTTATTTAAACTATCGATAATTTTTATAATTCTCGTTTCTTTAGTACCAGTGTACTAGATAGTACAACTACTGACATCTAGTGGCAAATCGCATCAACTAATATCACTTATGACAGTGACTGTCACACGTATGGCAGAGACAGTGACTAAGGAGGTCAGCTAACAACTGTTAAGATTTTCAAAAAGATGGCAGGATGACTTGTTGACCACGGCTGGAAAGTCATGGACTAAACAGGCAAGGAACAGAGAGAATTGGAAGGGGTTGGAGGAGGCCTTTGCCAAAGGGCACACGGAGACTCAGAACTATATATACCCTGTCCATTAGATTAACCGTTTTCTGACAGCTGTCTTAGAACATACATATTCCAGATTTTATATATTATTAGTTTTATATATTATTTTATAAATTACGTAAAAGTTAACTTTAAAACGAGTAATGAAATAAATATATAAACCGCATACTCTTATTACTTATTTATGACTTCTTACAGGCATTATAATACCATGCGTGTATCAGTTTTGACAAAATAAATATAATTGCACACTAGTTCCATCTGTCAAAAAACGGTTAACCTAGTGGACAGAGTATAATATTAAACATATTGTACAGACGCCAGCACATCAAGCTACTACAATCTGTCAAATTTTTTAGTAGATTTTCAACTTCATCGTTAAAGCATTAAGGTTCAAGGTCGATTGGGAAAATTTTACAGTTTCGGGTAGCTTGACCTGCTGGCATCTGTACTACAACTATCACTCTGAAAAAAAGTTTATAAATAAATAACAAAATCAATCATGGATGGATATAAGTATCATAGATGCATTGCCATCCTAGAGACAATGCTGAAATGAAAAATCATTATGCCATAAATGATGCCATTTATGCAGGCATAGACGTCACTTTTGCATCATTTATTAACCTGATCACCTGCAATTCAGTTTGTTCATTTTCAAGTTTCAAAATATAATTTTCTGCTCCATGCACTTGTTTCAAATGGGAATTCAAATCTTTCTTCAAGCTAAACTTTTTATCACAGACCACACAACACTCAACCTTCTCCATATGCTTTCTCTTCATATGTTCCAATCTACGACCCGATGTGATAAACTCAGCATTGCAAGTTTCACATTTAAAAGGCTTCTGACCGGAGTGCAACATTAAATGTTCTGCCAACGTCTTTTCATTCACAAAAGTGTTGCCACAAATTTCGCAAGTTTTGTCTTTTATTTTCTCATGGGTCATAAAATGCTGTGTCAAGTTGCTCTTTTTATAAAATCCTTTTTGACATATCTCACAGACAAACGGCCTTATATTTAGATGTACCTTGTTGATGTGAGCTTCAAGTGTATTCTTATTTAAGCTCCTATAGTCACAGCGGCCACAACAGTGATATTTGTTTCCCCTTTTTCTCTTAGTTAAAGCGTTATGATTTTTCAAATGTATGTTGAAGTGCGCATGAGATTTCAGCACTTTAAAGCAGTGAGGACATTGCTTTCCTTTATGGCTGTTTATGTGAACTTTTAAAGTTGAACTTTTATTAAATATTTTTCCACAAATATCGCAGATATTAGCTGCGTTGGTATTCATATGAGTAATTTTGAAATGTTTCTGAAGTAATACTTTTGAGTCGAATTTCATATCACATTTCTTGCATTCTACATTATATTTTAGCTTCTTCTTTGAATTGGTTATAATACTCTCAGAGGTAGGTAAGTTAACTTTTAGTTTGTATTTCTTTGGTTGTCTTGGGCATTCCATTTTATTGTCAACTTCTTCATTTAAATTGTCTACAAGATGGCTAAGTATTTCATTTTTGAAGTAATTTCTTTGTAACAGACTAAAAATCTTTATTATTAAACTTGAACAGTCTTCACAGGCTTGAGGTAGAAGTAGCTCCTGAAAGTAAGAAAGAAAATACATTTATTAAAAAGAAAATATATGATGAAACGACAGAATAGAATACTCTTTATTGTATTGTTGTACACCATACAAATTATAGAACATAAATATGTAAAATTTTACAAAGGGTGACACAATGGGCAGTCTTATCACTAAGAGCGATCTTTTAAAGACAACTTTTGGATGGATTAAAATTAAGGAGAGACAAAATATAGTAGGTAGTCTGTGGTGTACCATTTACATTATACAATTAATATACATAAAGTATATTTTATGATGAAAGATAATCATAAATTAAATTATGAACCACCACCGGGGTAAAAAATCTTGAGCAATGATTAAGAAGGCTACCAAAAGCAAATAAAACTGATGCAATTCTCCTTGATTGAGTACCACACAACTTTGATAGGGCCACACCATCATCATCATCAATATTCTCCTGTCCTTATCTCAATTTATTTGGGGTCAACGCAACATGATTTTTCTTCCATACTTCTCTATTTGTCGTCATCTTGGTAGTCACCCCCTTTGCAACCATATCATCATTCACACAGTAAAGCCATCGACATTCATACATAGGACCACCCCAAGAGTCAAAATGTAGGCTCATCATTTTATTACAACTTCTATTTACTGTTAAACCTTTATGAAATGTCGATGTTTGGTATCTATCACCCCCAGGTGAACTTGTGGTAAAATTAATTTATTTACTTACGTGGGACGGAAATAACTTTTTCATAATATTCCACAAAGTTAAATTCAAACTAAAGTACTCGTCATGAATTTCTATGTTTTCGTGTAAAGTTGTAGTTTTATCACTGTGTTTATAACATAGAAAGCAAACACTTTTCATGTGTTTTGGATTTACCAGTATGTTTAACATGTCCATGTTAATAATTTACCTACTTGTTATTATTGAAAAACTAAATATATAAACACTACACGCATTTGATTGTAACTTATTGACATAAGTCTTTTTTTAAGTTTAGAGTGGCTACCGAAACTTAAAAGTGTCGTCGAATAGTTGATTTCGAACCCGATTATTCGACTAAATTGGTATTGGACAGTTGGTAGCGTTTCATACTTTATGAATATTTCGAGATTTTTAGCAGAAGGGCGCGGATCGGGGCAGTTCGCAGGGGGGGGACAGTTCCCTATATTTGGCTTGGATCAAAAGATGGTGGCTCCATCTACATTTTGTTTCTAAAACTTTAGGTTTAGTTAATACAACATCTCAAAAGATGTCACTATAATAAAAAATCATTATTTTAAATTTTATGACATATTTACCGTAAAAATATTTATTTTACATTTTATTATTTAATTGAGCATATTTTAATATTTTTACACATGAAAATAAGACATTATTTATGTACTGTTATTTTTTTAACTGGCAACTATCAAAAGAAGAATTGTCAATTCCCAAATAGTACTCTAAGATACCCGCAAAATGGTAGCTACTCTCTGCCTATGCGCATGTTTGTAGATCTTTTTCATTTTTCGTATACCCGGTATCTTATAGTACTCTTTGGCAGTTCGACGCGTCTTGTCATTGCAAGGTTGCACGAGAGCATTCCATGTCACTGTTATTCAAAAAAATATAGAACTATACGACTTTTATTTTCTGTTCAAGACGAAGTCATTCACCAGCTTATATTTAGAACATAATATTTAGCTTCTAAACTATGTCTGTTATATAAGTGCTATTTATTGTACACGTAACGTGAAAATCGCCAGACGCCATGGAACACAAGCTAATTATATTATCAACTGAACGAGAAAGTAACTGGAACGTGGAAGATGCAAGGTAAGTCATGTCTCCATAGAAATACGATTACTGGGTTCAGACTTTTAGATAAATACCAAGCGGTTTTTCTCATTTTCCGTACGCTTATCAACAGAGAAAATACCTACGCCATTTTGTCCTACAAATTGCGTACGTAACATAACCTAAAAATTCCCGTACGAAAAGTAATTTTGATCAAAACAAATATATTCAGGGCATTTTGTTGCAATGTTAACATTTTAAGCAACCACCATATATTATCATTCCATCTCATTGTCCAAATCTACAAACAGAAATCGCTGGGAACCAAGACTTGAAAAGAATTATGACACTGACAGAAACTAATTAAATAAATACAAAATCTCTAAGTACTACTCTGAATGTATCCATACTAATAATACTATAGTTAGATTCGAAAGAGACTGTCTATTTGTTACCCTAACACGCCTAAACCACTGAACGGTTTTCGATAAAATTTGGCAAGGAGATAGATGGCATCCTGCCCCAGCAGTCTCGACATTCATAGCGATCGCTTTACGACCAATTTCGGTCGCAGTCCTGTCACTCCATACATTACACCTGTCAATCCGAGACTGCGACCGAATTCGGTCGTAAAGCGATCGCTATGAATGTCGAGCAGCGACTGCAGTCCCTGGGGAAGGACATTATACTATTTTTTGTCCCGCTAGCACGTTCCCGTGGCATATTACTTACCGACATCCATGGGGGCGAACCGCTGACAGAAGCTGGAGTTTTTAGATAGTTTTTATTCTTTTTGCGCCGAGCCGAGCAAAAAGAATAAAAGTCAGAAAAGCGAAACAAAGCAAACAACAGCGCGAGCAGGCGATGCGACATGACGTGGTGGGTCGGGAGCCGAGGGAGTTTTATAAAAATGTAGCTGTTTTTTAAGTATATCAATAGATATCTTACCGACTTCCACGCGAACGAAGTCGCGAGCAGACGCTAGTGAATGTTAAACTCGCTTCAGGACAGGCTGACCTGATCGAAAATTCGCAAGATGGAGGGAGAGTAGACCGCATTCCAAAATATAAAAAATGCACAATGTTAATATTCAAGTTTTCACTTCTGTCGGCACTCCCGGGGTGCAACCTGTTTTCTTTTCCACAATCTGCAATAGTCCTGCAACAATTGGGGGTGGTCCTGGGTACATACATTAACATAGTGTGTACAAGGATAATCGTCACTTGGTGCCTCATTCCTTTTAAATTTGTCTAAGGAGCTTCTATGAGTTAGCTCGTACGCCTTCCTAAGGTCCGGGATACCAACTCCCAGGCTACCGAGATATGTCAAAGTTAAAGTATTATTAAAAATAGATGTGAGCGGGTTGTGGAGGTTAGATAGACAGTCGCTCTATGTAAAATACTGGTATTCAGCTGCATCCGGTTAGACTGGAAGCTGACCCCAACATAGTTGGGAAAAGGCTAGGCAGATGATGATGTGAGTGGGTGTGTATGGTACAGTTGGTAGCATGCTGGTTGGCACTGCAGGCTGCATGCTATTAATTACGCTGTGATATGTTTGACCCAATGACGCTAGCATAATCACCCACAGAGCATAGAAGACTCAAAAAAAAAAAATGATTAAAAAATATCAGTCATTTACCTTCAGATGATTTTTGGTTGCAAATTTATTTACATTATATAAGCTAACATTTAAAATAATGATATGTACATTTGAAAAAATAAAATAAAAATTATGAAGGCCAGACAGGCAGTTGCTCCATGTAAAATACTGGTATTCAGCTACATCCGGTTAGACTGGAAGCTGACCCAACATAATTGGGAAAAAGGCTAGGCAGATGATGACGTCAACATCACAGTCATCTTTATTATCGTTACTTTAAGGTTGTGGTTGGGTTGCTGCTGTCAGAGGTACAATAACTTTAAACGGACTACACAATGATCATTTCAAATGATAAGCCCCTGAGACCACCTAAAAATAAATTCCGACATATTTATATGGTAGCAACTAACTAGTAACATTTAACTTGCTGCTTCAGTTTCAAAAAGTAAAAAAAAAAAACCTCATCAGAAAATGAAACTTTTTTGTGTGAAAATTGAACTTAGAAGTTCGCGATGCGGTGATACGATAATTGGACAAGAATTGAGAGTGAAATTTCAAGGACGCGTCATGTTTAGGCACATTTCGTTACATGAGAGAGAAGAAAGATCTCTCTGTCTCTAAGAAATCTCTAATTCTTTATTTTTTTAAATTAATTTGTTTTAACGTTACAGCGAATGCAAGATGGAGGAAGAAGAGTCAACTCAAACAGCTCCAGAGCACTTAGAATGGATAAAACAGAAGCTCAAGACAGTGTGGACATCTCCCATGTTCTGCGGACTATGTCTGGAGAGCCGGGGCAACTTCTGTTCCGTCGACATGGAACTCGTTATCAGCCATCAAACTTTCTCTAAATGTCTGCAGGACATACTGAACTATGTGTTTAATGAAGATGTGAGTATTACATTTATATTTTTCAAGTATCATCATTGACATTATGACCCTAAGGTCAAAAGTTATAATTATTATTTCCTATATTACATTTTCATAAGTTATTTAAAAAAAACATTTATAAAAATATAAAAAATAGTGGCTCATTGGCATCAGAAACAAGATCCAAGTTGTCGGTGATCAGGGCTCTAGAGAGAGGAACCTCCTCACTAGACGTGGCATGTCCAGGAGTACCGCTTTGTGAATCAAGTCCTTGACCCAGCTGCCCAATGAATTATTAATATTATTTAGTTACACACAAGCAGCTAATTAGCAGAGTGGTGAGTGCTTAAAATAATATTAAAAGATTTATCTTCTTTCCAGATTGAAAACTTCATGTCAAGTCCGCACTTATGCGACAGTTGTACAGAGAAGACAATACAGTCTTACCTCTTTATACACAACACAAAACAACTGAACAAAATCCTTCACAACTGCATCTCAGACCTCGACTCCAAAGTAATTGACATCAACGCACAACTTGATGAATCCGTGACATATGATACTGCCAACGTAATGATTGTCCTGGAAAATGACACTGAACTTTACAAAACAATCATTGATGTTAAGTCGATGACTGAAATTGTGCCAACTGCTAAACCCATTGCAATGAAAGAACCAGTTAATCCAAAGCCACCGCAGCCAAAAGTTATTCAAGTAGCCAAACATCTTGAACCCATAGTAATAAAAAAAGAAACAGAAAAACCTAAAGATGCAATGCCAGTCAAAGTAAGGAAAATTATAAAAGCTGATGGAACTCCAAATATAAGCCTGAAAGAAGGTCACATTGTGATAAAGCCTTTAAGCTCTGTACGGACCTCAGCTCCACGATACAACACTTATGAATGCACTGATTGTCCAGACATTTTCACCACTTACAGATCCTTGAAGGAACATGAAAAGGCCAAGCATAAAAAGTCTGTCTACCGCTGCAAGTTATGCGACAAGACTTATAACACTCAGCAATATTTGAACATACATTACAAGACACATTATAGGGCTAGGTGCAAGTTATGTCAACTTATACTCCCAGAAGGGGATTTAATGGAACATTTGAGGACACTTCATCCTAACTTAGTATACCCGTGTAAGTTTTGTGACTTAGTCTATTACACCCAAGAGTCTTTGGACACACATTTCAAAATAAGCCATTTGGTCAACGACACAAGAGCTAAATCTCAATGTGTTATGTGTCTAAAGAACTTTATGGATGCTGAAATGAAGAAGCATAAATGTAAGTTCTCATGCTCTGAATGTTTTGTCATGCCATGCGTTCACTATAAGTATTTAAATTCTTATAGAGAGCAGGTTTTAAGCCATGTAAACAAAATAAAATGCTTGGATTGCGACTATGTGACTCGACGCAAAGAACATCTAATAGGTCACGCCAACAGAGAGCATTTGGACCATCATCCGTTTACTTGTGCTGATTGTAGTCAGCAGTTCTACACGAAGTTGAGTTTAAAAACACACATCATGCAATTCCATGAAGATCTATTTTGTCCGTACTGCGACTTTGAATTTAAAGACAGCAGAACTTTGATAACACATAGGAAAGCCTGCAAGCTTGTTATACGGTCATTCCAGTGTACCCACTGTGTTGCCTCTTTCGACGTTCTAGAAGAGTTGACCAATCATGAGAACTTGAAACATAATGACGGAGTGTACGCTTGCAGTCTTTGTAAAAGCAAATTCCTTATGGAAATTGAACTAGAAGAGCACCATGCGAGGATTCACGGGGGAATACAGTGCAAAAAAAGGAGAAAACACATTGAATGCTCTTTATGTAACATAATGTTTAAAAATATAAAAGAAATGCTTCAACATGAAAAGTTTCACGGAGAAGATGAAGTTTATCCATGCAAAGTGTGCTCGAAGAAATTTAAATCATTAAGTAAATTATACATTCATAATCAAAGGCATTATACCAACAGAATAAAATGTTCTGGATGTAACAAAAGGGTAGCCGCATCATTCTACCCCCAGCATGCGGTGAGGTGCCCATATAAAAGAGATAGAACTTTGAGCCATATCTGTGAAGTATGCGGCAAGTCCTTCCACTTGGAATCATTGCTACGCTTCCATCAAAGAATCCACTTGGACCCAAAACCATGTCCTCGTTGCAACAAGGTTATCAAACCTTCAAGTCTAAAAAGGCACATGGAGCTAGTCCATGGAGTTGGTACGGAACAAGAGGCTGAAGAGTCTACTACAGAACCGAGGAAACAAAAAGTTGGATCAAGCAAGCCGTCCATTAAATGTAACTTATGTGGACATGTAGTGAGAAAGAAATGTGACTTAGATGCACATTTGAATCGATATCATCTGAAAATCAAGCCGTACATCTGTCATATATGCAATAAAGACTTCTGCGGTAAAGTTCGACTGAAAGAACATATTTCAACGCACACAAATGACAACAGTTGCTTTTGCTCTGTCTGTGGAGGGAAATTTGCAAACCGTGTGTGTCTTAAAATGCATATGCGAATGCATACTGGGGAAGCACCGTACCCCTGTGATCTATGCGGGCAACGCTTCAGGTCTTCTAGTATGATGAAGAGTCATAGGATTAAGAAACATATGGAGAAAACAATTAGCTGTCCATTATGTGATAGTATGTTCTTCATGGCCAGAGATATGAGACATCACTTCAAGAAGGCTCACTGGAAATTCAAGGATGGAAGGCCGTTTGATCCTAAGGATGTTAAAGAGTTACCCGAGGAGTCGTATTATCTTTTTGAAGATGGTAGATTGCCTAAACTTCATCAAGATTAGTGTTGCTAAAAGTTCAGTTTACGCTGCAACTTCAAACATTTTTATAACTTTTTCAAGAGTGCTAGTCAAAATTAAATCAACTTAATTACTATTGAAATGAAGTTGATATTTGTTTAAGGGCTGATTTTTCCCTCGCCAGATAACTTTTATTCGAAGAATAAAATTGACGTTTTTGTATAAAATAACTCAAAATTTCAAAATTTATTCCTCAAATAATGTTATCAGATGATTGAAACATCAGCCTTAACTTGTAATAACATCAATTTGAATAGACTGAATCATTTTGAAGGATTGTCTGCTCAAAAACGTAAATAACGCAATGAATGTTGTTGAACTGTCAAAATGAAAGCCATTGTTACTGTTAGTGTGTTACGCAACTACCCCCTGCTGAATGCATATTACTGTCATACTATAGCGGCCGTCATGAAAATTTGACATTAAGAAGTCAAAAACGGTGTTTGTGTATATATATATGTATTTTTTAGGGTTCCGTAGCCAAATGGCAACGGAACCCTTATGGATTCGCCATGTCTGTCTGTCTGTCTGTCTGTCTGTCTGTCTGTCTGTCTGTCTGTCTGTCTGTCTGTCTGTCTGTCTGTCTGTCTGTCTGTCTGTCTGTCTGTCCGTCCGTATGTCACAGCCGCTTTTTTCCGAAACTATAAGAGCTATACTGTTGAAACTTGGTAAGTAGATGTATTCTGTGAACCGCATTAAGATTTTCACACAAAAATAGAAAAAAAACAATAAATTTTGGGGGTCCCCATACTTAGAACTGAAACTCAAAATTTTTTTTTTCATCAAACCCATACGTGTGGGGTATCTATGGATAGGTCTTCAAAAATGATATTGAGGTTTCTAATATCATTTTTTTCTAAACTGAATAGTTTGCGCGAGAGACACTTCCAAAGTGGTAAAATGTGTGTCCCCCCCCCTGTAACTTCTAAAATAAGAGAATGATAAAACCAAAAAAAATATATGATGTACATTACCATATAAACTTCCACCGAAAATTGGTTTGAACGAGATCTAGTGAGTAGTTTTTTTTTAATACGTCATAAATCGTAACGTAACGGAACGTATGAACATTTGCAAAATTCTTTTTTTGTTCGAAAAGGGTTTATTCCGAAATGGTCCCATTTAAATTTCGTAAAGATCTGATGATGAGTTTCGGAGACATTCAACGGAACTTTTCAATAAATGCCAGCAAATCAACCGCGAATGCTGCTATCGCATATGTATACATTGAGGCATTGGCGGTGTCTCTCGACATCGCCAATGACTTAACACCTTGCCCTGGAGTTCCATTAGGGAGGCACTTCGGTATCACGGGGTGCCGAACTTCCTTCGCCGGACTGTCAGGGCCTACTTGGCTGACAGGTGTGTCGTCTACCCGGGTCGACAAGGATGGGGTCGGCGAGAGGTGTCGTGTGGTGTTTCGCAGTGGTTGGTACTGGGGCCGCTCCTGTGGAACATCGGATACGACTGGGTGCTGCGTGGACGACACGCTGATGACAGCGCGGGGGAGTACGTACCAAGACGGAGCACAACTGGCGACAGCAGGAGATGGGCAGGTCGTTGCGAGGATCCGGCTGTTGGGTCTCGAAGTGACCTCATCGTAGCAATAGGCGAGAGCGATCTCTCGCTCCCGGCCATCGTTCAATCGATGGTCGAGAGCGGGAGCGCATGGGACTGGGTTGTCTCCTTTTGCGAGGATGTTATATCTGCAAAGAAGGCGGCCGAGCGGGAGAGAGAAGCCGCATCCTCTCCTCTCCCGCAGGAGACGCACCGGACGCCCAAGAAGGGTGCAAAACGATTTGCGACCTCCATGAGAGGTGGCCTAGGGGCGGCGGTCTAGAGGCGTCCGCCGTCCGACCAGACAGGCCCGAGTTTGCACTGCAGTATTCCACGCGCGCCACTCGAGAGTAGGTGCGACCATTGTAGGAATGGCTGCACGGGGAGGTGGGACCCGCTGAGGAACAGTGGGTCGAGGCCTGTCGGGGGAGCGGTGAATGGTTATGCGAATCCCGCACCCCTGGCCATAGGCTGAGGTGGAACATCGCGGTAGTTTTAACCGGTAAGAGTCCGGCATACCCCACTGTCACCCGCACGATGGAGGGAGTCCATGAGGATTTCCACCGCGAAACTAAAAAAAATATTACAAAAAATATACAACCGGCTGTCAAAAACGAAAATGCGGTACCAACGACACCGACTTCCGAAATTTAAGTTATATTTCAGTTTTTAGTTTTTTTGGAAGTCTTGTTCTTTTTGTAAAAATGTTTTTTCAGTCTTAATTAAATTATTGAACAAAATATTCATAAAAATGTTATTCTGATTTATAATTTTAAGAGTATTGTAGAGTACTTCAGTGCATTGCAGTGCAGTGCAGTTTAATACATGTGCCTTCGATTCGGCATTTTATTTGATAGGTCAAACCTGTACCTATTAGAAGTTCAGCTTTCAAAAGTTTTTTCAGCGCAATACGTCGCCGACCCAACGTAGTTAATAAATTTGTAGAATAAGCTTTTTGTATGTATTAGTTTATTATCGTATAAGATTATTTTGTGTATTTTATCTATGGGCCTTAGTTGCCTGAAATAAATTGATTATTATTATTATTTGAGTAAACTAAAAGGAGATTGCGTCACCATTAATTACATTTTTATGCTTTTGAACGGAGCACATGATATAGAGCAAATTACAACTGTAGATCAGACATCAAAAACTGATTTCCAAAATAATGACTGCAGTTGCAATGCGGCTTATATTATATTTGAAAAAATATTTATAAAATATTTTACAAGTGCTCAATACTGCTAAAGCTGTACAAATTGTAATTACATATACACACACATACAATTGAAAAGAGACCATGTATTTATTTTAATTAACCTAGGTGTTTTGAAGTTTTTTGGAATAACAAGCTTAGAAGAAGCAATTTGTTTTGATGAAATAATTAACACGATGTGTCAAAAATGTGACACACAGTTAAAAGGTGAACTTAAGTTAACTACCGATTACTATAAACATTAAAGATAAATATTATTTCTTAGTTGGTGCTATAGAATTTATACCAGGCACAAAAATATTCCACTATAAATGTCATTTTTTAAATAAAAATACATATTTCTGTTATGATGACAATTCTTTTCTAAATTGAAATAAGTACCTACCTGTAAGAAAATATGTCTACATTCTGTCTTATATTCGTGTCAGTTAATTTATAAATGTTATGTTAGTTTATAAAGATATTGTATTTATCTTGTTGACTTTTATTACTTGATTTTTTTGCCTGTATGTTGATTTAGAACAAAGAAATTTTAATCGATTTGTGATTTTGACTTAGTATGGACTATAGGATGCCTTATAGTGTAAGCACTCACACTAAAAAATTAAGATATGACTATCGAACATTACAATAATCACGATTCAGTCTCACGTCATTGTGAAAATTCATGGTCACCCTACTCTCTTACAGTTTCATACTTACATATTTTAGTGGATATCTCCTAAACTATGAATTTCACTTATCCAAACTAGGTTACGTTACTTGTCGATTAGTACTTTAACTAAGCTTGAACCTATTTTTAATAACGAAATAAAACTCCATTGTATTTTAGGCATATTGCCGTCCGAGCGGCCAACTAAAATCGACTGCAACAAATTATTGAACCTATTTTTTTTTTAGTATTTTTCTTGTTTATTCGCTGCAACAAATTAACAGCTAATTGTCCATACACAGCCTCTATTAATTTGATATTTATGGTGAGATATTTACGTTTTGATGCTTTTTATTTTTGCAACAAATAAGACCTTTCTTTTGATGTACAGACGCCAGCAGGTCAAGCTACCCGAAACTGTCAAATTTTCCCAATCAACCTTGAACCTTAATGCTTTAGCGATAAAGTTGAAAATCTATTAAAGAAATTTGACAGATTGTAGTAGCTTGATGTGCTGGCGTCTGTATCATTTGCCTATCTGCATTATTAAGTTTCTGTGTAATCACAGTAGGCAATGACTACGGCAAGTGGCGGTTCTAGCGGCCAACTATTTTTGGTCATAGCATCTCAGTTTTTTTTGCAACAAATTCAAGAAAAGAGGTGTATATAATAACAAATTACCACTAATTCCTGGTAAAGTTTCATCCAATTTTATGAGTTGGCCGCGCGGTTGAAATGCACATTTAATTCTTAGCGATTACGGGAAAATGTATCAAACCATTTTGTATTTGCAATTTATTTATGTAGTCACCAAAAGAGATAAGTAACCAGGGTCGGCCAGGGATACAGTTGAAGTTAACACGGAGCAAAAGTTTAGTAAGAAGCCTTTAACTATATCCGACGACCCTGGTTACTGATCTCCTTTGCTGTCCGTACTTATGTTGCGTAGTGTTAATCCGAGTTTTTTTTTTTTTTGCAGACTACCTATCAAAATGTATTTTTGCACTTTTATAATAAATTAATTAGGTAACTGGTGCTATTGCTTTCACAATAAATCATGGCCTTATATTTCGTTGTATTTATTTTGTAAATCCCCTACGTTCTCAGTTTCAGAGGGTCATTATGAAGAATGAAAACTTTTGCCTTTGGTTTTTACATAAAATACGATCGATACCTTTACTTTTTTCACAATGGCGCCGATTCCCTTGTTCACAAACTAAACTAAACATCTTTTAGTCCTGTAAAATTAGTTAGCGCCTGAAGTAAATTGACGTATTTTTAGTAGGTAGCCATGTTTTAATCACGTCTTATCTGTCTATCGAGTATCCTAATTTGACAGGCCTAAACTAATATTTATCTTCTGTCCTTTTCATAATGAAATAGAAAGAAAAAGATATGCACTGAACTTAAATTCAGTTTAGTTTGTGAACAAGGGGATCGGCGCCAGTACCTTTCAAGACAGTAGGGGTGAGAGGGATTTATAACAGATGCTGCGACACTTGGCTTTTTTTGAAAATTGATCTATGTGGGGTGGGCCCCACTGAAGCTTAGCATCCAAAGTTAAGCCCAACAATACTGTACTGTGTGTATGCTGGATTCAGTTTTTAACCGACTTCTAAAAAAGGAGGAGGTTCTCAATTCGACGGTATGTTTTTTTTTTTTTTTGTGTGTTTGTTACGCGATTTCTCCGCCAATTGTGGACCGATTTTCAAAATTCTTTTTTTGTTCGAAAGGAGATACTTCTGAAGTGGTCCCATAGAAATTTCATCAAAAACGGTTCAGTAGTTTGATTTTTAAACCTAAATTACTGGTAAAAATTACAACTTAAAAGTGAAAAATAAAAACTTGTTTGCAAAAAAAAAAACAACCAACTTCCAAAAACGACACTACAAAGTGAAAAATAACTTTAATTTCGGAAGTCGGTGGCAAACAACGAAAATGCGAACCCGACGACACCGACTTCCGAAATTAAAGTTATTTTCTACGAATCTTAACACAAAATAAACCTTATGGTCATATCCTTTATATTTTATTAATATTTTGCTTAGCAATATTCAATGACAACTACGATAATAGAAAATAGAATAGAAGCTGGTGTGTAAATTCTATACATTTTCTAATATCGTATACTCAGTCACTGGGTTGTGGAGGTCAAATAGGCAGTCACCCCATGTAAAATATTGGTATTCAGCTGCATCCGGCTGGGATGGATGTCGACCCCAACATAGTTAGAAAAAGGTTAAATTAAAAAAGATCCTGACAAAATATATGTCGGAGATGGTATGTCTGTCTCTCGTTAACATCAGGCATATTTTTAATTATTGTGGGCGTACTATGGGTAGTGTTGGTTAGAGCACAATAGAGAAACGGTTTGCAGTTCAAATCAGATTATAATTTACGAACCAGTTAGTCAAACTAGCGGATCACACACACACACAACTCAACGATACGGAACGCTGACAGTTTCTGAGCACATGTTATTCGTACGATGTCCAATGTTTCGATATTCCCGAGAGCTCTGCTCACACCATTCTTGTAGCTGTCGCTCTCGTACCCCTTCACGAACTCAGGCTAGACTCTGTCTGTCTGAATAGTCAAACGAATGACTCCGACATATTTAAAGCAATATTACAATGATAGCCACGATTTTGTATGGGCCGTGACCCGTCTTCTTTGAATTTCGCGGGCTACCCTCGCTTTCGAAGTTTCGATACCTACGATGCTCTGCGATCGCATCTGATGAAAATTGGCAATACCGTTTTTTTTAGGGTTCCGTAGTCAACAAGGAACCCTTATAGTTTCGCCATGTCGTCTGTCTGTCTGTCTGTCCGCGGTTTAGCTCAAAAACTATTGGTAAGTACTAGAAAGTTGTAATTTGGCATGAGTATACACGTTAATGACGCCAAAAAAGTGGCAAAATAAAATTTTGAAAAAAAAAATATTTAAAAAAATAATTATACCTCCCCTACATCTAAAGTGGGGACGATAATTTTTTTTTTCGTCCTTCACATATTGTGGGATATCGTTGGATAGGTCTTTCAAAAATATTAGCGGTTTGGGAAGACCGTTTTTTGATTAAGTAAACCATTCGTGACTTATCAAGCTTTAAAGTACCAATTTTCGTTAGAGTCAAGTGTCCCCCCCCCCCCCTCTACCAACTAAACGGTTGTAGTTAGAAATTCAAATGTCACGGCAGTAGTACCTATAGATAACGAAGTTTAATAGAAAACTATCACACTTAAGTGGGCTTTACAAGTTTACGAGTAATAGTCGACCAATTGTATTGGACTCGAAAACGAACAACTCCATAGAAATGTCGTTAAGCGTCAGTTGTATCGCGCTATTGTTTCATTCCTAAATAAGTTTTATAAAAAAAAAAACAGTTGCTATACCGGCTATGACAAGTCTTATCCAAATCTCAAAAAAAAATTAAAACTTTCCGTGCAAAATTGTCGGATGGTGAGGATTTGTATAGGAAGTCAAATTAGGTAGGTAGTCATGTTTGACTTTTAGTTAGAGCATGGTACGAAACTATCAGTCAGCGAATACGACCCACACTTGGCTGTTATAAAAACTACGGAACCATACACTGCGCGTGGCCCGACATGCACTTGACCGGTTTTTTTTAATTATTAGTTGTGGTAACTCAGGCCTCCCTTAAGTCATATTTTTTGTGTGGTTTTTTTTTAATCATAGCGCGTTCGATTTCTATTCCACTTATCTAGATCCACTTTTGGATCCAATATTCCCTGTGACTATTTCACGTATCACACAATAATTAAATTGTTTTTGTTTAATTCAGGCATTGGTAAGGTACTATTATTTCCGATTATGTTTGAATTTAATCACAGCCCTACTTAGAAATATCCAGTGAATAAAATCGATTCGATTAAGTAAAAAACGTCATCATTCTACTATTGTAGATTATGTGTAGATTGTTGTAGATGTAAAGACGATTGTATCGGAAAATAGCGACTGTGTCCGCAATTTTCTAATATTGCGCTCATAATAAATTTATCGACTTTGTAATAAAAATGACAAATCATTTTGAGAAGAACTCCATACCTAATATAAACAAACTTAACCTAATTTCAGAACTCAACCAAAACAAAACAAGGATTGACAATTTTTGTGTTGTAGCTGAAGCAATTTCAAACTTAAAAAAATAAAATGATACTTTTATTTCTCAGGTCTTGAAAATATGGACAGTTTCAAGTCGAAACTCAAAAATGTCCTTCAAAGTACAAAGTTTTGTGGGATATGCTTGGAAAGTGACGATAATATGAGCACCATTAACGAAACCCTGGAGGTCATTGTGTATGAACAGGCCCGCACGAAAGCTTTGAAGGCTATCATTGATGTAGTGTTTATAGAGGTATGTGTATTTTGATCATACAAAAATAGTATCAAAATAAACTTCTAAGGTTTATGGACAAGCTCATAATTTCCTGATCTTATGTGATCAGCCCACGACTTCACCCGCGTGTTTAAAAAACAGTTTATTATCCTATTACACTCGGCAATAGCGTAGCTTTCTGTCAGTAAAACAATTTTTGTAATTTTAACAGTATTTCCAGAGATACATGTATGATTTGATTTGCATGTGCTGAGCATAATCAGCCTAATGTTCCCAATGCTGGGATACAGGCCTCCTGTCTATGAGAGTGAGTGGGCCGTAATCCACCACACAGGCCCAGTGTGGATTGGTAGATGTCAAATGTCTGAATTTTGAACAAAATGAAATGTAAATCTACATCAGACATCTTTAATCCCAAACTACATGCATAAGCAGATCTATTAATCAGTTTTTTTTCTCTTATTTCAGACTAATTACAACCTAGCAAGTTCACTCATATGCAACAGTTGTATCGAAAAACTGATCCAGTCATACATCTTCATAGAAAATGCGAAGAAAACATTCAAGATTTTAGACAACTATGTCAACGATTTGTTTAGCAAATCAGATGATATTTTCAATCATTTTCCGGAGTCCAGCATTGAAAGTACAAATGTTGTTATTGTATTAGAAAATAATGTCCACGATTCTCTTGAAAACGGGAAAAGAAAAGATGAGTTTAACAAAATTGAGGAAGAAAATAATGAAATCTTTAAGGTGAAAAAAGAATATGCTTCAAAAAGAAAGAGAATCAACTGTGCAAAATGTCTGGTAACGCTACCCTCGCTCAGAGCGTTAAAGATGCATAGAATGAAATGTAAGAAGCAGATATTACGATGTAGACTGTGTTCTAAGACATTTAAAAATAAACAACATTTAAATGTACATTACAAACTGCATTTAAAAGTGAAATGCAAATTTTGTCCTGAAATACTTCATAAAAAGGAATTAATGGACCATCTTAAAACTAACCATGGAGATTCGTTACTCAAATGTTTGAAATGTGAATTGTTTTACTCCTTAAAAACTTATCAAATCCACACCAAAGTCTGCCAACAAATAAAAGAAGAACAATCTCAATGCTTAATGTGCCTTAAAACTTATACTGAAAAAGAATGCAAGTCCCATAACTGCAGGTACAGCTGCCCAGAATGTACCGAAGTACCTTGCATGCATTATAAGTATTTGAAGTCTTATCGGGAACAGACTTCAAACAACACAGACAAGACCAAATGTGTTGACTGCGACTATGTGTGTACTACAAAAGAGAATTTACTCGGACATGTGAATAAGGACCATTTAAACAATCATCCATATACCTGTGATAAATGTGGACAACAATTTTATTCTAAACTAGTTTTAAAAGCTCATATTAACAGGTTCCATGAAAACTGTTTTGTGTGCCAGTATTGTGATTCAGAATATAGTAATATTAACAATTACGAAAGCCATGTAATATCTTGTGAGGATGTCAAAAGGAAGTTTGCTTGTGACAACTGTCCAGCCTCTTTTGATTCCAATGACAGTTTGACGAACCATACACAACGTAGACATAGCACAGATATTTTTCCATGTGGGCTTTGCAATAAAAAGTTCCTAAAAGACTCTAAAAGGAAAGAGCATATGGTTAAAGTACATAGCAGTCTCCGAATTAAGAAGAAGGATAAAAATATAGAATGTGTTGTGTGTCAAGAAAAGTTTGATAACAAAGGAGAATTGGTACTGCATATGAAATCTCATGGTCCACATACTACATATCCATGCAGGATATGCAATACAGAGTATCAGACTTTGAGACAGTTTCGGGCACATAATCGCAAACACAACGGACCATTTGCAACATGCCACGTTTGTGGTAAAGAAATGAGAGAAATTCTACTTAAAAAACATCTGACTACCCATTCAGATGCTGTAGAGACGTGTGAGACTTGTGGCAGATCTTTTCAAAACATCACTCTATTAAAATACCACCAGAAAGTTCATCTAGAAAGTGTTGCATGTCCTAAGTGTAAGAAAATGATCAACCCAGCCAGACTACGCAGGCATTGGAGAGGGCATATCATGGAAGAGAATCCTGCTCAAAAAGGAATTAGGAAACAACAACCAAACTTGAAATGTGAACAATGTGACTATAAGACTTGGAACAACACACTTCTAGAATGTCATATGAACCGCCATCATTTGAAAATAAAGCCATACGTCTGCATACGTCTGCCACATATGCAGCAAAGACTTCATAGGAAAACATTTACTGAAAAAGCATATTGAAACACATGACATGAAAAGCGTTGTCTGTATGGTGTGCCTGAAGAGTTTTGCCAATTCGACTTGCTTGAAAATGCATTTGCGGTTACACACAGGCGAGAAGCCTTTCACTTGTGAAATATGTGGGGACCGATTCCGGTCATCCAGCATTATGAACGTACACAAGTTAAAGAAGCATTCTGGAAAGAGTTATGTTTGCCCATTGTGTTCAAATAAGTTTTACACTGTAAGGGATTTGCGAAGACATGTGATTAAAGTCCATTGGAAGCAGAAAAATAAGAGGTTTGACCCTCGAGAGTTGAAAGGGCTAGATAAAGAACATTATCATTTGTTTCATGATGGCAGAAGAGTTAAAGTGGCTGACGAAGATGTTGATGTTTATATGCCTTGTTGAATATATTGTTATTTGAAAACGGCTACTTTTATTAACACGACGATAGTATAGTCGCCGCGATTCTCTCGCTCGTGGAGACGACCCCTTAGTGAGCGAAACGGGCGCTAAAGTACCATATACTTTAAAGATTAATTAATCAAAATGAAGTTTCTTGAGAGAAAAAAGTATCAACGAAGAGTAAAGGTACTATTATATAAATTGATTTGTGAATAGTAAATATTGCAAAATTGACTTGCTGCAGAGTATACCTTCCAGCCGGACCACACCCTACAACCAATAACTCCTTAACTAAAGGGGTTTATTGGACCATATTTGTCGTATGCAAGGTACTCTTTAGGTAGTTTTTTTCGGGATATTGATTTATTAATAGTTCAATAAACTCTATTTCATTTGAGGTGGCGCGGCCAGAGAGCACTGCCTGGCGGCCGGACCACATAAATTGTTAATTAAAAAGATATCTCTTGAGGTACTAAAAATATATATATATATATATATTACGATGAAAGTAGACTTTAGGTAGGTATTATTTCGAACTATAGCATCTGAGTACTAAACTGAGGTCCGGCCACAGAGGAACACACAATTATTTACTTACCATATGTTGCTACCAACAAATATTCGTATAATTAAATGTGAGAATCGTTTATTATTTGGGATGGGCTAGACACATTTTATAAATTTTTGCGAAAGAGACGTTTGCGACTAAGCGGTTTTCTTGTAGCGAAAATAATTAAATACCTGCTCTTATTGCCCCATCTCAAAAATCCACCCTGTATAGGTATGTCATGATTGGCTGCTTAGCTCCATAGAGGTACAGCATGATAAGATAGATAGCATTTATTTGTCAAAAAACATGTGTAGGTTTTACAATGAGATGGAAAAAGAGAAAAAAGAAGTCTCAACATGTTTTGCCTAGAAAGGCGTACAAATACAATCGAAATAAATTATTCGTATTAAAGAGAAGTAGACAGTATAAATTGACAAATTCATAACGATAATGATGATAATCATTTAAAAGATAATTTTATACAATTTAGTGTGTAATAAATATATATGAATCTGTTGTTATTTATTCGTTTTTTAAGTAATATTAATATTAGTCTTCTCATTTGTTAATTATATATTTTAAAATTCTAAGCACCTTTCTAGCCTGAAACACAGGTCTCCACCTCATCTATAATTTTTAAGATAAGTTATTGTAAAATCTGCACTATTTTTATAAATAAACGTTATTATTATTTAATAAGAAATTGGAAAAAAAACAACCGTTTCTTTTAAACCTGGCTAAATTTTATTCAAAATTTATAATAGTTACTTAAACCTAACGCATTTTGCAAAAGAGGCATTGTGAGAAAGAGGCCGCAGTTTACGACCAGTAGACATTTTGCGAAAGAGATGTTTTGCGACTAAAATAGGAAATTCCTACTGAAGGCTGCGAGCGTCGACCTCCTCAAGACGAGCTGCTTCTCACACGGATCACTGTACGTCGCTTGCTCCGGCGTCACAAGTTGTATATGCCCAAGTCGAAGTAAAGCAAGCGGACTGTATTTTATAAAGGTTTATAAGGTGGTTCACAATTATAGCAAAATCAAAAGGAATGTCCGATCGCGGTCGTATGGAACGATGCAATGCCGCGAAGCTGTCGCGTCCCGGTCCCCGCGCCGTGCCGCGTCGCTTGTTGACGATGCCGTAGTGTGTTCGTTGGATTTGGATGTATGTGAACACCAGTCCTGAGTCAGACTCCTGACTCTCTTCATATATTGGCTACTGAGATCTAAACTAAGTAGAGAAGATATATTAGTTTCATGTCTTACGACTGCCACGCGAACGAAGTCGCGGGTCGAAGCTAGTTGAATAATAAACTGCTATGATCTTATTAAGTGTCTTAAGAGTTCAAGTGAGTGCGCTCGATGTGCGACGTTAGTACATACAAGTTTGCACTTTACAGCCTTAACAATAAAGTTTATTATTCCATTACATCATGGATGGGTGACCATCTTCACATACCAAAACCCCTCCGTGCCTCGGAAAGCACGTTAAGCCGTTGGTCCGGGCTGTCATTTATGGATCTTTGAAAGTCGTTACGGGTCGTCAGCCGGAAGTCTGACAACCAGTCCTGTTTATTCAATGTACCTACTCTGTGCAACCAGTCTTACCAAGAGGTATCGTATTACACAGTAACTGGGTTGTGGAGGCCAGAGAGGCAGTCGCTCCGTGTAAAATACTGGTATTGAGCTGCATCCAATTAGACTGGAAGCCGACCCCAACATAGTTGGGAAAAGGCAGGCAGATGATGATTCCATTATATATTATCATCATTCTACTCTGGTACAGACGCCAGCAGGTCAAGCTACCCGAAACTGTCAAATTTTTCCAATCAACCTTGAACCTTAATGCTTTCGCAATAAAGTTGAAAATCTATTAAAGAAATTTGACAGATTGTAGTAGCTTGATGTGCTGGCGTCCGTACAACCTGTCGTAACATCACAACGGAGGTAAAACGAAACATCAGTAAAAAAAAAAACTTGATCACTGTAAATATAATCATATTTAATTAATATAATATCTGAATAACTAATACTAATTATATAATTATATTAGCTGCTGTTCCTATACAGATATTTATTGCTATTATTATTATAATAATATACCAATTCATTTGATATTAAGAATTGCATTTTGAAATCCAGTATAGTTATTCACAACCACTCGATACGCTTCCGTACCGTATCGAACATCAATCAATGTTCACGTAGGAGTTGTCTATGCGCAGCAGTGCGATTCTGTAACCACCTCACCGTGAAAACTTAGGTGAAGTGAGCGTGGAGTGAGCTGTCATTCCAAATAATGCTGGGGATTGACACTACTGTCTACTCACATCAAGCTCACTTCATTTGAGTTTTCACGGTGAGATTTTTACAGAATCGACCGGCTGTTCACAAGTCCAACCCCGAAAATTTTGTCAGTTTAAATCAAATAGACAGACGACTCCTATTCTGCCTATTCTTCCGTCAGCTGTTTGCTGTCGGGGGCAAGGCAAATCAGATTAGGTATCGAAATGTGTCAATTTGTATACGATAGCCTGTCGGATGGTTGTGAATAGCTATGGTACCCAGGAAAATCCGGGTACCGGGTAAAGCTACGGTTTCCTAGAAAAGCGGTGACCGCACATAACGACCGTAGTGACGGCGGCAAAGATATATATCGTTAGATATACCATACACTTGTGCGCACGCGCAACTACTCGCCTCGTGTTCAGAGCCGCCATAATTTGCTTCGGAACGATTATTGGATGATGCTCACCATTGCGCAGTAAATACAGTCAACTCACACTTAGTTACATCAGTGGTAACACTTGCTCTACGAAAATCGCCCTTAATACTACGACATACAGCCGCTGTCAATGTCATAGTGTAACACTGATGAGCGGTTGTAGTTTTGGGCAGTCTTTACGTAAACATTTAAATACAGTTTATGATGGTAATGACACATTTAAACTGATTTAGTTCATTTTATTTTAATATCAAATAAATCGGAAAATACATCAAACATTTTCATCTTATTACAGAACAAGACTTTGTTTTCAACATGGTTTGAGCCATTGGTTTGGTTTGAGTAATTTTTTGTAATAAGAACGTTACTGTGATTGAAATACTGTTCTTTATTAAACAAAACTGACATCTGTATCCGGTACTGAGTTGTGGATAAGATAATAAGAACTTTACCGTATTGGGAATAAAGTCCAAAATGCAAAAATGGCCCCATAGTTTCAACCTAAGCCTTGTTTTGTAATAAGACAATTTAGGTCTTTTCGAAACAAATACTAAAACTTAATTTAATATGGTAAACAATCAACTCCTATAGAGTAAAACTTGTAAATAGTACCTGCATATACTAAACGCGGTGCAAATCACTGCAAATTATATGTACAGACGCGAGCAGGTCAAGCTACCCGAAACTGTAAAATTTTCCCAATCAACCTTGAACCTTAAAGCTTTAGCGATAAAGTTGAAAATTGAAGACAGATTGAAGTAGCTTGATGTGCTGGCGACGCTGGCGTCTGTACAAATAAAAGCTTAGTATGCCTATTATTTTAATGCAGTCAGACCAAGAAAATGAGAAAGATAAGTGTCCTTCATAAAATTAAAAAATAATACTACCCTCGCAATAAATGTGAGAACCTGTACTTTTAAAGTTATATACACAATCAGCCTATAACGTTCCCACTGCTGGGACACAGGCCTCCTCTCTTCCAGAGGGAGTGGGCTGTAATCCACGCGGGCCCAGTGCGGGTTGGTAGATGTCACATGTCTTCGAATTTTTCACGATGTTTTCCTTCACCGTTTTGAGAGCAGTGGTGTTGAAGTGATTTACACAAAGTAAAGCGCATGCCTGGGTTCGAATCTACGACTCGTAAAAGGGGCCGTTAACACTGAGCCACCACGGCTCCAGCCTTTACTTTTTAAAGTTAGTTAATAGTACGCAAACAGGCTAAAACTGACCAGACTGAAGAGAATCCTGCGCGGGATGAGATAAAATTAGCTCTCACACCAATTATGGCAACTTTGTTTTATTAATTAGGAAGTCACGTGACTTCCTAATTAATAAAACAATAGACGCGCACAGTCGTCCACGGCAAGGGATTTTTATGCGATGAATAGAAATGTAAGTTAATGGTATGACAATAGTGTTTAAATTTCAACGGCAATGATGCCATGGTGTCCTTAGGCATGCCGCGAGGCCGCGGCGTCCTTAGCCATCATAATTGAAAAAAAAAAAAAAATTCAAAGAAAATCAAAGCATTTTATCGTCAGACATACAGGGTTGTTTTAAATCGCTAGCTAAACTCCAAAGACGCGATGGGTATCGATATTTTAACGATAAGAAACAGTTTTTGTTTACTCAGACATCAACCGACAATAGTTACAGCGGTCGTTTGCCTCCCTAAAAAAAAACATCAATTAATTTTTTTCTAGTCTACGGTGTTTCACTAGCCCATTTTAACCCTGTACATGTAAATCCAACCTGGTAAAGTGGGGCTAACTTGACGGAACGGCATTAGGGTGTGATTGTGGAGCTATGTCGCAAACTCTGCTCCAACTCTTATCCTGTCCTCTATGTCCCAAAACATGCAGTCAAAGTGACCTCTACGCTGCCACAGACGACGCCGTGGAAGTGGCAAAATTTGGGAAAATAAGATTTCAAATACAGTCGTGCCAGCGACATGAAGAGAAAAATAAACCTGTATAAGTTATAGTTCTATGCATACGCATAAAAAACCCTGGCCGTGCCGTGCCGCCCCAGTGGGCCCTAAATGAGACCAGCACCCTAATTGCGTAACACACGATCAATCGGAATCGGTTTCATTTTGACAGTTCAACAACATTCATTGCGTTATTTGCGTCTTGAGCAGACAAATTTTTCGAACTCATGAAGCAATGGATTAGCAATTTGCTTCAAAATGATTCTGATTCCGATTGATTGTGTGTTACGCAATTAGAGTGCAGATTTTTATAAAAAAAACGCAAGGGAATTCATATTTTTCTCGGCTAATTACTCTTTTTTTTCCCTTGGTCTGAGCTAGGTGTAAAAGTGTGTAATAACTTTGAAATACGAGGAATCATTTATGTACAGACGCCAGTGCATCAAGCTACTACAATCTGTCAAATTTCTTTAATAGATTTTCAACTTTATCGCTAGAGCATTAGGTTCAAAGTTGATTGGGAAAATTTGACAGTTTCGGGTAGCTTGATGTGCTGGCGTCTGTACTACGGTTGCCTGCACATTATTATGTAATAAAAGCCGGAATATTATAATAATAAACCAGCGAGATAATTGCGTAAAACGCGAACAGTGCAAAGGCTTTCATTTTGACAACTCGACAACATTGCCAAACCATTTATTACTCAAACAACAATCGTATCGATCTGCATCGGTATAGGATGAGCTTTTATAGTGAAATTAGGGAAGATGTACAGTTTAGCGACGTCCGGTGCAGAACTGGTCATATTGGTCGTAGGTTAGCTTGGTGCCGATAAAGGAGACTGCGAAGATACAAACACGGAGGAGGGCACAGATTGTGGGACATAGGATAGCCCCCATTAGCGGGATCGTCCGAAAGGGTTACCGCTGCCCTGGAACATAAGGGCTTAGGAAGGAACACGGGTGGGTTTTAGTAAATAAGAGTCTGACACTCCCTTCTGCTCCACCCAGAGCGGGAGGGGTCATTTGATGATTACCCATCCTCAAAAAAAAAAAAAAAAAAGGATAGCCCCCATCTTGCTCGCGCGGTCCGTTCGGATCGACCCTATCTCGGGGTCGGTTATGCTTTGTCTGTTAACATTCATTGCGTTATTTACGTTGTTAGGAGATTTTGTTTTCAAACATAATAAAGCAATGGATTAGCAATATTCTACAGAATGATTGGGTAAGCAATTAGGGTTCAGTACCCCAATTTCGTAACACACTTCCTATCACAATCTTAAGGATTTCGAAGGAAATTGCTAATCCATTGCTTCATATGTTTGAATAATTCGCTTGCTAGACAACGTAAATAACGCAATGAATGTTGTCGAGTTGTCAAAATAAAAAGTATTGTAATTTCTTTTTGTGTATTGCGCAATTACCCCGGTGGCTTTATTTACCAATTTATATATTTGGCATTAATCAGTGAAGCTAGAATTCATAAGGTTCTTACTGTAATAAAGATTTTACTTCTGATAAATCATTTCATGTACTTACTACTATTACTTATTTGACTTAAGAGTGTTCATGCCGCGCGGGCTGGCAAGGTCGCATTTTTGGTATTTTTAACATTTACTCTTAAATAAAAATATTTAATCGTAACAAGTACTGCAGACGGCACAGCACAGGAAAGGTGGAAGAATATGGGGAGACTTTTGCCCAGCAGTGGGACAATATAGGGTAAAGGAAAAAAATAAGTACTGCACATCAGAAAATAATTGACAACATGCCAATTTTTATGAGTAAATTCCAAAATAATTGTAAAAAAAATAGCATAAATACTTATAAATACCAACGATCTAGTACTGTGGTTTAAATTTAATAAAATTATCACGAATAACCACTACAAATGCGACGCTGCCAGCTCGCGCGGGATGAACGCTCTTAAATGAAAAGTAACTTGATAATGTAGCCTTTCAACAAAAACCATGAATCATTAACATTTCAACAAGAAATTGGTACTTCATAATTAGCATATTCCTTCTAAAATTCCAAGCCAACAAATGGCTTGCACTTTTGCTAAATGACATTATGATCTTTACTCACATGTTCTTTGAGTTCATATTTGGTTGCGAAGATAGATTTACAAATTCTACAGCAGAATCGTCCTCCGTGGTATATTCTCATATGTTCTCTGGCTTTGAATGCTGAGTAGAATGCTTGACCACAAACTTGGCAACAAAAAGGTTTGGCCCCAATATGCTTCCTAACATGAATGACTAAATCTTTCCTACTTTTAAGAGTTTTGCTACAAAATTCGCACGTTTCCTTCGTAGGCATATTATGTACCTTTTTATGGCTTCTCAAATTACTCTCAGTGTAAAATTGTCTATCACACATGTCACAACTGTACGGTTTAATTTGTAAATGTATCTTATTGACGTGAACAGAGAGTTCATTGTCGTTTGAACATTCTTTCTCGCAGAAACTGCACGTTTGGGATTGTTTTTCTTTCAAAAGCTTGAATTTGACCGCGTGTCTTTGGATATGATTCTCGTAATGAGCTTGGGTTACAAAGATTTTATTGCAAAGTTGACAGGGCTTGATTCTATGTTTTTCTTCGTGAGTTTGTAACTTGTCTGTATCAGTAAAATTCCTGCCGCACACTTTACAGGACATATAGAAGCTCTCTTTGAGCAAATGTGTCATTTTAGTATGTTCATACAAATGGAATTTGGACTTGAATACACCATGACACTTATTACACTGAACTTTTTTGTTGACATGTTTTAAAATATGTCTTTTTAAGAAATACTCCGTAATGAAATGTTTACTGCACAACGGACAAGTGAATTTTAACGAAACCTTTTCATTTTCAACTGTTTTCCTTTTGTTAAACGTTAGAAATTCGCTGCAAACATCGACAGGATATTTTGAACTTTGCTGCAAACCGTTTACCAGTTTTTTATTCATATATGTTTTAGTGGCGTTTCTAGCTAAATTCGTTATTTCTGGGGTTGATATTAGATCTGCTTTGAATCGTTTTGCTGGTGGCGATGATTCGAATATATCCTGTGATTCTGGTTCGAATTTATCTTTTGGACGTGGTTCGAGTATATCTTCAGGTTCAGATTCAATTTCGCTTCCGCTCTCAGATTTCAGTCTAAATTCATCTTCTAGTACATCAATTTTAAGTTTACTTTCATCTACAAAGTCATTTTCATCCAGGAGTAGGGTCTCGTCTGAATCTTCTGGAGGAGCCATTATGCTCGGTGGAGAAACTTGCACAAAGATATTAGCGTTTGGTTCCATTTTACTAAGGTTATCTAACATGAGACTAACGCATAGTTCTAATCGTTCCCTAGTGAAATTGAACTGGTGTATAAATATATATGAAGTGATAGCATGGTTAAGGCACTGTTCGCATATTTTTGTCCCAATGAAGTTGTGTAGGTAGTTCATCTGTAACAAAAAGGTTTGCGTTAAAAATGAAATGTTAAAAAGCTTAAGTGTTTAGGCTGGGATGTGTTAGGAATTTGGAACAAACCTGTGTTTTTAGGGACAAGAATAGACGAATTCGCGAGTGTGCTGTGTTTGTTTGCTATCGGCCCAAATTTCTCGAGCATGTTCTAGATTTAAAGGTCATGCTAAGAGTCTACAAGTCCCGGATACAGGATGAAATTGAAAACTTGCGACAAAACGAAATAGCAGGTACATTAATCAATATAAATTGTGATTTCCTAAATCTAAATTCTTGGAAAAAATCGTGTAATTATTTTCTTAGACAGTGCAAAACTAAGTTATTGCCTTTTTTTTTGAGGATGGGAAATCATCAAATGACCCCTCCCGCTCTGGGTGGAGTGGAAGGGAGTGTCAGACTCTTACTGACTAAAACCCACCCGTGTTCCTTCCTTAGCCCTTTATGTTCCAGGGCAGCGGTAACCCTTTCGGACGATCCCGCTACCCTGGCCGGCTTCGGCCCTATCGGGCCCCGTCAATCTTGCTGACATCTCTTTGAGGCGCGCGTGGAACACATACGCGCCGTCCGGCACGGGCCTGGTCCTGATCGGACGGTGAGTTACCCATTACTCTCCGCCCGCAGGCCCGCGCCTACGGTGGTTGGGAGTCGTCACGCGGCTCCCGACGCCCGGAGCGTCTCCCGTGGCGGCTGAGGCGTGAGGTACGTTCCCTCGCCCACCCCGCCACCTCCTTCGCTAGCATGACTGCTTCGCAGAAGGAGGTGACTGCCTCCCACTCCCTCTCGCCCCGGACCATGGCTTGAACCAGGGCCGGACGCGAGAGGTCGCCGCCGCTGAAATTATTGCCTTGAAGTAGATACGAACTATGGACGTTCCAGACCACCTATTCAATTTCAACCTGTATATAAAATCGGTAATATTGAATATCTATGTCAAGCCTAGATCAGAACCCAGCAATGCATAAATATGTAAGCTGTCACGCCCTTTATGCCTGGAGGCTTTTATTTAGGTAGGTAGTAAGTTTTTATTTACAATTTAATTTTAATTAATTATTTTTCAGCTTGAGTACGTATAGTTTTTATTAAATTTGTTGGTATATTGGCGTGGCTAGCTGACATGGCAAATAATTTAATTTTATGTTATGTGCCTTGTAATGTTAATTACTTAACACCTAGTATTGCATACAATCAAGTATCAAGTATTTTCTAACTGAACAGACAGCTGTGCTGCTGGGGAATTTGTTGCGCCACGTCTTCTTCCCAGCGACAGCACTAGGAAGTGGTGAAGGGCGGGCGTTTTTGGGGGATTGTCTTTTGTAATTTTGACGTTCGAAGAGTGCTGATTCTCAGCCTAATTTGAATAAATGATTTTGATTTTTTGACTGACAAATGCGGGCAACCAGCCGGTCAGGTCCACTCAAATCAAATAGGACGTTTCGAAATGTTGCCACTATATAAAGCGTAAAACGTTTATTGAAGATGAGGGCTAAGAGAATACTCTTAGCATGAATATTTCCATTTTTTATATTCCTAAAAATAAATTATATTATTTTTCTTTAAGTTCGCTGTACTGGTGCAGCGTCCTAATAATTATTTGCTGCATTGGACGACGTCATTACGTCGGCGCCGGCTGTCGCTGAAAACCAGCGCTGGAGCAGGGATAGCCGTTATGCGTGGATGTGACGCATGTTTCCCCCAACCATTTCTTTTTTTTTTTGCGTTTTATGTTCTTTTTTGCGTCATGTTTTCAGCAAATAAACGTATTTTCTTTCTTTCTTTCAAATCTGTGTGGTTTTTTCTCGAAAGACAATCTCGGCCACTAATCTACATGGTCCACATGATCTGACCAAGAATATGTCTGGACTTTAAAAGAGACTGTGACCAAGATGAGTTTCTTTAGTTGTTCCTTCTCAGAATAGTCGGTTAGGAAACACCAATCTCATTTAGTTCCATCTAGTTTTAGTTTTTTTTAGTAGAAATATAGCTAATAAAAAGTAGGTACAGGCGCCAGCAAGTCAAGCTACCCGAAACTGTCAAATTTTCCCAATCAACCTTGAACATTAATGACTAATATATAAAGTTGAAAATCTATTAAATAAATTTGACATATTGTAGTAGCTTGATGTAGGTACTGGCGTCTGTACGTTTTTGTTTCAATTCCAGCGAGGTAATTGCATAACACACTAACAGTAACAATGGCTTTCATTTTCACAGTTCAACAACATTCATTGCGTTATTTACGTTGTTAAGAAGACACATTTTTCGATCATATGAAGCAATTAATTAGAAATATCCTTCAAAATGATTCAGATTGAGATTGATAGGGTAGAGTAGGTATTACTGTTTTACTTGTAGATTCATAATGTACATTTATTTTGTATTAAATATAAGTATCTGATATATTATATGTCGGAGAAGCACTATTCATCTCGACATCGTTATTAGTGGTCACGAGTTTAGTGGTGCGGCATCGGGGTAAATGCAAGCACAAATCAAAGTATTTCACTGTTACATACAATTTAATGAAAAGTTTTACAATAATTAGAGTCAGTGAACTTTGCAATTATGAATTAAAACGTTAATCAAACAATTATATCCGAGCAGCGAGTTCGCGAAACCAATCTTACTTTGCCAACAAAAACAATACTCCTTTTTGAAATCATGGACAGTGGTTTTACCAACGTGCGCCGCGCATGCGTGCACTCTGTCAAGATGGCGCCTCAACCCCGCTCGAGGCGTACCTCTGCTGCATAAAACTATACAAAATAGTAACTTTTAAAGAATTTAATACGATGCTACACAATAGCAAAATGTATCGAAACAAATTAAAATAAGATTTAACAAGTATATTTGGTAAGCATTCGACATCTTGTGTTTTGAAACCGACAATCAACTTGATTCCGAATACATTCTCTGACAGATATAATATTATGTAATGAAAGAACAATGACCAAAAGTCGTACCAAAAAGTTTTATACATCAAGATCAAAATATTATAGTAATTAGCATGGTGCGGGATTTCATACATCCTGAGTATTCCTGTCGAATTAGGTCTAAGACCTGTAAAGATATAAATACTTTTTAAAATATTATTGATGTGTTAAAGTATCAACTTCCTTCCCTTTTCCTATAGTCTATTCAAATTTATGTTTCAAATTGATGTTATTTTAAGTTAAAATATAAACAAATATCAACTTTATTTTAATAGTAACTAAGTTGATTTCAGAGTGACTAGCCCTATTGAAAAAGTTATAACAAAAAATTCAAGTTGTAACGTAAACTGAACTTTATTGTGTAGGAATTAAAGTTATTTTTCCATAAACTCTATATTTGTACACATTTTTGGCAAATAAATGCGAATGCAGATTATGTTATTTGGGCTCGGCGCAATACGTTGTATAAACCTACTTACAGAAATCAAAGTCATTTATCGATAAGTTAAATTCGCACTTGAGTTGCGCGCGCGAAAAGTTTCGTGTTTAGTTTATCGTCTTATATTTTTAACTGAACAGACAGCTGTGCTGTTGGGGAGTTTGTTGCGCCATTTCTTCTTCCCAGCGAAAGCAATAGGAAGCAGAGAAGGGCGGGCGTTTTATGTCACTGTTACTGTGTTATGTAATTTCGACGTTCGAAAATTGCCGATTCTCAGCCTAATTTGAATAAATGACTTTTGATTTTTGATACATGATGGCCTTGTTTGAATGAATATCAGTTGACACAACAAATATGTAGGAAATCAAGTGTTTACCTATGGTTTTTAGGGTTCCGTAGCCAAATGGCAACGGAACCCTTATGGATTCGTCATGTCTGTCTGTCTGTCCGTCCGTATGTCACAGCCGCTTTTTTCCGAAACTATAAGAGCTATACTGTTGAAACTTGGTAAGTAGATGTATTCTGTGAACCGCATTAAGATTTTCACACAAAAATAGAAAAAAAACAATAAATTTTGGGGGTCCCCATACTTAGAACTGAAACTCAATTTTTTTTTTTCATCAAACCCATACGTGTGGGGTATCTATGGATAGGTCTTCAAAAATGATATTGAGGTTTCTAATATCATTTTTTTCTAAACTGAATAGTTTGCGCGAGAGACACTTCCAAAGTGGTAAAATGTGTGCCCCCCCCCCCCCCCTGTAACTTCTAAAATAAGAGAATGATAAAACTAAAAAAAATATATGATGTACATTACCATATAAACTTCCACCGAAAATTGGTTTGAACGAGATCTAGTGAGTAGTTTTTTTTTAATACGTCATAAATCGTAACGTAACGGAACCCTTCATGGGCGAGTCCGACTCGCACTTGGCCGGTTTTGTTACAAGCTTTAAGAGTATTATCGATTATAAACCGTATGACTAAGCTATAAGATACAAAATGAGATTTAATTATGAGATCATGCCGTAATACTGTATTTTTTATGAGATCAACTAATATGTGATTAGTGTTCACTTACAAAATATGAGATTAAAAACGATCACCTTTTTTTTTAAAACCTATAATATCTTTGTTAAGACAAAACCTCTTTAATGCTGAAAATCTCAGAGATTACTCATATACGGATAAATAGTACACACATCAAGCTACTACAATCTGCCAAATTTCTTTAATAGATTTTCAACTTTATCGCTAAAGCATTAGGTTCAAGGTTGATTGGGAAAATGTGACAGTTTCGGGTAGCTTGACCTGCTGGCGTCTGTGCATTATATGTACATATTACGAGATTATTTATAATATTAAACACAAGTATAAATAAACCCAGAGTAAAGTTAAACCTGAAGGCCAACTCTCGTAATTTAAAACGTTCAAAATCTAGCCGCAGCGTCATCTCAGCGACAAACAAATGTCAAAAACTTGTCAAAATGGAGGGAAATCAGAGGTATTTTTGACAGATTGAGACTGAGATCAGACTGTGAACGTTCTTAAAATTACGAGAATTGACCCATTGGTCTTTGACACTTCATCATTCTCCTGCCCTTATCCCAATTTATTTGGGGTCGACGCAACATGTCTTTTTCTTCCATACTTCTCTATTAGTCGTCATCTCGGTAGTCACCCCCTTTCTAACCATATCATTATTCACACATTCCATCCATCGTTTCTTTGGTCTTCCCCTACTCTTGTCTTTGACACTTCAGCTTATATAATAATTAAACACTAAGCCCCTTATTAATAAACCCAGAGTAAAGTTAAACCTGGTCTTTGACACTTCAGCAGAGGTCCAAGGTCGAGGTTTGCCAGCGAGTCATGGAGCGCAGTATCCTGGCGGTTCGAATTTCTGACCGTATATGGAACACAATACTGCACGCCAAAACCAAGATAACGGAAGTTACCCAGAAAGCCGCTAAACTGAAGTGGGGTTGGGCCGGACATGTTTACCGCATGTCAGATGACAATTGGGCTAAGAGAACCACCGATTGGGTCCCACTAAACGCACGACGCCATGGCGGCAGATCGAGACGAAGGTGGCGGGACGAGCTTGACTCCTACCGTAGAGACTCGCAAGACAGAATTGTGTGAAAAAGGAAGAGGGAGGCCCTTGCCCTGAAGAGGGACAATACAGGCTAGTTAGAAAGTTACACCAGGTAAAAACTTCGGTCTAACCATACATTCACCGACAGGCACCGTACAGTCACGAGGCAAAAGTATGTATACACTCGGCTTTATTCAAAAGCGATTTACTCCTTTATTTTTCAATTAAATTTTATGTTGTTATGAACATAGCATTTTCGAACCCATAGGTTTATGTAATGTGTCGTATTTCAACGTTGCATTCGTTATTTCTCGAAAAAATCGCAATTGAAAGTTGCCAAGTGTTGACATATTGGTGCTCGTGACTGTACAGCCTAAGCTGGGTCTACAAGCATGAGCACAAAAGTTCCTTACATAGCAAAAGTGAGCATTAAGGAAGGATTTTTCATAATTCCTCCCCTAAGGGGGTTTATTGTTACAGAGCTTGTCTATTCTAAATATAAGTTTGGCATCACTTTACTCCGTGTTTATAAAGAAGGACCACGGTCCATACAAAATTAACCCGCGTCCTACAGCAAAGAGAAGTACCTAAAAATAATGATTAAAATGAGTTTAAAAAGATGGCATACTTCCGAACGCCATCCTTACAGTCAGTCTTACTCATATTTTGAGATACTTTGCAGTAGGACGTGGGTTAATTTTGATCCTTCTTCTTAGGGGGTACAACTAAATTAAATATAGTACAGACGCCAGGAAATCAAGCTACTACATTAATAGATTTCAACTTTATCGCTAAAGCATTAGGTTCAAGGTTGATTGGGAAAATTCGTGTTTCGGGTAGCTTGATGTGCTGGCGTTCGTACACCCAAGGAAACCTCTAACCCCAGGGGGTCTACTCTCTAAGCACGAAATCCGTAGTTTTCGACAGAAGATACGGGCGTTTACTACCCCGTATCAAATTCGAACATAAGATTAGTTTGGGGCCCAAACTAAGAATGAATGACATCTCGATTTGACAGTTGTCCTTACTTCTGATGTGTTTTTTACCATCCGAAAAGTTGATTAATCGGGAGTAGGGTTTATTTCTAAGTATTGAACTACTTTTTGATGGCTCCGTTCCTTCGCTGACGGATTTACGGCCGAACCCAATATTTTCAGTAGCTACTAATGACAGCCATTATAATCATTAACTTTTGTTTTGTTGTCATCTGCCAGTGACGCGGGCGCATCACGGATTAATTTGTATTGTCAATGTCAATTAATGTGTGTTGTCTTTGGTACCGGGCTCTGACATTAAGCAATGGACAAAATTGACAACATTATATTTGCTTGAGTACGAGGCTTTTGATTATGTTGTGTGTGTATATTTTGTATTTTTATTTTTAATGTGCCTTTTGTTTGTGCAGAATAAATACTTTTCTTTCTATCTTTCTAACTGCCAGTAACATATAATCATACAGATCACTTTTGATATAGATTATTGGGACGTTGAAAACAGAGACAGATAGGTTTTTCTACCTCCAGTATGCCAAAGCTGGTGATAGATGGGTAATTGGGTTTGGCTGTTGGATAGTAGACCCCCAGGTTGGGCAGGTACAGACGCCATCAGGTCAAGCTTCCCGAAACTGTCAAATTTTCCCAATCAACCTTGAATCTTAATGATTTAGCGATAAAGTTGAAAATCGATTAAAGAAATTAGACAGATTGTAGTAGCTTGATGTGTTGGCGTCTGTACATCTGCCAAACCCTTCGGGGAAACAAGGTGTGAAGCTATGTTACATTAAACATGTGCGTATACTTCTAAAACTTAAACTACTTATGAAAAGCTTTTGGCATATTCCTAACAGCTCTTTTAATCTTTCTTGCCGGCTTTTCATTTTGTATCAGATTAGAGCCAATGTTAAACTGAATGTTTGTCCCAAAAAATGGCACAATGTTTGCAGCCAATGTATGTGTTGGTATTGGACCAAAATTTTGAGCAGTATTAGCGATAGGAATGAAAGATTCTTCTTCAACATCCATTTCTTCGTTTGTAATCGCTTTTGTATCTAAAGTATAGGTAACTGAGTCCGTTTCTACATCCATGCTATGTGTAGAATTTGTATCTTTGACATTGTACATTTGTATTTCAACATTCTCTTGCATTGTACAACTTTTTGCATCCATCATAGTTGCTTCATCCATAACTATAAATGGTATGGCATCTTTATTAGATTTATCAATTACTTTCTCCATATTAGATTCCTCTTTATTTTCTTTTCCAAGTGGATTGAAAAAGAAGGTTTTGTTACTTCCAAATGTTACTTTGCTGTTAATATTGTCGATGTATACCTTTGATTCACAGCAATGGCAAGTAGATCTGTCTTTATTATTGTTGGTGAGACAAATATTGCACTGCCATATCTTCGGTTCTTTGTCATATTTCTCCATTTCCTTTGGTTTTGGTTGGATTTCTTCATATTTATTAAAGAAAGTAGCAACGTCAATCAGCTTAACCATATTTTTATTAGTTTTATTATCAAGAACAGTATTCTTTTCCATATTTTGTTTGTCTTCATCAGTAATTTTAACACCTTTGTCACTTGATCTCTTACAGTACTCACATTTTTTGAAATATTTAAATAACCAGCAGAATTTGCAATCTCCTTCCTTTGTTTTCGTTTCAGCAATGACATTAGTTACATCATAAGTTATTTCATTATCATTCACTAAACTGTATTTGTCAGACGCCTTAGTAAATATCCAAGTCAGATCAGTATTTATCTTCTTTGGTCTTATATCATACTCAGGAATGTGACTTTGTTTTATCGATTTAATAGTACACAATTCTTGGTCACGGGGTTCACCAACATTGTCAGGATTTGAAAAATGAAAAATGGATACCATATCAGCATCTAACTTTAAAGTTGGTTTGTCATAACATTCTACAGCTATTGGATCAGAAAAATTCAAAATTCTAGCTGTTGCATCTTCTTTACTTGGTTTAATCAATTCTGTTGGATATTTCTCATCTATAATTATTGTATCCTCTGCATTATATTTTTGAATGAAATCAGTAGGTTCTCTAACCACAACACCTGGGACAGAACCACCAACAACATCCATTGCTTCTTTAACATTGCAGATGTTTTCTTTAACATCCGAATTAGCAGTTAAACCAATAGTTTGTTTATCATCAGGTAGAATTTTAGCAGTTGGATAATCATTTTCAATCAAGTCCTCTGATTCTATGTGCCTGGTTACAGTTTCATCTAAAGGGTTAGCATTTTCTAGCAATTCCATTTGGTTTACATCATTGTTTGCATCACTTTCAAATGAATCTGGCGATTCAGTCTCCTCCATATCCATTTCATCAACTAATTCCATAACATCATAAGGCATTTGATATCCATTACTAGAATGCTCAATTACACTCATTCCTTGATTAGTCAGCATATTATCATCTAAATTATAATCCACAGTTTCATCGATTATTTCATAAATTCTTGGATATGTAGCTTCCATACTTGCAATGCTACAGTTCATGACTCTGAAGACATTATAATCCCCTTCTTGGGGTTCACAGAAAACATAATGATAAAAGTCATCGGTCTTAAATTTATTTCTCGTAATTATCTTTGGTAAGGACAGTTCAAACTGTATTGCTGTGGTAAGAGGAACATCCAGGATTCGCTTGTATGTTCTCTCTCTAATTGTCATAATATTGGCTTTACGAGGTACGTGTAACTCTTGGTATTTGTATGATTTTTGCTAGAAAACGAATCACTTCTTACAGATGGAACATTACACAGTAAGATATTCATAAAAAAAATAGAATATTTGGGCCGAAAATATGATGGCGAAGTGGTGTCAAAATTTTCCATGTTATAAAAATTGTACAGTTCTGTTTGCAGTAGCATTAGTTATGTAGCCAGCTAGATCTTACATTAAATGTTTGTGGGCCAGCACAAACAGTTTTAATATTTCAAAAACATTAATCAAAGGAATGTTCTTCACCTATCTGGTACAGTATTCTTATCTCATGAAGCGGCGCGCGCTTATTTGTGGTAACAATGTGTACAATCTGTGACGATGTGCTTGAAGGCGAGTAGCGTCAGCACGTAATACAGACACATACACATACACACACACACACTTCCAACTTCGCCCGTGTCTCGGACAGTTCCAAGAGCTCCTGCGCTTACACACACATTCTCAGCGTGTGTACACTTGTTAACTACAAGGAAGCGTATGTGGCTTCATGGGACAAAAATACTGTAATGACCAACCAACATTTAAATCCAAGTACATTACAACTAAGTTAGATAAACGTAACAAAAATAATACTCACATCCGGTAAAGTTGAGGCTAGCACTGTATACAATGATTTATCTCCAACCAATTCCGGACAACTTCCATGTATGCAGACCATTTTGTCCAACTCCACCAAATCCGTACTCTTCTTCAGACAAACCAGACACAATTGGTTTGTTTTCTTCTCAACTAAATATTGCATTATACTTTTAAACTTATGCTTCTCTATATGCTGGAGATGTTTTACGTGATTCTCTGTTATGTTGCCACATTCTTTACATTTGAAACTCTTATCTACTTCATCTTTACCCCCTTTTCCTCGTATATGAACTTGGGTAAAGTGTTTCTTAAGCTGGTTGATTTTGACAAAAGATTTACCACATAATCGGCAATGATACCACATGTATTTTGGATGTTGTTGCTCATGGTTCAGCAACGATTCTAAGTCTGGGAGAACTTGCCAGCACCTTTTGCATTCAAATTCGTTCCAATCAGGTTCATTACTTAATGATTCTGCTTCTGAATTGATGATGTTTCTAATGGGTTCAGCGTAATCCATTACATTACCATGTTCTGCATACAATACATTAAAGTTTGGTTTTAGTTTTTGTCGACCTCTCTTTTTAGGTCTGTCAACAGGGTCTAGTTTAATGATTTTCTCATTCATATCATCAAAACAGTTTTGTAAAGCTCTTTCCGCTTGCTCGCACTGCTGCGTGAAGAGGTATGCGTTGAGAGCTCTGTCTATACACCTCTGGCATATTTTCTCTGGGAAGTTAGCCTCTTGTCGAGCCTGAAATATTGATGTATTTAATATTTAGGAAACAGGAAATTTTGCAATAATTATGATCTGAAATTCAGCATCAACAAGTGCATGCTACATGTTCATATATTATCACCATATAACTATTACAGTATGGCGAATGAGGGAATGCAACCTGTCAGTTTCTAATGAATGTGATGAAATGACGTGTTTTGTGAATTTGATCATTATTAGCTAGTCAGGAACACATTCTTTTGATGGCTGGACTGTAGTAAACCAAAAACAAAGTATTATTGCAAGTTTGCATCTAATGTTTCTGTTTTTGGTTTATTTTATCCTATTGCTATGCCTGACTGGGTCCATATTTTTATACCTAGCTTTAAACCTATTGTAACATGTTTTAAAACTATGGAAAGCAGTCTATATTAATTAATAATTAAATAAATAAATTAAATTGAAGTGTTCATTTGTAATGTTAAAATAACAGTTTTTGACTAACTGCTTACAAAATTATATATGGTACTGACAACAAAAAATCTTTGTTTTTTTTTTAAAAATTCTGTTTGTTCGTGTTTGACCGATTTTGACGGAACTTTCACTGGCAGATAGCTAACGTTATAAGTAGTAACATAATCGATCACAACCCAAAGGAGTTTTGAAGGAAATTGTTAATCCATTACTTCAATGCATATGCAAATATATGCGGAACATACAAGTTAACTACAGATATACAGTCATTACTGTTTATAATAACATTGGCGTGGCTAGCTGACATAATATGGCAAATAATTTAAGCTTCTTGTAATGTTCATTACTGAACATAGGTTCCTAGTATTGTATACATGCAACTATATTCTAACTAAACAGACAGCTGTGCTGCTGGGGAGTTTGTTCCGCCACTTCTTCTTCCCAGCGATAGCACTACTGTCTTTTGTAATTTTGACGTTCGAAAAGTGCTGATTCTCAGCCTAATTTGAATAAATGACTTTAGATTTTGATTGAAGTGACCATCCAAATGCTAACATTATAAACATACATATTTGTACATATGACTTATCGCAGGACTTCTAAATTCTGTCGTTATATCAGGTACGTTGTTTCAAGCAAAGTAGTTATAAATGGTTTTCACTGTACCTAATCAAATATAAATCACTACTCTGCCTTTGAGCACACAAACTAACAAAATTCTTTTATTACACAGTATTATGTCCAGAAATATCATTAAAACACGAAATTAGGTAACTGCATGTTTATTCAGCTAGGTAGCCTGACACAATGTGTAGATTCAAACCTACCCCCAACTTAGTTCATCTTATATGTCAACAAGAGAAACAAGTACCCTCAATAGTCTATACACATATCCGTACTAACAAACTACAATCATGTACATGACATACCTTTCCCCCAAGTAAACACACAAAATAGTAAATAAGAAATTAACATGAATAAGAACAATTAAATAAGAAATATAACATTCTATGAATTAGAACAAAACATCATACAACATACAATTTCAAGTATGTTTAAAGAATCAGTTTAATTTTATTTATGCAATTATCTAGGTATTCCTAGAATATCAGCCCAAGACTCTTCACTTGGAATTTCTATCATCTGTTCAGGTTCTTCACTGATCTGGTCCCGAGCTTCCTCACTTATCTCTCCCCTCTCGTTTTGTGGGCTCTCTACCTGTGATGCAACTTTGATAAGTTGATCAATATGTCTGTTGATGACGAGACCATCATCCGTTTGCACTTTGTAACTGGATGGACCAGTTTTATCTACTATTCTGCCCGGCAACCACTTCGGACCGTTGCTGTAATTTCTGTATCTAATTCTACAGCCAACTTCAGACTCTCTGTGTCGCCTCTTATTATTGTCAAAAACTTGCTGTTCGGTCTTTTTTCTTTGTATATGGTCCGGGTGTATCGTGTCCAGTAGGGTGCGCAGTTTTCGATTCATCAGGAGTTCAGCAGGACTCTTTTGTGTTCCAGCACACGGTGTCGAGCGGAGGCTTAGTAGCAGATTTGGAATTTTTATGTCCCAATCCATGTCATCCATTTTCCGTATCTTGTCTTTCACCGTTTGGACCATCCGCTCTGCTAACCCATTGGTGGCAGGGTGATACGGTGCTGTCGTGATGTGCCTTATTTTATTTGAGTCAAGGAATCGTTTCATTTCTTCGGACACAAAACCGGTCCCATTATCCGAAACCAATATCTCACATAAACCATGAGTCGCAAATACCCCCCGAAGGTATCGGATTACCGTCGCACTGGTCATATTGTTAACTATAAACACCTCGGGCCATCTTGAGTACGCATCGACGATGATCAAAAAGTTCTTGTTTCGAAAAGGCCCGGCGAAGTCGACATGTATTCTAGACCATGGTCTGGTGGGCGTGATCCATTCATGTTGAGATCGGATAGGCATGTGCCGGTGCTCAAGACACTTGTTGCACTGGCCCACGAGTGCTTCTATGTCTTCATTTAAGTGTGGCCACCAAATGTAACTTCTTGCCAGCGCTTTCGTTTGTACGATTCCATTGTGTGTCTTGTGTAAGGCCCGTAAAGTGGCCGCGCGCAGCGGCGGAGGCACAACTACGCGGTTACCCAGCAATAGACAGCCGTCTTGCAAGGACAGTTCGGTGCGATGTAGCCAGTAAGTATGCAGATCGGCCTCCTTAACCTTGGCAGGCCATCCCCTTTGAACGTAATGAACTATTTTTGATAGCGTTTTGTCTTTTAATGTTTCAGTTGCAATACGCTCTGCATCGAATGGGAAATCTTCAGGTTTTTCAGCCATCAGCAGTATCTCACTCAGTTCTGTTTCAGGTCGCTCAGGAACTGGTTGTGGCCATCTACTCAAATTGTCTGCACTACCTATTTGTCTTCCAGGCTTGTAACGGATATCATAATCGTGTGAGGTGAGTGCGATTGCTATTCTTGTCAAACGGGGTGACAGTATGTTAGGTGTCGGTTTTCTTGGGTTGAAAATACCCAGCAAAGGCTTATGATCTGTGACTACAGTGAATGATCTTCCTGCCAAGTAGTTGTGGAATTTCTGTATTCCAAACAAAATCGCCGTTGCCTCTTTGTCTAATTGCGAGTAGCGCCTTTCGGTGGAGCTTAATGTTCGGGAACTCATGGCTACGGGACTTTCTTTGCTATCTTCCATCACGTGTGATAACACGGCTCCGACGCCGTATTCTGAGCTGTCGCATGTCAGAATCAGAGGTTTATTTAAATCGTAATGCACTAAAGTCATGTCAAATGTTAAGGCCTGTTTGGCAGTGTTGAAAGCATGTTGTTCCCGTTCGGTCCAGCGCCATATTTGCGTTTTGTCTAGCAGACGATGCAAAGGTTCAAGTATGGTAGCTTTTTGTGTTATAAACCTTTCGTAAAAATTGTACAAACCGAGGAACGCTTGTAATTCTTGAACATTCTGGGGCTCCGGTGTGTTCATTATCGATTCGACCTTGCTCGGCGACGGATGAATGCCATCAGCATCGATGATGAATCCCAAGAATTCGACTCTCTCTTTAGCGAACTTACATTTATTTTTGTTAAGGCGTAATCCCGCTTCTTTTATGCGCTGCAGGACTATGTCTAAGCGCTGCAGCATCTCAGGCATCGTACGTCCCGCGATTATGATGTCGTCAATCAGCACTGCGACTCCTCCGATGCCTGCTAGTAGGGCTGTCATCAGCCTCTGAAAAATACCGGGGCAGGCCTTCACACCAAATGCAAGTCTATGTACGGTATACAATCCTTTGCAGGTGTTGAGAGTTAACAGTTTAGATGTTTCGTCGTTGATAGTCACTTGCGTGTAAGCACGATCCAAGTCCAATGTTGTGTAGAATTTTCCGCCTGCTACAGCTGCAAATACTTCATTCGCCGTAGGCATAGGGTAGGTGTCCGATTCCGTTGCTTGATTGACTGTACAACGGTAGTCACCACATAGCCTAATCTCGCCTGATTTTTTGACAACCGGCACTACCGGCGTGGCCCACTCAGAGTACGCTACCGGCTGAAGCACGCCCTCGGATACAAGACGGTCGATTTCGTTTCCCACTCTGTCCTTAATAGCGTAAGGAACAGGACGAGCTTTTAGGAATTTCGGGGTAGCGCCCGGTTTTAAATGTATAGCCACTGGATCTCCACGGTACGTACCGAGACCACCCTTAAATACATCACCATGTCTTGTGATTATTTTCTCCAGTTCAGTATAATCTCCGTTTGATACGACATTAATATTCATAGTAATGCCTAGATGCATAAGCCAGTCTCTTCCCAAGAGATTCGGTCCATTACCCTTAGCCACTAGTAACGGAAGATGATACTCAATGTCGTTATAGCGCACAGGCAGCACTGTCTGGCCGAGCAGGTGCACGGGCGCGTTGGTCCAAGTGCGCAGAGCCAGCGGCGCCGCGTCGAGGCAGCGCGGTGGCGGCAGGCGCGGCCGCAGCAGGCGCCATGTGTGCTCGTTCACCAGAGTGTAGCAGGCGCCCGTGTCCACCTGCAGTGTGACGGGCTCACCCGCTAGGAGCACACGAATGACAAATGGCGCTACTCGAATCGTACTTTGGACGACATAAATGCCGTTTAAATTCGCGTCTCCATCCTCCTCCGTAAAGTTCATTTTACTTGAGTTCTTTTTAGAAATGCAGACTTTTTCGAGATGTCCCTTTTTATTGCAATATCGACACGTAACGTTAATGAACCGACACTCGCCAGCGTGTCGATCTCCACAGCGGTAGCAAAGACGAGGCGCGGAGCGCGGGGCAGGGCGCGGGGCAGGGCGCGGCACAGCGGCGCGCGGTGCAGGCCGCGGGCGCAGCGCGTTGATATCCATGGGCTCCGGCGGCGGCGTCGCGGCCGGCGCGGCGGGTGTCGGCGGCGGCGTGGCGCTGCTGCCGTCCCCCACGCGCATCATGCGCACGTCGTTACCCGCACTTTCAGATGACAACATAGCATCGACTACATTGTGATATGTTAAATTGTCCCTTTTAAGCAGCTCGTACTGCAACCTATCGTCCCTCATTCCACACACAAGTCTGTCACGTAGCATGCGCTCCAAATCAGTAAAATTGCAACTAGCGCTGATTTTCCGAAGTTGAGCTATGTATTCGGCGGCCGATTCGCCACGATTTTGATCACGTTTATAGAATTTGTATGAAATGGATATCTCATTCGGTTTCGGACTATAATGTTTGGTTAGAATTTCTATGATCTCATTGAACGTCACTTCAGTGGCTTTTCGTGGTGTACTTAGTGCTAATAAAGTTTCAAACACTTGCGAACCACACACAGTAAAGAAATTTGCCCGTTTCACATTGTCTACCACGATTCCGTTCGCCTCGAAACAAAACTTAAGTCTGTCTATGTAAATGTCCCAATTGTCCGTATGTGGATTGAACTCACTAAACTTCACACATTTACGATCCATTTTCACTTATTTTACTCCGTCGTCGCCACTATTATGTCCAGAAATATCATTAAAACACGAAATTAGGTAACTGCATGTTTATTCAGCTAGGTAGCCTGACACAATGTGTAGATTCAAACCTACCCCCAACTTAGTTCATCTTATATGTCAACAAGAGAAACAAGTACCCTCAATAGTCTATACACATATCCGTACTAACAAACTACAATCATGTACATGACACACAGACTTAGTTTAAACCACTTATATGAAAATGTATGTCTGAAATAATAACTGGGTCACCAGTAAACAACATACCTTGAAAGGGTAGAAACAGGCTATCATTTCTCTTATAGACACTTTATACATGACGCCTGTGCCAGCTATGTGCATTATCTGGTCCAGTTCGGACAATGCTACCGTTACTTTTAGACAGTAACGACATACACTCGTCTTAAGCTTCCCATTCAACAAATACTCCACAGCAACTTTAGTAGTCAATGGTACGCCTACGCCAGGATCGTAGGCCTTTTTCGATGGCTCGATCTTTTCCACATTATTAGACTCTGTCACCTTCTGAAATGTTTTTGAATACGTTTTCTTGGGGCATAACACCGGAAAAATTTCTTCGTCCATTTTAAAGGTTATGCGATGATTGTTATTTCATGAGAAGCTTGTTGCACACTTCTACATATTACAAGCACAGTTGGTAATTTAACAGCTTGTAGTTTTTTTTAATTCTGTGATAAGAAGAACGTACTAAGTACGCTACGTATAAGACCAATGAATAAATAAATTATTATTTTCGATGACAAGCCAAGCAAGTACGAAAATGGCGGAAAGAGAAGAGAGCGTCAAATAAATGTCAGACAGATGGAGTCAATACTTTTTACGCATTCTTTATTTGCGTTCTAAAAAAGGCATGCTTATATTTCAACTAAGATACATGCATAACATTGATAGTAATAAAATTAAATACTTAATTAGATTTTACTATTTTACACTGAAGTTTCGTAGGTTTTACACAATTTTACACCATCTATCCAACGAATTCACTTTATAGCTACCGATTGACCACTGCAATCTACGTGAATCCGAACGTATAAAGTTTGTTCAATTCCATGTTTCATGTGCTGGGCGATAATAAATTGTAACAAACTTAAAAATAACACTAAAATTTAACCATTCTCATGGCTGAAAAGAACGAATGCACCCCATTCATGTTGATAAATGGCAGGAATAAATGCCACTTAAAATTAATTCTGTGCAATGCTCATGTAAAATAATAAGTTCTGAACTAAGATGTTTTGACAAAACGTAGTAGAATAATAACACGCCCACCGCAACACCAATTTACACAAACGTCAAAAATGGACATAAAATTTTTCTGCTATACCTAATTTTTCCTGAAAAATAATCATTCACAAAAAATCTGGTTTCGTCATCCTTGTGCGATTGAAATCCTGTGTTAGAAGAACTGTTTTGTGCTCAGTGTTAGTCAGTGTCGACAGTTATGACCTGTTTTCATATAGGGTGCAAGGCATAGGGGCATCGATACTTCGCTAACAGTGAGTATAGTATAAAAAGCTGAGACTTCGTCAAGGCTAGGTCTTGTAACTTAATTATTAATTATCTGTTTGTATGATATCATGATTAGTTCTTTGAACTTTATTTTGTGATGTAATGTGTGAATCTTGTGAGAATAATGAATCTTTTGAGTTTTAAAAGTTATTTTTAGATGTTAGAGTACGCAATTACAGCTGGGTTTGTTTGTGTAGTGTTTATAGTGTGGTTATTTAAATTTGGAACACCTAAAGGATTCTGTTTGATTTGAGGGTGAAGTGGTAGTCAAGTTTACTTCCTGTTGATATATTTTTAAATTATCTGTAAGTATTTTTTGTTCTATTTTCATTGTTCGGTTTGTTTGTCTTTAGAAATTATATTGAAATAGAGTTCACGTATTTTGAGTGATTGCATTACAAAATCATTAAAACACTAGTAAATTCCTTCCTCTGACAACAGCAAATAGGCCATTCACAAATTTTTCTAATGATAAGCTTAAAAACCTGCTAATTTCATAGCAGGTTTTTAAGCTTCACCTTTCTTTGTTATGGAACTTTTTTTATGAAAGAAAACTTTCAAAAACATCAAAATCAGTTTGTTGTCTCTTTTAACAATAAAAACAACAACTATCAGTCATCAATTTTTGTCATATAAGTTCCTATACTTATTTAATTGATTTTAAAAAAGGAATATACCTAAATACAGATAAGTGTACCCTGTCCATTAGTTTAATTAGTTAACCGTTTTTTGACAGCTGTCTTAGAACAAACATATTCCAGATTACGTAAGTTAACTTATTTAAAATATGTAATAAAATAAATTTATAAACTGCCTTATCTTATTGAATTATCTTATTTATGGCTTCTTACAAACATTATAATACCGTACGTGTATCAATCAACGTATTGTGTGTTGCTGCAATAGTTCCATCTATCAAAAAATGGTTTACCTAATGGGACAGGGTTTAATTTAAAAATGTTAGGGCTTTTTACAGTATTCATCCAGATATTAACAAATCATGTAAAGGCCATAAAATAAACAACATAATATCTAAAAATAGCCCACATAATGTTTCCATGTACTTACATACTTTTATGGTGGCAATAATAAACAAAGCATTCATGAACTAAACATTGAGTAAACATCTGCTGACCATGTACATATAACTATATATGTATAAATATACTTGAAGACATGCCATATTCTCTAGTTATTATTAACTGTCCTAACATGTGATTTATTGGTCATCATCTGCCTAGCCTTTTCCCAACTACGTTCGGGTCGGCTTCCAGTCTAACAGGATGCAGCTGAACTGGTATTCAGCTATTTTACTTAGAGCTACTGCCTATCTAACCTCCACAGCCCAGTTACTTGGTAATACAATACTCCTTGGTAAGACTGGTTGTCAGACTATCGGGCTTCTGACTACCAGTAATGACTGTTAAAGATCTACGAATGATAGCCAGGACCAATGGCTTAACTACGCACGGAGGGGACTCGGTATGTAAAGATGGTCCACACACCAACCGCGGCAAGCGTAGCTAGCTCAACCTTGTTCTGTATGAATCCTTTTGCTGTTATTCTCAAATCCTACTGCCAGGCAAAGATAAGATGTTCATTGATAAACTAACTTCAACCAATAAATAAATATTTTGATTTTATTTTTGGGCTACAAAAAGTTTGCAATTCAAACCTTCATTACCCACTGCTGGGCAAAGACCGTTCTTTTCTCATGTCAATCCCCACACTCCTATGCCAGCTACATCCAGGCTTTGCCCGCAATGGCAACAATTCAGACCTTATCATCATTTTAGTATGACAAGGGGCATTCCAGTATCCTAGCACACCTGTAAACTCAAAGCATTTATTTCAAATAGGCACATAAAATGCACACATTTGAACATCAAAATTGACAATAAAATAGAATTGATTATAGTCACCCCTTTCAAAGTCATGCAATCTCCACAATTTTTAAATTTGTAGATCTTTGTAATATACATAAAAGAATAACATTTTCCCTAAGTTTTTTATTGCATTACTATACAAATCAGCTCAGAATGATATGCTCAACTATGTTGGAGTTGGCTGCCAGTCTAACCGGATGCCGCTGAATACCAGTATTTTACATGGAGTGACTGCCTATCTGACCCTCACAACCGAGTTACTGGGTAAGACTGGTTTTCAGACTTTCAGGCTTCTGACTACCTGTAAGGACTGTTAAAAGCTTATCCTTGCAAAACACTTTTGAGTGGTCTTCCAAAACCATTATGAAAATATAGGTATTTATTTTCATAACGGTTTTGGATGGTATATTGAAAACACGTGTAATATTAAATATTATTTTCCTCATTGCAATTATTATTACATTAAGTTTATTAACTACAAGCGATAAATGCGATGTTATTCTTATTGTATTAAAAGTAAGTCTAATGAGGTTTTTATCTGTAGCCCGTTATTATTTATGCATTCATTGCCTCGCCATAGACAATACAAAACTATTGTTATCTTAATCTATGCAAGTGTGACGAATTTAGCAATGGGAGGGTTAAGAAACTGGTTAGTCTGAAATATATTATGTATACTAGCTTTTGCCCGCGGTTTCGCCCGCGTGGTGGACGGAATTTGACGAAAATCGCACACGGGAATTTTTTGACAGTTCTTCCATACAAAATCTGTCAGACGTCAATTTTATTCCACAAATAAAAATTATCTGTCGATTGAGAAATCAGCCATAAGAGAAAATTAAACAGAATTGATAAATAAATGATACACTGCCACTTCAAATGTTGAGGTCGAAATCTGACTCATCCAATTTGAAATAAAATCTGACGTATTTCCAACTGACGAGGAGGAAGTGAGGAAATGTGTTCATTCATTTCACACGTAACTCTAATTTATTGTTGGGGCAGAGTCAATTACCCATCGTGGGTCACTGTTTGACCTAAATAATAACTATAAATAATTATTTGTTTACCGTTAATTGTGCTTTCCGCTGCCATTTTTGGCTGGATGGTAACAGCGGAAGGGTCAGTTTAAATTTCTTTATGGTATGGTAATTTCTGGTCG